>OX383272.1:6285000-7535000 GCA_947522985.1 Lithophane socia
CCTTTATAACGGCGCGACAAGAGTCGCGTTGCCTGTCGCGTTCGCGATATCGCGCCAGTCTGTACGAGCCATAATGCTGCGATATTTAAAAAAAATACCACAGCGCTGGTATTCTGATAGGGCCCGGCTAGACAGGAGAAACACTGTTGCCATTTCTCTTCACACGATCCTTTTCTATAAATCCACTAGTTTGCGACAATGTAACAGTGTTTGGCAGATGTTAGTACCTAGAATAGAACTCCCATAAATATAAGAAATCGAAGAATAAAAACTTTTTACAAAAAAAAACAACCGACTTAAAAAAAAAACACTAAATAAAAAGTGAATAAAAACTTTTTACAAAAAAAAAATCAACCGACTTCCAAAAAAAACACTAAAGAAGTGAAAAATAACTTTATTTTCGGAAGTCGGTGTCTTTGCTTTTCAATTTTCGTTTTTGGCCACCGACTTCCGAAAATAAAGTTATTTTTCACTTCTTTAGTGTTTTTTTTGGAAGTCGGTTGATTTTTTTTTTGTAAAAAGTTTTTATTTTTCACTTTTTAGTTGTGGTAACTACCCCACACAAATTCGTATACCGTTATCTGCTATGTGACTGAGTCAATTAACATGTCATCAACATACGCAAAGTGGGAAAAATACGTAATTATTGAAGCTAACTCAAAAACTACGCAAGCAAAACTAATAAAATTTATATGGGACCACCTCTGAAGCATGACCTACCAAACAAAAAAAGAATCATCAAAATCGATTCATAATTGGCGGAGTAATCGGGTAACATACACACAAAAAAAAAAAAAAAAAAAAAAAAAAAAAAAAACATACAGACGAATTGAGAACCTCCTCCTTTTTGAAGAAGTCGGTTAAAAATAACTTTAATTTCGGAAGTCGGTGTCTTTGCTTTTTAATTTTCGTTTTTTGCCACCGACTTCCGAAATTAAAGTTATTTTTCACTTTTTATTTAGTGTTTTTTTTTGAAGTCGGTTGTTTTTTTTGTAAAAAGTTTTTATTTTACACTTTTAAGTGGAGGCCCCACACAAGTTACTACCTGCTATGTAAATAACAGTGAAGGAGTCTAATAATTATATCGTCTACATAGACTGTGGGAAAAATACGTTATATTGAAGCTAGCTCAAAAACTACGCAAGCAAACTTAATAAAATTTATATGGGACCATCTCGGAAATATACCCTTTCGAACTAAAAAAGAATTTTTAAAATCGGTTCACAAACGGCGGAGTAATCGGTGAACATAAATGAAAAAAAAAAAAAAAAAACAATCATCGAACGTAGTACCTCCCCCTTTTTTGAAGTCGGTAAAAATGATTTACAATAAGAAGAAGATAAAGAAATCAATAACACCCACAAAATAGTGAAAACCGAAAGTATTACGAAAACGTCCAAACAATCGAGACTATCAAACAGAACTCGTCTGAAGTCGTCTGAAGTCGCCTGAAGTCGCCTGAAGTCGTAAATTGCATCCAAACTTTCACCACATTTCACCCGACTACCAGTCTGATCCATTTACGTCCGTGAAGTCCAGACTTGACCTAGTTTTTGGTCCAAATCTAAATAAACATACGAGACTTACGTGGGAATAGAAAGGATATATCGGCTAGAAGAGAAATGTTAGGTACCATCTGTAACCGAGGTATTCCACTCAGAGCACTGATTTCAACAGCACTGGTCCGAACCGCACCTGAGCACTTCCACTAATCGCACTGAAACAAAATTTTGTTAAGTGCGGTTCATTAATATTTTTCAGTCTCCGAACGGCACCTACGTAAATTTTTTTTTTTGAGATGTGATGTATTTTTTTTCCAAGTTCATATAATAACTTTCAAAGTATACTTAGTTAGTCCACTATAATATTAGATTAAAAATATTACCTACGTGGGTAATATTGCCCTGCTCAGTAACATAGCCATTTGTGTTGACAATTTCAGGCCGATGTTTTCTTCAAGGTTTAGTCTCAATGTAACATAACATCACGCCTTGTTTCCCACAATTCGCCAGCTATGTTTAAGTACCATGTATTGGGGGGCGAGCCTTTTGCCATCAACCGGGCACAAATCCAGACTCCGGGCTGCTACTGAGAAATTCAAGATGGAAAAAAACAATAACACTTTGCCCAACCCGGGAGTTGAACTCGACCTCAGCAGTAGTACCGCTTGCGACCACCAGACCAACGAGGTAGTAGTGTCATTTTACTGTGATAAAACACTTAAAATTTATAAAGTCAATCTGTGGCAGAGTTTTTTTACAAAAACACAAATTAAACCAGGTTGAAAAATCTAAATATCAAATCAGCTTAAAATAACACCTACACAGGTGTCAAAATACGACGAAACTGTCAACAAAGTACACAAATGAAAACAAAGCCGAAAAAGCCCAAATTCGTAACTTTTCGACGCAATATACGTTAATATTTGTCAACACTAATTCGCATACATTGAAGTCACACCACTCCATCAGGAGTGACAAACTGTTGGCAAAATATTTCCAGTCCCATTATTTCATTTTCCCTGGCTCACACATCAAAGGTACCTGTAATTGCGAAGCGCGGAACCCATATACATAACGAATTCCCTTCGTTGATGCTAGAGTAGCGTACGTGATTTTTCGCTGAAGCCGAATGCGAAATTCGGCCTTGTGGCTGCCGAATACAGAAATATGCGGAATATTTTTACTTTTTTATGTCATCAGTGAAAATTGAACGGTGTTTTTTACCGACTCTAGGAGGTGGAAGTGTTGGTATTTTGCTAGCTTTGTTGTGCCGTTTTGACGTGTTCGTGAACTAAGGGTTGTCGCCAGTCGACTGTTTGGCTTCACATCAGCTTTGGCTCCAAACGAGCCGTCAGAGCGCTGACCGCTCGTCGTAAACCCTTTGCCGACAAAACAATTGGCTGACTTTTGTCGAGCAGTAGATTTTTTTGTAAAATAAAGACTGGCTTTGCCTTGAATGTTGACTTACATACAATAATATTTTCTTCATAAGATGAACAAATCACAGCTTATAAAAACAACATTCGGCAAAACCAAAGCCGAAATCTAATATCAGGTGTCACTCCACCAAAACCATTTTAAAATCTCCTCTTTTAACCCGTTCACAAAGCCAATGTGTTTGCACCGTGTACAGTCACAAACAAACTCTTTGTACAATTAGTAACACATTTCAGACCGGCTGCGATGACGCTAAACGTACTCTCGACGACTGTACCGTGAATTTATAGTGCAGGTCAGTTCATATTTTTGAGTGCCATTTGTAAATTTTGTTTGTAAATTGTTAATTGTTTAGGTCACGAAAAATGTTTTTAAAGTAAGTAAGTTAAGTTTATTTTTACGTACTAAGTCTTAAAAGGAGTATATTTTAAGTTCAATGTTGCCTAATTCATGTCCAAGATAGTATGTGCATGAGGAGTCCGGATTTGTGCCCGGTTGAGAGGCTCGTCCCATATTACATGTGACTTCAAACATAACTGGCGAAATGTGTGTAACTATAGGTGCAACTCTGCCCAACCCATCGGGGAATATTGCCGTGATGTTATGTATGTTTGTGTCTAAGATAGAAGCGAATAAAGGTATTTTCATGACTTGCATTTTTTTCCATAACATTTTTATTTTTTAAATATATTTTTTCTATTTCTTTTTTATAGGTATAAATGTACGTAGACCTCGACGATCCTTGACTCCCAACAAATGTGCCTCATAATAGTAACCTTTGTATTCACCTTAACGTTAGGACCTTTCAATTTCAAAACGAAACTATTTTAAAAAGATTACTTTAGATTTGCCAAAAAAGGCACACTTTATCAAATTAAAATCTAGGTATTTTGCAGAGAAAAGATATTGAATTTTTTGTAAATACTGTCTCAAATTAAAAAAATTTCTAAGTATACAGGGTGACATTGAATTTAAGATTAAAACGTAATATGGAATGTCATCAATATCTAATGATATTGAAGAAAAAGTTATTTCATTTTGCGTAGCAATGTAATCTTTGAAATTTAAGAATTCTCTCTGTTTTAACATTTAATTAAAACTTTTTATTTGACAGACGTATTTAGGTACTGCATTTTTTATATTATTATTTGATGTAAGAATTAATTAATCAAACTGGTTGCTAATCTAGTTGTAAAATTTATTATTTGTATATCATCGATTTTTTTTTTTACATTTTATGATAATTAAACTCACACACTGTCCTATTAGTATTACTTGCAAGTTTGTAGGAATACTGTGATATCGTATACTTTAATGTTTGTAAATATGTGAGCACCATGTACCTATCACATACTTAATTTATTTATTTGTCTTTGTTCCATTTTTAATACTTTTAATTCTTTTTACCTATTGTAATTGTATTCTCGGTGCATCGTCTTCACATGTAATTATATAATTGATGTATACCAAATATTGTAAAACATTTTTTTAAAAGAGTAACGGTGGAGTTTCTTGCCCATTCTTCTCCATACGAAAACTACCTTTTGGAAGGGGCAACTAGAATCAGTTCTATTTCTATGTATTTGACGTTCAAAAGTGCCTTTAATGTGCCTACTTGAAATAAATTATTTGACTTTGACTTTGAAGGAGAAAAAGAGTCACAAAAGTTAAATTGACATTAATTATTCAGGCAAATTAAACTGCTCTGTGTAATCTACGGATTGAAAAGGTTAGGCATCTTTATGTATTTTTTTTCTTGCAATATGCACGAAACTTGATAATTTTCTTACTACGAATTGTGAATATTATGAATCAAAATGAGAGTGCAAAAAGGTGACAAGCGCCTGGTACGTGTGTGAAAGAAATATATTTGAAAATTGCTGTTTCGTTCTGCTATGGTGTACATTTATACACTGTGTCCTTTGCATGGCGCAGGCGTGTTAATCTGCAGCATCTACAACGCCACAATAGCACATGCGAACTACGCATCACACTGACGTCACGCGAAAACCTACATCGCGCAAGCCAAGTTTACCGCGCGACTAGCATATATACAACGTCCCAACATTTTAATCGTTGGGCAGTAGCCCACCAGACACAACACCCCAACACCGGATGAGTGAACTTTACACCCCGTTCCTCAAACCTATATGTACAAATGCATTTAAAAATCCTATCCATTTTGAAATACTATGAGTGCCTTTAAACAAATCGAGTCGTCTGTCCGTCAAGTAATTTATACTAATACATGCCACATCCACACAATCCGCATACTTATTCAAAAAGCTACGTCTGATGTCGTACCGACAAGTTAGTCCTTAAACTCTAAAATAAAACTATCGCAAGTTGAACTAAAAAACTGTTAGTTTAGCAACGTCAGTTGACGCATGCGTCCTGTTAAAAAAATCAACTTTTTCTTGTAATTTAATTCATCTACAAGTGTCGGAGAGAACTGGGGGCGAAAAAAGCGAACCTCGACTATTTCCCACAAGTAAAGTCCTTGTGGTCTAAGTTAATTAACTTTTCTACTCCTTTAACTGAGAATGAATTTCTTTAAAACGTTTACAGTAATATGGGAGTGGTTTTTTAGTTGTTGAGTGTACGTAAGTATGTGTGGTGCGAGTTTATTGTGGAAAACTTGTGTGCCTTTGAACGGCAGCGGGCGAAATAAATGGGAAATAAATAATGCGCGAGTTTGTTGATATTTTTTTACCGACAACCTTTTAATATCTCTTCATTTTTGGGATCTTTATATGTTCGCAGCAGCAGTGGTGGCCCAGTGGTAACGGCTCCGAATTACGAGTTGTAAGGTCGTGGGTTCTATGGAGCCGAAACGTGGACACTCACGGTACGGCTGGTCCATAAAATCAAGGTCGCTCAGCGAGCTATGGAACGTGCTATGCTTGGAGTATCTCTGAGAGATAGAATCCGGAATGAGGTAATCCGGCAGAGAACCAAAGTTGTCGACATAGCTCACAGAATAAGCAAGCTGAAGTGGCAATGGGCCGGCCATACTAGCCGGAGAACCGATGACCGTTGCGGTAGACGTGTTCTTGAGTGGAGACCGCGAATCGGAAAACATAAGGTCGGACGCCCTCAGGCTAGGTGGAGCAACGATCTTCGCAGGGTGGCTGGTAGCAACTGGATGAGAGTTGCCAAGAATCGAGCTGAATGGCGTGCAATTGGAGAGGCCTATGTCCAGCAGTGGACTGCTATAGGCTGATGATGAAGGTCGTTGGTTCGAATCCAGTCAGGCGCTTTACTTTGTGTAAATAATTTCATCACCATCGCATCATCAAAACGGTGAAGGAAAACATCGTGAGGAAACCGGCATGTCCTAGAACCAAAAATTCGAAGACATGTGACATCTACCAACCCGAACTGTGCCCGCGTGGTGGATTACAGCCCACTCCCTCTCACAGAAAGGAGGACTGTGTCCCAGCAGTGGGAACATTATAGGCTGATTATTCTGTATATGTAATTATGTTTGCAGTTACGTACGTGTGACTTTGGAACTGGAAATTCAATTCATTCCAAAATTCCAGCGATTTCATTGGAATTTTTGAATTTTTTGGTATTGACCTACCCTTTTTTTAACTGACAAAGTATCCATCTCCACTCAGTGTTGACTGTTTCAAATATTTAGGTAATATTTAATGTCACCAATCATTAACCCGGAAATAATAATACGTTAAATTTCAATAGATAACGGCTATCGAAATCAATTATCAATATTAGGAATTAGACTAAAATTCACATGAAATGACACAACAGTGATACTATAGTAATTACTTCCTTGATTAAATCCAACACTCTGTTACTGATACATCCTGTTTGAACGTTCATTTACATGAGAAAAGTTTATCTCAAGCCGAATGTTGAGAATGTCTAAGCGAGGCTCGCTCGACGATTGTAGACTCAAGCTAGAAATAAAAACTCGCCTACGATTTTGTCATACGAGACTCGAAATACGATTTTTCGTTTCCCCGGATACATGCTTCTAACTTTGGAAGACAAAATAATTCTTGTCCTTCGACTTTCGAGTATCCTACGTAAAAGTCTCACCGTATAAACTAAGGTGAAGTTAGCTTAAAGTGACCTGTCAATAGTGCCAATTCCTTGCAAAAGATGAAATGACAGCTCACCGCGCCTAAGTTTTCACGGTGATATTTTTACAAAATAGATCAGCCTGTTTATACCAGTCAAACATTTTTATTTTCATTCAATAATCGGCTATTCGATGCGAGCAACTATCCCCGTGTAAAAGAGCCGTTAGTTGATGATAAATAAACAATGAACTCAATCATTACATTAAACACACTACATAATTAGAATTTAGATTATTTATCAAATTCGAATTAGTAGCGTGTCGCTTATAGCTGATGTGTGGAGCTATTTAGATTTGAAAATTAATTATTAATTCGTCAAATATGTAGGATTGTTAACAGTTTAATCTGCACATTTGTATTTGCATTATCTATGTAATAACGCCAAAGCTCACAGAGGTCTCATATTGATAACAGATTCAATCAACCAGCCTAGCCTTTTCCCAAATTACTATGTTGCGGTCGGCATCCAGTCAAACTGAATGCATGAAGTTAGAAACGTTGCCGAAGGGAAGTCCCATTGGACACACGACTAGCAGAATAAGAAATTCGAACCCACAGCTGGTTTGTAGATCTATAAAATCTATTATCAGTGGCTAAGTGAGCAGCTCGTAGCTAAGTAATAACAGCCGCACGGCTCAATTGATCTGGTTAAGCTACGCTTGCCGCGGTCAGTCCGTGGATGGGTGACCATCTTAACAGACCGAGACTCCTCCGTGCCTCGGAAAGCACTATAAGCCGTAGGTCCCGGCTGTCAATCTTGGAACTTTGACAGTCGTTACGGATCGTCCGAAGCCCGAAAGTTTGACAACCAGTCTTACCAAGGGAGTTGTGGTAAAATACTGGTATTCAGCTGCATCCGGTTAGACTGGAAGCCGACCCCAACATAGTTGGGAAATACTAGGCAGATGATGTTGATTGAAGCAAGGTAGTAACACGTTATTACAAACAATAATTATCTTTATAATAAAGCTCATTTCAGATTATGCTATAATATAATTCATAGCACAACAATATCGCCAGCCATACATTTATTTCCTGCCAGGGTTGCGGGTTAGTCCGAAAGGGATACCGGGACCTTGGCAACAGGCAACTGAAGGAACACGGGTGGGTTTTAGTCAGTAGAAGTCTGACACGCCCTTCCGCTCCACCCAGAGCGGGAGAAGCCATTGGATGGTTTCCCACCCAAAAAAAAAAAAAAAAAAAAAAAAAAAAAAAAAAAAAAAAAAAAAAAAATAAAAAAAAGCCATACATTAATTAGAACACGTTCACACTTTGCTATAATATACAGTATGTTAACTAACAAAGGGCGTTCCCGTTAACCTGCGTTAATAGTTAATAGTATAGCGTGTATACATGCAAAAAAAAATATTATCACTAAAAAAAAAAAATTTTTTTTTTCTTTTTTGTCGTGAAATTTTCACAAAACGATTAAATTTAAACGTAAAAGAAACACTCTGTACACGCACACTTGTATTTCAACGTAGAAAAACAAGTGTGACAAGTGGGCGTGTACAGAGAGTTTATTTTCCGTAACAATTTAATATTTTTTGTGAATATTTTACTATACAAAAACAAAAAAAAACATTTTTTTTTTAATGGTAATATTTTTTTTAGCATGTATAGACCCTATACTATTGCAGGTTAACGGGAACGCCCTTTTTTAGTTAACATACTGTATATTATTGGAAATGTATGGCGAGCGATACTTTTGTGCTATGAACTATGTGCTATATGCTATGTATTATAGCCTAGTCTAAAATGAGCTTTATCCTAGCTTTAACACGTACAAATCAACATACCTATCTATTTCTATCTACCCATAAGTTGACATTACTCGTTGTAACCTGAACACGGCAGATGTCCCGAAATATAATAGGTAACAGAACGCCAAAATGAGCTCATATTTCGTGAAGTGCCGCGAATCTAAGTCGTATTTTAGATTTCAGCCGTGTGTACGTACAATGGGTACGCAGCAGGTATGCTTACCATAAATCGAGACCTCCGTATCATATAGCAGATAACGTAGTGTATGTACAACTATGGTTAAATTATCATCATGTTTGTGCGTATAAATACTAATTGTGGTCATCAAGAACCACCATACTAGTTACCAAGTGTAGTCGATTATGTAGCTTTTTCATGAGTAATTTCCGCCTAGTCTTTTCCTAACTGTGTTGGGTTCAGCTTACAGTCTATTAACCAGATGCAGATGGATACCAGTATTTTACATGGTGCAATTGCCTATATGACATCCACAACCCAGTTAACCCGGTTTATTGGGTAACACGATACCCCTTGGCAAGACTGGTTGTCAGACTTTCGGGTTTCTGATGACCCATAACGACTGTCAAAGATCTACTAATGATAGCGAGGACCAACTACTTAAGTCTGATTTACATGGTGCGAAACTGTGGCATATCATAAGCTGAAGCAACATATAGAGTAATTTTTGCTTAATTTTTTTTTTGCAGGCAAAATACTTGCATCGTGTAAATGAGGCTCTGAAACAAATTACACTTCGCAATACCTATAAAAGAAGTAACTCAATAAAACTTCTTTGTGGAATACAACTATAAATAACCATCAGAGTAAAATATAAATAAACAAGAGGAACAGATAGTTTCTTGAAAAAACAATGCAAACGACTTTGCATTTTTCGCATCGGCTGCTAGCTCCAGTCCTGCTGAAAACGCAAGGCATCTGAGGAAATAAAAGAATTGCTTTATTCTTAGCCTTTGAACTGAAGTTTGTTAAGGCATAGCTAGACTATCGCCGTTCTGTAGAATAAAATGTATAGAAAGAAAGAAAGAAAAAAAGAAGCGACGGGAGGCGCGTATGTGCCATAGAGTATGCAAATCATATCACGTCTGTTTTCTCCAAAGGGTTCCACTGTTTGTCCACCAACAAGTTGGCTATGACCAAATACCTACGGCCAACCGAAACAACTTTTACACTAGGTCGGTCACCGCAAACGGGCTGTGATCGAATACGGCCAACCGATTACAGTTTACATTAGTCGGCGACCGAAAACGGTTGCAGTTGAGTACGGCCAAACTGACCTAATGTAAACGCGCCATTAGCGATACTCGTCTGGACAGGCTTTTGCGAGCCAGAAATAGTCGCATACATAACATATCATGCCCATCAATTTAATGTCGTTCTGATTACAGTCGCAGCGATTACAATCGATCGTCTGAATACCCATTTATTCTTCAAAGTTTTTTCAAAACTACACGCCGGTTTTCAGTGCATAAAGACATTAATTGAATCGATCCAGTTATAAACAGTTTTATGTTAAGCTGATTTATTTCCGACAATTTGACGAGAATATTTATTGAGGGATATTTGCTTTTAGTTTGCACTTTGTTTTTAATTTGTTTGGTCGCGGTTTCTGCTTTACTGAATTAATGATATTTTAATCGAGTTTTGAGCTGACTGGAATGGCACTTAGTATACAGCGTAACAGAAACCCTGTCCGATCCGTGAAGGTTTTGTTAAGAATCATAAGTACTAAGAGTCTATTAAAGTGGTTTTTGTTCGGGAAAAAAGAAAAAAAAAACAATCGCCTCATTTTTTTTCAATTGGGAATTTTATCGGGTTATTACATGTGGCGCGTGCGGCCGTCGTTTAGTGGGTGTCTACAAGTCATAACTTATGACCTTGCTAATTTATAATGAAATTGGGGAGGTACTAAAATCGTGAATTTTAAATAGGTAGTAATAAGTACCTATCTTATTTTCACAAAAAAAAGTTTTTACTCCCTTTTTTAATGTATTTTAGTAGGATATTGACTGTGCCCCTATGTTTTTCGTTTTGATCAAACATAATCTATAGCAGCACTAGAACCCTCAGAAAATGCTCAAAATTGCCTGTTTAGATCGCTGTCATCCGAGGTCTATATAAATGAAAAAAGAAAAACATAGGGGCACAATAAACATCCTTCTTATTCAATTTATAAAATATCGTTCAAATTGGTCTAATATTGGAGGCGTATTACATGAGAAAGACGTAACAGCCGTACCGGATTGGATTTTGGTCAGATCTGATTTATTAAAAGAAAATACCTGATTTAACACACTATCACTCGTCATGCACAACTTGCAGACTTTTCCCCTTACTTATGAACATTGTTTAAACTTAAAACTCGCTTAAACGAAAAATGTATGGTTAAGCAGACCCTAATCAAGGTTTATAAGTAAGGGGTCTTACTCACTGCAGACTCAATCGTGAAAAGTCTCTCATCTGCATTCTCCCTCAAATTAGCGTCGTATCAAAGGCATCAATGCATGAACACAAATCAGGACCATACTACGGTTCACGCTCGGTGTGTAAAGTGTTGTATTTCGCTAACACGCCCCGCGTGACATACACTCGTGTTGTAATTCGCTAACACGGCCCGCGTGACGTCCCCGTGATGTCTGAGTAACATTGGACAGGCTGCAATGTTTGTGTTTTTTTCCACACTCGTATAGAAACACGCTGGGCTAACGTGTCAGATGTGTAAGGGCTATTGCATGTGACACGTATGTTTGATAATAATTCGCAAAGTTGTTGGATTGTACAATTTTCCTGATTATGTGATTAATAACAGGATCACTACTACGAATAAGTACTTATTAACTTCAAGAAAGCACGTTAAGCGGTTGGTGCCAGCTGTCATTTGTAGATCTTTGACAGTTGTTACGAGTCGTCAGAAGTCCGAATGTCTGAAAACCAGTCCTACCAAGTGGTATCGTGTTACCCAGTAACTGGGTTGTGGAGGTCAGAGAGGCAGTCGCTCCATGTAAAATACTGGTATTCAGCTGCATCCGGTTAGACTGGAAGCTGACCCCAACATAGTTGGGAAAAGGCTAGGCAGATGAACTTCAAGTATCGTGGTTCAAAATTTTCTAAATCTATTCACCATCTCATCTCATCTGGCGACGATTAATGTCAAAAAGTTGTCAAAATTTATGGTAATTTGAATCATTTTTGACAGATTTAGGGACTATAATGCGAAGGGTCTTAAAAATACGGCAGTTGCCACTCTAGTTAGTGATAAAAGAGGAGTTAATGAAAGTAAACAAATAACTTTCTATTATCTGAAAATTTTGCCTGTCAATACACTCTGAGATAGGCTCTCAATCAATTTTCATTGGTACAATCTCATCAAACAAACACTTATCGTTCTAGTAAATACCTACTGCTTAACTAGCCTCATCAGACTCAAGCCAATTGAGCAGGACGCATGGCTGCGTCGCAACTACCCCTGAAATCTGCAAACGGTTCGCTGTGCTTTATGAGGAGAGCATCTTATGGGTAATTACGATGGGATACTGGGAAATGACGATTACTAGTATTAGGATATTCTATTTTTATGTGGGTGACACGAGATTATACAGGTTGTCAGGGTAAACACCGTTGTCACTCAAACCATGGGTAGTTGACTTAAATATAAAAACAAATGAACAACAAAAAAAAAATGTTATTTTCATTAAAATATTTTAAAAAGTTTCTATCCGACACCGTGCTCGCTAGCGAAACAGCTGACTACCTGAGGGAAGGGTCGCGATCGCGGCCGGTCAGGTCACGTCCCGCATCCCCCACCCGTGTTGAGACGCAAGTTCGTTGCCCTAGCGCATAGGTCAACGAACTTGCGTCTTTTGTGGTAAAAGGTAGTTTTAAAAAAAGAAAAAAAAATGTTGTAATTTTCCATTGATCTTACGTTCTATAAATGACACCAAACTACTGGTTTCAAGGATAATGGTGTTTACCCTAACACCTTGTATATTTACCAAGTGGATAGAGGCAAACTGAAAAACAAACTAACTGCTGGGACACAGCCCTCCTCTCTTCGAGAGGGAGTGGGCCGTAAGCCGGGCCCAATCTTGGTTGGTTGATGTTACATGTCTTTCGAATTTTTGGTTCTAGGACATGCCGGTTTCCTCACGATGATTTTCCTTCATCGTTTTGAGAGCAGTGGTTATGAAATTATTTACACAAAGTAAAGCGCCTGCCTGAGTTCGATCCACGACCTACGAGTCGTAAGTCGGGGCCGTTACCACTCGGCCACCACTGCTCTCGACTCATCTTACCTTTGTGTTTTTAAAAACGGCTAGAATTTCTGTTTCTCGTGAAAGACACATTTTTGAAAAAGGTTAAACATTTATGAAGAATATTCAAGATAGGACTCGTGGGTAAGTGTTGTTAACGGACGCACAGGTCGGTCAAAGCTTAAGCTACGCTTGTCCTGGTCAGTTCGTGGATGGGTGACCATCCGTTACATATCGAGACCCTTCCGTAGCTCGGAAAGCATGTTAAGCCGTTAGCTGTTTATAGATCTTTGAAAGTCGTTACGAGTAGTCAGAAGCCTTAACGTCTCACAACCGGTCTTACCAAGGGTATCGATCGAATCACCCAGTGACTGAGTTCTGAAGGTCAGATACTGGTATTCAGCTGCAGCAAAAAGCTAGGCAGATTGATTTTTATGTGGAAACTTTTATAATGCTACAATTTTATCAACTGACTCCCAAAACCAGAAACTCAACGAAACATAATGGTTGCGTACATACCTTAACTTCATGTACAGAACACGTCATAGGAACTAAAGACGGGAAACAAAAAGGCACAATCTTCAGTCACCAATCTAAGAAGCGCTTTAAAGCACCTCACGTCTAACAATACATAAACCTGCAGCGCTGTAACCTGCACCCACCTCAGTTCAACAACATTCCTCAGCACAACGAGGCAGTATCTCGCGAATTCGCTGCTCGTTCCCGAATTAACATATGCACATAATTTGCGATATTACTGGGTAAGTGGCGGATGGTAATATTGAGCAATAAATAACAACTAACGGGGCTACGTCGGGGTTACCAACACTTGGAGTTGGGGAACTTAGTTAAAGATTTGGGTTAACTTTTGTTGTTGGTGGCAGTTAAAGATTAGAAGGAAAATTCGATACTTGTTTTGTTTTAATTCACATTTTAAATCTGTCAATTTCTATTAACTTGATGTAATAACAAATATCTGCGCGTGAGTTTTCATCAAATACGTTGTAGATGGTCGTAGCGCGTAGCAGCAAAGTCTACGCGTAGCGCGTAGTATATCAGTAATTCGCTACGACGCGACGTAGCCGTCTACCAACGGTCGGTTCACCTTTTAAACGATAGATAAGACAGTTATCAGGCTGGGTAGAGTTTCAATGAACGGTAAAACCAACATGGTATAATTTCACATATTATTTCTCAAGAAAGAGGTAAAAAGGAAACATTTGGATGTTTAGGAATAATTTATGCTATATTAGCAATTGGATTATTAGGATTTATTGTTTGAGCTCATCATATATTTACAGTAGGTATAGATATTGATACTCGAGCTTATTTTAGAAAATACTATACACTGAATTAAAATTCAAATGAACATTTTCCAACAATTTACATTTCAACGTACAACTCTGCGGGAAAATTGTGTGTTCTGGCAACACTGACCATGTTTATTGCTGCGAACGTCACGCGCTCGAGGTTGCCCCAAATTAGAACATATTGTGATCTACCCACTTACACATGAATACGGTTCCATTTGTACATAGTGCTGTTGCTGCACATAATTATTGCATTCTCTTTAGTGTAATTCAATTGGAGGAAATAATGTGTTCTGTGTCTGTAGGTGTAGAGGGATTGATTTCTATTTTATAGAAATGAGATGAAATGAAATTGTTTATTCTGTAAATAGGATATCGGAATCACTTTTACACGTCATATTAAAATATCAAATAAGCTAGCTCCGAGAAGAAAGGCCGAAACAAACTCAGAGGTCGCAGTCTCTTTTAAGGTCCAGACATAATCTTGGTCAGGCCATATGAGGACCATGTAGATTAGCGTCTAAAATGGTCTTTTGAGGAAAGAACCACACAGATTTGAGTGGACCTGTCCAGTGTCCAGTCAGTGCAAGCATTTGTCAGTAACCGAGGAGCTCAACTCAGAGCTTAAGGAGCTCAACGACTCGACGAACAATACCAAGAAAGGACACTTGGGTAGGCCGCATAAAGTACTCAAACTGCCAGACCATCAGCATAGACTGACATAACTATGGCTTGGGACTGTAATGTAAGTTTGTGTGAAAATCTAAGTTCAAACACTAGTCCAACTTTGTGTTTCAAACTGCTATAAATAACTCTCTTTTGAAAACGTAGTTCATTGAATAAATTGTTTACTGTGAGGTGACTTATCTTACTATAGAGTAGTCCATATATTTGTTTGCTACAAGTAAATACAGATAGTCATACACACATGATTATGATCATGGTGATGATGGTCATGATTTGATTGTGAATTTAAAAGTAATTTTTGTAACAGTACAAAAATTACTTTTAAATTCACAATCAAATCATGACAGACCCTTACAAAAATTACTTTTAATTTCACAAAGAGAAAAGATTCTAAGGAATGATTGACTAGCTTTGCTTGACAACAGAAAGGCCGCATTCACACGGGATCCGATTGACGATTCGTCAAAAAACATGCACGATACGTCACGACGCGACTGATCGACGTTCACATTGCATGAGTTTTTTCGCGAGTCGTCAAAATATCCGAATAGATGTTCACACTTGATTCGTGATTCAGAGTTCAGTCTTGGGTGAGCGCTTAACGGACCCGCCACGAAAAAATAGCGATTCGAGTTTTAGACGAATGTGATTTTTAAAAGACGATACGTGATTTAGGACGTTTCCGTCATTTTTAACGATTCGTGATGCGTGTGAACACGGGCATTTTAAACGCGCAGACGACCCGCGTTTCAAGAACTTGACTTGAAACTTCGGACGGCGAAGAAAAACTTAGAAACGCGCGTCGTCTGCGCGTTTAAAATACGCCGTGTGCTACCGCTCTTAAAAGCATTGCCACCGTAAAAAAAACGAATCGTGATAAAAGACGATTCGTTCAAAAATACGTGTCGTCCTCGTATTTATGAGCCGCAAGTAACTACAGTGCGTCTCTAAACATGTTAAAGGCTATTTACCCTTGAAGAACAAGGATCCGAAATGTACTTATATTGTAACAAAAGAATCAGCAAAACAACATTTTGTAAGAAAAAACCTTACTCGTGTGAAAACTTAACCAAAACAGTTTACAAGTTGCTTCATTATTCTCAGATCCCCCAACATTATCAATTTTAAACTGAAGAGTAGCTCAAACAATCGCTAACGCCGCCCGAACTTAGGCACTTCATACTTCTTGATCAGTTTCAACCCAATTCCGGCCAAGATGGAGGCGTGTTCGTTAAAAAACGATAAATAACTCGGTAAACATTCAAGTTTTTAGGGTTCCCTTGTAAAGAAAACTTTTAGATTTTCATCTTATGGTGGAATCCGATGATCGGCAATATTGCAGACGGACACACATGGCAGACGACCACAGACCGCCACGCACCGCGCACCGAGGAACTTCCGATGTCTGCGATACCCCGCACGTACACCTTCCCACGGTCCGTCGTCCGGGCTCGTCGGTGTCCGTCCGCAAAATTGCGGATCGTGGGATTTCGGTATTACACGTCCGTTGTTGGTCTGTATTTCTGTTTAAGAACTATGTCTACTTAAAATTATGTTTTGACAGGTTTCCGCAAAAATATAATACATTATTTAGAAGTTGGCTGGCCTGATACAAAATGTTCCTAAATACCAGTACTGGAAATAACAAAAATCAATCTGCCTAGCCTTTTCCCAACTATGTTAGGGTCAGTTAGGGCTTCCAGTCTAACCGGATGCAGCTGAATAACAGTATTTTACATGGAGCGACTGCCTATCTGACCTCCACACCCCAGTAACTGGGTAATACGATACCCCTTGGTAAGACTGGTTGACAGACTTTCGGGCTTCTGACGACCCGTAACGACTGTCAAAGATACACGAATGACAGCCGGGACCAACGGCTTAACGTGCTTTTCGAGCCACGAAGGAGTCTCGGTATGTAAAGATGTTTACCCAACCACAGACCAATCCCGGCAAACGTAGCTTAACCTGATGGATCGACCCGTGCGGCTGTTATTACTTAGCCATGAGCTAACACTATTTCTTTATTTAAACTTCTCACTCAATTAGGTACAAAGGCGGACTTAATGCCTTAGGCATTTCTACCACTCGGCAAGTCCGAAAGGAATACCGGGGCCCTTGGCAACAGGCAACTGAAGGAACACGGGTGGGTTTTAGTCAGTAAAAGTCTGACACGCCCTCCCGCTCCGCCCAGAACCGGAAGAGTTACTTGATAACTTCCAAGTCTCAAAAAAAAATTAGGCATTTCTGCCAGTCAACCACTATCGCAAAGATTAGCTTTTTTTAATTTCGACGAACCAATCATGAAGCCTACGGACTCCTAAACCCAAACCCCAACATCCACCTGACAGATTTTTATCGATTAAAAGTTGGGGCTACAAAAAAGCCCCGATAAAACTTTTCCAATACTAATAAAAGTTGGTGAACAAGGTATATGCCGCGGGTACAGACAACAGTTTTGTTTACGCACTTAACGCTAGCGATTTACTCGAGCTTCATATTGTGATGCGAGTATAAACGATGGTGTGTACTTATCAAAGTTTTCCTCGTTTCTCCTAAGTAGGTATAACAATATCGTTTTTATTAAGTATCTTGTGTGTTATGGGCGGTATGTTTTTTACGTAAAACGGAGAGAATCACAATTATTTGAAATTATAAGTTAAGAAAAAATAAGCCCAAAGTCTGACAACCAGTTTTACCAGGGGTATCGTGTTACCCAGTAACTGGGTTGTGGAGGTCAGATAGGCAGTCGCTCCATGTAAAATACTGGTATTCAGTTGCACTCGGTTAGACTGGAAGCCGACTCCAATAGACGTGCTCAAGTGCGTTTGGGAGAAGTGCCGTTCAAATCAGTGCTAAAAGTGGGAGCCCTCAGATATATGTAGATGTACCAATCTTAATTCTGATCCTTAACCGATCCCTATCATTCTGTGTTCTATAATCTATGCCCACCCTTATCGATACACAGCTCACTCCCATATCTACGAAACGTATAACATGATATTCGTCAATCATGATTAGTGACGTATAGATGCAAATGATGCAGGAAAATTGCTCGAATCGAATTGTGCCAAATTATCATTCGTGTATGTTCGGTCGTAAATCAGCTGTCCATAGACAAAACTGTTTGGCAGTTCATGCTATTTAAACTGCATGTTTACGATTGACATTTTAGTGAGTAGGTACACGTGACACTGAATTATGCGGTTCCTATATTTAACCGATTGTTGGTGGTTAAAATGACGACTAGTAACTAAAATAATTGTCGAGAGCTGTCGGGACACCACGAAGGCGAAGGCGAAGGGCGCGAAGTTCCCTTTGCAAAAGCAAAGGCAAAATAGGCAGTACTTCGCCAAGTGTCCAAAAGGACACTTGGCGAAGTAATGCCTATTTTTATTATCATTTTTATACTGTTGTTTGTTTTTTTTTTTTGTTTTTCTGTTTGTATGTTATTCTTTCTCCCGCAGGTATAACTAGTTGCCGCCCCCATGAATAAACCGCCAAGTGATCGGCAGGCGATATCTTAATGACGTTGCACCCTCTGCCGGTCGGAATAGCTTGATACCCGTGCTTGATACCCATTACCCATGCGGTTTTACCGCGTACTGTAGGTATGCGGTTTTGTGTTTAGTTAGTTTTAGAAAGCTATTAGAAATTATAGCGACTTTTTTATAATTAAAATCCATAAATGAGATAATTGTTTAGAATATTTCAATCTCTATTCAAAATCCATAAAACTTCACTGTATCGATTTAATATAGCGTAACGTAATAACGTGGAAATCACAACAAAGAATTAAAAGAATCGCATTCCTAATCCAGCGAATCAACTTCCCAACATAATCAATAAACACGAACTCTTGAGAAAATACAAAACAGAATCGCGCTTTTTTATTAACCGGCCATCCAATACCCATTGTGTACATTAGGGCTGGCAATCTCCCCGGAGGACACGGTGGAGCATACGGTGGAGGTCTGCCCCGCTTGGGCGGAGCCCCGCCGTGTCCTCTTGGAGGCGATTGGCGGCGGTGACCTCTCGCGTCCGGCTCTGGTCCAGGCCATGGTACGGAGCGAGAGGGCATGGGAAGCAGTCACCTCCTTCTGCGAAGCAGTAATGCTCGCGAAGGAGGAGGCGGAACGCGTGAGGGAGAGGCAAAGTTTGCGCCCTCACGCCCCTAACCGCCGCCGCCGCTGGAGACGCCCTGGGCGTCGGGAATCCCAGGCGGATTCCCGGCCACCATAGGCGCGGGCTTGCGGACGGCGAGCAATGGGTAGCTCGCCGTCCGATCAGGACTAGGCCCGGGTCGATGGCGCGTCGTGTTCCACGCGCGCCTCAAAGAGATGTCAGCACAATTGGCGGGGTCCGCTAGGACCGATGCCTGCCAGGGTTGCGGGTTAGTCCGAAAGGGATACCGGGACCTTGGCAACAGGCAACTGAAGGAACACGGGTGGGTTTTAGTCAGTAAAAGTCTGACACGCCCTTCCGCTCCACCCAGAGCGGGAGAAGTCATTGGATGATTTCCCACCCAAAAAAAAAAAAAAAAAAAAAAAAAAAAGGGCTGGCAATCTCCACCATTAAACAGCGTCCATACATAAATACATATTCATTCATACGAATAAATATAAAAACTTTTTACAAAAAAAACAACTGATTTCCAAAAAAAAACACGAAAAAAGTGAAAAATCAAAACTAAAAAAAAAACAACCGACGACTAGAAAAAAAAACATACAGACAAATTGAGAACCTCCTCTTTTTTAAAGAAATCGGTTTAAAAAACTACCGACTTCCAAAAAAAAACACTTAAAAGTGAAAAATAACTTTAATTTCGGAAGTCAGTGGCAAAAAACGAAAACTGAAAAGCAAAGACACCGACTTAACCGAGTTCTTCAAAAAGGAGGAGGTTCTCAATTCGTCTGTATGTTTTTTTTTTGTGTACGTTACTTGGTTACTCCGGAAAATATGAATCGATTCAAAATCGATCGAATCGACAGCTATCGTCGCGTGAGTTTGCGATCGTCGCGATGATGTAGAGTCCGCGCCACCACTCAAGTCCGGCAGAAAATTGTGGAACTAATTTTCTTAAATGCCATTTAATGCAATGACAGAAACTAGCGCCGCGTCTATGGGACTCGACGTCCTAGCGCGGACTCTACTCGCGCGATCAATTAAATCGCATTTGTACACACGGCTACACATCAAGCTATACATTTCCAGTTTATGCTGATCTCGCATTGTATAGGATTTCCGTACAATGCGAGGTCAGCTTATAATGGAAATGTATAGCTTGATGTGTAGCCGTGTGTACGTCATAATTCAACAATACGCGTACTCGAGAGACGGTCGGTTTCAGTTATCAAGCGGGGTACTTAACTTACCGAAAGAAAGCAAAGGTCAATCCTTCCAGGAAGACACAAAGATCATTCAATAACCGGCGATATCTCCAAATATCTGTGTTTGCATTCGTATGTAATACAATCTCTAACAACCCAGAATAGGTACGCACAACATCCGAATGAAATAACTTTTAATCTTTGGACCCATATTGTAAGGTATACCTTTAAAAAACAAGCATTGTGTGGAGTGTAGACTCATGACCCTTTCCCGAAACCCTGATATTTTATTGTCTGACCCACTTACTAGCTGCGCCCCGCGATTTCACCCGCATAAGTCTCGATCCCGAGGGAATATTGGGATAAAAAGTATCCTATGTCTGAATCCAGGTCATGGTGTACCCATGTGCCACATCCAAATTAAGAAAGATAAGAAATAAACAAACAAACTCACTTTAGCCTATCTCCTTCCCGAAGGTGCCACCTATCTCCTTGCCAAATGTCGAAATCCGTTCAGTGGTTTAGGCGTGAAATGGTAACATACAGACAGAAAGACAGACAGAGTTACTTTCGAATTTATAATAACAGTATGGATGGATAGCTAAAGGATTCAGAATACCTACAGATATAAGATATTTATGTACATAATATATTCTGTTTATGGTGTGTTGGTTAGCCCGGAGTTTGGAAGTTGCTGATGTGATACCCCCGTGCCTCGGAGAGCACGTTAAGCCGTTGGTCCTGCGCCTCATCTCTCTTCGGTCGTGTCGGATTGCCGCCCCATCGGACTATGACAGTGAGGGAAGAGAAAGCACTTGTGCACTGTAATATCTAAAAGAAAAGACAGAAAATACGTTTATTTGCGGCAAACATGACGCCAAGAAAGGACAAATATACGAAAATAACAAGTTGCGGGAAAATATGCGTCACATTCACGCAAAACGGCCATCACTCAGCATAATGCTGCGACCCTACGCGAGACCCCAGCGCAGTGACAGCCGGCGTTGACGTCATGACGTCAATTTGTGCAGCACATAATACATATCACACACACATATCATAGCACATATCTCTCGCGCCGAAGGCTAGTATCCGTTGAGATTGGACGCCATGGCCGAATACGGCCTGGAGGACTATGTTATATATATTATATGGTATGTTTTAAAACAGCTTTTAACGAAAGCCTAAACTCCCTACATAATCCCTTCATTCACGTTCATACATACACATACACACGCGCTGGTTCAAAGTTCCACGCACCTGACCTTTTCAAAAGACATCACTAATAAGGCCAAATCCGATCATGTAATCATTTTAATCCCTGGCAACCCTGCACGAGGCTAGGCTTATCGAATATTTCGAAGGCTTTATATATATCTCGGACAATAGCTCACTAGCCGGCCTTATTTCGCTTTCTCTCTCGTCTCTCGCTCACAAAGCGTGTACAATGCTTATGTTCTCAAGTATTTTCACAACCCTCGCTCATGATAGAATAATAAGATTTAAAAACGTACTTTAGACGACGAGGTAAATAGGTATGGTTGGAATAAATGGTTTTATCTACACCCATGCTATAAATCCTCTCTAAAACTTTCTGAAACAGTTAGCTTATAGCCAACATTAAAACATCCAGTGTCATAGTAACCATAATATCATCCAAATGGGTGTTATAATTTTATACTGAATTTCATAATGCAACTCATTTCAAAAAAAGAACATTGTCATTCACGAGCGTTTCACTAACAAAGCACCGTAATTTAAAAACAAAACACATTCGAATTCGAATAATTCGAATTCACGTCGTTCCGCGCCACTTTTGTTCGATATTGGTATTGCAAAGAAACTTTTATAGAAGATTCATATCATGGGTGTAGTTAAAATCTTGTATGCAACTGTATATAATTAGGTATTAAAACACTCATGTGATACTATTAAAACCACATTCGTGTTTACCCTTTATTATAAAACAGTTGCATAAATAACTACATATTTATTACAAGGCTGTAGGGTTTTAGTTCTTCTGACTGCTTTCAATTCAATCATACAGCCATCGGTATACCTAAACCAGCTATAACTAGATAGTCATCGCCAAGTAACTGGAGGCACAGCAAAAAAAAAACAATCAATCCTTTTCCCAACTACGTTGGGGTCGGCTTCCAGTCTAACTGGATGCAGCTGATTACCAATATTTTACATGCAGCGAATGCCTATCAGACCTCCACAATCCAGTAACTGGGTAATACGATAGGTACCCCTTGGGAAGACTGGTTGCCAGACTTTCGGGCTTCTGACGAGCCGTAACAGCTGTCAAAGATCTACGAATGACAGCCGGGACCAACGGCTTAACGTGCTTTCCGAGGCACGGAAGAGTTTCGGTATGTAAAGATGGTCGTCACCCATCCACGGACCAACCCCAGCAAGCGTAGCTTAACCTGTTGGATCGACCCGTGCGGCTCTTATAGTAATAAGTGGCCACGAGCTTTTCCACAGGGCACAGTAATTCGAACAAAAACAAACAAAGGCACAGCCACTGATATGGACAGCTGTACCATCCTTTTCTCGAATTTAGTAGTCTGGCATGTAAATCTAATGAAAACACAAATCCAAACTAAGCTACTACTAAGGAGAATTTTTACTAATAGAAACCCAAAACTCCTTGCCTCAACCCGTACCGGGCCCGCGTGCTGGATTACGACCCACTTCCTCTCACAGAGTGTGACCCTGTGTCCCAGCAGTGGGAATAATGTAGGGGTATGCTTATACTACTAGACGAACGGGACAGTGCGTCTTCCCGTGCTGAACATATTAATAACTTGACATAGATTCCATGTCAAACATAATATCCCAGTCATATTTAAACAATTAGACTCGAAATGTTGAAAGTAGTTCAACCAGTTGATCGTATGTTCATCTCTCAACAGATTAGCCAGTTAAGTTAACAAGTTGGCAAGCTATCATTACGTATGCCCTGTAGCCATCTTAGTCTTGTGCTTAATTACCGAGCGAGCTTCAAGTGGTCCCAATGCAGATTCATGTCTTGGAGATGTTTGTAGTTAGCCGACACATGAATACCTATGTTTATGTGTACAGTTGTGTTGTTTATACTGTTAGGAAATTGTTTAGGTTTGATATGGTTTATGTTTTCTTTAGCAGCAGGCGTAGCATGAACACCATTTTGTCGACGGAAGAGTAGACAAAAATTACGTTTCCTGTAGACAGTACGATGGCAGCAAAGTAGAAAGAGTCAACTGCACTTTTTACGAAATTCACTCTTTTACTTAGTTCGACTCAGAATTCTTTGTTTTGTCGGTTTTGTCATAGGATTTATCGGTTGTCACCACGGATATCGGTTGTCACTGTGATTTTGACAGTAAGGATAGAAAACTTTCTTCCGAAATAGTCTACCTACAAAAAGACGTAGACAAAGATCGTTAGAAATGAAAGACAAAATGACAGATTGTAGAAATATTTCTACGGTGGATGTCAAAAATGAAGAAACGAACTGTCACTTTGTATAGAAAAAGCTATGTCTATTCTTCGTAGAGATAGAAAGCGCCATGCTACGCCTGCTGGACGTTTTATTTCCCTAAGTTATGTGTCATTGATAATGCTTATGATGTTAAATAATTAAAAAGCCAAGTACGGACGGTTACTGGGAACAAAAACTCGTAATTTCTACACCTCCTATGACTTCCGTGCAAGTTCAATCTGCCTAGCCTTTTCCCAACTATATTGGGGTCGGCTTCCAGTCTAACCGGATGCAGCTAAATACCAGTATTTTACGTGGAGCGACTGCCTATCTGACCTCCACAACCCAGTAACTGAGTGATACGAGATCCCTTGGTAAGACTGGTTGACAGACTTTCAGGGTTCTGACGACCCGTAACAACTGTCAAAGATCCACGAATGACACCCGGCTTAATGTGCTTTCCGAGCCACGAGTTCACCCATCCACGGATCAACCCCGGCAAGCGCAGCTTAACCTGACGGATCGACCCGTGCGGCTGTTAATACTTAGCCACGAGCTCCTCAAGAACTTCCGTGCAAGTTATCCTAACTAATGCTGGGTTCCTATAAACAAACGAATCCCTTTTTTCTTACCAAGGGTTAGCATTTTTTATTGCCAAACTGGGCATATAAATAGATTCGTAAGCTAAGTTTACCTGTGATAGGTACTTCCTTATAGGGATGTTCTACAAATCAAAGCTATGTGGTCTCTGCTTCATATTTAGCTAAGTCTTAATTTTAACCAATAACGGTCCGTAAACTTAAGGAATGGGCCGTTAGTTGATTATTTCGCAATGTTCCACATACTTGCTAGTAGTCTTAAACATCCTTAGGTGACACCTCAGACCAAATATAAAACAAAGACAGCGAAGCGCTGCGAACAATACAGTAAAGCATGCGCAAGCGCCATCCATGGCTTGGTTTTTTATTTGGTCTGAGCGTGACACTAGCGCCTGTGGCGAGCTTGAATAACGTAAGATGATTTTCCTGGTATCTGTTTCACGCCTGTATTCTCCAATAGGTTGGGCAGAGGCGTACCATTAGTACTGTCACGAGCAAAAATATATTACTACGAACAGCTCGGCAATAATATCAGATTTCAAGATTCATCCATTAATATCTGTCGCCAAGGTGACGGCAAAGATATGTGATCATTTGTGGAAGGCATTACAAGTGGCAACACAAATATGTGACATCGCAGGAACATCAACACTATCCGATAAGTGACGCCAAAATATAGGATGTTGCATTGGGTTCAAAAAGATGTGTCACATCTTAGATACGTCCACGTTTGGCCAGTTATGTTTGGTTTTTCCTTAGCTATCTATTAATTTATTATTTATTATAGCTATTCCTTAGATAATCGCGTCACAAACAGGTAAAACCAAACTTCGACAAAACTATACTCCATTTAAAATAAGATTAGATATTTAGATAAACCTTTTTTACGAGTACAGTCCGTTCAACCGATTTTGACTTATATCCCGTAGGCATAAGGATGGCATCAATAGCAAAAAAGTGGTTACAATACCAACTGTCTACTGCAGCTCATTTTTCATGCTACCAACGCAATAGAAGTCAAAATCATTTGAACGGACTGTAAAAAAGGTTTATTCAAATGTCTAATCTTATTTCAAATGGAGTATAGACAAACGCGCTTCTCTTTCACTTTCAAAAACAATTAATTCCACGAAGGCCGAATAAAAAATAAATTAGGCGTGATCAAAATTCAAAAAGTTTTTAAACGCCTCGCTACCCAAAACATAATGGCAAAAATATTTAATTACAATAAAACATAAAGAAAGGGCTCTTAACAATGAATTCTCAAGTAATTATTGATAAATTACCCAAGTTTTCTCGTAATTTACAAACTTAAGCCCAGGCGTTGCGGCCTCCTTGTTTAGAGGAAAGATAATTAGAGAAGGACTGCGGTTGCTTTTTGTTATAATAATAATGTAACAACGCGGCAACGCTTTGTTAACGTGCTATAAACAGTTTTCATGACGCAGTTTAGACATAGGAACAGAAAATAAAACTGGACATTTTTCATTCATTCACATTCATCCAATGATTTAGGATAGTTGACAGCTGATTTAATTTCAAAGGCATGCTATTATTTTACAGAATAAATTCACAAAGAATACGAAATATAAAACATTTTCATTTTTAACCAGGAGTTTCTCAATTTTATTCGTCTGTATTTGAAAAAATATATTTTCATAGATATTTTCGTCAAATTGTGGGACGATTTTGAAAATTCTTCTTTTTTTAACTTTCCACCAAAATATCTTAAAACAACAACATATATTCATTATCATCAAATATCAAGCACAAATCACAACAGATGAAAATTTTACACAACCTGTATAAACAGCGGATCATTCGAGCATTTACATAATTTAGAGACTATAAATAAAATATGGCGGATCGCTAACAACTAGATCATGACACCGGATACACGTCACCGCAAACCGAACACGTTACGAGTATTACGATTTCCTATGCATTCATCGTGTGGCGAGACTTTTGATTGGTTCATAGATATTCTGATACTTAGAAAAACCTTTATGGTAGACTTGTTTATAAAAACAGCTCAAACTTAGGAAGTGGGTGTAGTATGTGGGTGATGTCATTTTGTTGTTTGATGTTGAAAAATCTAAATTAAGTCTATTTTTATCATTCCACTAGCTGACCCGACAGTCGTAGTTCCAAAACATACAAAATCCCATAGAAAAAGGACGTTCAAAAACCTAATTACGGACTTTTTTAAACAAAAAGTAGCCAAATCGGTCCATGTCCAGCCGCTCTCAAGTAATGCGCTTTCAAGTAATGCGCTTACCAACGAACAGCATTTCATTTTTATTATATAGATCAGTAGCGGTTTCGCCCGCATGTATGTTGGTTACTAAATACTAAAACGTTCCTCGAGAACCACTCTCTCCATTAATGAAAACAGCATGAAAATCAGTGCAGTAGTTTTTGAGTTTATCGCGAACATGACGACAGACAGAGCGGCGGAGGACTTTGTTTTATAACATGTAAGGATGAGCATAATAAATTAAGGTAAAATGAAACATACATAGAAGCGTATTTTCAATTTTAATTAACACGTTTGATTAATCTGGAACTTCTTTGATAAATGATTTTCATTCAATAACTTTTACTTATCCATTTATTTTCCGTGACAGTAAAGAACGCATGCATGTTTTAAGATCGAATTATAGTATTGAAAAACTAACCAATCAATTTCGGTAGTCGATATACATTCCTGTCACCGCATTTGATCGCTGTCAAGCGACGTCAATGTCGCAAACGTCACGTCACGTCACAGCGTGAAGCCGCGGCCTAAATAATAGCGATGTTCACTCGAATACGCGCGTTCAAATGTCACTTTAGTTCGGAAAACTGGAAGGCCTCTTTTGATGCTGACTGAATAAAAAGTGACAGAACGCAACGATCGGTTTTGGTTAGGACGTATCTTGACAAGAATACGCGTGATTTGAAACAAGTCTGCCTTTGTTACTCCCCGATCGGTAATCAACTTTATTAAGCGAATAAACGTATTTTGAGCTGTTACAATGTGACAAAAGCATTTAATTTAATTATTTTTAGAAAAAAAATTGAAAATTGAGAAGCGTCTTCTTTTTCCATATCCAATAACGTAGCCGTTAGAAGCAGTAGCAATAACTTTATTTATCTATGTGTAGATTGTTTGCAAACAGTTAAATGTCAATAGAAACACGTGAGGTGACGTGACGTCCCTGATAAGCAACAGCGTGACACGTTCGCATGACTATACGCGCATGATTTATAACATGTTCGCCATTTGTTATATGTCAATCATTAATGAGCTTTACAACTGTCGTCACGAGCCTTATTATGTCAGGGTATGAATAATTGTACTTTCTATATTTTTTAATAAATAAATTTTAATAAATATAAAATCTTTTTACCAACTCATTCAACAACGCGGGTGCTACTAGCAGTAGCTCTAACTTTATTTATTTACGTAAGTGATTGTTTACCTCAAACACTAAACTGTCAATGGAAGCAGGCGACGTGACATCACAGATAGCTTGGCAACCGTGACACGCTCGCGTGACGATACGCGCGTGATTTACAACATGTTCGCCTGTTTGATTCACGTCAACCGCTAATCAGCTTCAATACTGACATAATGAGGGACTAACGTGTAAGAGGATTGCATAAATCGATGTGTTTGTTTATTAACCGTTCGGTTTTTAACCGACTTTTTAAAACGAAAGAGGTTTGCAATACATTTGTAAGTTTTTTTTTTTAAGTTTAACTTTTTATGAATCGATAATTGGACGAGAATTATTGAGAGTGATATTTCAAGGACATTACGTTTAAGCATGTTTCCTTACAGAGAGAGAAGAAACTATCTCTGTCTGTCATACTAAATCTCTCTTAGTATTATTTTTTAAAGATGTTTCACTTCTGTCACGTGTACAGTGCAATGAAAGGTATTTTTCACTTTGTTGTGTGTTTTTGGAATTTTGTTATTTTAGTTTTATTGTTGCAGTTTATTGGATGTTTTCTACTTTTATCAGTGCAGTATAAAATCTAATAATATTGGTCATAGTTTAGAATCAGTTAGTTATTAACTCTGAATGTACCCATCTCTATCTGAAAACTGTCAACAAACAACACGCAAATCTGCCAAAAGGTAACCTTCAGTAAAAAAAATATATGACAAAAAGTGACGCACCTCTACAAATATCCGAAAAATATACCTTGAGGTTAACATAAAATAATGTCAGTTGAGTGACAGTCTGACAGCTCGATTAGCGGTTTCAATTTGGGCAGGGCACGACGGTATGAGGCAAAGGCGTCCGCATGCCGGCGACGAGTCGTCGTGTCACGTCGAATCACGGTTGCGCTGATATTTTCGCGACTAGCGACGTCGGGCGACGCGACGTCTAAATATTTCTCGGGCATTTCACTTTGCATGACGTACCAAGGGGAATATAAGAATGATAATGTAGGGTTAATAGTAAAGAAGAATGTGAGTTTTATGGTTTTAGTATTTGCCTAGACGAGGAGTTGTCGTATTTTAAATTAATGTTTTAATTTAAGGTTACTTTTGCAAAGTTGAAATAAAGAGAGAGGGTACCTCAATAAACTTAAACCTACATAAATTATTTTAACTGTGTACCTAACAGTTTCCCCAAAATATTATGATAAAATAAAACATCCGCGAGAACCTCATAAAAAACTCATTACAAAACCGCATACGAGTCAGCTAGAACGCTTTATTACAACACCTAATACTTCATGTAAAAACGCCTGAACTTCATTCAGCCGCAAAAATAAAAAACCTTTACCCTCATTTAAGTATCTAAACAGCGTTTTAAAAAGATAAATAGGCACTTTAATCACCAATTAAGGGTATCACAATCAACGTTAACACCGGGTCGGGATTTCCTCGATCAAACTAATGCCGACATTACGACACAGCATCTCTCAGGGGCACACCATTTACACTCTCCAGGGGCAATATTAAAAATAATAAACCGCCTGTCGGCCGTCGATTACCCAATTTTCAGTAAAAGCGAATTTTTCCCGCTCTCGGCGTAATGACGCTAACTGAGTGTGCCGAGTAGCCCAAGGCTTTATTGCACCTTTTTAGTTGGAATGATGATAATTTCGGTGTGAAGTGCTTTTTATTGCGCGGTGGGAACTCGTAGTCTCGTTTTGCAGTCGTTACCTACTGCACTGCACTTTCAGCTGCTTCATATGTGTCAACGTCAACGTCGTAATGGTTTTTTGCTAAATTGTTTTTTAATCTTTGGGGCTACTTTCAACAGATCACTTTTCAGTTTTAATCCGTTTTGTTCTCATAATTTCCCTGGCTTACGATTTTTTTTTCAATTAGGTACGTGCACAATTTCAAGTTTGTCTATGTCAACAAATAAGACGTAATAATAAATATAACCTATCCCTCATTTCCCCCAAACACCTTGACATATTTCCAAATTAAAACTAATTATTATTACTACAAATTTTTCTCACAAACTCGTTAACAATTAAAAATGCACCGTAATTAGTACGAAGAGCGACGTGCTGTATGACGTCAGCTGTCACGTCACAGCTTACCGAAGGTGGCGCCTACCTATTTACACTAGGCGGATTACGGTGACGAGCTACGAACCAGTGTACATATTGTATAAAGTATCTACCGGCGGTAAAAGCAAATTAAAGATTTGTTGATGCAATTTTAAGTTTACTTAAGTAACCTAATTTTTATTCTTATATAGCTTATTAATGTTATTGTTGACCACTAAAAGGTTTTATAATAGTAACAATAACAATACTAAGGTATTAAGTATTAAAAGCCAGATCAACATGAATATATGAAAATTCCCGAATACAAATAAAATTTAAATCTTTACAAGAGCTGAATGCTTAACAAAGGCTTAAAGTGAAACTGTGTATTTGCTAAAAATTATTTCAGTGGGAATTTTCAGTTACAATCATATAAATTCATACATGCAGCACTTTTGGCGAAAAACCAACTGAATGCTAAAAACAAAATCCTATAAAAAATAATAACACGCTATTTTTGAACCCACATCAACATTTTCATATCAAAATGAATAACTAGGTGAATAAATGTGGGTTTAGGTACCATAGGGACTCCTCTGTCTAACCCTTTGGGAAAAACAGTCGTGATGTTAAGTGTTATGTAAACAAGCATTTCCACTAAAAACCTACAATAACCACGTTAATATATTCATCACAAATAAACACCAATACGAATTTTTAGTGACAATTATTCCGATACAACACAAACACCGCATCACTGACGTCAGTGATGTCACATGACGTGACAGCGCGTCAAGCGTGTCATTGCAAGCCACGTCATAGCGGGCTTGCGGATAATGTCCGCCGTGATTACGAAGCGTGGCACAGCACTAGCCTTGTCATCCTAGCTTATTATTATTCATGTACCAGACGGTGCTTCGATTAGCTAATTAGAAGTCATCGGGCAAAGTGGTGGGATTTAGATAATGATGGCAGCTAATTTATGTAGTGTTGTATTGTAAGCTTTGGGTTAATAAATGATAATATACTGTTGACGTGGAAGAGCAGCTCGTGTCTAAGTAATAACAGCCGCACGGGTCGATCCATCAGGTTAAGCTACGCTTGCCGGGGTTGGTCCGTGGATGAGTGGCCACCTTTACATACCGAGACTTCTCCTTGCCTCGGAGAGCACGTTAAGCCGTTGGTCCCGGCTGTCATTCGTGGATCTGTGACAGTCGTTACGGGTCGTCAGAAGCCCGAAAGTCTGACAACCAGTCTTACCAAGGGGTATCGTATTGCCCAGATAATGGGTTGTGGAGGTCTGATAGGCAGTCGCTCCATGTAAAATATTGGTATTCAGCTGCATCCGGTTAGACTGGAAGCCGACCACAACATAGTTGGGAAAGGCTAGGCAGATTTTGATACTGTTGACGTGGAATTGTGGCTAACCGTAATCTTTTTTAATTAGTTGTAATTTTGATGAGCACGTCAGGTGGTTTTGTTCAGTTTCATCACATAAACGCGACTATTTTCGGGGTAATAAGTATCGGTTTGACGAGACTCGTTTACTAAAGTGACACAACCTGAAAAGCTCAGCAATAGTTTTGATAACTATACCGTGGGCCTAGTACAAACGAAAGAATTTAACGTAGAGTAAATACGAACCATTTTATAATCGAAAATAAAACTATCCTTAAGCATTTTGGTTTGAAATGCCATAAGCACAATTAGTTTGACCGAGACCACTGTTCCGCGCATTAGGTCTGTCCGCGGCGAGACGTTGGGGCAGTGCAGGCCGCTCATTCGTCAACGGTCACAGCGTCCCGCCGCTCATTGGTCAACGCTGCCCCCCGACTCGCCACGCATTCGCTAGGCACGAAACAGCGGTGTCGGTCAAACTATAGTATCACCCATAGATATGAATAAAGTCTTCAATCTTCATAAATGTTATGTGCGAAACTGGGATTTCTAATTCAAAATTTGTTCGTATTTACGTTGCGTTTTCAGACGAAAAGACAAAGCTCTTTTGATTGATCAACAAGTGAATCCGGTTGTATAGTTTCAGTGAAACAGTTGCATCTGCTTCAAAGTAGACGCAGGAGTTCTAACTTTATAGATATAGGACTTAAAGTTTTCACAGCCATCGTGCAGCTGCAACTATCAAAATCCAAAGACCAACTGACAATACTATACAAATGCAATGTCACCCTCCCAACTATGATAGATATGATATTTGAAAAGCTCACACATCAAATCCTGCAGGTCACGTTATGAATACTGTATGCGGCTGCGGAAAGACTCAAAATTCCGCATTCGTGGTTGTGTATAAGCTTGCGTGGCCTAGATCGAGGCCGACACGTGCGGCGGACTCGCGAGGCCTTTGTGCGAGGCCTAGTGTGACACTGCAGATGGGAGGGCAGAAGGGAAGGACTTCGCGAGCTTTTGAGTGTGTCCGATTTTCCGACGAGGAACGATACAGCGCTGAATCAGCGTGCCAGCAGTGTCTAAAGACGGCAGATCTAATAAAAAAAATTGGCCGAAAAAGTGCGTTGATCGCACAACTTCTCCAACGGAGCACCATTCAGCCAGAACTTGTTATATTATTACCTGTCACAGCTGTCAAGCGGTAGATTGCTAACTAAATTGAATATGTCTTTTCCGCCACAGAAAGATAAATAAACTGGGTACTGAAAACAGTTAGGGATCTCGCGCACTAGACGGCCACGACCACAACAGTGGTCGTAGAGACCAGGTAAACTATAGAAACCGATACGAATCGAGCACTTGCTCGCAACGCCCAACTAGCCGCAGACCAGGCCACGGACCACGACTCCGACAGACTCATTGTAAAATTAGTCGTGGAAGTTTTAACAGATACGAATCAAAATAAAAAGTCATTCATTCAAACTAGGCTGAAAATCAGCACTTTTCGAAACGTCAAAATTACATAAGACAGTCCCCCAAAACGCCCACCCTTCACCACTTCCTAGTACTTTAGCTGGGAAGAAGAAGTGGCGCAACAAACTCCCCAGCAGCACAGCTGTCTGTTCAGTTAGAAAAAAATGATTCTATACAAACGTATGCAAAATCATTTACATTACGCAATCAAGCGTCCTTTAGCTTAGTACCGCACTTTGTTGGCAGTTGTTTTTCTGCACATTCCTATATTATGCCATCACTGCGATGCACAACGGGAATTGTTCTCTTTGCCGACTATTTAAATGCTTGCGTTTACCCGCCAAATTATCAATGCGGAAGCGCGTACGTGTCGGCAATGGGAATGGACTTGAAATTGTGCGGCTGACGTGTGGGCTTTGTGTATGAGCAAGACTCTTATAATTTACGCTGGTAATTTGGGAACGCCACGGGGATTGGCAAAAATCGCCACTTCAAAAGTTGAGCACAGGTCAAGAAGGCATGGAGCAAGAACTTAAACAGACTAAAGAAACAAAACTAATGGAAGGACCTGGTCTATACTCAATAGAGACCGAAATGCAAATGAAGATAGCATTTTTCATTAAAATAATAAATAACAAACACAAATAAGCTTTATGCATATTAAAAAATTTACTATGCATGTTAATTAACAAGAGCGTTAATAGCTAAGATAAATAATTATACATACATAGATAAGAAAGTTGTGAACAGTGAATAACTACAGGCGTACTCCAAAACGTATTATAGGATGATAATGTGCATAATGTGCTGAACCTCAACTATATTTTAATCTAAAACCATTACATAGTCCCCAAAAATACAACCAACATATTAATCTTCCCGAACTATTCAAAATCCTAAACAATATCGTGCAAAATATAATGTAGCATTCCCATGCAAGCGCTATCGACGGCTTTAATGCACGCTCGACACGATTCCGATGATTTATACGCGCAGATCGTGCAAATACAGCGTCCCATGAAGATTCACGTGTTAAGTAAATATCAATTTAACGGGTGCCGTGCAATTATGACGGTACACGGGTACGAGAGGGTTGGGTCTGATAAGGATTTTGTTGGTTGGATTTTCGGTGAAGACTACACGACATTGTTTGGAAGGTTTTAGTTAGATTCATAGACAACTCTGGCTTGGTAGGAAATGTGGTGCTGTTCCACAAATGACACTTAATGTCGTGTCCTGCGTGTCCTGTCAGCTGCACGTTACAGGAACTGATGGAAACTAGTAAGTGATGGCGCCAAACACGTACAGCCAAATTCTGGGCTTAATCCATTCAGATTGTCATCAGAACGCTAAAAGAAGTTAATTGAAGGTGATACTGCTTCTTGTAGCGACTAAAAGTAGGTAAACAGTACATCGGGAAAGTAAGATGAAACCATCATCAATTTCTGAAGAATATTACTAAACTAAGTAAATCATGTGTTAGATAAAGATTGCTAGGCACCCGCAACGTAACTAAATTAAGCTGTAACTTTTAACTCAAACTAAATAATTTCACAGACCATCTCCGAAAAGTAATTTCTTAGACCCTCCACAATAGTGGAGGACCTAAGAAATGATTATCAAGACCAGTGAGAACTTGCTAACTAATAATTTAACAAGTATTAGGATTATTAGGTAGGATCATTTTTAATTTAAAAAAACCGTCCAAGAGCGAGTCAGGCTCAAACAATTTAGACGAAACAAACTACAATGAGCAGTCTGTGGAACGGTCCCTGGCCTGGTGTAGTGACTGTACTGCGCGTAATTAATAAACCTGCGCTAGCTCCTAAAGTATACATTATACTATGGCATAACATATGTAGCATCATAACATCACGCCTGTAATCCCCAAATGAATAGGCAGGTGTACTAAAGAACACCCACATTTCGCCAGTTATGTTAAAGTCCCATGTAATAGCGGACGAGCCTACTGCCAAAAACCGAGAAAACTCAATAACACTTTGGCAGACCTGGGAATCAAACCCAGGACCTCATGCTCAGCAGTAGCGCTTGCGACCACTAGACCAACGAGGCGGTCAAATGGCATAGTGTCGAGGTACTATATTATTATTCAGCTAACTAATGTGTTTTTATTGGATGAAGATACTCTTACATCGGTCAAAATCTCTTTGTAAGTAAGTACCATTTTTATTATTCCTCTTCTATTATACTGGCGCAAACGGCTATAATATTCCTGTAAAATATGGATCATCATCATTTCAGCCGAAAGATGTCCACTGCTGGACATACCCCCAAGCACCGCCACTTTGACCGGTTCTGTGCTTCCCGCATCCAGCGGATTCGAAATATGTTTCAGGCATATTATGTTTTTACGGGAAAACAGATACAAGGAACACATAAAAGGAAACAGTTAAGTTAGGTCACATTAAAGATAAAGTAAAAAACACTCACTCACTGAGCACTCTCAAACGTACAGTTGGTAACTGTGAGGTTGGGAAATAAAACAAAATTATAGGTATGATAAGTTGGCAAATGATTATTCGGCGAAATAAAATTCTGCGAAACGTTAGTTGCCAAGTGATATCTAGCAAACAATTTTCGGTGAAAAGGCAGAGATCCAGATGTCACAAATCTTCAAATTTTTGGTTGTAGGACATGCCGGTTTCCTCACGATGTTTTCCTTCACCGGTTCGAACCTACGACCTACAACTCGTAGTCGTGGCCGTTACCACTGGGCCACCACTGCTCGTTGTGCAAACCATCTTTCATATTTTCCTAAGCTTAAGCATAATCAGCCTAAAATGTTCCCGCTGCTGGGACACTCTGTAAGAGAGAATGGGCCGTGATTCACCACGCAGGCCTATTGCGGGTCTTCGAATTTTTGGGTATAGGACAAGCCGGTTTCCTCACGATGTTTTCTTAAACACCTACATTATAATCCTATATCTCTAAACAAAACAACATACTGGCCATATTGTAAATTCCCGCGGGCGTGGTCGAGTGTCTGTAAAGGCCATAACTCAAAGCTCGCGAGTGGCGTCACGGACAAAACCTATGCGAGAACACTATGCCACTACATACAAGTGAACTCGAATATATTGCGTGATTTGTGGGCGAGTTGACCCTTTATGTGGTGGTGCTTCAAGTTAGGCTGTGTTGCCACTCGTGGCACTTGCCTGTGTGACCATACTCTTGCTTTGGGAGTTTGGTAGGGTGACGTCAAAATTGGAGAAGCAATAAAATAACTAAACCTATAAGGTACATACATACAAGTACTTCCCGTTGACCTAGAATCATGAAATTTGGCAAGAAGCAAGTTCTCACAGCAGTAAAGGAAAAAGTCTGAAAATCGTTTATTTGTAGTTTTATCTTTTTTTTTTGCGCTTGCAAACTCACATATTTGCAGTTGGAGAATTGACCGTGGAGTATATCGATGTATGGAAGAATATTTTTTTCAACTACAATTTAAAGTATTTTTTTTGGGATAAATTCATCCCAACTACGGAACCCTTCATTGGTTGTTTTTTTTGGAAACCAGTCTGCTCCGCTCTTTCCTGTCTCAGAATAGACATTTACCTAGTGGCTATAATTTATTTTGTACGCCAATGGTGGCAAAACATGTTGAAACTTACAGATTTTCACTTTTACATCCACATTTGCATTTATACGTATAATGTTACACATGTTTACAAATAAATATATCTTTATCTTTATCTTTACCTAGCAGTGTTCGATTATCTTCAAAAAATACATTCGATATTCAAACAAAACTGTCATAAAACTATGGAATTAGTAAGTACCTACTAGGATTCATTAAACTCTCTTTCTTCTACTAAGCGTTTTTTAGCAACACCTTTCACCAAAACCATTCTAAATCTAAATCAAAATGGCCTAAACTCTCCAGCATCACAAGTTCACAACACAAGTTTCCACTATACTCCGACAACACATAATTATCATTAACCAGCGCACGGCTTAGTTAGCGTTGACACGGGAACCCGCGCGCCCTCTAACCTCATTATTGATGAAACTCAATCCTGCCGCCATGCTGCCACTCCTTCGGTGCTTAGTCACCGTAAATTATTGTCAAATAACTATTAAGTAACGGTAAACGTTATCTTGTAGGTAGGGAGGTTTTGTTTGGGAAATTGGGGTGACGTTTTTGGTTTTGTAGGTAGGTTCAGTTCAGGGGTAGGGACAAATAGGTCGTATCAAGGTTAGTGTGCCTTTAGGAATTGGCTTTGATTATGTATAAGAATTTCTAGATTAAATTTTAGATTTTTAGATAGAATGTATTTTCTTTCTTTCTTTCTTTAGATAGAGTGTTGCGCAGCAAAAGAACTAAAACAAACAGGACAACTTTTTAACCGACGAAAAAAAACGGAGGAGGTTCTCAAGTCGACCCGTATATAATTTTTTATTTTTTTTTATGTATAACCACGCATAACTTTTTAATGAGTGGTCCGATTTTAACGATTTTTCTTTTATTGGGAAGGTTATACCTCGAAGTTGGTCCCATTTAAAATAAAAACTAAAATCCACCTTAGGGGTGGATTTTAGTTTCAAATTTTGAGGCGGCGCCGAACACACATTCAACGAAGATTCATAAAGCTGCCATTATACGCTATAATTAAGTACCTACCTAATTAATTTGTTTGTTTGTTTTTTCGGCGCCGACTCAAAATTTGAAACTTAAATTAGTTTATGTCCTTAGTTACAATAAAAGGTTTATTTTTTTATTTTTCGCTTTTCAGTTAACTTTTTTCGTCGGTTATTTTTTTGTAAAAAAGTTTTTTATTAATGCTAGTGTGTGACAGCACCGCCACGTCGCTCGTGTGCTCAGAACAATGATGATACAGGCGTTTTGTTATGTTTCATACTCGTATGTAGAATCAACCACATCACTAGCACATTCCCGCATACATTCATATAACTTCACTGTCTGTCTCCTCACACAATAACAATACTTTGTCCCAGCCCCTGTAAAGTTACACACATTTTTATTCTCAGTTTCAGTTTTACATTTCATATCGCCGACGCAAGTCTGCGTAGTACAGTCACGTGCAGATATTGCATTCGTTTCGAGTCTGGTCTCAGCTCTAGGGCGACTGTACGACGTCCACAGGAATACTTTGAACGCGTCCGCAATCGTTTGTGTACGTGAGTATGTGTAGATGCATAACGGGTTGAAAGGGACATTGGGATGAAGGAATTATTTCTAAGAATTGTTTTTAACTATACGTAGTTAAAACGGGGTTAGGTTACGACCTAACCCCGTTTGTATAGTAGAAACCAGAGGGCCTAGACAAGTGACAATCCCTCCAAAAGCGTTTCGGATTTCTATAACGGCTTTCAACAGGATTGACATAAACTTTTCGATAGCTTATGTCAGTCCTATACATTTTTGCCTTTTCCATCATCGTTATCGCTGATAGAATGTCACTTTGTCTAGGGCCTCTGATGACCTGACATAAAAACGCTTGACAGATTTGAATGAAGGTAGCTATGTAATTCGCGAATTTGTATTTTTGGATTTGGTGCTCTTCTTGATCGAAAGAATTAAACAAAGGCGTAAAGGTTGTGTACTTACCTAACAGCCTGTGTGTCTCTGACAAACTCCGAAAAATGACGACGCCAGAACATGTTTTCTGCTGTCCAAATCTACGCCATAAACATAACACATCCTACCTAGTTATGTTTTTGGGGTACGTACATGTACGTTATGTTTACTTCTGCCACTGCAAAAGGTACCTAAACATAACGAATCACTCGGTTGGTTATAGATAGGTACGCAAACAACCAACAAACTCCTAACCTTACTGTAAGTGCACTTTGAAGATAAACCACGCTTTTACAATAATTGATTTTTCATCGCGATCCAACCTTGCTTGAACCGGGTAACTTTAAGTCAACAAATCGTCGACTTACCCGGGCGCTTGCAGCCGACCCGGATAAATAAAGCGGTGCGCAGCGCTAACTTATTTGTTACATCATTTTGCTATAAATTTTATATGTAGTGCTTTATTTAGCTTGCATTTGAATAACTTTTTAAAGTTTATAGGATAGAATGGTATCGATATTTTTATTTCGGTGATGTTTATTTACAGACAAGTATTTTGAAAGTCAGCAAACGTAGTGTGTAACGGCCCCCAGCTAGATGGGTCGACCTTAAAAAGTTGGCTGGGACAGACTGAATGCGGAAGGCGGAAGACAGAGTGTTGTAGCGCAGCCTGGGAGAGGACTATGTCCCAGTGGACTACGATAGGTAGCGCTAATTGATTTTGAAAATTACCAAATACTTTTTTACACCTAAACATAAATATTCAGAGTTACGTTATTAATTGTTGCAGTTCGTAATCAAGAGTGGTATTTCATAATTTAATTCAGTAATAATGACAAATTAATCAAAACAGCGAAATGTTTGACAGCTATTTGCGACGTTGCCAACTGTCTGATCAGACTCTCTTAACTCACGGGCATGATCCCGACGAGTGTGCCCAGAAGATGCCTGTTCACTCTTGCTTTGAAGGCAGACGGGTTATATGTGGAAGGGCACACAGACGCTGGCAGAGTTCCACACTTAGGCTGTGCGCATAATAAATTTGGAGGAGAAGCACTGAGTATGACTGGTCGAGCTATCAACCATTTGAATTTTCATACGTTTCATCATTCATAAAAAAATATGGCGACTCTAGCTGGCGACATTACAACATAGTTTTTTTATGGAACGAAGATTGCAAAAGCATGAGCATAATCAGCTTATAATTTCCCACTGCTGGGACACAGGCCTCCTCTCTGAGATGATTGGGCCGTATTCCACCACGCAGGCCCAGTGCGGGAAAGAACAAAGATTGACTCGCACAAAAGCCTTCAGGAAAATTTCCAAAGCCAAAATCAACAACACCATACATTTTTCCCGTCAAATTACCGTCGAGGTAACGAAGCATACGTTGCCACATTAACATATTAACTCCAGTTGAGTAAAAACCATTACATCCTTGTTCTCGGCTAAACCAGCCGCGATTAATATAATTAGTACAACATTATATGCGGGCTTATTATCAAAATGGATGCGTAGATTTATAATGCATAATATGTAAACCTCTTTGTACAATGTTAGGAACATGTTACTTTAGAACAATAGGAACAAAGGACCGGTGCATTTTGACCCGCGTGTTGGGGCTTTGGTGTGTAAAGGGAACTAATAAAGTGTTTGTTTAATTTGGGCTCTATTTAATTGTAAGTAAAGGCTTTTGGAACAAAGCGTGACAATCTACCAATTAAATGAAGTTTGGCGATATCAGATCTAACTTTTTTAAATAACGGATCTAAAATAACGCTCAACATAGCCGAGAGTCGACTATACTCCCAGTTATTGTGATCATTTTTTTGTATAACTGGAGAGTCCAGTACAAAAAAATGGTTTCCGTAACCAGAGGGTTCCCAAGTCCTTACTTGGGAACCCTCTGGTTATGGAGATATCGACGGTCAAAGATCCGATTTTTTTTAAATCACGAATTCGTATTTTTAATGTTATAACACTTTAAATAACCCATGACTCTTATCTATTGCATGCACCCAAGCACAATGTTTTGCGTGCGTTACATTGTGCGCTGCCGTAAACAGCGATTTTTTACACCAAAAATAAAAGACGTTTCCAAGCGATAATTTTCGGTTAGTCCCCCTATGCTCTAGTTCCGCTATGCTCGACTCGTAAAATACCTACTAAAAAGTTTCGCTATGCACGAAATCACATTCGCGGGCAGTGATGAAGAAAACTGTTACAGTGTAATATTTTATTACCATTTAAGCACCCCAGAACAACTAACTTGGCTGAATCTTGGATTGGTAGATTTAACAGATGTATTGACAGAAACCCTAGCTTTTTAAATTTTTAAATAGTTGATTATTTGTACTTTATTTGTGTAATTGATAAGACTGAAATTTTATGAATACAGGTGATTTGACTTTGAGAACGGATTTTTTATTTACGGTCTTTTATATTTTACTAGTTTTCTGCTTACATTTATATTTGTAATACATACAGTATTAGATAGTGAGATAGTATATGTAAAGAAGTTTACAGACTTCGTTAAATCTTGTGGGTACAGTATTGACTTACAGCTCTATTCATAAACATTTCTTAACTTCGAATTGCTCTGAAACTAGTTTGTCCATATCCGTTATTTTGACTCTTTTGATTGTCAGAACGAGACAAAACCAATTTCAACTTACAGACGCTTACGCATATACGACTAGCGCTATAAAAATAATAATTTGAAATTGAATTCAAACAATTTTCTTTCCAACTGTACCTTCCATTGTTTACGAAGAGGCGAAGAATTTCGTGCATAGCGAAACTTTTTAGTAGGTATTTTTCGAGTCGAGCATAGCGGGACTAGAGCATAGGGGGACTAACCGATAATTTTTGCTCAATGTTACTTAGTTTGATGTACAGAATACGGCTTTGATTATAACGGCTATGTGATGGGTCTTTTTACACCCTGTATGTTTATCAAATCGAGTTCAGCGGAGCACAATAATAATAGTTAGGTAGGTACTTCTTGTGTTTGTTCTGAACATCATCTGCCTAGCCTTTTCCCAACTATATTGGGGTCGGCTTCCAGTCTAACCGGATGCTGCTGAATACCAGTAGTTTACATGGAGCGACTGCCTATCTGACCTCCACAACCCAGATACTGGGTAACACGATACCCCTTGGTAAGACAGGTTGTCATGACTTCCGGGCTTTTGACGACTCGTAACGACTGTCAAAAATCCACGAATGACAGCTGGGACCAACGCAACGGCTTAACGTGCTTTCCGAGGTATGGAGGAGTCTCGGTATGTAAAAATAGTCACCCATCCACGGACCAACCCCGGCAAGCGTAGCTTAACCTGATGGATCGGCCCGTGCAGCTGTTATTACTTAGCCACGAGCTCCTATCTCCGCTGTTTGTTCTGAACATGATTATTTAATTTTATTATGGACGACAAAAATTATGAAGTGAAACTTTTGCAATTCAACCGTCCTCATTATGGTATTTCACATTTATTTCACCCATTAAAGCAAATAAAATTCAATAGCATGGTAAAGCCTACATTTTTCTACTTCTCCCACATTTTTTTAACAAAAATAAAAGCCAAAGCCATCGTCATCGACCAAAAAAAAGTAGAACAGAAAGGCAAGATAAAGGCGTATCTGCCCAAAGTTCATTATACAGTAATCCGGGTTGAAATTAAGCCGGGAACAGGGAACGTAATCTAATTTGAGAAACGCTTCAACTGTATGTAGGAACAGAATTAGGCCTGACGACGCCCGCAACTCGATACAGGCCACTTAGATTTAATTAATCGCAATTAATTTAATTCTGTAATTGTATGGGAACGGTTTAATTACTTTTAATTTGAATTTTGTCGCTTTACGAGAGGGAGATTTTATGTGTACTAGCTTTAGGTATTTTAAATACAATAGCCTAATTCTAAATTTCAAAATTTCGGCTAATTTCAGGACGAATTTTAAAAATTGTTGCGTGAGCTTTTGTGAAGGAACATTCATTCTTGGAAGAAACAGTCTTTATTTAGCGGCATTAAGAGTAATTTTCCAAACAAAAACCATGTTTTCCTGGCCTATGAGTCTAATTCAGGACCTAATCCTCAACTGCCAACGGCAACACGTCACACGTGACACTAACACATCAAAGAACCAGACCGTCCCATTCCGTATTCAGAGGTCCCATTACTCGTAAATAAAAACCCATGGAAAAAAACTAAAAAGAAAGATGGGGATAATGTCGACAGAACACCGAATCGTGTAACATTAGTGCTCCCAGAGGTGAAATCGGAATTGGAATCAATTTTGCGGAGTCGAATGTTCGTCCGTGAGTAAATAACGAAGCTCCAGGAAAAGAGGCTTTTATACGATGACTTGTTTTGTATGTTGACTTAAAGGTTTAGATGTCAGTATTTTTAGTTTTAAAGAAGATATGAAAACACCAGGATAGTTAAAAGAGTTAGTCTGAGACAGAATAAAATTACAGGGATTAAATTGCGTATAACTGCCTTCTTCCTCTTTTGCAGGTTAAGTTTTAAAATGTTATATTCGTCTGCGTATTCGTGTATGACAAAATGACACAATAGTTATGAAGGTTGCCGAAACAAAATAAGTTTTTATGCATATGGTAGCAGTTGAAGCTTCGACCAATAATAGTAGTAGATTTCCGATAAGGGCATCAAAAACGGTCGGAAAAATAAGATTACAATTGATAATGTTGTGATCTTATTTTGCAACCATAATGCTTAAAAATTATGTTTTCTTTTTCTATAAATATTTTTGTTCTTATTTTAAAAATACGTTTACTTTTCTATCGAAGAGGTTGCGAACGATGTTAAACTTTATGTTTGAGTGTTAAGGTTTATAATCAATTTATATGCAATCGCGGCCACCTGAGCGACATGTTTTTGTTCCTAATTTGTATTCTAGTGCTATGTATGTTTATAAGTGTCAAATATAAAGTCGCTTTCGCCAAAACAAGTATTACAGATATAATATTCCCACGCTGAAAACAGAATTTTCCGGAAACTTTCAAGTTTTTCGAACTGAAAACGTTTAAGAATTTTCCGAGCAACGTATATTTATAAAATGAAAAATCACAAAGTTACGTTAGTACTTGTAAAAATATAGTGTCGTAAATTGCGGAGACTGGCGGGCGGCGCTGGGCGGCGTGGCTAGTCACACGAGCCCGTGAATAGGACTCCGATACATTATAAGCCAGGATTTACTGGCAGTCATAAATAATCGCTCTTTCCCCACTATTTCGTACAAAATCCTTATAATTCATGGTAACAAAGACGTCGAACGCCACCTCCTTTCTAACATTTGTTGTGCCTTAGATAGAGTATTGTATAGATTAGCTGTCAGCGTAGCGTAGACCTTAAGAGATAGCGATATACCTACGTCTTTGTTAGTCACTTGTAAACTGGTACTCAGTACTTACGTAATGCTGTTGCTGGCACAGCACTAGTCGCACAGTGACTAGTCGTTTCGACAGCCAATTTGTCGCTAGCGATGTCATAATCTGTGTGTGTATGTTTGATTTAGAAATCGCTGGCGAATCGGCGGCGATCAAAGTCGCTGTCGTACCTAGCATAATTTAGTCGGGTAATACCTTCCAAAGAAATCGTACCGTGAGAGTCGTTTTGTATGTCAGACAAAAAGTTTGCATACGCGAAGATAAACAGATAGAGGAAATATATTTCTCTTATTTCTTATTTTTATTTCTTATTTTTTTTGTATATTGGCACCCAGCTGTTTATTAATGTACCTAATTAGTTATAATTTAACCGTGTTTTTGTATGTTGTGCTGTCTTTTGTGTGCACCAAATAAACGTTTTATCTATCTATCTATCTATCTATCTCTCTCGTTTACTCAAACTCCAGCACCCTAATTGCATAATAAACGATCAATCACAATCTGAATCGTTTTGAAACAGATTGCTTATCCATTGCTTCATAAGTTCAAAAAAACATCTGCTCAACAACGTAAATAACGCAATGAATTTTGCTGAACTGTCAAAATGTAACAGATTAGTCTTAATTGTTTACGAAAATGTGTTACGCAATTAGTTAGCTGGATCTAAGTGTGTCCTTGTCTCATTATCCTAATATAAATCCATACTATAATATTATAAATTCGAAAGTAACTCTGTCTGTCTGTATGTTACCTTTTCACGCCTAAACCACTGAACGGATTTCGATCAAATTTAGCAAGGAGATAGATGGCATCCCGGGGAAGGACATAGGCTACTTTTTATCGACATACCACGCGGGCGAAGCCGCGGGCGGAAGTTAGTAGGTATTATAAATGTGAGTGAGTTTGTTTGTTTGTTACGCTTTCAAGCTAAAACGGCTGAACGGATTTGGATGAAATTTGACACAGGGGTAGACTATGACCTGGAATAGGACATAGGATACTTTTTATCCCGATATTCCGACGGGATCGAGACCTACGCGGGTGAAACAGCGGGGCGCAGCTAGTTGGATAGAATTATTTAGTGCCTTGTCTATTGCTATAGTCTGTCTACGTGTTCTGCCTACTCGTAGTCTCGTAATACAATATTCATTGCGTCGTATCCGATAGTTCTGTTTCTTTATTGTTATTGCTTGACAGCCGATAAATTTATTCTTTCAATATTCCCTTTGCTGATAGATAACGTTTTTTTAAGGTTACACGCTGTTATTGTTTGTGTATTGAGAAAGGAAACAAGGAGAAAATCGTTTCGTGTTTGTCGCATTTATCTGGTGTTTTAGAGGTTTTTTTTTTTCATAAAATTGTTTTTATTTTCTGGTAAGTATATTATCTTGTTACTCTTAAATAAATAATTGCTGCCTGACAAAATGTCGAAGAAAAACATCGTGAGGAAACCGGCATGTTCTAGAACCAAAAAAATCGAAGACATGTGACATTTACCAACCCGCGTGGATGGATTACGGCCCACTCCCTCTCACCGAGAAGAGACCTGTTTCACAATAGTAGGAACATTATCTAGGCTGATTATGATGATGACCTACAACTTAAAAGTTATTACATAATATTTAGAATATCTCGTAATGCATAAACAAACATGTACAGCTCTTAGATGCTTCTAATTCTTTCTATTGATGACTAGCGACCTGCTCCTGGCTTTGCTCGGTATTTACGACTTGACAAAACATCGAAATTTTAATGTTAACGTATTATACACATAAACCTTCAGGAATAGATTTTGATGAGGTGAAAACCTCATCAGAATCTATAGCGTGGTTTAAAAGAACAACGTGGACATACAGATAAACACGAAAAGCGATTTTAATTTATGTATAGTGTATAGATAATGAACCTCAGAGGACGTAAATTCAATCATGGCCATTTTTCAGACAGTTTTTATCTTTCCCTTTACATAACGTTTACTGAAATCCCGAAGTTTTCACTGCACGGGGACGATATACAAAGTTGTAGATCATATATCAGATAAGTGAGTATGTGATAACGTAGAAGACTGCGTCGCAACAACTCACTAAAATAAATCACAGGCCTCTGCAGACTTGTACAGATTACACCGGATCAGATTCTTGTTTACTAGCTCTAACTGGTAAATTCTACTAAAGAGAAAATACAAAGGCTTGGCGTGGAAACGAATAGAGAATGCTCTATTGAATTACGTTCACCATCTGTGCTATCCAATGACTATATAGCCTCATGTAACATACTATTGTCATCATTAACATACTATTAAATTAAATTAAATAAATAGTATTTTATTGCAGGCATTATACCCATATAGGGAGACCGGGGTAAGATGGGATAGTTAAGAGAAAAAACGTCATAATGTGAAAATTAAACTGTTTATTAAAAATCTCTTAGAACAAAAGCAACAGTTACCTTCTTAATTAACATAATTATAATCTTTTATGGTGCTAAATCACATATTTTTTTGGCAAATAGGAACTTAATGGCACATGTCAAATTTCCCGTCTTGCCCCATGATCGGGGCAAAATGGGAAACGCTATGGGGCATAATGAGTACACATTTTAATCTGGTTGGCAACGTTCACATATAAAATATGTGCCTCTTCATCATCTTCGTTTATACCTGCGCAGGAATTATGGGACCCAGCCATAGCAAATGCTGCAAATAACCCATCCTTCAGTGGACTGTGAATATTACCCACAATATAAGCAGGGACAATCATTTTCATCGTCTTCAGATGAACTAGTATCCGTGTCACCTTCTTTTTTGCGTCTTTTGTTTTTATTCTTTTTTTCCGGCTTCTTTTTTTCAGGTCTTTTCTTTTCAGTCTTTTTATTGGTAGGTTTATTTTTGTCAGTCGTCTTATTAATTTTTTATTTATATCTGTAATGAGATCATTCTTGTACGCTGTAAGTATTGCAGTTTTACCGCGTCTTTTCTCTCTTAGGTTCTTACTTCCTTCTGTATACCATTTTAACTGCAAAGAAATAATAAGCTTATTATTAAATAGGTATGAAACATTTTTCTACCTACACATATGGGGCAAAACGGGATACTATCCCATTATGCCCCGACCTTTTTGCCCCAACAGACACATTTTGCAAAAGTAATAACAGTTTTAACCTACAACATTATTCTGCGAAAAAGCAATCTAAATTCGTTAATTTAACACTACTGCAGCAAGTATGTGGTATAATGTTACAATAGCTCTGATACCTACCTTGTTCTCCATCGATTCAAAACAGTAAACTTCGTAAAAATACTCCAAAAATCTGTTTTTTCTCGCCGCGCAACCAAAACACGCAGTGACACGTACGCACCGCTCGGACTCGTGAGACGCGTCTGAACATCGCGCGAATGGCGCTGTGTTAGGCTCTGTTGTGTTCACCAGTCACGCACACAAGCACACTTCCCGTCTTGCCCCGAGCTTCGTCTTGCCCACAGAACAGATAAAAGAGGTTAGAAAGGAAATAGTCCCTGATTTGTATTAGAACGCGTGTCGCCGCTTGTTTCCCACTCTTTAATTCCACTACAATCAAGAGACCAATACGTACGCGCATTACGCACACAAAGAAACCACTCACACTTAGATCAGTAGTTTGCTATTGGTTGTCACACTAACTCAAACACTGCGTTTGACGTACACTCACACACGCTCAAAAGCAATTTATTTCTCATACATGTTACGGCGACCAAAAGGTCGATTAATTATATCGATAAAATTGCTGTAATTTTTAAGTTGGAAATTTTTCGCTATAATATTGGGAAGGGGGACAATTAGCGTGGACTTACTAAATACATATAAATAATAATGTACAATTAAGGGGGAACATTCGATAAAGCCGCGAAATTCAAATTTTCTTTAGTTTTTTGCTAATTGTAGCTCTGGTTTACATAATTCATGCCTTGGGCTTCAGCTAGTAAGTAAGAAAATTACACAAGTAAAAAATACAAGAATATTTTAATATTGAACAATAATATTTATTTATGAAACTGTTGGGTATTAAAACTTAATTAACTAAATTAATAAAATTTTAAATGTATGTTTTCATTATACACGGCTAACCTCAAACACACAATATACTTAGTATCGACATTGTGTACAACTTGGTACAACACTATCGATAAGCATGGATTTCGCCGAATTTCAGCTTTGGCTCGTTGCACGCAACGTTCGCAGTGAACGCAATACATTGCGCAATCACTCATCTAGTACAAGATGGTACCCATGCATTGAAAGCAATGTATAATTTTGAATCTGTTTTCGATTATATCGTTTTTGTCTTTAAACTACATAATATTATTGTAATAATTACAAATATCACTTGTATTTAATGGTTTATGGACTTACCGGTGAAAAGAAATCCCTTCCCGGGCAACACTACACACCTGGCTTCTTTTCCGACACGTAATAATAGCACAAGACGGCATAATTCTTTTTTTTTCGCGGAGCGTCACACGTTGTCACAATATGAGCGCGACTGTTGACCGGTGAACCAAATTTCGGTTGACTTATGAGCGTTTGCTCATAAATGCGGCGCGCTTGCCCCGCCCACAAGGCCCTTCTAACCTCTTTTATCTGTTCTGTGGTCTTGCCCCGGTCTCCCCTACACAGATAGAAAAAAGTAGTAAAAACAGCAAAAACATAAAAATTCATACATGGAGGTCTCAGACCATTTATTTGGTCTGAGATGGAGGTATGTATAGGTACCCATAGTCTTCAAAGAACTATTGTCATCATTGTAACATACTATTTCAGTGGTGTATCACATGGCAACATTTCGCCAGTTATGTTAAAACTCCTAGGTATGTTGTTTTAACCAACTCTGTGATCTAGTTGTAATATCACCTCTCTTAGACCCAGAGGGCACGGGTTCAATTCCCAGCGGGGGCAAAATTTTCTGCTCGGTTTAGTTGGTAGGGCTTGTTCTAAGTCCACCTGGCTAGCTACCATCATCTTATCTAAGTCTGTCACCATAACAACAATGTTAACAGCATTGTTGTGTTTCGGCAGTTAGAGGTAAGATAGCCAGTTCCTCTGTGGTTAAGAATTCCGTGTGAAGCTAGCTTCCACCTTCGGCCTAATCATCACTAACCATTAGGTGAGATGAAGGCCAAGAGTTTCCACGTTGTGGTAAAAAAAAATAAAAAAAAATAATAGAAGTCGGGGTTGCAGGAGAAAAAGAGAATTTGGCATTTTGACTAAAAACCCAATAACAATGCCTAATCTGGGGATTGAACCCAAGATCAACACACATTATAACGCTCGAAACCATTAGACCATACTTAGAAGCACAAGAAAGCAAATCAGAAACTCTGGAACTCTAATACTTACCCATCCTATCCACATATTATTATGTCCCACAGGTAACGACACGTCAAAATCAGAACACAATACAACATCCTCTCTGTTTACATGACTCTGGTCTCAAATCCAAGGCAGATTTGTGATCGAGGCCGTCATTATTAGACAACGTTCCCTTAAGACCATAAAACTGGGCTACCGGACTCCGTACCCTAGTTGAGTAGGTATTGACTGATGACAAAACAAGAGATACCAAAAACCTGGAGATACAACGAGATCCGAGTTATAGAGTACGGGGTCTTAGTACGGTGGATGGAAAAGGTCTGTTCCATGTTATGCTGGAAAATTTACTAGGAGCGAAACAAAAAATGGCTGCAAAAACGGAAGTATTTCAAGATTAAAAAAAAAACAATAGAATATTTACCTTACAGGGCCCGCTTGCAGCCTGGCACCCTAACTCACTCAACATGTTTAGATAGAAAAAAATAAAGAATAACAAATTATTTAGACACATTTCGTGAAACAAAATAAAAAATATAAAAAAATAACAATAATTTGACACAAAACGAATTCAAAATCATAAGAGAAGCACAGTACCGGTCGAAGTGGCGGTGCTTGGGGGAGGCCTATGTCCAGCAGTGGACGTCTTTCGGCTGAAATTATGATGATGATGATGATGAATTCAAAAATAATATTTTATTTCACATAAACCTACATGGGCACCTATGAAACGTCAGTAAGCTAGATGCACGGTTCCAATTGGTCGTTTCCTATGGAGAATTGTCGGCAAGAAACTCCACGGATACTCTTGGACTGCCACGTTTTTCCAATGACGACTAAAAAAAATATTGACACTTTTGACAGGCATGCTGCCATCTTGTTAAAGTCATTTCAAAAAACCATCATTGATTTGCTCTGGTCTTTCACTACCTACTGTAAGACCAAAGCAATCAAAGGTTTTTTAGGTACCTTAAAGTTCTGAGCCTTCGGTACAGTTTCCCGGTTGTGCCACGATCCGGGACGATCATATTAGCAGCCAGTGACAAATTCCGACGTGTTTGCCAACTGTAAGCGAGCCAGGGGAAATGACGCCGGCGTTCAGTCATCATCAGTGGACGACCAAAACTGAATTAATGACATTCCCGATACGTCGGAACAACGTGTTGGGGATTTGGTTGATGTCTTTGTACGGTTTTTGATAATGGTTGATGATTATTGTGAAGTTTGGTTGGTTTGTAAAGTTTTTTGTCTTTAACTAGTACTTTACGTTTAGGAGATGAGATTGAAGTGATAGAAAAATTAAACTAATATTAATAACACGAAGATCAATACCTGTACTTAAAAACGTTAAAAATCGAGTTGCAATACCCAGAATCTCATTTTTTCAAAAATGTAGTTAAATTAGCGTTATGTTCAACTATCTTATTACGGTTCATGAGATTCAGCCTGCTGACAGACAGACGAACGGACGGACAGCGGAGGCTTTAGTAAAACGAAACCCCGTTTTGGCACCCTTCGGGAACGGAACCCTAAAAACCAAACAGGGTGCTACTAAGAAACTCCTAATGAAATAATCCAACAACAGTTTTCCCGATGGGTAAAGACAAGACCCCACGCTGTCTGACCAAAGTCGCGAATAATAACTAATTCAGATATAAGGGATATTCCCTTTCGACTATGGTTGCGATAGTCCCCAGGCGATATCCCACTGGGGGTGTTTACATGCGCATTGGAGGACACGAATACATCGCGAACCAACCGTTACAAGTAATGTTATTGTATACATACACACAGTGGCAAGGGATTACACCTATATGTTACAATAGTGAAGCGTATTAAATATTTTTTACGGCAATAAACTTGAATAAGTAGCAAAAATACTATACAGGGTTATTTTCAATTGGCTAGCTATACTCCGGTGACGCATGGGTATCGATATCTATAAACACGATAAAATAAAAAGTGTTCTGACTCATAGTATACATTAGCTTTTCAGTTCGGCTCGGATCGTCAGAGGCCGAAAGTCTGACCACCAGTCTTACCAAGGTGTATAGTACCTATTACCCAGTTACTGGGTTGTGGAGGTCAGATAGGCAGTCGTTCCATGTAAAATATGTAAATATGTGTATTCAGCTGCATCCGGTTAGACTGGTAGTCGACCCCAACATAGTTAGGAAAATGCTAGGCAGATGGATAAGCCAATAAATCTATGGGTAACCATTGCAGAAAACAAACCCCCTTTTACGATGCGCCATCACTCGCAGAAATCGTTCACAAATCTTCCTCGATCTCAATAGGCCTAAAAAGTGTGTCATTTTAATTTGCAAGTTAAAACGTTGGCACCGACCGCTCCAGTCGGGCTGCCATGTCCCAGGAGATAGCTCATCCATCTCGGCTCCCATTAGGCAGCGATTGAGGGTTGAGCTGAGCAGATACGGTGTCATTTATAAAAGGTGATCGACGAAGCTGCGTTTAGAGTTGATTGAACGAAGATTTTTAGGGGGAAGTAATGTTTTTTTGGATGTTTTAAGATGATCAGTTCAATGGTTCATTAGAACAAAATTGTTTCATTTGCCCATTATTATATGTGTCGTGCGTGTATTGTGTATATCTCTGGTGGAATAAATAAATAGCTTTAAGAGGAGATGGTAATTTCTAAATGAGAAGGTTAAAAAAAACGACGAAGCGTTTCGAGAAAAGGTAAAGGTACTGCTAGTGCGCTTCTCTTGGCTCGTCTTGGCGTATTATATAATTTACTATACATTTTGCAATTATGCGGTTAGTTTATCGCTTGTTAGTGCCTAATTTTACATATAACATGGAAAAGTGCCATATCAATAATAGTTATTTATGCAACTGTTATCTAATAAGGGGTATTAAAACACGAATGTGGGTTTATAGGTGATAATAGTATCACATGAGTGTTTTAATACCTAATTATTTACAGTTGCATACAAGATTTTATCTACACCCATGATATGAATCTTCTATAAAAGTTTCTTTGCAATACCAATATCGAACAAAAATGGCGCGGTACGACGTGAATTCGAATTTTTCGAATTCGAATGTATGTTTTGTTTTTAAATTACGGTGCTTTGTTAGTGAAACGCTCGTGAATGACAATGTTCTTTTTTTAAATGAGTTGCATTATGAAATTCACTAAGTACAACATTATAACACCCGTTTGGATGATATTATGGTTACTATGACACTGGTTGTTTTAATGTTGGCAATAAGCGAACTGTTTCAGAAACTTTTAGAGAGGATTTATAGCATGGGTGTAGATAAACAAATAATTAGGTCATAGCTCGCAGTTTTCTGCTGTTTACATCCAGTCTACTTTAAAATCAGCCATTCAGCTTAAAAAAAGAAAAGTAAAACACTACAACACTAATTAAACTTACTCTATAAGTACTAGAAACGCATTCAACCCTCCAATAACAACAGTAATACCGATAACAAACGTAACATTTACAGGCAAGTCATCAATTAATCATAGCGGTAACGCGACCACAGTAGTACAATAAAACTGTACATTTCACGTTTTGTTTACATCGTGCGGCCCGAGGCCCTGCCACATGCGGCCCGCGGTCCAAATGTGGGCCTCATTACGTCGATACCGTCAGTCCTCATGTGGTACGCTAATGTGGTATACCTTTAATGTTTTTATCATACCTGGATGTATGCAGGTGACGGTTAAAAATGTTATAGTTGCGGTCTCGGAAATGAAAATCATATAATTTTATGCAACCGACCGGTTTAAATGGCCGACACAATTTATTATTAACGTGTGGGTATTTCAGCTGCTTTCCTTCGCTTTTTCAGGTCGCTGACGAATTGTTTATGGGTAGACTTAAATTATAACGGCCGTGTTTATAGTGTACGCTATTAGTGGGGTTTTGTTTGCAGATTGTGTTAACGGAACGGGTTTTAACAATTAAAAGAACATAATTAAGTTAATTAAGTCTGGTAAACCATTGATTTAGGGAATTAAAGTAAGAATCAAAGGACCATGGGGGATTTTGTATGGACTCCGTCCCCACCCTCCAACAGTCATAGGATACGTGTCAATATGTTTTTAGGGATCCCGAGAAAGACTTACTGTCTTGCTCCATTGCAAAATCAATGGGGTTTTTTTGTAATAACAAAAAACTTTTCTGTTAGCTAACCTAACCTAAGCTATAATTGCCTATCCTTGCCAGACATAACCTAACCTCACCTAACCTAACAGTGAAAATTTGATCTTGGATTTTGAAGGTCAAATGGAACTCCTCAATGATGAACAGCATTTGTGTATTCTTGTGATTGGATAATTGTACAAAAAACTTAAAAAAAAACGGCTAACCTAACCTATTTTTTTTTAAATCCTCATGGATGACCTCTGCCCTGGGGCGGGCGGAGGGGTCTGTCAGACTCTTACTGACTAAAAACCACCCCAGTGTTTCAGCTCACACCTTCGCCGGGGGTCACGGGAACGTAAAAATGTTCCGCAACCCCAGACTGGCCCGCCATTGCGGGACTCCTCGGGTCAGGGGCCCCCCCGTGACCCGAGGAGTGAGGTGTTTGACTCCCCCCGTGACGTCTCAGAGGGGCGCACATAGAGCTGCATCCTACGCACCGCCACCTCGGGTCCTGATGTGTAGCGCGCGACAGACGTCCCCGAGTCCGTCGTCTCTGGACCCATTTAGGGGGGCTGGAAGAGGGCGTTTACCGCCCTCCGCCGACGCCCGATGCGCCTGCTGCGGGCCGGGTGAGTGGAAGAGATCTCCCTCTCCCTTTCCGCAGCCACCTTCTGCGAAACGACTGTCTCACGGAAGGAAACCACCGCGTCCCAGGACTCCTCGCTGCCGACCATCGACGCGACTACGGCCGGCAGCGACAAGTCACTGCCTTCTTCTGAGATGAGGGCACGGCGCGGCCCCTCCTAAGCGGGACACTCTGCCAGCGTAGGCCGCGCCGTGTCCTCCTGGCATTCAACGTAGTGGTGACACCGGGCGTCCGGCTCCCTGTTTATGCGACACAGGTACTTCCCGAAGCAACCATGCCCCAAGAGCACCTGCGTCACCCGAAACGACAGGGAGCCGTGCCTCCTCCCGAGCCAGCGCTCGAGCACCGGCCGGACCGCCTCGATGATGTCGAGGCCGGCGGTAGGGCGTGAAAGCCTGTCCCGCCATTCCGCCACCAAGACCTCGCGAAGCTGACCGATGCAGCTCTATGTGTCGCTGCATTGGTTGCTCACCCCGCACTCTCGCTTCCTCGCGTCACCGATACAATGACGCGAGTACTTTCGCCTCGAGGTCCCGGGGCGGGGATCCGGCCAGTGCACAAGCCGCCTCGTAGGAGATCGTGCGATACCCCCTGATGACTCTGACGGCCATCGCTCTCTGCGGCTTGCGCAGGACTGCGATACTACCGGCCGTCAGGTCAGCCTCGCCCCGTAAAGGGCCATCGATCGCACGATTCCCACGTAGAGCCGCGTTGACAGCGCACAGAAGCTAACCTAACCTAACCTAAACTTTTCGGTTAGCTAACCTAACCTAACCTAAACTTTTCGGTTAGCTAACCTAACCTAAGCTATAATTACCTATCCTTACCAAACATAACCTTTTTTTTTTTTTTTTTTTTTTTTTTTTTTTTTTTTCCGGGGTGGAAAATCCTCATGGATGTCCACCGCCCTGGGGCGGGCGGAGGGGTCTGTCAGACTCTTACTGACTAAAAACCACCCCGGTGTTCCGACTCACACCTGCGCCGGGGGTCGCGGGAACGTAAAAATCTTCCGCAACCCCCGACTGGTGCCGGCCCGCCATCGCGGGCCTCCTCGGGTCAGGGGGGGGAGTGAGGTGTTTGACTCCCCCCGTGACGTCTAAGAGGGGCGCGCGTGGAACACTACGCGCCGCCACCTCGGGTCCTGATGTATGGGGGGCGACGGACGTCCCCGAGTCCGTCGCCCCTGGACCCATTTAGGGGGGCTGGAAGAGGGCGTTATCCGCCCTCCGCCGACGCCCGGTGCGCCTGCTGCGGGCCGGGTGAGTGGACGAGATCTCCCTCTCCCTTTCCGCAGCCTCCTTCTGCGAGACGACTGTCTCGCAGTAGGAAACCACCGCGTCCCAGGACTCCTCGCTGTCGACCATCGACTCAACGACGGCCGGCAGCGAGAGGTCACTGCCTACTTCTGAGATGAGGGCACGGCGCGGCTCCTCCCAAGCGGCACACTCTGCCAGCGTATGCCGCGCCGTGTCCTCCCGGCAGTCGACGCAGTGGTGACACCGAGCGTCCGGCTCCCTGTTTATGCGACACAGGTACTTCCCGAAGCAACCATGCCCCGAGAGCACCTGCGTCACCCGAAACGACAGGGAGCCGTGCCTCCTCCCGAGCCAGCGCTCGAGCACCGGCCGGACCGCCTCGATGATGTCGAGGCCGGCGGTAGGGCGTGAAAGCCTTTCCCGCCATTCCGCCACCAGGACCTCGCGAAGCTGAGACCGATGCAGCTCTATGTGTCGCTGCATCGGTTGCTCACCCCGCGCCCTCGCTTCCTCGCGCCACCGATACGATGACGCGAGTACTTTCGCCTCGAGGTCCCAGGGCGGGGATCCGGCCAGTGCACAAGCCGCCTCGTAGGAGATCGTGCGATACCCCTGATGACTCTGACGGCCATCGCTCTCTGCGGCTTGCGCAGGACTGCGATACTACCGGCCGTCAGGTCAGCCGCCCAGATCGGGGCCCCGTAAAGGGCCATCGATCGCACGATCCCCACGTAGAGCCGCCTACAAGCGGCGCTCGGGCCCCCCAGATTGGGAAGCAGCGTTGACAGCGCTCCAGCAGCGCCCAGCAACTTGGGCGCCAGCCGTCGGAAGTGGGGCCCGAAGTCCCACCGGCTGTCGAGCACCAATCCCAGGTACTTCATGGTGGACTCGACAGCGATCCGAGCCCCCCCGACCACGATGTGAGAGCCGGGTGGCGGCGCCCGCCGGGGGCCATGAAACACCATGGCCTCCGACTTGCTGAGGGCCACCTCCAGGCCTAGGCGACGTATGCGGCTCACCACCTGTGAGACCGCAGCCGTCGTCAACAACGCTGCCTCCCTGTGCGAGCTCCCCCGGGCAGTGACCAGCGTGTCATCCGCATAACACGTCAGGTCGACCCCCGGACTGAGCTCGCCCCTCAGCACCCAGTCGTACCCGATGTTCCACAGGAGCGGGCCTACAACCGAGCCCTGTGGAACACCGCACGACATGCGGCGCTGGTTTCCGCCATCACGTCCCATGTAGGTGACACACCTCTCCGAAAGATAAGCCCCAACGATGTGGCGGAGGTAGGGAGGCACCCCATGGTACCGCAGTGCCTCCCGAATACAACTCCAGGGCAGGGTGTTGAAGGCGTTGGAGATGTCCAAGGACACCGCCAACATCACCCCGCCCCGAGACACCGCTTCCTCCGCCAGGACTCTAACCCGCGACACAGCGTGGATTGTGGAGCGCCCATGCCGAAACCCGAACTGGCTGTCGTCCAGGTCCGGCCCCTCTCTGCACAAGTGGCCGACGAGGCGGGCTGCGATTATCCGCTCAAACAGCTTGCCCACCTCGTCTAGCAGCACTATGGGCCGGTACGCGGACGGCGAGTCCGCAGGGCGCCCCGCCTTCCTGAGCAGGACCAGACGACCAGATTTCCACAAAGTGGGAAACTGGCCCTGCTCAAGGCACGCTGTGTAGAGTCCTCTCAGTTGGGGCTCAAGCTCCTTCAGAGCGAGGGCTAACACGCAGCCGTGGATCCCGTCGGGCCCCGGAGCCACGTTCTTGGCCCGGAGCCGCATCACGGCCGCCCTCAACTCTGCCTGTGTCACCTCTGGGACGCTGATGGCGTTCTCCTCCTCTGTAGACTCTGCGGCTGTGGGCAAAGCCATCGGCGGCGGAGTATGCTCCGCTCTTGCCGGGAAGAGGGCTGCAACCACCTCTTCCAGCAGCTCGGGTTGAAGACTCTCCGTAAGTGGGGGCGCCGCGGCTCGAAGTTTCCCTCGGACCGCGCGATAAGGGCGCCCCCACGGATCCCCGTCTAGAGTCTCCAACATCTCCTCCCTGGCTCGCGTCCTCGACGCGCCGATGGCCAGCCACAGAGTCTCCTTAGCCGCGCGGTACACCTCATACAGCGCGGCTTCTTCGTCAGGGACCCGACGACGTCTCCTCCGGTATCGGGTGTACTGGCGCCTAACCGCCACGCACGCGACGCGCAGCTGTGCGATTTCGGCGGTCCACCAATACACCTGGCGCCTTGCGGACTGTGCGTGGACCCGGGGCATGGACGCGTCGCAAATTTGCGTCATCGCCCCGCGGAACCACAGCGCCTCCTGGTCGACGTCGACGGGTCCGTTCGTTGCCGACTCCCGGCTCCAGGCCTGGACAATAGCGGCCTCCTCGAGAAGCTCCCTGTCGATGCGCTTACGCGCCCAGCGTGGACCGTCCGTTCGCGGGGCCGGTGGACCGCGGCCGCCGGCGGTCTGGGCGGAGACGTCGAAGCGGATGTACCTGTGATCCGACAACGTCTCCACCTCCACAGCGACACGCCAGTCACGGACACGGCTCGCGACAGCGGGGCTAGCGAACGAGACGTCCACAATAGAACCGCCCCGCTGCCGAACGCACGTGTGGACCGAGCCCCGATTTAGGACGGTCAAGCCAGTCGTGACCGCCCACTCCTCCAGCGCCTCGCCCTTAGCATCGGTCACAGGGGATCCCCACGCCGCAGACTTGGCGTTGAGATCCCCCAGCAACAGCACCGGGCGAGGGTGGAGTCGGCCCACGACGGCACCCAACTCGACAAGGAACCTCTCGAAGTCGGCGAGACTCTTGTTGGGCGAAAAATACGCCCCAACCGTGCCAATGCCGTCCGCGAGGGCGGCTACCCAGCCGTGACCTCGGGACGGGTTGACGAGAGCCCCGCCAATGATGGCCACCAAACCGTCCAAGTCTCCCACCCAGTTATCCCTGGGGGGGACAAAATACGGTTCGGCGACCACAGCCACGTGAATCGACCACTCTGCCATGCTCTGGAGCAAGAGATCCTGAGCTCTAGCAGAGTGGTTGATATTGCCCTGGAGGAAATGGTAGAGCGCCGTTATGCGCAATCCATTCCCTCCGCACCATTCCTAGGCCGGGAGTCGGCCACAGGGCAGCCAGACTGCGGGGGGGGTAAAGAGCCCCCGGCAGCCTTGGCAGCCCCTCTCTTCTTCTTTTTCTTCTTTTTTGGGGCGGGTACGCCACAGGCCTTTCCGCCCGCCCTGTGCCCGGCAGACCTCCCTGCAGCTGTACAGAGGCTGCAGTTTGGCGCCGCGGAGCACTGGGCCGCCTTGTGGCCGGCCTGACCGCAGCGATAGCACAGCTCGCTGCGGTCTATTTCGGCGGTGCACCGTGCCCTGACATGCCCAATGTCGAGGCAACGGTAGCACCGCAAGGCCTTGGGTTGCAGCCGCTTCACCCTCGCTGCCACCCACCCCACCAATAGACGCCCAGCGTCGGCGACTTTGTTCGCCGCCGCCACCGGGCACCGCACCCAGATCGCGCCGAGCCCAGAAGACTCGACGCGTACCTCGCCTGTCCGGATGTCTTCGGGCGGACATCCACCAGAACGGGCGACAGCCGCCACGACCTCAGCTGGAGTTGTCGAGTCGTCCAGCCCGTCGACACGCAGTTCAGCGGTCTTCATCGGCCTGGACACCCGGACGTCCTCTGGGTTGAGGACCTCCCTAAGCTTGGCGGCCAGGACGTCCGCCCTTTCGCCGCTAGAGGCACCCGACACCTCAAGTAGTCGCGCCCCCGTAACCGCCTGCCTCAATCTGAGGCCGGACGGTATTCCAAGGTCGGGGAACGCGACTTTGGCTTTTGCCTCCGTAAGGACCGCCTTATAGGTGACGCCCCTTTCGACGGCTCCGGGCTGCAGCGTGATGACCACAGCCGCGGAGCGTGGGACTCGAATCCTAGGCGGCCCTTGAGCCTTCTTGGGTGCCGATGTCGGTGCTCCAGCAGGCACCAGTGGTGGCGGTGCCGTCTTCCTCTTACGGCGGCCCCTCTTGACGACCGCCGTCCAGGTCTCCGTGGTGGACCCGGGTGCAGTCGCCGAGGGCGTGTTCGCTGAGGGTGCGGTCGCCGGGTGGGTGGCCGTCCGAGAAGTGGACGCGGACGCGGCCTCCGCAGGCTTTTTCGTCGCTTTGCTGGCCGCTGGACCCGGTTTAGCGGGCTCCTCCTTTCTCCTCCTATCCGCAGCGAGCGGCGGCCGGAGAGTCTCTGCTGGGAGAAGCCTCGACTCCAGGCCCTGCAGACGGGCATTCAGCATACCCCCACACTGCAGCATGCAGATGCGAACGATCTTCTCGATCTCAGCGTCCGCAGGTGCGGGGGTAGGGACCGACAACTGGGCCGGCGATGTCAGGGCAGCGACGGGAGCGGAATCGGTGGCCGCAGGGCGACTCCGCTGCCATATCGCCTTCTGCGCGGCAAGCTCCCGCTTGAGGTCCTCGAGCTCAGATCTGAGACGGCTGTTCTCCTCCCACAGCTTCGCCGTCTCGTCTGAGCTTGTGCGACTAAGGAGGACCCCAACTGCCTCTTTTATGTCGCTAGCCGCCTCCTTCAGAGCGCGCGTGAACGTGCCCTTCAAGCTGCCAGATTTTGTGGCAACCTTCAGAACGACGTCCACGCCGTCCAAAACTTGGCGACTGAGCGCCACCGCCGACAGGCTCTCTCCGGCAGCCGCCTGAGCCGATCGTCGCTCTCGGGCCAGTCGGGCCATTTCGCTGACCTCGTCAGCCGCCACCGCCTTCCGCTGCGTCCGCCTTGCGGCATTCATCTCCGCCTTGTTGCTTTGCAGCAACAGCGGGGACGCAGCGGAGTCTTCACTCGGGTCCCCCTGGGTCCGGTCGCTTTCGGTGCTCCCCATTGGTTCCAGCGGCGTAGCGGGCCGCAGAAAGCGGCCCCGTAAGTCGCGGTCCGGTAACCGAGTGGAACTTCCGCCAGCTCCCACTCGCCCACGCCCCCTCTGCGCAGTACCAATTTTGGCTACTGCCAGGTTTTCCTCGCTAGAGGAAAGGGAGTGTTTCCCCTTTAATGCGCTGGTGTGACTGCGCCTGTCCTGGTCGGACAGTCGGTCCTTCTCAGGACATGAGCCTCCTCGGCTCTTGTTGCCGTCAACGACGGCACGTGGCTTTGTTGCGTCGCACAGGCGCTCCAGGCTAACCCGGAGCTCCTTTTCTTGCGACGCAAGACTTGGTTGACGAAGGTCGGCGATGGTCTGCCGGCCTACGAGACTATTGGTGCCCCCCCCATATACGGTGGGGCTGCCTTCCGTAGAAGGACGGGATTGTTCCTCCATGAGGAGGTTGCCCGCCTGGGGATTTTTTCCATTAGCCTGCATTTTTTCATTTATTTTCCTTTTTAAGGGTGAGGTCCCTTTTTTGCGCTAACGACCGGATACCCTCCGGCCATTCATCCCCTCGGCACGCTAGACCTTGGGATTGGGGTAATTTTTTAGAGAGGTTATCTTCCTCGCGGCCCGGGCCTCAGTGGCCCGGACCCCCGTTCCTGAACCCAGGATTACGGGGTGGCCGACGGCTGGGCAGAACCAGCCACCGCCCCGACGTCTCCTCGCTGCCGCCGGATGCCGGACAGACGCAGCGTGGGCATTGGACGACCCTCCACCACCCACATTCCGTGGGTGCAGCGGTGTGCACCGTCCCTCCCCATTGTACGCCAACTCACCTCCCTCTGTAAGCAGAGGAGGAGTAGGCGTGTGCCCGTCTGTAGCCCGGTTCCCTTCACCGACCATCATGGATGATCGGTGATTGGAACCATGACCCTTCCCCGTTTGTTGAGAATTAGCCGCCGGCCCCAAGTGCCCACCAAAGCCTGGTGGGCAGTTGGAGCCGACGTTGCCCAGGGTGCGCCACGAGGAGGCTTCTCAACATGCACCCCACCAAACATAACCTAACCGAACCTAACTTTAAAAAAAGGTATCAGAGAAAAAAAAAATGGTCCCTGATAAAAAGAAAGGTTGTCATGAATGAGAACCATATTTAGGTCGCTATATTCTATGCCTCTTAAGTGCAAACTAAGAAAATATATAAATGTAAAATAATGCTAATATTGAATAAAAAAAGTAATATTCCAGGAAAACCCCACATTTTTGAAAAATGTCGCCATAGTAAAAAATTATCGAACCCACCAGACGCTTCGAATGACACTAGTCTCAAGCGTGTTGGTGGGTGGGGACGTTTCTTCCCATGGTCCTTTGCTAATTATAAAATTGAAATACTTTTTGGCGTATTGTCTGTGTGCTACCAGGTAAAAGAACAACTCTCAGGAGCATAGGCATGAGAAATACAGGGTGCGAGCAGCATGAGAATATAATACAGGTTCGGTACATCATTCTGGCCGCCATTGCATTCAAATTTTTCGTCGGTTAAGAAAAATTTCAACGCTATTGGGTCCAGAATCATGAACTGAATCCATGGTAGCAGGTTGTGGGTCGAGGTCCCTGCCCATCAGAGGGACAATTTCCGTAATTTTTAAGAACATTCGCATCTCATGAGCAATCTGTCAAAAATACAATCAATTTACCAACATTTTGGACAACTTTGACAGATTGCGACTTAAATGTGAACGTTTTTTTAAGTACGGGAATTGGCCTTCTGTTTAGGTCTGTTTCCGTGGTTGCTAAAATAAAAATGGGCCACAAAGTTACAAAAAAAAAATGCGCCTTATATATCAACATACACATAAAACGTTTCATCCTTATTTACACAAGTATGCGAATAATTCATAGGGCTGTCCGGCTAACATCTAGTTACAAATGTCGATCGTTACAGCCATGGGATGCTATTTTTCAGGGGTGGCACGCAATCGGGCTACTTTATCACGCCCGGATAGCGTTTTCAACGTACGCCATGACTGTTCAAGGGATGACAGGTAAAATTACGAATACTGCAACGAATAGGCGGAGAGATAAGCTCTTGTGATTAAATGTACCGAATAAATCAGGGTTGCCATATCTCACGGAATTTCCTTATTTCCTTTGTGTATATGGTTGATAGTTTCGGATATTTTGTATTCAGTGTTGTTAGCTAACTGTACGTGGTTCGTCGAGTTCCTTCAGGCATTCTAATTAGACTTTATAAAGCCAAGAAAGTGGGCGCTCCTAACAGTGTGAGTATAGTGAAAATAATTAGGCAGAATTAGGTTTTACGGCTACACTTACCACGTTCTGAGAACAAGACTAAGTAATTTGAAATTAAACTCGTGTGGTGACGCACTTAATGAGTTAATATTATACACTTGCGAGCACAAGTCAGCTGGTCTATTGTGAAGCCGTTTTAAAGTCATAAACTTTATTATTATTTTATATGGACGTAGAGGGCTACAATTCAAACACGCGAGACAGATTTTTGCACGCTAGTGTGGAAAAAACAGAAAAAAAGTCAATTCTATAAAACGCAGAATTTTCCGTGTGACTATCTGACATAGTGACTTCAATATATGTAAATTGATGTGAGTGTATCAGTTTGTGTGTCCCGTCAATCTGATGGTTCGACGCCATGACAGTACAGACGCTCGGGAAATACGCTGAGTGCTTCATATGTACGAGTGGTACGTCACTTGGTGCTGCGTTTAAGTTGTGCTAGTGGAGTGAGGCAGTTTTACTGTTTCGTGAAAGTCTTTATTGAACAGTTCTGTTCAGTGAAGGTGTTTATTCAATGTTGGAAAACATATTTTAAGTGTATTCTGTTATTTGACGTCATCATCATTATATCAGACTTTCAAGTTTCAACATCTACTACTGAACAGGCTCGTGTAATTTTGCTATTTTCGGTCGCTACAGTTCAGAATAAGGTAAATTGGTAACATCTGACAGCCAACTCTAGCACCGCGCCCGCTCTTTAGTCAAATCAAATAGCGCGCACTTGCCCGGCTTCATGTTACACACTTCCGTCCCTTTTCACGAAAACACTCCTACAGATTGTAGGAAAGCAAGAGAAAATATACAGAGGAGGAGGAGATAGAAGATAAGAGATAGTAGAAGGAGGAGATAGACTGGTAGGAAATGTATATGGCATTAAGTCCGCCTCTGTATATCTGTGTGCTTGAAGTATTAAATAAATAAGTAAATAAAGATGTTACACATCAAAAAGAATGTCATATCAAAAATAATTCAACCTACTGGCGCCCAAACTTATCGTACTTAAACACAGCACAGTATAATATGCAGAAATCATTGGGTCTACCGGACTACGTCACAAGAGAGAGGCGAATGTCGCAGGTACGTCTCCGCCAATTATATACCGATGCTAATGGGGCTGCAATATTGATGTTATCTGTCGCTAATGAATTCGACAGTACTACTATTATATGAAGACGGATTGGTCGGTAACTTCGGTAATAATCATACCTATATTAGTTACAAACACATGATAACTTATTCGATGAACAGGGTTATAGTTCATATGGCACAAAAGTACTTCGAAAAGTTGTTCCAAGCCATCATCAGCCTAGCCTTTTCCCAACTATATTGGGGTCGGCTTCCAGTCTAACAGGATGCAGCTGAATAACAGTATTTTACATGGAGCGACTGCCTATCTGACCTCCACAACCCAGTAACTGGGTAATACGATACCACTTGGTAAGACTGGTTGTCAGACTTTCGAGCTTCTGACGACCCGTAACGACTGTCAAAGATCCACAAATGACAGCCGGGACCAACGGCTTAACGTGCTTTCCGAGGCACGGAGGAGTCTCGGTATGTAAAGATGGTCACCCATCCACGGACCAATCCCGGCAAGCGTAGCTTAACCTGATGGATCGACCCGTGCGGCTTTTATTACTTAGCCACGAGCTTGGACGAACAAAAGTTGGTCCAAGCGATTAACTTTTAATCTTAATTATTTAAAGGTAAGACGATGTGAAAGTTATCAATCAGATAGCTTGTTGTAATTCTTTTGAAGTCGCAGTCCACAATTATTATGTTTCACAATTATTGTATTCATTAAAACAAAAAGTTACATCACAAAGTACATTTTTGGTCCTTCGAGCCGAATTTGCGACACGCTCAACGCCAACTTCAATACTGAACCCATCGAAAAAACCATCATTAGTCTTTACCCCATTCTGCAGAGTTTACGCAAAGATGTCTGAAACAGAATCAGAATCTGCAATGTATTGAATTTTCAACTTTAATTCTTCAGTCGCCGCTGAAGTGTCGGAGTTTGTAAAACTTTACAAAAAGCTGCGGACGTACCCTTTTTATATTCACAACGCAACGGTTGTAATGACTAGTTTACAAAAATCTTCTCGCGAATACAAGCAGAAAATGTAGAACTTGAAGTGCTTTCTTTAATTTGATTTATAATTTTTACTTCTTATCTACTATGTTATTCAAAATGTAATGACTATAGCAAAGGTTGAAACTATTAATTATTAATTTACTACTAAACATGACCATACATTAAAAATCAACATTGCTTTTAAACTTGGGTTGATATTTCGTGTCATCATCATTAGCCTATAATGTGGGACTAACTGCTGGGACACAGGCCTCCTCTCTGTGAAAGGGAGTGGGCCGTAATCCACCACACAGGCCCAGTGCGGGTTGGTAGATGTCACATGTCTTCGAATTTTTGGTTCTACGACATGCCGGTTACGTCACAATGTTTTCTTTCACCGTTTTGAGAGCAGTGGTGATGAAATAATATACAAAAGTAAAGTGCCTGCCAAGGTTCGAAGCTACGACGTATAACACGTAAGTCGCGGCCGTTACCACCTGGCCACCACTGCTCTCCGATATTTGATGTGATATTTCGAGTAAGAATTCACAATTTTCTTTTTGATAATTGGTTCATCTAAGTAGCAGCATCGCAGTACCTATGTCGTATTAGTTTTATACTTCACTGAAACAGCCTTCGGGTAATTTATAAAAATGAACTCATACAAGCTTTAACCTTTAACTTGTACCTAACAATAAAAATTATTTTTAAAAGGAAAAGAGCCTAAAATATTCCGTCACAAAGGCTGTACATCAGGCCGAGGCCAATAGTTAATTTTTCAGCGTCACTTACCTCAGCTTTGCAAGTTTAGGCAAAGATAAATTGATACAGAATCGCCACTCTAACTTGACCTGCTATGCCTCTTAAGTTCCATATAAAACAAGTCAAAAGTTAACAGCAAGAGAGCTCTAAGTATAATAGATACTTCGGCAAAAAACGCTGATTTAGCGATATTAACAATTTTACCATTCAAGCGTCGAGTTTTGATTATATTGCTTTTTATGGAGTTTCTGCCCATTTATATCTAAGCATAGATATTTATAGTCTTTGTGTTATATTTGTGATGTTATTCTCGTTTTATTTTTGGTCAATACTAAGGATGGCTATAAGAGTAGGGGAAGACCAAAGAAAAGATGGATGGACTGTGTGAAAGATGATAAAACTAGAACTGGAGTGACTACCGAGATGACGACTAATAGAGAATGGAAGAAAAACACATGTTGTGCCGACCATAAATAAATTGGGTAAAGGGCAGGAGACTGATGAACTTGATGAAGATATTGGTAGCAAAGTCTGTAAATAATTCTTTCTTTCTAAAATAGAAATGTCGTGATAAGGTTAACAAAAATAAAATGTTACAAGAATTCATCTCGGGTACGATCAGATTCCACTAAAAGTGTTCTTCGAAAATAGCTTTTGGTAACAGATTGTTTTAGACAGAGTCCCTGTTACGCTCCTACCACATTATTCCAAATTATGATGATTTGCAACACTGATAATGAAAAAGTCATGTGTTTTAGTAGATTGGCAGCTGTCAGCTGTCACTTGACAAAATGGAGGGAAAAAGTTAACGAGTTCGTGATTTCTGTGATTACACAACGGGACATTTTTTAATAAGGGTGTAGAATGATGGAATAAACGATTATAATTATGTATTGGAAAACTAACAAAGAGGTTACTTTCATTATTAACAAAATATGCTTCTAGCCAGTTTTCTAGTTTCACATAAGTACACAAGACTGTGTTACAATTTATATCCAAAAGTCAAGGCCACTAGATAAAGATGACTATACTATATCCCTTTACATTCCTGCTAAGGTTACAGGTATGAAAAGGCTCACAAAATGTCACTAACCTTACGTTAAAGGTTCTAATGCTACATACGAGCGATATGTCCCCTTATTTTAGTGGGAGTAATTAAGTTAGATCAATTAAATGGCCCACATCAAATAGATACTTAGGACTAAATTACAGCACAAGCTATGAATATTTAAATCTATAAGTGCTGCTTACAAAGCGCCGGTTTAATGGTGTAACTATGAGGTAGAATGCGTTGAGTAAACAAACGTGGACCCTTTTGGAAAACAAAACTAGTTAGCAAGTAATAAAAAATATGAAATCGCGAAAAAGAAATCAGCTGTTCCGTACATTTTGACAAGTTATGCGAACATAAATGTACGGAACAGCTGTTTTTATTCGCGATTTCATATTTGTTCCCATAGTAAAAGTTGTTCATAATGATGAGTACAATGACTCCTTAAGAGGTTGTTGGTGTTTTACCAATAACCCTGTATATTTAAGGGTGTATTCCTATTATCGATGGCAATTGTGCGATGTTTGTTTTTTGCGGAAAGAAAATGATTTGTCATATTTTTTTAAAGACTTCAAAAAAGGAGGAGGTTCATTAATTGGTCTGTTTTTTTTTAATTATTTATGTTCGGTCATAACTTTTTTATTTATGAACCGATTTTGAAAATTCTTGTTTTGCGATTTGTTTATGCTTCCATTGCGCGATGATCCAATATAATTTTTATTAACTTTGCTTAGATAGTTTTTGAGTTAGCTTCAATAACACGTATTTAATCCAGTTGGATGTATGTTGATGATGTTATAAAACTTTCTGAGTAAACTTATGGGGACGTGTTATTCGGTGTTACACTTTTCCCACGTTCACGTATGGAACGTAACGCACTCGAAGATGAGTGAGTTACGTTCCATAGCAAGTAATGGTACTTATACGAATTTGTGTGATGTTCACCACCACTAAAAAGTGAAAAATGTAACGGAGATTAAAAAAAAACATTACAAATTGAAAAATAACTTTAATTTCGGAAATTGTTGACTTCGGTTTTGTATTTACTTCAGAAATTAAAGTTATTTTTCACTTTGTAGTGTTTTTCAAACATGATCATTAAAAATTACCCCTATTGGTCATAAATCTACTTGAATCGATTTTTTTTTTTTTTTCTAGCCTACGCTGTCCCACTCCTGGGCAAAGGCCTCCCTCCGCTCCTTCCATCTTTCGCGAGCCCGCGCGTCCTCTTTCCAGTTTTGATGGAACCTATCCAGCTCGTCCCGCCATCTCCTGCGTGATCTGCCGCGACCCCGCCTCACTGTCTCAGGGCACCAGTTCTGAATCAGCAGAATCGATTTAGAATTATAAATAGGAACCTTCTTAGATATATTGTAATAAACCTTGATTTTCAGTTTCAGTGTCATCCATCTTACATACATAAGTAATTACTCTGTTCAGTTCCATTTAGTTCTATTTAAAGCCGATCATTAATATTACATTTTTAATTAGTTACATGAGCAACTTCTCTGAGAGCATTCTTAATTAAAAATTAAGTTCCTCAGTATGAAGTCCATGAAACTTTTTACTTGTTTTTATTAAAAGTTTAATTTTCGACGAACAAAAGTTGACGCTGACCCATTTTTATTATGTCGGGATAATCTACAACGCTTAGTTAAATAATGTTTGAAGAAAGTACCTATTTTGTTTTTTAATTTTTTTTTATTAAAAGTTGTAAAGAGCCGCTTCAATTAATTTTGTTTGTACTCATACATGAACTCGCTAGGTCATTTACTGAGCCGAATTTCGGTAAGTTTAGTACTCAAAATGTATAATTATTCTCTATTTTCTACTATTTTCCTTTTATTCTCGTATATAATTCTTCTACTATTTTCCTTTTATTCTCGTATCCATACAAAAGTATTGATAATAGGTCATTTTGTGATAAAAATATTCGCAAGTCAGCAAGATGGAAAGTAGTGAGGCTTACCACACAGAGTGCGCCGGACGTATACTGTATAGTATACTAGCTTCCGCCCGCGGCTTCACCCGCCTAGTAGTCGATAAAAAGTAGCCTATGTCCTAACCCGGAATGCCATCTATCTCCTTGCCAAATTTATTCGAATTTATAATACTAGTATAGATGGATTGTTAAAAAAAATGCACAATGCAGCTATGTTTATAGAGTTAATTAGTGGAAGGAGGTAAAAGGAGTAGGAAGGAATACAAAAGCTGATGATAATAATAATACGATGAATCTACGAATAAGTTATTAAACTTGCCCCAAACCTGTAAAATACCATATTTCAGGCAAATAAATGAATCTATCTATCTATCTACCTCAACTGTAAAGTTGTTCCAACGACAACCATTTTTAACAGACTTCAAAAATTAGCAGATTCTCAATTCTACTGTATGTTATTTTTTTAATTGTGTATTTGTTACACGATTATTCCGCCAATTATGAATTGATTTTGATGATTCATTTTTGTTTGTTAGGTCATGCTGGCGAGGTGTTCCCATATAAATATTATTCGCTTTGCTTGCGTAGTTTTTGAGTCAGCTTCAATAATGTTTTTTTAAGATTCCAGACTAACCTTGACCTTCCCCTTTCGATAAAAGGAGTCAGACTGTAATACGTCTCCGCGACGTATGCTATTAAAGCTGCCTTAGAGTTTCATATTACTTACTAAACCAGGCATAAGTAGGTACTCACTGTTGTTATTTTATACGCAAGACCTTGATAACAAAATGGTTTAATATAAAGAAGTTTCGGCATTGTGCTGAAAGTATTAAATGTTGACAAAATTCGTCTTGAAAGCGTCGCCGTCGTAAAAAACAAGAAGTTTAATATGTCTGAAATCAAGACGCTCCTATATACCTAAGTCAAATCAGATAAATTAATTGTTTATAATTATTTACACTTTTTTCTAATTGTTTATCATACATACATAGACTCATGCCTTCTTCCTATGCGGGTAGGCAGAAACTACAAAACGCCACCTGCCACAATCCATACTATTTTTATATAAGCACGACGACACATCACACATCTAATTGATTAAATATACCAACTTAAATTGTTCGCATAATCAAATCAGAACTGTCATTCCTTGACACTGCAAATTGACGTAGTGTGTCAATTTGAGAGTAGGTACAAGGTAAGATACCATCATTACCTGTCATCAGGCTGAGGATCAGTGCTTCGAAGACAGAATATAGGTACCTACTTCGGGTGACATCGAGACTTGGGGCCATGAGTGTGGGCGTAGACTGAACCAAGGTATACGGTATACGCGCGGGCGCAGCAGAGCTGGATTTTGTTTATAGATTTTCGGCCAATTACCTTATTTTGTGGCCATCCTACAGTTAACTTCTACTATATTCTGATTAATTAATCATACGAGTTCGTTACAAATCATAATTCAGAATAATCAGATAATACTTGGTCCCATAGTTCTCCAAAAACCGCTCTATTTATTTAACACTAGCTGACCCGACAGACGATGTTCTGTAAATTTTCTAATTTTCCGCGCAATTTTCTTAATTTTTTCTTTCAAAAGAACCTTCTCCTGACTGAATAACAAACACAACAGAAAATAAATTAGCGAAATCGGTCTAGCCGTTCACGCGTGATGGCGTGACCAAGGGATTAATTTTGATATAAATAGATTTTGAATACATATACTACATACATGCAGCTTACACATTACGAATTACAATAAATAGCTCAAGGCTCATATTGTTGGTGAAAACAAGTAATGTATATTAAATAATGCACCTGTTTAATCACAGCGCATCCGAGCGAACTATACATAAATAATTTCTAGCGATCATTGCAAATACGCCTGTGGTTCACACACAACAACAATAATGAATACTGTTGAATATTAATCGGCTGTACGCTCCGCAATCGAAATTTGTACATTTATTTTAAACCTTCCGGAATAATTATGTTCTACGTAATATGAACCTGGATAATCGTAAAATCGGGTGTCCACTGCCATCTGTAAGGCGCTGAGGAGACGATGGACGATTGGTCCGCGGGCAATTTGGAATCGTACGGAATTTTTTGAGGTTGGGATATTATCCAATGACTTCTACCGCTCTGGGCGGAGCGGAAGGGCGTGTCAGACTTTTACTGACTAATACCCACCCGTGCTCCCTCAGTTGCCTGTTGCCAAGGTCCCGGTATCCCTTTCGGACTAACCCGCAACCCTGGCAGGCATCGGTCATAGCGGACCCCGCTAAAAAATGTGTCGTCCCTACGTGTGCATTAATTAATTTTATTGTCCGCAAACAAATTGTCCATCATCTGCTCCTTAACATAGGGTAAGGTTGCCTTAGACTTACCAGCGCCTAAGTCGTACAGCAGTATCTTCTCTCCTGTTCATAAAAACTGACATCTAATTATGCAAAAATGTACTATTCAGTCCCATTAACAAACAACTGCGTAACCAGCTGGTATGTCGTCAAAAATAAGACCTTGCTTTTCGAACGTCAAAATTAAGGCACCCTCGCCACATCCCCATAACGCCTGCCCTTCACCACTTCCTAGTGCTTTAGCTGGGAAGATGAAGTGGCGCAACAAACTCACCAGTAGTTCTCCCCAACAGATCTGTTGGCTAATTAGGTACGTCATTTTTAGGGGAACGCCGCAAACAACAAGCCGAGCGACGTTTTCGTTTCAAGTAGCAACGTAGAGCGACATTGGGCAACGTTGCCCATCAAAATGTTGCATATCGTTGTTGCCCAGTGTACAACTGTCTTTATTCTCCGATATGCTTACCAATGTTTCTCTGCAGACGACACAGACCATGTTGTGGGCTTCGGGCGTTTTAATTCATGTGACGTCATGTTGATATCGGTATAATTAATGTTATAGGAAAGATATCCCGGTAATGCTGTACTTGTCTGATTTCACTCCGGTTATTTCGGTACGTTTTAATATTGTCATGTAATTGGAACAAGTTGTTGCTTGATGGGCTTTTCATTATAAATATTTTATCTTGTTAATTGATACGGAACGATTGGGGTTAACATAACGCCTTACGCCTTTATACCCTGAAGGGTTAAGCAGAGGGGTACTTTAGTAAGCTGTTGAGTTTAATGATGTCGAATTCGACCATAGAAGGGTTATATTATTCCTGGAGTCGTCGGTTATCAACAATGTATTTAATGTAATTTTATGTAGTATGCAAAGAAAATGTATATAATACCTACCGCATTGTTTTTTAAAAATCAAAATAATATACTTCTCAGTAGTACATATTTTTCAAGCCGTTGGTCCCGGCTGTCATTCGTAGATCTTTGGCAGTCGTTACGGGTCGTCAAAACCCCGAAATTCTGACAAACAGTCTTACCAAAGGGTATCGTATTACCCAGTTACTGGGTTGTAGAGGTAAGATAGGCAGTCGCTTCATGTAAAATACTGATATTCAGCTGCATCCGGTTAGACTGGAAGCCGACCACAACATAGTTTGGAAAAGGCTAGGCAGATGGATAGATGGGGTATATATTTTTCAGGAAAACTTTTATATAAGTATATACCTTCAGCTCGAACTAATTACATACATATAAACCGCTTAAGTGTACAATTTCAGGTGGCTTAACAGGGCTCCGCAAAAGTTTTAATTTCGCGAGAAAACTTGGGAGCCCCTAGCTTTGCGGAATGTTACTGTAATCAGGTTAATTGGACTTTTGATACGCCGCCATTTTCTTTTGCACGAACCCCCGACGCTGTTAATGATTGCACATGGAACAATGAGGAAGGAATTAGGAAACGTTGCATGAGGGGTAAGGCAAGTAAGTGCATTTATGTGTTTTTAAGGTCTTAGATAAAAGTTAGTTGGTCGGTAGTATTAAAAATATTTGTTTTTCTGCATAGGTAAATTAATAAATTACTTGTAGTTAAGCGAGAGGAGCTCGTGGCTAAGTAATAACAGCCGCTCGGGTCGATCCATCAGTTAAGCCACGCTTGCCGGGGTTAGTCCGTGGATGGGAGACCATTTTCACATATCGAGACTCCTCCGTGCCTCGGAAAGCACGTTAAGCCGTTGGTCCCGGCTGTCATTTTGACAGTCGTTACGAGTCGTCAGAAGCACGAAAGTCTGACAACCAGTCTGACCAAGGGGTATCGTATTACCCAGTTACTGGGTTGTGGAGGTCAGATAGGCAGTCGCTCCATGTAAAATACTGATATTCAGCTGCATCCGGTTAGACTGGAAGCCGACCCCAACATAGTTGGGAAAAGGCTAGGCAGATGACTTGTAGTTAAGCGATCTTGAAACTTTTTTATGTGGGTGGAAAATCATCAAATGACTTCTCCCGCTCTGGGCGGAGCGGGAGGGCGTGTCAGACTTTTACTGACTAAAACCCACTCGTGTTCCTTCAGTTGCCTGTTGCCAAGAGCCTCGGTATCCCTTTCGGACCTTCCCGCAACCCTGGCAGATGTAATCTTAATCTCGAGGTGATAGATTAATGACTCTTCAGTACAAAAATCTGTACTACGCCATGAAAAGGATATTCTCATAATGTCGGGCCTTTTACCCTGAATTATTTCAGCGGGGTAATTCCGTAATACTCGTTCCGTGTGCCTTTGACAGTCGTTACGGGTCGTCAGAAGCCCAAAAATCTGACAACCAGTCTTATCAAGGGGTATCGTATTACCCAGTTACTGGGTTGTGGAGGTCAGATAGGCAGTCGCTCCATGTAAAACACTGGAATTCATCCGGTTAGACTGGAAGCCGACCCCAATATAGTCGGGAAAAGGCTAGGTAGATTAATTGAATTCCGTAACACACAGTAGCATTGGCTTTCATTTTGACAGTTCAACAAAATTCATTGCGTTATTTACGTTGCTGAGCAGATTTTTTTTCGAACATTATGAATAGATTACCAATATCCTTCACAAACATACATCATTGTGATAACAAGTGTGTTACGCAATAAGGGTGCAGGTTTTGCTTAAGGCGGTAAATAAGGGCGTCGTTTTACTGGTGACAGCTGAATTCTCGTCTAGTTACCTGGGACAATTGCATAACTTAGGTCTATTACTTAGAAACAGTCAAAACTTATAATTGTCGTAGATTATAAAAGTTGAGCGATAATAGTCTCTCAATTGACTATTATAGTACTAAGGTGAGGGTAAACGCCGTGACGCGCTCACTAGAGTGGGGCGTCACGTGGACGTGTCGTGTTAAGGGTAGTGGCTGAGCGACCAGTCAGTGTTGTAAGGGCAACGAACGGATGCAGACCTCCACTTCTCCTGTGCGAAACTGTCGGTTTGCCCGAACGTAGAAAGTAGTGCGTGAACATTATTAGTATTATGCCTACTGTGATGATTATTCTGAAAGTGAAATACTAACCGATTTGCTGACGCCGTCATACGTATTTTTTTTTTAATCCAAGAACAAAATACGGGACCATTAGAGTTTAAAACAAAGGGGCTACAGCGAAGCTATGTATTGACACATTTTCTTTGAAAAATATATTGGCTTGGCATGGCATTAAAATCTTTAGTCACGGAAACATATTACTGGAAAAATTTCCTTGTCATTAACTCATTATTGTACTCAGTTTCAACTTAGATTTGATTCAATCATTTTATAAAATTGAAATCAGTAAAGTTTGTATTTAGACTAACAGCAACTGCACACCCAATATCCAAAAATAGATATCAAATTCCAACTAATGAAACTGTTAAACAACAAAGGTTTAGTATGTTTATTTATTTATTTACTTAAATCACTTATCCAAAATAGCTAACAAAACCGAATCTCGAATTTCACAATAAATTCCCGACGATTTCCGACAATTGCCGAGCGTTACCCGAATCGGCACATCGGAAAACTTTTAATTTTATTGAACCCCCAATATCGGGAGATAACGCCTTAAGGATATGCTATTTGACTTCGGATTACCGGTACTCTCAGCATGATTCACGCAAATAATCAAAAGATCCCGCGATTGTGTTACAGTTTGAATTTGATATGTTTTTCATTTCTGTTTTATTTTTCAGGTAGAGTTTCCTGTTTTGTTTTTAATTTAGTTAAAAGAGAATGTAACAGCTGTTTTTACCATTATTTGTTCTAGCTTTAAATGAAATGTACACACGGCTACATATCAAGCTATACATTTACAGTATAAGCTGACCTCTCATTGCACGGAAATCCTATACAATGCGAGATCTGATTATACTGGAAGTGTATAGTTTGATTTGTAGCCATGTACTATGTTATGTAGTGTGTCTAGTTCACCAGAATCTGTACTAGTTTCTCCGTATCTAATGGAGGTGAGAATTTTGACAGTTGTGAGCTATATTCAATCTCAGACCTCCAGGCTACTGCCGAGACTTTCGACAAAGAAACAAAACTCGCCACCTATGACATATACCTACATCACAATCACAACAGACATTAAATAACTAACAACACATTTAATAAAACACACACACACACACAACACACATTTAATTACTAACTAATTGGATTTTATGGTCTGTTAAATATAAAATAAATATAAATAAAAGTTATTTAAATTATTTACGCGCAAGTAACTAAACGATTAACAGTTTACAAAAATCTAAACCAACAGCTACTAAAACTTGCACTATACATTTGCGACTGTGCGGTGAAAACTAAACGGCACGTAATCGAAGCACGCGCAATACCGATCGCACCACACCGCACCGCACCGGACCACACCGACGGTACCGTACCGCACCCACGGCAAACGGTTTGAATATTTCATAGCTACAAAACACATATAGTGATTTGCGAAGCGGATGGACTGCCCCATAGCTATTTGACACTTTAAAGACGAGTGGAAGCAGGTGAAAATTGCTCGGAACTTAGGAATTCGGACACTAGCATCTCATCAGACTTTTGGCCGTCAGCTAAGTGCGTAACAACTGTCCCGGCTGTCATTTGTAGATGACAGCCGACGACCCCTCCGATGACAGAAGAAACTTCCGTGCCTCGGAAAGCTCGTCGTTCGATAAGCAGTTCCTTAACGTGCTTTTCGAGGCACAGAGGGGTCTTGGTTTGTAAATATGGTCACCCATCCACGGACTAACCACGGCAAGTGTAGCTTAACCTGATCGAATCGTAACTTTCAGAGAGAAAATTGTTATGGTTCGCTGTGTTATCTTTTTTTACATTTGTCTGTACAAACCTAACCTTCTACCGTCCCCTGTACCCCAACCTCAGTCAGAATGACACGTGGACATTCCCATGCACGGCAATTCCAGACGCGTGAACAATTATTCTGGAACCCGTGTGCAATTCCCTCCGTAAACATTTAGTTCCATCTTTTGTACCGGCAAATGCATTTCATAACACTTCGGTCACTCATTCACTTATTCGTTCGTTTGTTAAACTTTTTCATGGCAACGTGTTATTGACAAAGCTAATATTTATTCAGGCACAGTACTGGCTAGCGTTTGTTGTAAAATATTGTTTTTGTTAAATAAAAAATGGTTGTGCTGTGTTTGCGATTGATTAGTTACAATACGAACGCCTGTCGGACGATGGTTCATGTGGAAATTGGAAAAATAATAGAATAGATACTGTACGGCAGTGTTGTTGCGTGATTTTTATTTGTGTTTGTTCTATTTTCATTACACGCATGTGAAAATAAATATTTATATGGGATACCGAAACAGTTAAAAGCGGATTGGTTGTGCAATTTTCTGAATTTATTTATTTAATTTGTATATAAGCGGCATTCATCAGATATAAGTATCTCCATAAGTGCGACGAGGTTAAGGTTATTATAAGATTTTCCATCTATATACAAGGTGGAGACGACAATACGACAAAAAATGAAACTCCGTATATCTAATGACGTTACAAAAAATGAATCAAATATATCCATTAGTTTAGTTACGATAGCTAGTCAAAGATCGGTAAACCCCATAGTCGGCCCATCACTACTATTTAGTTTGAAAAATGACTTTTTTCATTTCGATTTATTTGATAGTGCCAAAATACTCTTATGCATTAGTATTGCCAGTGTTTTCATTTATTGTTGTATTGTCGTGTCCACATTGTATAGCTTACTATATATATATGGATAATCTTATAATACCCTAATTATCGCTATTTTGGTGGTCTGGCGTAAAACAAGGTTACAGTTACGGGTTCAAAGAACTACATGAAGAAACCTGATAAAAGAAACCATATTTCAACACAAACCCATATGTTATGTGTGTATATTGTTTTTGTTGTGTGTTATGTTGTTGTTGTTGTGTGTTATATTGTTGTTGTAAAATATTCTACCAAAATGTAGACCAGGGATTTGCATGATGCTTACTTTATTAAAAAGTACAGAAATCTGGTGATTTTTGACAATATTTATGCTGGTCCTTTGTGCCAAAATTACCACTGTAATCTAACTAAAAAATAAAGCATCATTATAATTATTTTTTATCTCATTCTGAGCCAGTTACATTAATTACCCAGCAGTTTTGTATGTCATGAATCCATTTATCTCAGAAGCTGTTCAACAAACTACTCATCCGCTTTATAAGTTTGTAGAATTTATTTATTCTCCGCGTCCGGCCGTAGTCGGATCAAATGATCAGGGCCGGATTTAAGGCGGGCAACAGGGCCCATGGCCCCGGGCCTCCACAAAATGTTTTTTTTTTTGCCGCCCATTGTGTCACCCTATGTTAAATTTCTACATTTGTATCTGTATTTTTTATGGTGTACATAATAAAGAGTAGGTATTCTATTCTATTCTATACTATGTTTATTATGTTTATGCCATGTTCTACCAGCTTATGATAATCTACAAGTACCACGAATCTGTCGAAGAATAGATAAGTTTGAATAAAAAAACTTAAGGAATAAGTGCTTAAGGTGGATGCAGTACACCTGCAAATTGCAAAAAACGTAAGAAAATTTTAATTTCGCGGACCACCCTAGCGTATCCCCCTTAAACACACGAGCGCTACGCGTCACAGGCTGCCGTCGTCGGCGCGCGTCGACGGCTTCAGTAGTCTCTGCCGATGACGCGTACCGCTCGTGTGTTTGAGCACTAAACTGTAAGAATTAACACCAAAAATAATAAAACAGCAATTAATAAGCTAATCCAATGGACCTCGCAAAAAGACTATTCAGCAAAGAACGGGAAAGTAGCAACAGCATTTCCTCACATAACAATAAAACCCACAAACGCTTGTTTAATTAATAAACAATGAAAACAAAACAAGTATTAAACCAAAACAAATAGAGCAGGGGTAAGAAAAGCCTCAGTTAGTTGACTGTTCATATTATTGGTGGGACCGCGCAACTTGGCTTTAGTCAGCCAACTGAAGTCAAACACGCAATCAAAGGCTCGTGGAGGCTGACCAGCTAAACAGTATTATGTAATGGAAGTACTAGGATAAGGAAATGTAAAAAGGAAAGTAAATGCAAGCCTGGATTTTGATAGAGATTTTAAACCTGTCCAAAGGGTTGAGTCAAGAAGTGGATAGAGTAGGTACACCATGTGATCTATAATCATTTATTGGCCCTGTTTTCTCTCGTATTGGCACGAATAACTTATACGTATAACGTCAACATGCAACAGCGTGCATTCTAAAAGTTGGCAACGTCGCCAATAGCTGTCAAATATTTACCTGTTTTTATTAATTTGTTAATATTACTGTATGGAAATATGAAATATCGCTCTGTATTGAACTTAAATATGAAAAGTATGAGTGGAGACTTAAGGTCTCTGCACACAGCGGGCGTGGCGTGGCGGGGCGCGGCGTGACCGGGCCCCGGCGCGGCGCTGGCGCGACGGAAGCGTTCACAGTGCGGGCGCGATCACGTCCCGCCGTTTTTTTTGAAGTCGGTTGCTTTCTTTTTGTAAAAAGTTTTTATTTTTCACTTTTTAGTGGTGGTACCTACCCCACACAAGTTACTACCTGCTATGTAAATAACAGTGAAGGAGTCTAATAATTATATCGTCTACATAGACTGTGGGAAAAATACGTAATATTGAAGCTTGCTCAAAAACTACGCAAGCAAACTTAATAAAATTTATATGGGACCATCTCGAGAGTATACCCTTTCGAACTAAAAAAATATTTTTTAAATCGGTTCACAAACGGCGGAGTAATCGGTGAACATACATAAAAAAAAAAAACAATCATCCGAACGTAGTACCTCCTCCTTTTTTGAAGTCGGTAAAAGTAAAAAAGTTTGACAATTTTGTTCATACATTCTACTCTCTGATGTTTGTTCATTGGTTTATGTCAAGGCCAAGGACCAAAGACAATATTGCGTAATTACTGTTGCGACATCCACATTGTCCAATAACAGAACAAATACAAACAAAATGCTGATTGCAGAGTTAACTACTTTTTGTAACATAATAGTTTGGTATCGATACCCATCACGTCTGCGGAGTTCCGCTAATTAATTTAATTTGACCCCGTATAAGGGTAGACTCATCCTAAAAACACAGAACTACTACACCATGTAAAAGCATTTCCCAAAGATTTAAGTTCCATTTTTCGCAGCAGTAACAAAGTACTATTGTCGACTTAAGAAATAAATCACAATAGAACTTGAGCTTGTAGTGGAAATAATATTATCTATTGTATTCGCGTCGTTAGCTTAATATTAAGTGCCGCTGACTGTACTACGATGTTTCCTTACAATATTATTTCTAAGGATAAAGAATAATGTAAAGTATTATGGAGACTCGGTATTTTTCTAAACAGGGCTTGTTGAATAGACAATCTTCACTTCCGCGCATATTGTTGACGGATTACTAACGGATTTTATGATAGAAAAATCTTTAGAATTATTTGTGCTTATTTGACTGCAGAAAAGTATTTTGAAATACAATAGACGTAGAGTCTAGTTCTTTATAAATTTTAAACAAGAAAAAACCACACATACATAATATAAACCCAAGCTTTTTTGTCATGGGGGTAGGCAGAAACTACAGCTACACCTTTTGCTTCGCTTACGTTCATACATCTGGGGGCTGACTATGAAGTATTAATGCCATCATTATTCCACTGCGAAAAAAGGATGGTGCTAGCGGCCTTGTATAGCTCCGTCTCTCACTAACACTGGAAAAATGGTCGCATTAAAACGTCGTGGTATAGGTGCTGGTCATACACCCACGCCGGTTGCAAATACTATGCACCCGACCTTTCTGAAAAACAACACCAATAAGTTCACCAAATGTCTGTTTAGGACGTCCTCCCGGCGTTCCCTCTCACTTCTGCCTTGTAGATACTTAGCTTATGTTAAATCGAATTTAGTGTGTGGTGGACCACAATCACTTTCTGCTTTACAACAATAGCCCTTAGGTACAAGGCACTAGGCACTACATACCCAATTGAAAAAAACACATCCGAATGACAATGAAAAAAATCCCATTTGTCCATAAACTTAATCTGTCAAAGTCTTCTCTATTAGCTTAAACCTGGGTTCGTTAACCCCTGTAAGTGATATGCATCAACTGGGGCTCATCTCAATTGTGCTAGTCTGACCAGGCGATGGATTGCCGAGCACATCTGCTGTGCCAATCTAGTTTCAATTTGGCCACGACTGCTCTCATTCACACCAATTTGTATGTAGATTTATATATACAGGGTTTTTTTGTGACGATAGGAAAAGGTATTTTTTATAATGTTGGACAATGGATGTGTTTATGTGGGACATTGTGCTGATAGAGTTGCAAAGTCTGTAAATTATTGATAATATTAACGCCTAACCGGACACCAACTATATCATTTGTAAAATAATATGTCCATGAAGATTTTCAGTGCAGTAATAAAATCTAATCGCAATATCATCTCAGCGACAATCAATATCAAAGACAAGGCAAAAATTTAACAAAATTAGGGGTGTTTTTGACAGATTGGGACTGAAATGAGAATTCAAACGATCTTACAAATACTGAAATTGCCCCTCAGGTATGTGTGTTATAATTGACGGGGTACGCTAGGACCGATGCTTGCCAGGGTTGCGGGTAAGTCCGAAAGGGATACCCCGACCCTTGGCAACAGGCAACTGAAGGAACACGGGTGGCTTTTAGTCAGTAAAAGTCTGACACGCCCTCCCGCTCCGCCCAGAGCGGGAGAAAAGAAGTCATTTGAGGATACCCTCAAAAAAAAAATGGTATGGTTTGTAAAGTACAAATTGTATAATTCAAAGCCTCAGCGTTTTAAGGAATTCAAATAAGCAAAAAACGGGTTAAGGAAATGAATCACAAATTCCCCGAAACGCGAAGATTCCTCGCATTCTAACGGAACCTGGAGTGGAAACCCTCAGTTCTTGCACGCGAGGACGTTAGTCGTATGTAGTTCCACAAAACTGGCACCACTCCAGTAATATCCACCATATCTGTAATTTCGCTCATATCCCGTTATTACCCAGCCCCGCATGATTACGTAAATTGACTATCGTTAATATCTTGTATGTAGTCCGACGTATTAGTTAGCAAATATTATTGACATGCACTGTTAACTTTTATGTGCCAACTAGAACCGTTGGCACTTACGTTCTCGACATATCCGCGGCTAGGGTAAACATCCGCCTGGATTTTTTTTTTTTTTTTTTAATAGTAACGGTAGAGTTTGTTGCTCATTCTTCTCCATACGAAACTAGCTTTTGGAAGGGGCGACTAGAATTAATTCAATTTTTTTTGTAATTTTCATTCAATATTGCCTTTTATGTGCCTATCCTAATCCTAACTAATATTATAAATGCGAAAGTGAGTTTGTTTGTTTATTTGTTTGTTACGCTTTCTCGCTAAAACGGCTGAACGGATTTGGATAGGATATAGGATGCTTTTTATCCCGATATTCCCACGGGATCGATACTTACGCGGGTGAAACCGCGGGGTGCTAGTTGTTGCTAGTTTGAAATAATGGCGGCATTTTGGTCCCCCAAATGGCTTCGTCCGGCCTTGTAATTGGACCGGAGTATTCAAAGTAGGGTTTTTTTTTAAATAGAAGTATTTTTAAGAGTACTGAAAAGGAAATGTAAATGTCCGAACTTTTTTGCAAATGTCCGGCTTTTCGGACTTCTTTCGAAATGGTAACCCTACCCGCGGCTCACTACAGCTTTCGAAGCTTTTCCGAGCAAACTTCGCGTTTAACGTCCCTTATTATGTTCCATCATAGATAGATGGTATAATTTTTCCATTACCGAATGTTCGCCGTTCGATAGCTACTTAAACTTCCTTTACAAATTTTCTACACGATAAAAGGAATTGGCATCAATATCTAAGTAGCTTCGACTTGCAAAATTCCTGCATTTTTTATCTTGGACTATAGATTTCTTTAAGGGGGATGCGCTAGGGTAGGTAGGTTTTTTGCAATTTTCAGGTCAGTATCAGGTTGTATGTTGATCTAAATATTATTTGCGGTCGTAACAAATATGGTTTTATAGAATTATAAACATTAGAATCAGCAATACAACTCTCTAAGTTCATGTAAGTGCATTGAATGACGATTTCATGAAATTTTCATATGAAGTAAGAAAGAATTTCGCGGGCTACCCTAGCGCATCCACCTTAAAGACAGACGCTTTTCCGTTTCAACAATGGCTCCGCGAAGATTAAAATATAGGTAGCTATTGATTGTGAATACTTGCTAGTAGATGAGAAATGAAAATATTATTCTACGGCGGGACTAGCTTTTATATCCTTATTCCGAGATTTGCTTTTCCTTTCACAAATAATGTGGATCAAAGTTATGATCTTGTTACTTCAGTCTGTAGAATAAATTTAATCTAATTGACATCTTCTGCCTAGCCTTTTCCAACTATGTCGAGGTCGCCTTCCTGTCTAACCGGATGCAGCTGAATGCCAGTATTTTTCATGAAGCGACTGCCTATCTGACCTCCACTACCGAGACGAGACGAACGGCTGAACGTAATTTTCGAAGCACAGAGGGTTCTCGGTATGTAAATATGGTCACCCATCCCCAATCGACCGTGGCCAGCGTAGCTTAACCTGATCGATAGACCCGTGCGGCTGTTATTACTAAGCCAAAGTCCCTCGCCTAATTCCTCCTAATCTAATTGTCAGTTTTTTTAAACTGTACGGTAGGCATAGAATTTACGAAGAGATTAATGGCAGCATCTATCTCTTAAATTAGAATAAAATAAATTCCGTCAGAAAGCTGAAAGTCACCCAAAGGGCAATGGAGAAGGTTTTGAGTTTCCCTACATGATCGAAAGAGAAATGAAGAGATTCGTATGAGAACCAAGGTAGCCGACAAAGCCCGAAGAACTGCCAAACTTAAGTTGCAGTGGGCAGTGCACATTGTTCGCAGAACAGATGGCCGATGGGGTCGAAAGGTTCTGGAGTGGCAACCGTGTACCGGAAGATGTAGTGTTGGAAGGCCCCCCACAAGGTGGACCGATGACCTGTCGAAGGTCGCAGGAATCTGGTGGATGCGAGGAGCACAGAACCGGTCGAAATGGCGGTGCTTGGCCAGAGGCCCTAGACAAGTGACAATCGCTTCGAAAGCGTTTCGTATTCCTACAACGACTTTCAACAGGATTGACATAAGCTTTTCGATAGCATATGTCAGTCCTATACATTTTTGCCTTTTCCATCATCGTTATCGCTGATAGAATGTCACTTTGTCTAGGGCCTCTGTTGTATGTCCAGCAGTGGACGTCATTCTGCTGAAATGATGATCATGATGATATTCCGTCGCCTTCTCCTCATTCATAACACCTAACTCAAAAGGACAAACATTAATTTGAAAGCTAAAACAACACAGCGCTCCATCAATCAATATTAATTTCCGCCATAATGTATAAAACATAATGGCCGCATGCTCTCACAAAACATCAGATAAATGCAAAAACAAAGCATTTATCAACCGTGATCCATTTCTAATTGCCCCTTTATAAACGGGGCTATAATCCGGGCTATGTCGGGCTATAAGCCAGGCTAATCAGTTTACTTAATAAACCTTTTTTATCATAAATCGCAAGGAAATGACAGAATAAGTCTGTCGCGTCGCCGACCAGGGCTCGTCAACATTTTGTGAACCATCTGATTTCCCTTGGGAGGTCATGGTTTAGATTTTAATGTTCATTCGTGAAATAAATAGCATTTTTCAACATAATTTTAAATCTCTGCGCTTAAATATTTGTAAATTATGTTTATTTTGTTAAGAGTTTATGAGTCTGTTTGGACATAGAACCCAACCTATGGGGTTTAAACCCTGATAATTGATTTGTCATTTGCTTGGATTTTATTTAATTTGCCTTTAAAATAAAACAAGGCTATATCAATTTTAAATTAACTTATTTTATGACGGAAAAAATAATCAACTGCCATTAATATCTTAGGAATGAATCTTCTGACCCTGTCTGGAACTCTTTTGACCCCTTTTGAATATGTTTGACGGTTTTTATCTCAAAGGCAATATGAATAATGACACCTTCCCGACCATAATTCACTTTTAGTGCAACATTTCATAAAAAATCCGTTCTATTTGCATTTTTAGTGGTTGGCGCGGCGCCTTGCAGTGCTTTCCCACAGTGACGACAGATACTGAAGTAAACTTTGTAATAATAATATTATAAATCAGTTTATCATTAAAATTACTATAGACAATATATAAAATAACGATTTTATTAAATTGACTGATTAAAACGAACTATAAAAATAAACAATTAACTAAAACATGGCGTCGAACAAATCCTGGAAAAAATCCGACTGGCGGTATTGCCACGTTGTATGGCAATGCCTCTAACCAAGGTAAAAACCACCCCTTTGGTCACGGGAAGTATCAACCAGGCATTTGGAGATTGAAAAAGATGCAAGATGTTTTGATCGGACTGCACGAAATCTTTTTTACTAATTTATCACAACATTAGTATAAAAAGCTTACAAACACCATAAATATTCAGTTATTAAATCATCAGTTATAGGGCTTTTACACAAATCTGCGAATCAGCGCAATGCGAATTCGCAACGCAGAAGCTTTCTTAAAAAAATCTTAGGCAGTTTTGTGTACAAGCCCATAAGTTCATTTCAATTGTCTCGGTCGATAATTCGATAAAAATGCAGACATACCTGAAACAAGCAAAAACAATCATTAACTCGGTCGCAGGTTGGTTAAAAACACTTAGGTAAGTATTCGACATGAATACAACCTCAAAAAAGCTGAAATATTCAGTATAAAACTAAAACGAAGGCGTCATGTTTCACGTCAACACTCCAGTAACCTGAGCTAGTTGGCAATGTAAACCTCGCGGGAATCGAGTGAAAACACCCGCCACTGCACGCGGCAACACTTCCACTTAGATAGAGAATAGTGACACGTGCATACTGTCATCATACATACTGCCTTATCCATACGAATCCTTACATATTATAAAACAAAGTCCTCCGCCGCGTCTGTCTGTCGTCCTGTTCGCGATAACCTCAAACACTACTGCACCGATTTCCATGCGGTTTTCACCAATGGATAGAGTGGTTTTCAAGGAAGGTTTTAGTATATAATAACCGACATCCACGCGGGCGAAGCCGCGGGCATCAGCTAGTACTATTATAAATGCGAAAGGAACTATGTTACCTTTTCACGCCTTAGGCCGGTCACATAGAGACGGAATTCCGTTTCGAAATATCGATTTGGGATTTCGAAGGCAGCCAATCCACGTACGGAAGTTCTCCGTTCGAAATTTTCACCGATTCGAAATTCGGAAACGGATCCGTCCGTTCCGTCTATACGCTTATATTATAGCGGGTTTGAGCAGAATAGACACGTAATATTCAAAATATTTTTTTCCTTGCAGGGGGCAAATCTACTAATTGACAAACTCGTTATTCGTAAATAAGCAGACACCACAGGTCGTTTTGGACAGAGCGCGTGCGCCTATATCAATGCAATACAATGCTTTTTATCAACTTTAGTAGGAATATGAAGCCGTAGAGGAGATATTAATAGGCTGTAAAATATTAAATTACTTATTGGTATTAATACTTGTTGGGGATTTACATATAAAACACCACATAAAATAAAATACTGTATAATCACTTGAGCCGCGCACTTATAACTATTACATAATTAGGACATATTAAAGGCAAAAACATAAGAACTGAGTTTCATTTCTTTGCGAGAGTTTAAGTACTATTTTACCATAGCGCAAGTTGTGTGTGGGTCTGAGACAATTTAATTTTAATTTAGGCGTGTAGACCAATAGTGTTTATCTAGGTTTGGTGATTTCGGTCAAGCGTAAGCTTTTTTCAAGGACATTTTTGGACAAGTTGCAACCTGCTCCCGGGCAAGTCTATTTGCTATGTTTGTGTATCGTAGACTCGTGTAAATGGTTTGTAGGTGTGGGTGTTGCAGGTTGAGACCTGCTCCTTTGGGCGAGCCCATTATGTGTGCTAGTGTGCCTAGAGTGTTGTCTGGTGTGACATGGGTGTCTAACGGTTCTAGAACAGGTTGCGACTTGTCTGTTTGGAATCTAGTACGGCCTGGCCACAGTTTCTGGCGGTGCGGGGCGCGGTGAGGCGAGAGGCGCGGCGGGCGGTGTGATTTGCGGTGGTATGCCACAGCTAGACTAGTAGCGACCACGGCGGCGTCAGCGGTGGACGTATTTAGGGAACGGCTAAACTATTAAAATGCCCCTGTCAAAAGTGGCACGGTATTGCCTCGAAACAAGTGCGTTCTTAGCTCAAGATATCATTCAGTCAAAAATAGGAGCGCACCCAGTTAACCAGAAAAGGAGAGAACTTGGCGAATTTCATACTCTTTATTATGAATATAGGAACTATCCTGATAAATTTTTTGAATATACGAGAGCAAGCATAGAAACTTTTGATTATATACTCGGCCATATACACGAAGACTTGAAAGCTAAAGTTAAAACGCGCGGTAGAAACAAAATTATTTGTTTCAGTCGTGCGATGCCTGAATGCGTCCACCGATGCCGCCGCCCGCGCCGCTCTGAGCTGTGGCCGCCTCGATACTGACTAGTACATTTGTTTCACTCGCACACTGCGCAGCCCGTCGCCGCCGCGTACCGCGCGTCTCTCCCCGCGCCGCAAGTCGCGCCGCGCTGCGCGTCGCCGATAGCTGTGGCATACTTCATAAGTTGTCTACCATTTGTTTTCGCCGCTCACCGCTTGCCGCGTCTCAAACCGCGCCGCAATCCACGCCGCTCTTGGCTGTGGCCAAGGGGTTAGACTTTCTAGTTATGTGAAAGGTTTGTTTACTTTGTTTCAGCCCTTATGCGCTTTTATGGCATATATTAAAAGGAAAATAAAGGTAGCCCTAAGCTATTCAGGTACATTCATTATTCTAATGAGAAAATAGGTTATTTATTTTAATCAGTACTTTCTTAAACTAGATAAACAATCAGAAATTCTTATATACTAATTAGACGTATGTTCGTCGCCAACAGTCTCCCCCTCGGTGCGTTGCACTCCATCTCGTTGGGGCGACGTTGCAGGTACAATCAGTACTAGGCGCGATGCTGGTCGTCTCAGGATACCCGCTGTTGTTCGCACGTCGACGATCCTAGTTCTTCCGTCTGGTCCGGGATGCGTGGCGATGATCTCGCCGCGTGGCCACGAGTATCGTGGTAGTGTGTGGTCGACGATCAGGACGATGTCGCCCAATGCTGGGTCCCGGTAGTGAGGACCTTGATTGTAGCGAGGCGAGAGAGTTGGTAGGTACTCTCGCAGCCACCTTGACCAGAAGTGATCGGCCAAGCGTTGGGAAGTCTTCCAGCTGGGAGACCCGATGAGTTCGGTGTCGTCGAAGGAGCCGAAGAGGGTAGCTCCGCATGACCGCCCGATGAGGAAGTGATTAGGGGTCAAGGCTTCTTCTTCTTCTGGATCGGTGCTCACGGAGAAGAGAGGTCTGGAGTTTACCATATGTTCGGCTTCTAGCAGTAGCGTGTGAAGAATTTCTTCTTTGGGTTGCCGCTCGTGCAGTGTGGCGGCGAGGGCGACTTTCACCGACCTTACCATTCTTTCCCAGGCTCCGCCCATGTGGGGGGCTCCGGGTGGGATGAATCTCCAGACGATGCCCATCTTGTTGGTTTCGTGGCTCAGGCTCGCGATGGCTGCGGAGATCTCTCGGTTGGCACCGATGAAGTTGGTCCCGTTGTCACTCAGGATGATTTTCGGAGTTCCCCTTCTGGCGATCATCCGCCGCAGGGCGAGAATCATTGAATCTGTGGACAAAGAATTAGCAAGTTCGAGGTGGATGGCCCTCGTTGTTAGACATGTAAATAATGCCCCCCATCGCTTTTCTGTGCGTCGGCCTATAGTGACGAGCATAGGCCCGAAGTAGTCGACCCCCAGGCAGGTGAAGGGGGGGTAGTCTTCGTCAGGCGCTCCGGTGGCAGATCTCCTTGTGGTGCGGTCTGCGGCGTTCTTCTCCGGAGTTGGCACCATCCGCAGTCTCGTGCTATTTTCTTCACCATGTTCCTGAGAGAAGGTATCCAATACTTCTGACGTACTTCGTTCATTACGGTGCTGTGGTTGCCGTGGTTGAATCTTTCATGTATGTACTTCACAAGTAGTTGTGTTATTCTATGATGTTTATCTAACAGGATCGGATTCTTGTAGGACGATAACAAGTAGTTGGCCGCTCCTACACGAGTGGATAGTCTGATGAGCCCATCTTCTAACTTGACAGTGAGGTTCTTCAGCTTGGACGTTGTTTTAATGTTCTCTTCTTTGCGTAGTGCGATGAGTTCATCTTGAAAGCAATCTTCCTGTATTTTCTTTATTAGAAGTTGCTCTGCCTTTTCCACATAGAGTGCCGACTTAGGTAGGAATGTAGTTTCTTTGCTGATCGACCTTCTTTCCGACGTCTGGGTTGACCTCTTCTGTGCTTTCTTCCATACTGGATCTTGAGTTTTCCTCGTGATTTGCTTCGTGATGTTTACCTTTTTCTTCAATTTGCGTTTGAAGACATCCACAGCTTGTAGGTATCTAGCTGTTGCGTGAAGCAGGCGCGTCCAGTTGGAGAATCTCACGGGATCAGGCACGATGATAGGCGTGGTCTTCTTGATGCTCAGGGTGGTGGCATTGGGTTTCTCTTCTCCCGTCGCAGGGATTGAAACTTTCTTCTCTTCAGAAGGCCAATGTCGTGGGTCTTCGTACAGGAAAGCCGGTCCTCTGAACCAACGATGTGTTATGTCGAAGCTGGATGGAGCTCCTCTCGTTGCGTCGTCTGCTACGTTGAGTTTTGTTGGAACCCAGTACCATTCCTTATGTTTTGTCAGCTCTTCTATTTCGGCGAGTCGATGCGCGACGAATGGCTTGAATCTCTTAGGGTCAGACTGGATCCAAGCTAGTGCTGTCCTCGAGTCGGTCCAGAAGTACCTTCTTGTCACTGTTAGATCCATTTCCTGAATTGCACTGTTGGCTAGTCGACCCCCTAGTAGGCTTGAAGCTCGAGTCGAGGTATTGAAGTTGGCTTGAGGGGCGATACTCTTGCTTTTGCGGTCAGCAGCTTCACTTCCACGTGGTCGTCCGGATGCTGGGAGCGCCAGTACACAGCACAGGCGTACGCAGTCTCGCTTGCGTCGCAGAAGGTGTGCAGCTCCCCCTCGGTGACGTCGTGTGTGAGGCAGCGCGGGATGCGAAGATCTTCGAGTTTCTTCAGGTCTTCAAGCCACTTTCTCCATTCTTCTTCTCTTGATGGAGGTAACTTCTCGTCCCACTCTAGGCCGGATCTCCATAAGTTCTGAAGCATGACTTTACCTTGTATTGTTATAGGTGACGCCAGTCCCAAGGGGTCAAAGACCGACATTACTGCACTGGTTGCTTCTCTTTTCGTCGGCGCACGTCGTCCTTCTTTGGCTTCGTCGGGAGTGTTGCGCAGACTTAAAGTGAAGTGGAGACTGTCTTCTTGTATGTTCCAGTTGAGCCCTAAAGTTTTTTCAACTTGATCCTTTGGTTCTCCTAACACGATGGAATTTTGTTTGTTTTCGGTGTCAGTGAACTCTTCTATTGTTGCGGGGTCATTGCTCGCCCAGCCTCTTAAGTGGAACCCTCCCTTCTTGTGAATGTCGTTTACGTCTCTTGATACTTTGGTAGCTGTTGACACGTCGGGAAAGCTTGTTATGTAGTCATCCATGTAATGATTCCGACTTATTGCCCTGGCAGCTTCCGGACACTGGTCGGTGAAGTCTTCCGCGTTCTTGTTCTTGACGTATATTGCAGTACACGGTGAGCAGGCAGCCCCGAATATTAGAGACGTCATCCTGTACTCTTTGTTCTTCCAGAGAAATCGAAGGCTATCTCTGTCTTCCTCGTTGATTTTTATTCTCAGGAACATTTCTTTGATGTCTGCGACGACAGCTATTGCTTCTTGACGGAAACGGAGCAGCACACCGAATAAAGATTGCAGCAAATCGGGTCCAGCTAACAATGCGTCGTTTAGTGATTTCCCATTTGATTTAGCTGCGGCGTCGAATACCAATCTCATTTTCTTCTTCTGTGGGTGTACAACGGCGAAGTGGGGTAGGTACCAAGTTCTTGAAGAGGTGGGTACCTCTGTTACTTCTTCTGCATAGCCGCTGTTGATTAAGTTTTCAACTTGTTCTTCATATTTCTTCTGAAATTCTTCATCTCTTGAGAACTTCTTCTCCATTCCCTTCAGTCGTCGTGCCGCAGCTGTTCTGCTTTCAGGTAAGTGCTCGTCGTCTGTCTTCCATAACAGGCCCGAGCTGAATCTTCCGTCAGGCAATCTCTTCGTCGTGGAGTGTAGCACGTCGAGAGCTCGTTGGTCGATGTCGCTGGACGGTCTCTTCGCAGCGACTCCTAGGGCTTCAATGTCGAAGTGGTCTCTGATCATCTTCTCGAGGTAATCATCCTTCCCTCTTGGCTGCGTTATAATGTGATTCACTCTTCGAACTGGAGTGTTGCTGCTTGACTTGGTTCCGTGAAGAACCCACCCTAATTGAGTTCTGGAGGCCACCGGTTTGCTTCTGTCGCCAGCTTTTACTTCCTGTGACACGATGAGATGCCAGTTGTCCTGTCCGATCAGCACAGTAGGACGAGCGTTGGGGTATTTCAGTTGCTCGGCGATCTCTTCTAGGTGCTGGCAGTCTTCCAGGTCCTTCTCGTTCACTTCTTGTGGGCTTAGGTTTAAGGTTTTCACGGTATATCCTGACATCATCTCAAGGTTTCGTTCGAATCTTCCTCTGATCTTGATGTCGATCTTCTTTGACTTCTGATCCATTCGATGTCCTCCTACACCCTCGATCCTTAAGTCTTCTTCAGGACCCTTGGCGCCAATCATGTTCACGATGTCGTCTTCTATGAGTGTCACCGTTGATCCTTCATCCATAAGAGCGTAGACTTGAGCTGTGGCATCTGGCCCCCACAACTCCACTGGTACGATCTTCAAATAGGCTCTTGAAATTGTTCGGGTTGCATTCACGGTTGATGTTACAGACTGGGTTTCTTCTGTGATCGGCTTCACACCTTCTTCTGAGTGTAGCATCACGTGATGACCTCTCTTGCATTTCCCGCACGGCTTGGCTTTGCAATTGTATCCTCTGTGTCGTCCCAGCAGGCATTTGAAACATATGAAAGCTCGTTTGACTTGTTCCCATCTTTCATCTATGGAGGCGTCAATGAACTTCTTGCATTTCAATATCGGATGTTCCCCGGCACACTCAGGACAGGCTATCTTCTCTGGCTTCTTCGTGCTATCCTTGCACGCGCAGACTGTGGCCGTATGTGGTTCGAGTTCTTCATCCTCTGATTGGTCTTCTTCCGATGAACATTCTTCATGTGTGGCGCGAGCTGCGTTCACTCCTCTGGAACCTGGTGGTCGTGTGCGACTTCTTATTCCTTCTTTTTTCACTCTGATTCCCGTGAACTCGTGCATCTCGAAGCGATCTACCATCTGATTGAAGAAGTGCATAAGGCTGATCAGGATCGGTTCATCTTCTTCTTCTTTCGAAGCTCTGTACTCGTACCACTTGAATCGTACCAGGAGACACATTTTTTCGATTATTCTATTTGATATGTCACTTGAGTGTAGGTAGCTCTGTTTCTTCATTTGTTTCACGACGCTGACTGTATTGGCCACAGCTCCAGCGTATCGCACTAGCTCCCTCGCATCGTCGGACATGGCAGGCAGCTTCTCAATGTTTTCTATTTCGCTTTTTATTAGGTAGGTAGGTCTTCCAAATCGGCGTTCCAATGCAGCCATAACTTCTTCTGGATCCGCCTGGGTATAGAGGAGTGACTTCACGGCTTCTTTTGCTTTTCCTTTCACTGCTCTTCGAAGTCGCCCCATGTTTTCGATAGCGCTGAACAGTTCTTTAGAATCCATGTATGTCGCTTTGAAAGCCACCCAATCTCTGGCGTCTCCGTCGAATTGATGCAGCTCGCTTATGTATTTCGGTGCTCGCTGCATGATGGCTGACGTTTTGTTGTCAGCGACGGACTTAACAGCTTCTAGTATAGCCTCCGCCAGCTGATTTGTTGGAGACTTCTCTACTGGTTCAGTGGTGCGCGACGTCTCTGGTACAATTTCTACTTCATCACGCCCCTCCTTGGACTTGGACACCCAGGCGGCTGTAGCCTTCTCCGCGGCGGCCTTGGCGGCGGCATCCTCTTCTTCATCACTGGCATCTGTGTCAGCATCGTTGACACGCGATAGTTCCAACTTGGTACTTGCCAATTTGGTTTTCAATTTAATCTCTTCTAACTGTAATTTCTCTAATTCTAATCTAGCTTCTAACTCCTTTTTCTTAATATTCGAAGTTTTATTTGAAGTGCCCTTTGCTTTCTTTTTCTGAACCATGGTAGCATCCGCATCCTCGACCACGGTTGTTTCTTCCGTCGGCGCGGTGCTGTCGGTGACCGTCTCGGAGGTTGTCGCAGACTCCTCCGTAGTCTCTTCTTCCGTGGTCGAGCGCGTGCTATCTCCTTTACGGCTTCGCGTCATCATGGCTCATATACACAAACACTTTATCAGTAAATAGTATTCAATAACTTACCAGTGTTATATGATACAATCCTTCAGCAAAGGCACTTCACCACACAATGTTCACTAAGTTAACTGTCTTTATATATTCACTATACAATGTCCAATGTTCCTTATGTATTCACAAATCGTCGTTAACTTATTTGCACGGCGTAATGTTCTTTATTTACTCACTTGTACGACGTAAATAACACTTAAATGTTCACTTAGAGCAATGTTCCTTGTTTACTTACATGTACAACGTAGTTTGACACTTATATATTCACTATTCGGCGTGTATATAATACGTAAGTATCACTATTCGAACGTTCACTGTTCACGCGAGTAATGTTCCTTATTTACTCTCGTATGTGGCGGCAAATAACACTTATGTATTCACTATACGTAATTTATATAACACATAAGTATCGCTGTTCGAACTTCACTATTCACTTGAAGTAATATTGCTTATTTACTCACGGATACGGCGGCAGGTATCACTTATGTATCCACTATAAGTCATTTATATAACACATAAGTAGCACTATAATTCACTCACTTAGTACACGCAGAGCTTCGAGCGACGCGGGCTTCGAGAGGGCGCGACTCTTCCTGTGGTCGTCCCTCCCAGCTGTTCTATTTCACTCAGCGGGTTGCGTGTACACCGGGCTTCGAGAGGGCGAGACGTCCGTAGTCGTTCCTCCCAGCGTTTCTTGCCGGCACACGTAGGGCTTCGAGCGGTCCGGGGCTTCGAGAGGGCGCGACTCTTCCTGTGGTCGTCCCTCCCAGCGTTCTCACCGACTCGTAGGGCTTCGAACGACGTGGGGCTTCGAGAGGGCGCGACTCTTCCTGTGGCCGTCCCTCCCAGCGTTCTTACCGACGTTCGTAGGGCTTCGAGCGGCGTGGGCTTCGAGAGGGCGCGACTCTTCCTGTGGTCGACCCTCCCAGCGTTCTACACTCAGCGGGTCGTGTGCACGGCGATAGGCCTTCCGCAGAGGGCCTGGCTTCGGGAATGAGCGGTCTTTCATACGCCGCCTATTCCCAGCGATTACTACCTTCTTTACGACGAAATAAGTGCGCGGCTCGTCGTAATCTTCACGAAACTTATGTATTCTTCTTGATATACATAAGCTTCTCGATAATTCGCTATTAATTCTTCGAAATAGCGAGGTTTCTTTACGAATCTTCAGGCTCAGGCTTCAGTTCTTCAATCCGGCTTGTCGAAGGACCAGTTCTGTTGGGGATTTACATATAAAACACCACATAAAATAAAATACTGTATAATCACTTGAGCCGCGCACTTATAACTATTACATAATTAGGACATATTAAAGGCAAAAACATAAGAACTGAGTTTCATTTCTTTGCGAGAGTTTAAGTACTATTTTACCATAGCGCAAGTTGTGTGTGGGTCTGAGACAATTTAATTTTAATTTAGGCGTGTAGACCAATAGTGTTTATCTAGGTTTGGTGATTTCGGTCAAGCGTAAGCTTTTTTCAAGGACATTTTTGGACAAGTTGCAACCTGCTCCCGGGCAAGTCTATTTGCTATGTTTGTGTATCGTAGACTCGTGTAAATGGTTTGTAGGTGTGGGTGTTGCAGGTTGAGACCTGCTCCTTTGGGCGAGCCCATTATGTGTGCTAGTGTGCCTAGAGTGTTGTCTGGTGTGACATGGGTGTCTAACGGTTCTAGAACAGGTTGCGACTTGTCTGTTTGGAATCTAGTTAGACTTTCTAGTTATGTGAAAGGTTTGTTTACTTTGTTTCAGCCCTTATGCGCTTTTATGGCATATATTAAAAGGAAAATAAAGGTAGCCCTAAGCTATTCAGGTACATTCATTATTCTAATGAGAAAATAGGTTATTTATTTTAATCAGTACTTTCTTAAACTAGATAAACAATCAGAAATTCTTATATACTAATTAGACGTATGTTCGTCGCCAACAATACTACTGATGAGAAAAATATAAACGCTAATAAGACGAATCTAACGACACCTCATAATTATGTCATCAAGCCGTTTAGGCTACAGAGCATGCCAAAGAAATAAACATACATACTCTCCAAAACCATTACCCTCCTTCTGGGGCAGTCGGTTAACAAGATAATGCCTCTAGCCCAAGAGCGATAAAGCTGTGTAATTTATATTCGAATACTTAGAGCTTTTTCTGCCTTTGAAGATGGAAATAACTTATTGTAAGGTATTTCTTCGTTTATGATCTTTGTTTCCTTCCAATTATCTTTTAATCTTTGCCACGTGGCTTGAAGCTATAAAAATAATCCTCTTAAAGAAAATAGCTTGGAATTCATTAAAACGGAAACAATGCAGCTATTCATGTTATATTTGGGAAAACCAATTTTATATCCAGCATAACATTAACTAGCTTTTAATTCATTATAATCAAAATAACTTTTTTTTTATTATTCGTGATTTCCCGAAAGTGGGGAAAATGTAGCTTTGATAAATCGTTTAAAATTCGTATTAAAATAAATGTTAGCTTTTGAATGGTTGGGTTCATTTGAATACTATTTTATATAAATATTATGAATAGTGAAAATATGAGTTAATAAACACGTCTCCTGGTATGAATTAATTCGCTTTACAAACTTTTTTTTAAGCCCAAAACATACATCGGTGGACAAAACATGACAGATTTGGTTGCAGATACTTCCAGCAGTTCAAATTCAACTAAAATTAAATGATATATCGCACCACATAGAGTACTAAGACGATACTAACACAACAGTAAGCAGGCAGCTTCGAAGCCTGAAATGCGATTACTAGCGAGCTTTGCCCCCTGGCGCCACTCGCCTCCGCACTACACAACAAACTGAATTTGCAATATTTTCTATATGCCGCGCCAAATTCAAGAATCAAATCAAAGTTCCGCGAGATTCCGCCCCTCGAGATACAACCATGTTTGCTAGACCGAAATTTATCTTTTCACAACCAGAAATTGTGTTTACTATTTTTATGGTGGATTCCTTTAAATTCGTGGAGTCAGGCGACTCGCGACTGTTTGACTTCGGACCGCCACGCGCCGCGGCTCCCTCGGAAATATTGAATTTTATATAAAGTTAAGACGAACTTCGTATGTACTTTCTGGTGCATTCCACTTATGAAATTGCTTTTCATTTGAAAGCGAGCAAAGTATTCATACATACATACTTTAAACTATGTTTACTGTTCAACATATATTCACATAAAAGTGTATAGGAGCGGCGTGCACAAAAACAATGGATTTGCATTACAAAAGCGGGCTCTGTGTGCATCCTAATGAACAGTAATTGTTTAAATCCACAAGAAAGTGGAGAGCGCGGAATACGCAACAACTTACAAACAGTTAATTACATTAAATGTACGCGTCGTTTTTATATCACAGCGAGTTTTGCACAGTTGCACAAACGACATGTTACGTAACAACACCGCATTACAATGCTACTGGTATTTCAGGGAGATTGAAACTGTAGTAAAAACTGTTTGGAAAATAAAGGGAAGTTTTTATTTTGCGGTGTAACTCTAGAGATTAAACGACTGCATCCACACTTACTTTTTGAAACATTTAATGAAGCGTTAGGTAATTTGCGAAGCCTGTTTAAGAAAATAGGTCGCCGAATTATCTCAGTGTTCACAATAAAACCTACAAACTAAGATTGTGTTACTACTGGCGAAATAGTGTTTGTTTCTCATGTATAGCTAGCGAACTACTGAGAGCAACCAAAAGAATTACGTTGTGGTACTTTTACATAAGCCAAAACGTGTGTGAGCATTTCATTATGGCTCCTAACAGAAGTCTCGGTAAGATAAGAGAAAAACTTAACTGGAAACTGCCAGATTGCCTCGTTGGTCTAGTAGTTGCAAGCTCTACATCTAAGTATGAGGTCCTGGGTTCAATTCATGGGTCGGGCAAAGTATTTCTGGGTTTGTGCCCGGTTGATGGCAATAGACAGGGGCCCATCCCTGTTACATGGGACTTAAACATAAACTGGCGAAATATAGGTGTACCTATTGATACAACTCTGCCTAACCCTTTGGGCAATACAGGCGTGATGTTCTGTTATAAGAAGAAAACCCTCTAAGCTGCTTTTTTATACAATTTCCTTGAAAATTATCGCGAGAAGTGAACTTATAAACACTGCATTTAATACTGCTGATCTGCAGTCTGCAGCCTTAAGGATATTTCCTTCCCTATCGTACAATCTCCTTTGTTCACAGATTTCAAGTGGCCAGACATTTTGTAGAGACAGTGAAATTTTATTATTTGCCCAAAGGCTGTTGAGGGACTTGTAAAAAGTAAAATTGTGCGGTAGTTGTACAAATTAATTACGAATTGTGCGGGTACTTGTTAGGCACGTGTGCAACATGGCATGAAGATGGATGGTACTTCGGTGTATATTAATTAATAAGACAGTTCTGTTGGTTCGGCTTCCGAAGGCTGTCGTGGACGACAAAGGCCTTTGCTGCCAAGGAAACGGACGGAGGTCCCTGCCTTTGAAATTGTAGTACTAAAGGTACTCCTGTGTTGGTAATATAATAATATATATAGAATGGTAATATTTGATGCCGTAATAATGTACGACCACTATCATAGTAGAGGTGCCTTTAACCTTTGATATTGGGTTTATAATAGGTAAACATTTTGAGACGGTAAAAGCCTACCGCCCTGTACAGACAGCTCTAAACAAAAAAAAATATTCTTGAAAAACTAACGGTTACATACAATGATATTAAATGAAATACTGCCAATTTGTTTTCTTAAATTCAGACAATAATGAAATGAAACGAAGCAAAAATGTTAATGAAATTAAATCGAAATCACCTTTATACGTCATATAAAAAAATAAGCTGCATGGAGTCGACATTTCCTATAAGACTACCTGAGGGCCTAGACAAGTGACAATCGCTTCGAAAGCGTTTCGTATTTCTACAACGACTTTCAACAGGATTGACATAAGCTTTTCGATAGCTTATGTCAGTCCTATACATTTTTGCCTTTTCCATCATCGTTATCGCTGATAGAATGTCACTTTGTCTAGGGCCTCAGAGAAGAAATGGCGAAAAAACTCCAAATAAACTACAAAATGTTCTATGAACATCCAATACCATGCCAACCACATTATAAATATGCATTATTTTAATTCAAGTCGTTACGTTACTTATATGTTAATGCTCTTACACGCAGCCCTGCATTATGCACGAGTATATAATGCATTCATAGACATTGCGCCAAAATCCTCGTTGACGGACAAAAGCGAGTAATTTGTGACGCAGGCGACGCAGGTCGGCTCCGTGGCTCGGTGTAGGATTAGCCGTTATTACTCCTGCATACAACATCACAGTACATGTGTGAGCTGCAGGCCTTCCCTCGAATGTGTAATTAGATTTTATTCAGCCTGCTGAACCTCTCTAAATTAGCTTTGTGTCATCGAACATCGAGCCACGAGTACCGTTGTCCGACCACGATTAGTGAAACGGTTGATTTTGTGCGGTGAAAAGTAGCGACGTACGTATTAAATTCGAAATGTATCTAATTTGAATTGCTGTGTATTTACATGGTGATTGAAATTGTATTTGCCATTCATTTTGTGTTGCTCTATGTAAATTTTGTCGTTTTAAAACTTAGTAAAATGGATAACAATGATTGTTTGAGTTTGTGAACTCAAAGGGAGCTTTTTGTCATGTTATTTTACGGTAAAGTCGTCTTGATACAAGACGACCAAACCAAGACTCCATTTAGTTATACCTACCAAATACCACAAAAACGTTGTTTTTTTCCATCATGACCAAAAACGAAGTACAAAACTAACAAAGGAACTCGATTAGAAATTCGCGGAGAGAATTAAAAGTTGTTAACTAGAGCCGCGATGAGTTAGTGTTGGTACATGTGCTGGGGGCGGGACAATGAAGTAAGGACTGGTACATACTGTGCTGAGGAGAGCTTGAATTCAGGCGAGGCGAGGCGAAGTACCAGATAACACACATACTTCACACTTGATTGCCTCGACTCTTTTAAATACAGTATCGGAGCGTTAATGGCTTGTAGTTGAAAAAGGGGCTTTTCATGTATGAGTGACAGAGACAACACTATAGGTACAAAGGCTGAATTTCTTACTCTTTTTTCTAAATCTCGATATGTCAAAGTAAATATAATAAGTTAGTTTGTTGAATTTGGTACACCTATGTTTCTCCAATGACAATATCAACATTTATTAAATATGAACTGCGACAGTTGCCATTTTCCGAGTAAAATACCAACCGAAACCAAACTAGACCACTATTACAGACTTCCTAAAATAGCCTACCATACCTACATGGAGAAATGGGACCTGCACCAGTTCGACCGGACCAGATGCGTGCACATACATACACGAAACGATACTCGTGCAAACTGGCGCGATATCCCGGGCGCGACCAGGGTCGTGCTGCCTGTCGCGCCCGCGATATCGCGCTAGTCTGTACAAGCCTTTATATTTACTTACTTCAAAAAGTAGGTAATCGCTCCGGCCGTCAAAAATTATCGATCTGTATGTCGTAACATCCACACACACGGTGAGGTCACGGTGAGGATGTTGGTGATGTCAGGCGGATCTAAAAGCAGAACTTGACCATGCATGGCAGCCTTAATGCTTTTATGCCTCAGCAATGCCTTTCACCGTCCAGTGTGAGCTAGCCTTAACACGGGACTAGTGTTGACAGGCGCTGTGTCCCGGGACATTCGGGATAAAATTAAACATACCGAGACTATGCAGCCGAATATTAGAGAACTTAGCAGAGGTGGTGACACAATTACATGCTAAACACTCCGTTAGTGGCAAAAGGTTTCGGCTTCTGAATGAATGAATGGAGCTAGACTCGTCATATACTGTTATGGTTTGATTTTTTAATTCACTTTGCGCTCTTGGCGCTTCTGAACCGTCACTCTCGGGTCCCTGTATCGCGTACCTATACTCGGTGCTACTTATCATATAAGTACTTCTATCTTGGGGTCATTAAGGGTTATAAACACACACCCTCTTTTTGCAGTGTTTCGACTGCAGGTGTAAACACTGTACAATACAACTTTTTTCTTACTGTCCCTCGGCAAACTTCGTGTTCCGTTTGTCGTCGGATTTCTATCAGTTGCCCTTTGCACTTGGTGCAGATTGAGCGCTCTCAAACGACTTGGAAGTTTAAAGAGTTGTTAATACTCTTTTAAATTAATGTAATTTATTTAAAAATGGGTGGTAATAGTTTAAGGAAAATTGTTTTACAGCTCTATATAGTTCATACGGAATTCAAAACAAAAAAAAATAAAGTACTTAGTTCTTAATTCATATATATATCTAATAATGATGGACGTAGAAATTAAGCATTCGTTTGTATTCGGAAATGCGATGATTCCCGAGGGACATAGTTGTACTGTAGACGGATCGCTGATCCCAAAGACACACGTGTTTTTTTTATTTTACTGGCCTTGGTTAATTATTAGTATCGATTATCCGTTGTCATCAAAGCCTCATTAGTCAAAAGCCACATCTGATATCATTCACTTTCCATGAGCTACAAGAGCGTCAATATTCAGGATAACCAAAGCATATTTCTTCAAACTTACAAAAATCTTCAGCATATTTTTGTTTTCAACAGACATTATTACCATTCAGTTTGTTGAATTAATGTCGGTAAATCTTGTTCTCACCTCATTACGAATTCAATTTTTCAAAGAAAGTTTGACCTCCTCGCAGAGAGGAGAGCTTTTTGCAACTTTTTATAGTACGTACTCTAAGTTTGCAGACAGCTGTTTGTAGTACTTAGTAAGACTAGTTGTTTGTTTGACTCTTGGTGTCGGGAGCTTGGGTTTGTAGGTCGAGAAATAAAATATACGAATATTTTGCTACTACAAACTTGGTATTTCAATATCATAGACAAACAGGACACCACTTATTATACCTATATCTACAACACGCCCTATATTTTCATTAATAAGGAATTACTTGATAAAATGCTAGTTGCATGATTCCATAGCAAACTATTTTCATTCCACGTTTGTCTTTGAGAATTCGGATGGATATTATCACCACGCTAAGCACATGTGATTCTGTAAGACCTCATTCTAAACTTCGAACCTGAATCCGCTGTGAGTTTCTTGATTGGCATTCTAAAAACTCGGTTGATACACTAGCGCTACCCTTGCGGGTGTGTCAGCCAGTTGAACTAAATTATCCGAGAAGTGGCATTCAGTAAGGTAATTCCCCCGTCACTTCGACGCTCACTTCGCACTCGAACCCAATTCAAAATTCGAAGTGAGAGTGAATAGCGATGTGAGATGCGAGTTGTTGTTTGAATTCTGCTGACTAAAGCACTGACATTTTTCTTAGCTGCTCCAATGAATGCAGAATAGCATTTAGTCCCACTTTACGCCACTCGTACGTAGAGACAGGGGTTTAGTCGAAACCATGCAGATTTGGTACCAACACGATGTAAAACCAACGCTAAATAAACCTAATATGCTAATACATCGCCATAGAGTCACAACACAAACACAATTATGTACAACTGACCAATACTAGGAATAAATATGTATTAGGCATTACTTGTAATATAAAGTAGAAACCGCGAGTAATGTACGTTTGCATACTAACATTAACACTTGGGTTCGCACGCGCCGCATTTGATTACACTACATACTTCGAATGTGGTTTTAATTACTTTGTTGTTGCATGCATATTTTGTTATGTTTGTGGCCGTTGGGATTTAGTAGTGGTGTCTCAAATAAGGTTGAATCATAGCTTTTAGCACGAACACGCTACGTGAACGTGTACCTAACGTAAATTCCACCGATTTTTTTCATTCTATGTCATGTTGTACTTCAAGCATAATTAGTATTACCCTCAGTAAATATTATGAGCGGAAAGAATATTTTCGACTTTAGAATCGTTTGAATTTATGTTTCGTTTACTCTGCGCGTTCGTGCTCGGCCCACATTATCTAGCTCCACCTGTCATATCAGATATCACAGGCATTACCAAGAACATACAACTGAAGCTAAAAACTTTTTACAAAAAAACGGTGTCTTTGCTTTTTAATTTTCGTTTTTTGCCACCGACTTCCGAAATTAAAGTTTTTTTTCACTTTTTTAGTGTTTGTTTTGAAGTCGGTTGTTTTTTTTTGTAAAAAGTTTTTATTTTTCACTTTTTATTGGTGGTACCTACCCCACACAAGTTACTACCTGCTATGTAAATAACAGTGAAGGAGTCTAATAATTATATCGTCTACATAGACTGTAGGAAAAATACGTAATATTGAAGCTTGCTCAAAAACTACGCAAGCAAACTTAATAAAATTTATATGGGACCATCTCGGGAGTATAAACATAGACCCTTTCGAACTAAAAAAGATTTTTTTAAATCGGTTCACAAACGGCGGAGTAATCGGTGAACATACAAAAAAAAAAAAAAAAAACTATCATCCGAACGTAGTACCTCCTCCTTTTTTGAAGTCGGTAAAAATCATAATAACTAAGGAGCCCAAACATCCTAATACCGTCGTAGTATCGTCTTCCTCATACCTTAATTAAACTAAGGAAAAAACCTATGACAAGCTATTCTGACAAAAAATCTGTGGGCCTATAACGGCCACATTAGCAATTCCTCTAAAAGCATTTCATTTCCTGAATTTCCAGCTGTCATTAGCAGTTCCTCTAATTTGACACAAAAGCAATTCATAATAAGTGGACCATTTTACGAATCTCCATAAAAATTTGTCAAACAGATGAATTATTTCGTAATATGTATCGCACGCAGATCATATTATGAATTGTCAGTTTGTGACATTTTACGATGATTCATAATAATATTTTCCTATTATGATTCTGCCAAAGTGACTGTTGTAAGCCCCTTGAGCTCAAATGCTACATTCTATAATCTTTGGTATGATTCCCAGTTCGAACAGAGAGTTTGGTTCTAAAGTACATAGATATGGCCAGGAATTAGAAAACTACACTTGTCTTCTCTACTTCTAAGTAAATACGATAAACGAAAGCCTATATATTAATTCAGTCATTCAAAAGCGGTGATCTGTATCCGTAATCAATCCAGGAATAAACACAATTATTTATAACTCAACAATATTATCATTCAGCTCCCAGTGAATCCGGGATCCGCTTCATAAATCATTTGAATAATTCGGCAATTACACCCGCCACGTCCTCAGTATTATTCAACCGCGGATTAGTAATTAACAATAACAAATGATCGCATTTGTCGACTCTAAGAACATGCTATACAATTGTAAACTTGTTCGTATGATTGTTATTATGTTTCATGTAATATTCTTAACTATAGCCGTTGGTACCGGCTGTCATTCGTAGAACTTTGATAGGTGTTACGGGTAGTGAAAAACTCCAAAAGTCTGACAACCAGTCTTACCAAGGGGGGGCCTGTAATCCCCGAAGGGTTAGACAGGGTGTACTACTTAATAGTATACCCTCGTCAGTTATGTATAAGTCCCACGTTATAGTAGGCGAGCCTATTGCTGTCAACCAGGCACAAATCCAGATTCTGGGCTGTAAGTACTGAGCTGATGGAAAAACCCAATAACCCTTTGCCTGGCCTGGGAATCGAACCCAAGAATTCATGCTCAGCAGTAGCACTTGCTGCCAGCAGTAGACCAACGAGGCATATATGCATAATAATATTAAAAAAAAAAAAAACCTCCTTACCCGTAGAGAAGAAACTATGAACAAACCGCACAACATAATCTTGACAATGTTCAAGAAACTTCATATATTTTGGATAAACTCCAAACTGTCGTATCGATTCCAATAGTTAGACTTATCGGTAAGTTTCAACAAACAAACAAGTAAAATTTGACCGCTGTTGTGTCGGTTCGTATGATAACCATCAGTTTTATGGGTATTTTCCTTGCCAGGTTTGTAGCCATGTTTCATATTTACCTACCTGGCTATGGCACAGCCAAGAGCAAAATATTTATTTTAATGTATTTCATTGATATATTTGACTACGAGCAGGGGGCTTAAACAGGGGGAAAATATTATGAATTATCGTAAAACGTCACAATCTGACAACCTGAAATTCATTCTGCGTGCGATTGATATTACGAAATAATCATTCATCTGTTTGACAGTTTTCTATGGAGATTCGACACACATTATGAATTACTTTTGTGTCAAATTAGAGCAATTGCTAATGACATCTGGAAATTCAGGAAATGAATTGCTTATGAGGAATTGCTATTGTGGCCGTTTTAGGCCCGCAGATCTCTTCAAAATTAATTTATCTACCTTGAATGCAATCGAAATCGGTTTATTTCGAGAGCGTTTGTCGAACTCAAACTCAAAGCGTTTATTTCAATTAAACAATTTACAGGCACTTTTGAATTGTCAAGGAGTCGGTCAGTCAGAAATATGAAGCTAGTTGACCATTCCAAAGCGTAGTAGGTACCGATGGAGAAGAGCGGGCAAGAAACTGCACGGACACTAATTAAAAAAAAAAAAATCATTGTGGAGCTATTGCTCGTTCTAGGAACTTACTACGCTTTGGAATGGACAACTAGATACATAGAATAGTCTTATGACTATGAGTCATAGAATTATGTACACTATCGCAATTACACAATGGGCGGCGTTATCGCTAGAAGCGATCTTTTACAGACAACCTAGCTTCCTATTTCTGACTGACCGACTCCTTGACTATTCAAAATTGCCTGTAATTAGTTCAATTGAAATTAATGTTTTATATTAATTCAATATTGAAAATATAAATCGAGTAACGAGCATTTAAAACCATAATTGAAATGTAACAATATCACACGTGTCGCTAATATTAATGGTTATTTAATCGGTAGTGCTCTTGCAACCATTAGTCCAGCTGTAAAATATTCGTATTATCTTAATTGTCGAATCATTGACTCGTTTATAAATGGACCAACAATTAGTCATGCGGAACGTGATATAGATGCAATCTTATTGGAACATACTGTCAACGGGCTACAAATACTGTAAATTCTAAAGTAGAAAATTTAGTATTGTTTTAAAACATTATTTTCACATTTTTATTTTGTTTTTTGTATTTTGCGTTTCACAAACTGTGTCCATACAAACATTATTTTTTCTTTCTTTAATAATCAGGATAATCTATATATATACATATATACATTATTGTAAAATAAATTCGCTTTTCGTATTTTTCCATAGATACAAGTCTGTGTGACGGATGTTGATACCGTTTTCACCATCATTTAGATAATTTATTCCGAAAGGTTTATGTTTAATACATTCATAATAAAGTTTTCTATTTTTTGACTTTTGAGATGACGACTAATTGAGAAGTAGTATGGAAGAAAAAGACATGTTACACCCCAAAAATAAATTAACGAATAAGAGTAGGAGAATGATAATTATATTTTTGGTAGCATTCTACGAAATATAAGAACCTTAATTACATAACGACAGAAGACAAGTTTTTAAAATATCAGTTAAAATTACCTAAATTGCAAAGCAGAATTGTCTTAACAGTAGTGGTAAGAAAATTGCCAGCTATGCCGGCTATGCGGAAAATCAAAACGGTATACATTTTGGACGAGAATTTCTAGATTTTCAATTGACACTAGTTGTGTCACGAAACGTTTTTTAGTAAGTACGTCGGTATGTGCAAAATGTTCAAAAACTCACTTAAATGCAACAAAACAGTGTGTTACTAATATATACTTAAAAACAACGAACAGAACTAAACTTTTAACATAATAATGAAAAGTTTAAAAAGTATTATTGTTTAGTTTTATACAATGCAGCTGTCGTCACAATTGCAACATTGTCGACACTAGCCGAATTCCTTCTACAACATTAACCGGCATAACCTGACCTTCTTCACCATTCTTTTCTTATTCAATTACGAGCATTGTATTTAAGTAAAGAAGGTCTTACTAAGCTGGTGATGTAACTACACAGTTTTAGTTTAGCAAATTCGGGCGAGGTCGTTACCCGAATGAAATTAAATTGACACTGGCGTCGGAAGCACTACTTATCTACTGTTCACTGGGAGAATAATTAATTCTTTGTTCTGTTGCACTTTAGTTTCACCACAGTATAATAACGTAACAGTATTATATCTTGGCAGTATGCTTGAATGGTTACCTACGGCCGCTCGGTAAATAAACCTTCCGTGTACGTGCGTAACTATCGCGCACTCGATACTGTTGCGTAATCAAAGCGTCTTATTAATCAATATCAATATTATTAGACTCGCGACAATCTAAGAAGTCCGTTTTGACAGCTATAAAATCCTTTTTGTAGCGATGAAAAAAAAATAGTATATAATATACTGATTCTCGAGACATATCGATTAAACATACTTAGAGAGTTTGTAATCAACGACTTATCTACATTGCTTAAAACTGATTCTCAAGGCATAACGTTTTATTACAGGCAGGTACGAGAACGAAACGTCAAAACGGACTTCCTATATTGTCGCGAGTCTTCATAAAAACCCGAAACGACGCCCTTCGAAATATCAGTGTATTGATTACAACCACATAACCCCTTTTGACTCCTATGCAAATATCAACAATTTTCGAGTCATTCGACATTTTATATTTTTATTTAATATACAGAAATCCAGAAATCCAGAAGTCCAAACTCAAGGTCTGCCAACGAGCAATGGAGCGCAGTATACTAGGCGTTAAATTAACGGATCGTGTTCGTAACACAGTACTGCGCTCCAAAACAAAGATAGCCGACGTGGCTCAAAAGGCTGCCCAACTTAAATGGGACTGGGCAGGACATGTCTGCCGCATGCCTGACAAACTGTGGGCCCAAATAGCGCAGAACTGGTGCCCTGAGACAGTGAGACGGGGTCGCGGCAGACCACGTAGGAGATGGCGGGACGAGCTGGATAGGTTCCATCAAAACTGGAAAGAAGACGCGCGGGCTCGTGAAAGATGGAAGGAGTGGAGGGAGGCCTTTGCCCAGGAGTGGGACAGAATAGGCTAGGAAAAAAAAAAAAAAAAAAAAAAAAAAATTTAATATACATTTTGAAATATAAAATGTCAAATTACTCGAAAATGGTTGACATTGGCATCAGGGGTCATTTGGATGCAAATGACCTCTCCTACATCCCCGACGTATCCTAATCCTAACTAATATTATAAATGCGAAAGTGAGTTTGTTTGTTTGTTACGCTTTCACGCTTAAACGGCTCAACGGATTTGGATGAAATTTGGCACAGGGGTAGACCATGACCTGGAATAGGACATAGGATACTTTTTATCACGATATTCCCACGGAATCGAGATTTACGCGAGAGAAACCGCGGGGCGCAGCTAGTTACCAATAATCCTGTACAAGTGATTCTGTCCTGGTATAATAAGTTTCTAACTAGGACAGTCACTTTCAATTTCGTAGTTGCGATCTTAACCGGGTAAATTAAATTAACCTCGTTAACATGCGGGTGAGCAATCGTAATGTAATTATTATAGAGCTGCAACTGCTTCCTGCGCACTCAGTGATTATAATACCTACATGTGTTAGAAACTCTGAGGCCCTAGACAAAGTGACATTCTATCAGCAATAACGATGATGGAAAAGGCAAAAATGGCATATGCTATCGAAAAGCTTATGTCAATCCTGTTGAAAGTCGTTGTAGAAATACGAAACGCCTTCGAAGCGATTGTCACTTGGTTAGGTGCTCAGAGGCCCTAGACAAAGTGACATTCTATCAGCGATAACGATGATGGAAAAGGCAAAAATGGCATATGCTATCGAAAAGCTTATGTCAATCCTGTGAAAGTCGTTGTAGAAATACGAAACGCCTTCGAAGCGATTGTCACTTGGTTAGGTGCTCAGAGGCCCTAGACAAAGTGACATTCTATCAGCGATAACGATGATAGAAAAGGCAAAAATGACATATGCTATCGAAAAGCTTATGTCAATCCTGTGAAAGCCGTTGTAGAAATACGAAACGCCTTCGAAGCGATTGTCACTTGGTTAGGTGCTCAGAGGCCCTAGACAAAGTGACATTCTATCAGCGATAACGATGATGGAAAAGGCAAAAATGGCATATGCTATCGAAAAGCTTATGTCAATCCTGTGAAAGTCGTTGTAGAAATACGAAACGCCTTCGAAGCGATTGTCACTTGGTTAGGTGCTCAGAGGCCCTAGACAAAGTGACATTCTATCAGCGATAACGATGATAGAAAAGGCAAAAATGACATATGCTATCGAAAAGCTTATGTCAATCCTGTGAAAGCCGTTGTAGAAATACGAAACGCCTTCGAAGCGATTGTCACTTGGTTAGGTGCTCAGAGGCCCTAGACAAAGTGACATTCTATCAGCGATAACGATGATGGAAAAGGCGAAAATGAAAAGTGGTTGAAAGTCGTTGTAGAAATACGAAACGCTTTCGATGTGATTGTCACTTGTCTAGGTCCTCAGAAGACCAATTCTCGTACTTAATAAAAAACGTTCACATTCAAGTCGCAATCTGTCAAACTTGACAAAAATGTTGGTAAATTGGTCGCTGATAGAATGTCACTTTGTCTAGGGCCTCTGGTCATACACGCAAGCCGCCGGTTGCGAGTACTACACATTACAAAGACGTACCTTTCTTTTTATCCTACTGCCCCAGAAGGTGGGTAATGTTTTTCGAGAGTATGTATGTGTGTATGTATGTTTGTATGTATGTATGTCTATTTCTTTGGCACGCTCTGTAGCCTAAACGGCTTGATGGATTTTAACATTTGAGGTTTCGTTAGATTCGTCTTAATTGTGGGAGTGACATAGGCTATATTTTTTTTATATAAATCATCTGCAAACAAAAAAAAAAAAAGGGAGCGGAAGGTTTTTTTTTTAAATAAATTACAATATTGGTATCAAATAAAAGCTAGTAGTTAAGTAATTCCAAAAATATAATTTAATAAAACAAGATTTTTTTTAAAAAAAGCTTGAAATGAAACAAAATTATTTAAAAAACAAAAAATCCGTCTGCAAAAACGCATAACTTAAAAGAGAAAAACAAGCATTATGATCTGTAGAATTTTGGTATTACAGGCGGGGAAAAAACCAATAACCTGAAATATGGTGTAACATTTGTTTGTTCCACGCCTGTAATACCAAAATTCTACAAATTATAATGCTTGTTTTTCTCTTTTAAGTTATGCGTTTTGGCAGGCGGATTTTTTGTTTTTTAAATAATTTTGTTTTATCAAAGATGTGCCGCGTCATAAAACAATAATCGTCACATATTTCAATAACCACAAAAGCGTAACTTAAATAAATGATGAACCATTAACTCCATAATTCTCAGCTTTTTCTTCATAAACTGCTCAATAAAGTGTGTTTACGGGAAAACCTTAAGAAATGGTAATACGGTGCTAATCTCCCAACGTGATTAAGGGTCATTTGAGCGCGCCCCGACTTTACGACTTAGATATAAAAATAAAACGTTTTATTATTGACTTTTAATAAAGTATTGTTTATTTTTCACAAAACAGTGCACGTAATTGAGGGTTGGTCGGCGGGGGAGCAATTTTTAAATCGCTCGTATGAATTTCTCGCTTGAAAAATACAACAGGAATGTGGTTTTATTCGCGCATAAATGGCATTATTTTTCTGATTTTACTCTTGGTGTGAATCTTGGCTTTAAACTTTTATTTGCGCGTTCAATACCGTCCATGTTGCACTTGCAGGTACTTTTATTTTTTAGTTGAAAACCCAAATTCCCGCGAAAAACTGCTACAAGAAAAAAAAGGAATCCTCCTGATATCAATACTAATATTATTAATTCGAAAGTAACTCTGTCTGTCTGTCTGTATGTTACCTTTTCACGCCTAAACCACTGAACGGATTTCGACAAAATTTAGCAAGGAGATAGATGGAAGCCTGGGGTAGGACATAGGCTACTTTTTATCGACATACCACGCGGGCGAAGCCGCGGAAGCTAGTATTTTACGTTTACCACTCAGAAATACTGACTTTCTCTTCATAAACTTAGCTACTTACTTAGTATTTAACGATAAAATCGCAACTAAATTCTATCTAAGCTTACACCCATCTTTCCCCAAACATCATAGACATTTTCCTAAAAAGTCTTATATAATAAACAGTGTAGAATCTTCTACAACGTAGCAATAACAAAGTACACTGATTCCGAAATATTTTCAATCTAAAAGACACATAGGAAGTTAAGCGCGTCTTCTAACTTGGACTAACTTTAAGTTAGATTCGATCCGAGAAGTTTCCCTGAAATATTAGCGAATACACTTCACGCAAACACACGAAATATGTTACATACACCACGCTTATATGAACTGCCTGGATTATATGGAACATGGTTTGAACTGTGTTCAATTATGGCAGAGAGATCTACGGGGTGTTAGGGTAAACACCGTTATCCTTGAAACCAGTGGTTTGGTGGTATCTAAAGTACGTAAAATCTTTTTTTAAATTACATTTTACCTATAGAGTATTTCAATTTCACCCTTTTAACTATGCGCTGGGGCACCGAACTTGCGTCTCAACAAGGGTGGGGTGCGCGGAACGTGACCTGACCGGCCGCGAGCGCGACCCCTCCCTCAGTCAGTTAACTGTTTCGCTAGCGAGCACGGTGTCGGATAGAAACTTTTTAAAATCTTTTAATGAAAATAATGTTATTTTTTTGTTGTTACGCGGTCATTTATTTTTATATTTAAGTTAACTGACTTGACTGGTTTGAGTGACAACCCTTACACCCTCTATATGGATTAACAGAGATATCAACTGTCCTTTAAGATCTGATTTCTGAAAACATAAAAGTACAAAATTAAAGAACAAGCTGTCAAATCTCATGTTACGATATGATTGACTAATCTAAAACCAATAAAAAAACACCAATAACATCAATATCTCATTATGAGATTATTCTGTAGGCTTTCAGAAACCGATAGAGCTAGAGACTAGTCATTATTAGATTCAACTAAAATAACGTCATACATGGCAAAGAATCTCATCAGAAATCTCAATTAGGAAAACCGACTACGCCGTAGCCATGGCGTAGCAAATAGCTACGCGGAACTACGCGTCTACGATCTTGATTCTACGCCGGCCTACGCATCTACGATTTTCAGTCTACGCCGCTACGAAGTTCATAATCACTGACGATCTAAAATCCGGTTTAGACTGTAAAACAAAAATATTAGGCTCGCTAGTTCATAAAGTAGCGTCAATAATAAACAAGTTCATGTTTTACATAACTCTTTTATAGCATAGTTTTTGTATCCGCGCGTTATATGACCTATTTGGCACATATGAAGTTACGACCTTTGGGAAATCTCCGTCAGATATTGTTTTGAAATGGCTCATTTTAAAGTTTGCGAGCCCGCGGGGCGGTATTAGTGTCGTGTTACGGAGATGAGATGTGTAGTAAGTTATATGTTTTACAACCATGTAGCGAGATGGCTGGTTTTGTTGTTTTACATTGTTGCTTGGATTTTATGAATATTGTTTCTGTGTCGTAATACATATAAATTTCTTTGTGTACATATACATAATGATAGGGTGTAGAAAAACACCTTAACATAACCTTCCATAGTAGGCCGTAAAACAAGATTAAGTATCATTGATTTATGACAACATAAGACGGAAGATATTACAGATTTTAATAACTTCATAAAAATATTCAATAAAGAGGAAGCACATTTTGTTGTTAAGTAGTGCATAAATAAACTGCAGACTAAAAACAAAACAAAACACCGCATAAAGCCAACATAACAGTAATAACGGATAGTTTAATCCTGGCAGCCATTACCAATTTAATTTCCGTTTAATAAAAAATAAAAACACATAAAATCCCATAGTTTATGAGACGGAGGCTCCACGATAAAGCACTAAGATTCATGTGAAAGGGATGATATTTATGTCCAATGTTTACTCAGATTAAATAAACAAACTATGGTATCCCTAGTGAAAAATTGTCGTCCCTTTTACCGTGATTTACAACGTATGGGTAATACTTAATACCTACTTACAAACTTTGTTGAACATAACGTTTGTACAGGACGATATTTCAGGCAGATTTCACTAATACAGCTTGCTATGTCAAATATTTTCGTTGTTTTACCGTAAAATCTTACTTTTGATCCGTAGAGAATAATGTTCAGATGTAATTCGTGTTGAAACACTAAGTACTGTGGATATTTTATCCTGCATGGTGTTTCCATGCAACCTTTGCGAGCATTTTATAAGTTGTTGACATAATATTACGAGATAAACGAGAGATCTTTGAGAATGAGTTTGTTTCGGCCTTTCTTCTCAGAGTAGTCAGATAGGAAATGCCGACCTCATCTAGCTTATTTTTACAACTTTTTAATATGACGTGTAAAAGTGATTCCAATATCCTATTTACAGAATAAACAATTTCATTTCATTTCATTTCAATGAACTAAATTGTCATTTCCCTAAATTAAGATACTGTTGCTACTTTAAGATCGAGCAGTTGATCGAATTAGATAAAATCAACAGCTTTCCGGATAAATACTGACTGATGTAGTTAGTATCGACTTATTTAACCATTTATGCACACACAATATAAATACAGACAAGAAACGAACAGAAAAATACGTACAAAGGAACGTACGAAACGAAACGTATGGGTACGTATTGAAATAGTAAACTCTTAAACACTCTCTCTCACTCTTTCACACACTTTCACATACTACTCACCGAGAGGTTAACACTCCACATAGCCACTTGGTTATATAATTTAATTTTAAACTTGTTTTCTGTTTAAAGATATACCAATATATGTCTAATAAAACTTGTATTAAAATGGCATCTCCGGGAAACAACTGGGAATGTACTCGTACCGTACATTTTGGTTCTCCGGGATTCCATAACCGTGCCAAGGGGGTTAAGGAAGAGCGCTGAAGTCTGAGATACAGATATTTTTATCTAGTTCAGACACAGCTGATGCTTTCACTATAATGTATAACTAAGATTTTTTTAAATTGCCCTGTATATCTGTCTAGACGTAACAAAGTTTTTGTGCCAAATCCTTACTAATATTATAAATGTGAAAGTAACTCTGTCTTTCTGTCGAAAATTCACGCCAAAACTACTGAACCGATTTAAATGAAATTTGGTACACAGATAGTCCAGAGCCTGAGAAAGGACCTTGGCTACTTTTTATCGTCATACCACGCGAGCGAAGCCACGGGTGGCAGCTAGTAAATAAATAAAAATAAATAAATAAATAAAATAATTGTTTAATAATTGTTTAGGTTGATTCACACTAGCGCAGAGTCCAAGCGCAGCGAGGAGTAAGTCTAAAAGATAACATATTCACACTTCTCTCAATATTCAACGTTTTGCACATTATCTCCAATCAACGCTGGTCACTCGCAGACGCACGTTTTGCATATACTGCGCGCGCTTTTTATCTCGATCGGAATATGTGCATTATGTTCTAGACATAAGGGTGAATTAGCTATGTTATCTGTGAGATTGACTTTTCGCTGCGCTTCGACTGTGCGCTAGTATGAATCAACCCTTATAGAGACGACAGTTTTGTCTGTTCAAATTACGTAAAGTTTGTGCTCACAGATATACCTACCTAGTTTTAAAGCAAACTGAATTGATAGCACGTGTAAGTCAACACACGGATAGAAATGTTGGATAAAGGATATTGTTCGTTATTTAATTCTCAGTACCCAGCTACCAAAACATACCTCATAAATGGCCATAGGCGTTCTGATTCGCAGAATTTCCGCAAGCCCTTCGGTGAATTCCGGCAGATCCGAACCTAAATAAATACTAGCCAACAAAGAGCCCAAGAGATGTATATTAACGAACATTTACGTAATTACCACTCAACATCTCTCCGCAAAAACGACTTACACAAACCGTTTCTTACGTAAAAACTCCATGAACGCCGAAAATGGGCAATTCATTGCCCGACATTATTGAATTATGATTAATAGTCCGGAAGTAACCCGAGGATACATCACGACCGGGGCTGGCGAGCTTCCAACTGTGCGAATAATGCTCGACCGACTGAAATATGCTCCTGAAGACACAATAATGCTAGCTTAATCATGTCCATACGTCTTGTACCCAACGGCTCGGAAATATCACAGTTGCTTTGTGATCTAGTTATGTAAATACTCGTCTCGTGCACACGGTTTGTTGTGCATTTTATGTGACATGTGACAACCCTGTTATTTGGGCCGTTTGCGCGCTGAAGTTACGATGATTAGGTTGTATCACGCTAAATTACGAGCGCTATGTCTCATCGTTGACTCAGTCATGTGTGTTCGTTCTGCATTTCATTCACAAAAAATCTGGATAGCAAATAAGTTGTTTTCAACTTGCTAAATAAAGCATTATGTCAAAGTTTTTCTGTTTACAGCTGCAGTTTATAAAGCATATTATTATATCGATGTACGACGCACAGAGAAACCGAGTTTGTAAATAATTCTACCATGTTACCTTTTACCTTATTCTCTATCTACATTGAAACAGCTCGCAAATAAACAAACTAACGACTGCACAAGTTCCGCAGAGTAAACAACAATTAATGGCAAATATGTAGATTGAAATACATTCGAATACAAAATAGTTATTCGATATTGTAACAGTACATTGTCGAACATGGCAGCATCTAGTAATTTGGGGAACAATTTAAATGTTTGTCGTCCCTGATTCACAAAAAGCACGACGACGACGTGATCCGAATACCGACGATCATGGACTCGCAACATTTTTTGCAAACCAATCTCTGTTTTAATGGAAACAACGAAAATATTTGATTCAGAGTTTCAGACTACATAAGAACCAAAATACTCAGGTAATTTAAAATTGAAATTAAAAATGTACGTTTCGGAAATGCAAAAGAGGCTCTCGTACATTATATCGTCAGCTCATTCATTGATGAATTAAATACAACACTCACCTGTCTTTGTGAAAAAATGTCTTTTCCTGAGGAATAGTATCCTCAGGAAAAGACATTTTAAATATTGCGAATGCATGGGTGAGTATCTGGGAATTACTTTGAAATGAAAAAAAAAAAGGATGATGGATTGATTGGTAAATATGAAATTTTCTGAAAAAGAACTTGAGACTAAAATGTCAGGATAATTTTATCTCCTGGTTAAGAGGAAATGCGAGCGCGGGTCGAGAGACTTTTGAAAATTAAGTATTAGAAAAAACTGTCGCTGTCGCGAGAGGTCGCGTTCGGCTGCTGTTCGTGCGATAAGGACAGCTGCAAATCCGATTGAATAGCCTAAGTAAAAAGTCATAATTCGAGGTTTGGCTCTCGTCTATTTCCTCCTCCAATACTGGCCTAATTTAAAAGATATTTCATTAACTGAATAAGAAGGATGTATACTGTATCCCTATGTTTTTTTTTTTTCATTAATAGTTTCAAAGTACACTAGACCTATGCTGACAGCGGTCTAAATAGGCAATTTTAAGCATTTATTGAGGGTTCTGCTTACACTACAAATATAATGTATCATCAAAAAGGAAAACATAGGGTCATTATGTAGTTGATATTATTTGACGGTAAAAAATCATTGCTTTATGGTCATAAACCAGAAAGAAAACAGGCAAGAGCGTTTCTATGGAGAAAAGACAAACCGCATTTCCTCTTAAGTCTATCTCGCAAATACACAATAATTAGAAAATGGACCATGACAAAAACAAGAAAGACAACTTAATCTACCCACTTTCTAAATTGGACATCCCACATACAAACTTAATCAAGGACATCAGAAAACTAGACCAATTACCAAGCCACAAGTCTTGAGACACCAGTCTCAAGCGGAAAATAAAGCAAGATTGCATTAAAATCTCTAACTTATTACTTGAGGCTGGCTCTTGGCTCATTACCTGTAGAACAATCGAATTAACAGGCATGCCACACACGTCCAATCTGAGACTCAAAGCGTTAAGCGGGGAACAAACGTGCGACTCTGATAGTCAAAATCCCGCTGTACCCAGAATTAAGGCGAAGTTACCAACTACGGAGAGGTACGCTAGGGCGAAATTGAGCGTCGAAATGTACAATTAGAACTGGGACAATTTTAATTTGAACGTGTGTTCTGTTCAATTAAGGGGCTTAGGTATCATATGGATATTTTAAGACCATTTGGGGATTCAGTTTAAGCAAAAAAACTCAACAAAGTTGGAATTTATTCCATCACACTAATGTACAATGTACATTATGCTCATAGTGAGGACCCAATTACCAGGTATTTTTTTATATCTGCATCTGGAGCTCGTGGCTAAGTATTAACAGCCGCACGGGTCGACCCATCAAGCTAAGCTACGCTTGCTGGGGTTGGTCGGTGGATGGGTGATCATCATTACATACCGAGCCTCCTCTGTGCCTCGGAAAGTTGGTCCCAGCTGTCATTCGTGGATCTTTGACAGTCGTTACTGTTCGTCAAAACCCCGAAACTCTATAACCAGTCTTACCAAGAGGCAGTCGCTCCATGTAAAATTTTGTTATTCAGTTGCATCCGGTTAGACTGGAAGCCGACCCCAACATTGTTGGGAAAAGCCTAGGCAGATTGATAGTGTCCTCTATCGATTAGTTCTCATTTTACTCGCTCTTTTGCTCCGCTCTATTTCTAAAGATATACCTAATAACAAAATAATGTACTGAAAATCCAAGGACATCTAGTGAAAGCTCGGCTTTAAATCAAGATTAACGCCTCTGTGTCTCCCGCCATTACCTACTGTGTGTCAAGCCAACTTAGCGAGTGCAGCCGACTCGAGCCACACATCATCTGGATTCGATTAAAATCTAATCCACTAAGCGTTATTATGTTATAAGAGACTGTGATTACACAAGATGGTGGAAGAAAGGAGACTGATGCTGTTGGGACTACACTTTGAAAGTATACATAATTATGTGTCACATCATAATTCGAAATTAGAAAAGTTAGACTCATCAGAATGTCAGCATCGAAATAAATCAACATTCGGGAGACGGTAATAAAAATATAAAATTTTTAGATTATGTAGATTTATTTACAACCCTGAGCTACTGAAAAAAAAAATCCTCAAATGTCATGATTTCATGAAATAGTCATTCAATAGAGATTCTCTATTGAATGACTTTCTTTACTGATTCCAATGTTTATAAATCTGTAAATCCATATTTACTACGGTTGCGCAATTTGCGCATCATATTCATTATCACCAAACAACCTGATACTGAACTGCAAATTGCAAAAAAGTAAGAAAATGTGAATTTCGCGGAATTACCCTGAAGCTTTCGTCATAGAGGACAAAATAACAAATGGTGCGTTTTTTTTTTGGCGGCAGTCGATCAAATATGGATAAAACGGTGCAGAATAATATTGTGAATTAATTATTGTATTTGGTCTTATATCGAAAACTGTCTGGATGTAAGTAACTCAACTTACACAAAGAGCTAAAGATTAACTTATATTTTCATATCTATATATATAAAAGAAAGTCGTGTTTGGTACAACACTTATAACTCGAGAACTGCTGGACCGATTTTGATGATCTTTGATTTGTTGGATTTGTCTTCGCCCAGAATAGCAGAATAACTATTAAAAAATTGGAAAAATTCACGAAAAAAAAAATATGAAGAAAAATCGTTTTCTCATACATTCTGTATAGAATGGGTTTTTTGATAATATCTCGGTAGATAGGTAGGTAGGTGTGGGTAGGGTAGGTAGGTAGGTAGGTAGGGTAGGGTAGGTAGGTAGGTAGGTAGGGTAGGTAGGTAGGGTAGGGTAGGTAGGTAGGTAGGGTAGGTAGATAGGTAGGTAGGTAGGGTAGGGTAGGTAGGTAGGTAGGGTAGGGTAGGGTAGGTAGGTAGGGTAGGGTAGGTAGGTAGGGTAGGTAGGTATGGTAGGTAGGGTAAGTAGGTAGGATAGGTAGGTAGGGTAGGTAGGTAGGTAGGTAGGGTAGGGTAGGGTAGGTAGGTAGGGTAGGGTAGGTAGGTAGGGTAGGTAGGTAGGTAGGTAGGGTAGGGTAGGGTAGGTAGGTAGGGTAGGTAGGTAGGGTAGGTAGGTAGGGTAGGGTAGGTAGGTAGGGTAGGTAGGTAGGTAGGTAGGGTAGGGTAGGGTAGGTAGGTAGGGTAGGTAGGTATGGTAGGTAGGGTAAGTAGGTAGGGTAGGTAGGTAGGGTAGGTAGGTAGGTAGGGTAGGTAGGTAGGTAGGGTAGGTGCGCCGTAGATATGTACTTGCTACCCGTGCGAAGCCGGGGCGAGCAGCTAGTAAGTAATAAGGAATAATTCTTCGTATGTTTGACCTTTCCCCCCAAGCGACATTCACTATTTAGTTACTACTTACTTATCTAATAAAATAACTACATGTTCCTAAGTGTGTTCCTTTTGACCTTCTTTTTATTTTTTTATATTCTATAAAGGCTCTTACGTACTGGGGCGATTCGTCGCGCGACGCGACGCCGACGCATTGTTCGCCGTGAAGCGAAAATTTTTCTAAGTCCCAAAAAATTTTCGCTCCATAGCGCCCCTATGGCTAGATGGCTACACTCCAACCGAAGTTTTCTCAGAAATTGTTTTGTTAAAATTCGCGTTGTGCGACGAATCGCGCCAGTATGTAAGGCCACCATATTCGTGGGTAGTAGGCATTTAGCGCTACCTCAATCCCTGCGAGCCAGTCGCGCGAACACGTAGTTTAAATGAACTCGCTGACCCCGCTGTGCTAAAATTTTGCGTCACAGTATAAAATTGTAGCAGTAAGTACAATTAACTTTGTTTTACGGAATTCATGTTAATGTTTCGGGTGCCATTGCTTTTTTTTAATGTCACTAACAGTTTCCTTTTCTTTCATGACTGTTACAGCGCTTCCGCACTACGCTTACGCTTACTACCGCACTACGCTTACTTATAATAATAAAACCGGCCAATATGTCATTTTTTACAAAGTTCAGACCGGAGTGAAAAGAACCGGCCAAGTGCGAGTCGGACTCGCGCACGAAGGGTTCCGTACCATTATCTATAAAAACGACAAAAAAAAATACGTTTATTGTATGGGAGCCCCCTTAAATATTTATCTTATTCTGGTTTTTAGTATTTGTTGTTATAACGGCTACAGATATACATCACCTGTGAAAATTTCAACTGTCTAGGTATCACGGTTCATGAGATACAGCCTGGTGACAGAAGGACAGACAGACAGACTGCAGAGCCTTAGTAATAGGGTCCCGTTTTACCCTTTGGGTACGGAACCCTAAAAAACAAATTATTAAAAAAAAACAAAAAACACGATTGCAAAAACATAACTGAAAAGAGAAAACCGGCCAAATGCGAGTCGGACTCGCGCACGAAGGGTTCCGTACCATTATCTATAAAAACGGCAAAAAATCACGTTTGTTGTATGGGAGCCACGCTTAACTATTTGTTTTATTTTAATTTAATTATTTATTTTGAAAGTGAATATGTAACTAAATATTCTGTGAATATTTCAAGCGTTCACCTGTTGTCGTTTTCAATATCGAGCAAAAAACTCACGTTTGTTGTATGGGCTCCCATACAACAAACGTACCCTTAAATATTTATTTTATTCTGGTTTTTAGTATTTGTTGTTATAACGGCTACAGATACATCACCTGTGAAAATTTCAACTGTCTAGCTATCACGGTTCATGAGATACAGCCTGGTGACAGACAGACAGACAGACAGACAGGCAGACAGCGAAGCCTTAGTAATAGGGTCCCGTTTTACCCTTTGGGTATGGAACCCTAAAAACAAGCATTATAATCTATAGAATTTTGGTATGACAGGCAATTTCCCGCAGGAAGTCAGCCAGTAAGTCGGTAAGTCAGCCGCAGCCGGTAAGTCAGCCGCAGCCGGTAAGTCAGCCGCAGCCGGTAAGTCAGTCGGTATATTATGAGATAACAGATATCTAGTCACTATTTTGTGTGAAAGTACAACAACATCAACAACCTTGCATTATTATTATAATTTGTACAATAGATACCTACAGTAGGCGCGCGAGTTGAATTGATGCAGTAGGTACACTAGGTACATGCTGACGCTCACGTAATAGAATCTACCTATTGCGCCTGAGCGAGAAGCAAATTCTGCCGTCGCATCGTCGCGTCGCCATTCTAAATCCCATTCAAAAAATCGAGTTGTAGGTCAGTTCAACTGCAAAGATAAAAAGTTTTATTTGCAAATATGATCTTTGGTGTAGTTGTGCTACTGTTCTTTCTGTAAACTGTAATATTAAAAACGAGTAGGTAGTTATAATATACGTAGAAAAATTATAATCAACTAACTCATATTGTTTATACAGACTGATTTTTAAAACTATCACACACGGAAAATAACAATAATTTCTCGTATATTTTGCGGGGAACGCAGCGAGCTAGCAACAGCGACACAGGTCCTACCTCAAAGACGCCTGGCCGGCTACTGAAACGAAGCGCGCGGGCCACCTTGTTATATAATATCTTGTTAAAACAATAAAAAAACTGTTTAGAGAAAAATAAACCATACAATATTCTTCGTAATTTCATTGCCTATTTTTTGACATGTTTTTCGGGAGTAAAAGTTGGTTCTACTACAAGTAAAAATAAAAAAACGATCAAAAAATCGCGAAAAAAGGGAGTTTTCTCGATTTTTTTTGATCGAGTGAAGTTGTATAAATCGTGTTTTGAACTATAGAATAATCAAGAATATTTATTAAACTACAACATGTATTTTTATCAGATCAAAACAAATAATATTTGATTGTTTAATTTTGAATCAAAAATAGGTCGATTCTGAGAGTCCTGCCCTTAGCACCTCATTAGGTCATGCATGAGCTATCCGAATATCAAAAAATATTCAGGTGGTAAATATTTGGAGGAGGCGTGAAAATTGATTCGCTGTTACAATGTAGATATAATAAGTAGATATTTAGTGGCTTAATTTCGACTGTTTATTTCCACACAAAACTTTATTTTTATTTTTAGGTCATCTTCAAACGAATCTAGGAGTACCTAAACAGGACCCAAGCACCACTTTCGACCAGCACACATAATTTCTTGCTTCCGTCAAAGAAACTGTTCTAAAAGCGCAAATACTCCGCGTTCTAAAAAATACATAAAAACACTAAGCTTTTATGTTCAAGACGTGGCGACGGGATAATTAAATTTACCCGCAGAGAGAAATAAAAAGTGACTTGATGAAATATGACCGAGAAATCTATTTAACGGCTTCTGCCATTAATCGTAGCTGTTTTCTAATTTACTTTAAATAAGAAAATGCGTGTAACGTTACATTAATATAAGACGATTAATATAAGATCTGTAAGACGTCCTCGTAACATAAGGTCCAGTTGAAAACCAGCGTCAGGCACTAGTTGTCTGGCATTCATGCTGAACTGGGCCTGTTTGGCGCAGCCGTGAGGCGCACAATACTTTTTTTTTATGTTCTTTGTTTTTTTCTATAAATATTGTGTGCCTTACCTGGGTCAAATAAATTTATTTTCTTTCTTTTCTTTCTTTATAAGTTTTGTGTTGGTCTTGCTTCTTATTTGGGCTCGACAAGTCTAATCTATCATGTACCTAAATATTATTTAGATTCTTCGAAATTAAAATTGGACTAAAATACCTACATAAGCCTAGCCTACCTACGATAATACATCTAAGTCATGTAACGCACTCATAATAAGAGTGCATTAGTACCTAAGTTACATAAATATACAATACATATTATGTATAAACTCACGCCTTCTTCCCAAGGGGGTAGGCAGAAACTAAGTTAAAATATAATGGGGGTGATGGTCAAAAGCATGGTTCATCAACTTTTATGTATAAAACCGTTCACTAATTGGTTCACTAAATGACTACACACATTGTGGCGGCATCTACATCGCCACATGCGAACTACGCATCACACTGATGACACCACGCAAAATCCTGCATCACTAGCTTATATGCAACGTCCTGATATCAATCGTCGGGCAGTAGCCCACCAGACCCAACACCCGACTCGTAGGAGGATCCTCCCTCTTCTATAGAGAATGAGTGAAACTTTACACCCTGTTCCTCATACTTCTCTAACATCACTGTCAAGTGTCACTTCACCAAAGTGAGGGTAGTTGGCTTATTATTAGTAGGTGATGGATGAGTAAGGCAGTAAACACAAACACAACGCATCAATAACCAAATAAGACGACCACTATTCTTTCGACATCTAGTTGCTGACGAAGACAAACCAGGCCGTGGCGCGTCTTTCAATGCCGTGCAATGAAATCCCTTTTGATGCCATGGCATCATTTTAAAGCATAGCAATTTATGTCGTATTTCTATATCGATACGTTTGAATGTCCATTGGTAAAAATTTAAATCCCGGTCGCGGGCGGTCTCATGTCGCATTGGCCTCTATTAAATCCGCTGATGCCTAAAAGGGGTGATAGACGTGCGAGCAAGTCCGCGTACTTATGGCTCGGCGAGCTTACTCGCCCGTCTATCATCGCCGCGAGTCGCGAGCCAATTTGACAATGAAATATTGAGCAAGCTTCACGTGTGTCAGTGACGGCGAGCCGAGTAAGGTCGCGAACTTAAAGACCGCGTACTTTAAGTACGCATGTCTATCAGCCACTTAACCCACGTACATCGCCCGACCGACCGCGCAGTTTAGACCGCGGCGGTGCGCGGTGCCGTGTAAACCGCCTTAGTTGTAATACGAGGGAAAATAAAAATAAATACTTACTATTTCCATGCTGGTGTCACAGGCCCGTCAATGCGTCAAAGTCACTATCTAAGTAGTCTGTGCTACTGACTGTGTGATGTTGATATGTCAAAACATTTGAAATAACCTCAAAAAGTTACTGAAGTCGTCTCAAATTCTTAAAAATTGTTTACAAACCCAGTTTTAGTGTAATTTACCACTGTAATATGTGAGTTTATCATACCAGTTCTAGAAAGTAACAATGTTGCTCAGTTTAAAACCTTTTAGATGTTATCGATCTATCTATGCAATTGGTCGGCATTACTCTGAAGAAAAGACGAAATATCAAATTGAAGAAGAGGGACAAAAACCACGGCTTGTACATGGTAAACCGTACCCAGAATGGAGGAAACCCTGGATACAACGAGATGGGGAGTTCAGAAGCAAACTATCTGTTTTCGTTGAGAAAAATCCAAGCCCAGATATTTTGACTTTCATGTCAAGTATACCTAATTTATCTATGAAAGTAATAAAAAACTGGTGGAGCGAAATGAAAGTGCTTCAAGAAATAGAGAATCAGAGGTATTTACCAAAAAGAGTTGCTACTCTTGGATCTAATTTAGCAGCGGTGCACTTCTTTACACATCGTGCATGTGCTGTCAGGTAATAATGATTTATAGTTTCTTTCTTTTAGATTCTTAATACATATTCTCTAAGCACCTCTCATTGCATCAAAAGAACTATCCAAATAAATGGCCCTTGGTTATAAGGGGGAGGCATGAAAATTGATTCAATGATACAATGTATATAAAATACATAACTGACTGAAAAGCCCACCCAAAATATAGTTTGCCTTATCTTTAACAGATTCACCACTCCACTATAATAGCAATTCAAATTCAAGTCCTACTATTTTGGCTATAAATCCAGCTTAGATTTAGGTTCCCACATAATAAACAGCCTTTGACTAAGAAAATAATTTTTATTTCAGGTTGACGAATTCTCCAACATGGATTACTGGTGATATAACTACATTGAAGCTTCCTGATCGCTATACAGATGGATACTTGGTAGAAGCTGTAGACTGTTCCAAATTCCACCACAATGGTATCCGATACGAAGGCTTGGAAAATCTAATGAACCTCAATTTTCTAAAGTGGTTATCTTTGAAGAATAGTAAATATGTAGATGTTTGGGGCATAGACAGGATAGCTGGGCAGAATGGCGACACCCTTGAATACTTAGATATAAGTGGTTGTGACATATGTGTAGGATGTATCTTTGCTCTTGTTAAGATGCAAGCTTTAAAGTTCTTAGTTATAACAGACCCTGGTGAAGATATAAACTTACAGGCTGCTCTGTCGATGTTGGAACAAGAAAAGCCTGGCTTATTAATAAATGCAATAAAGTGAACTTAAGATAGGTACTTGATATGAGTTTAGTGTAATTGTTGTTAGTTAATAAATAAATAAATTATTTGTTACCAATGTGTTTACTTTTCTAAAACCTTTGTTTTATCAGAAAAGCTGTAATAACGTACCTGCAGTAGGAACTGACTTCTAATATAATTTATAGTTTCACTTTGCCTTTTTATTTGAATAATATTGGAAATGAGGTATTTTATCAATTAAAATGAAATACAAAAAATGTTTTCGAGGTTTTTATGTTTTAACATAAGTTCATACAATGATCCAATATGCTTGAACAAACTGTCCACAACACTATGGGTTCGTTCTCTATTACCTGTTCACAGTTGGTTTGTTGTTGATTACAATGTCTAAATTTAAAGTGCCACTTATTGGTCCATTAGTTGGATTCATAAACATTTAAAAAACTTGCTCATGTAAAAGTGGTTACTGATTCAGATATTCATTTTTTCTTATGATTGTTTGTCTCTAATTCAATCTAATATACATTAAATTGAACACTTAAAATCTAAATAAATCATCTAAACAAGATATTTACATTTACCATTTTGACTAATCAATTACACTAATAGCTTATTTAGAAGAAATAAATAACGAATATGAAATGCTTTATTTAAAATGTCCTTTCGAAATAATTGCTAATATTTCTTAAAATATAACATTTAACTTGTTAAGCAACATAGTTAATTCAGTCTAATAAAGTAAAACTGCCTATCATCTGTTGTTTATTGACTAACAAAGCCTAGAGAATTAAATCAGAAGCACATTCTGCATTAGTGATTGTAATGAGTATGAACCAAGTTTTGAAAGTCAATAAGGCACTAGAAATATGCAGCTATTAAGATTTTTCATATTTGTTATTACTATAACACACTTAAAAGACATTCACTCAAAACTCAACATACCATCAAAACTAGAATTAATTCAACAAGAGGCAAACTTAAAGATATGGACAGTTTAAAAACAAATTGAAACATTTAGTACAAACCATCGCAATTATAAACCATGGAGGAAAACTTCTATTTTTATATATTTATTAGGTATTGCAACGAAGTGTGTAAATAAAATCGCCATGTATGCTTTCATACAAATTCCATAAAGTAATAATAATTATGACAACTAAATGCAAACTTGCTTTTACGTAACTTTAGTGTCTATTGATTTAAAACGATCTAAAAGTCTAAATTATTTGATATCATTAAAATAGTTACATCAGAATCTATGAAATTTTATGAAAACATATATGTTGTAGTGCGTGTGAAAACATAAAATATATGAACCTACATTAATTTCGTTAAAATAATCGAATTAAAATCGTTTCGCTCGAAGGAAAATCAACTGTTTTCACTAAATCGGGATGATATTTGCCTGCCATAAAGAGATATTATATTGATTAGTAAATATATTTCTATTATATTGATATACTGTAAAATTGAAAACCAATCTTAATATATGGGTGTTATTCTGAGTCAAAGTTATAGTTATTTCACTGATTAAGAAAAAGAGGCCTATCGCTTGCCCTTACTTTGAATTAATTACCCTGCTTTCCTGAACGTTAACATAAAGTACAATAGTCACTAAGTACATTTGACACGAAACAGCGTCTAGGTCGAATAACTAATTCAAATTAGGGACGAAATTATATGTGTATATTACTACTAACTGGTAACAACAGTTCTATTATTTATTTATGAGTTAAAATGTATGACAACAATGTCGATTATGATGAATTGACTACGCGGGGTTGCGTACCAAATCCCGCTAGTTTCATATTGGCAGCTTGAACAATACAAGAACAAATCTATAAGATACACAATCACGTTACAGGTAATTTTATATGTATGACAAGAGGTACATTTGAATAGAACAAACTGTCGAGTTTTGGTACAGGCCCCGTCTACTTGCATATCGAGATACAATATTAACCGTGCGAAAATATCTCTTAAGTTTTATACTTTTAATAAATTCATTTCACTTCCGGACTCCTAAAGCAATTATCTAAATACTATTAACGCCGAAGAGATCATTAAAAAATACAATTTTGATATACATAACATTTGTATTGGCCGAAATTTCACATGTATAAATTATATATTTATCTTTTTATCTATAATATAATTAGTATTATCTAAATAAAACCTTAATTACTTTGAGAGCCAGGAATACTTAGTGCTAGTATACAATACGACTAATATTTACAATGAGATTATTATATTGTATAAATATTGATTTATCTAGTGTCGTTACTGATTTGAGCTATTTTTGTAAACCATAGCAGTATGTTTTAAAATGGATCGCTACGTCTACGCTTACTGACAGAAAGAGTAATATTATTAAAATGTTTACAATCTGTGTCACTTCTCACGATTCATTCAAACACGGCATACATAAATTATCGGCATATAAACACTCGACAACTCGCTTGATAAATCACTGTACAACGTACATTATTAAAAATAATTAAATAAGTAGATATTAATCTAATAAAATGAAATAATTTGAAACACATGGAAGACCAACATCACAACATAAATAGAAAACAATACAAAATAATAGAGACTTAAACGATTGTGAAAATGTTCGCACCAAAGTTCCTTGCTTCAACCTCACTCGACATGTTCATACAACTCTCGCATCACTCACTGTGTTGCAGTACACATATCACTTAATCAGGGCTCTATATTCTTACAACATTACACTATCTTGGATAGTTTCAGTATTCACCATTTATGTAACACCAAAGTGTCTGTTTTTCTAAATGCATTTTATCAATGACATGATAGCTTGGCTCACTGCTAGTACCATTAATCTTAATCTTAGTTGTTAAAATTGTTCACAATAAATTAGCATTCAATCATTGCTAATGAAAAATATTGCTATTTTACCAGTTGAATATTATTGATTGACAATGTATTGTTAAAAAGAGACCCCATTTATCACTAAATCATTCGCAATTACAAACGAACTTCCATAAGACATTCTTACACGCAACTCGCTCAATATTTAATTGAGTGAAGGCAACATTTAAATAATAAATAAATATCTCTCGATAAACACACAAATCTGGAGTAAATATACTATATCAGCTAATATATCAATTGCAAATATATAATTCTCTAAAATATATAGTTTATATTGTTTGTAAGTAATAAAGTGATTCTCATTTTGCAACGAAATTCAACTGATCAGTTCTATAAAATATGTTAGTTATATTAAAATTCAGAGTTAAATCAAAGGATAACATTGAAAGTCAATACCGAGAGAATTTAAACAATCTTTTGAGCATTTTGAAAAAAAAATAAAGTCAATTACAGGATATGAAATCTTCTATACTTTATTATGGTATTAATGTCTAGCAGAAGGGTTATTTTCGATGTAATTTTCCCATCTTAGTTAATAAGTGGTTTTGCAACAACACAGATTTCAGCCATACAGCACTCACCAACAAAAGTACTTAAATACAAATATACAAATAAGAATTGAGATCGTGCCCATAGAGACGATGTGCTTTAAACGATGAAATAAATGATCTATTAGTTAAATAACCAATTAAAAGCGAATATAGATATGTTTCTATTCATCTGAGGGTGCTCTAATGTCATTAAGTTGAAACTTTGAAACTCTAAAAAACTGTTTCATACAATCTGATGTTAAAGGATCCTCAGAAGAAAGAAGTCGGATTTTTTTGTGATTTTTTGCTTTTTTTGTATTACTTGTAATGTAAAACACTATAGATATGAATATCTCATAACCATTTGACTGCCTTTACTCACATACGGAAGTCGCACTGGGCAGCCGACCACATAAGTCACAGTAGCTGCTACAGCCGGGCTGCTTAGTGCGTTTATAATGTAGAGGAATCAATATTGGTTAAGATCAAAATATACTAAGTATTGGAAAAGGGAACAAACCATTAGTACCACTGTTATTTTTCAGATAAAACTACTTTAAACATACAATTCAAATCAACGAATCAATTAGACCATGCATCGCCAATTCTCACGGACTTAACATTACCAATTAATTTTTATGTTTTTTTCAACTTTTATTAATTAAAAAAGTATTTCTGAATAATAATAAAATACTATAAACGAGTAGCTATACATTAATCTAATCACTGTATAAAATGCTTCCGCATTTATGATCAATTGTCTCGAAACCTTTCGCGTTTCAGCTCCATCATTGAAAACACGTGAATATTTAGCCATTGTCAGTGTAACTGTTCAGTTAATTTTGATACAGTTGACCAAGTGCGAGTCCACGACCGAGTGCACACATACCTAAAGCGCGGTAGAGCGATGTCGGTCCAACTACCTTTCGGTATTACTCGCTGAAAACTAGTAAGTGACGAACTTAGTACAGGTCACTTAAACTTTGCATAATAACTGAACAAAATATAAAGCAGATACTATATATATATTATTTTTGAATACCATTATTTTCACCGTAAAAAGAGAAAGAGACAGCACAGACATGACCGACAGAGACAGCACTATCGATGGGTTGCACCTGAAAATCAGCGTCATATGGTACAGCTTGTTGTCATCTGACATTATGCTGAGGCCCTTTTGGCATTTTATTCATTGTTTTCTGTTGGGTACTGAACAATCTTTTCTTGCTGGCAATACCTTAAATGTTGATTTGTTGACCCATGTGTATGTAAGACATAAGTAAAGTACAACGCTACAAAGTTCTTTTGGCGCGTGGCCAAAATCAGAACTAACGCCGCCATCTTGTTTTGTCAATACAATTTCTGAGAAAATTTCATAAATGTTTACTAACAACGCCCCCTTGTCAATGTCATTCAGGCGCCAAAAATACTTGTAGCACTCTATGTGTGTCTGTATGTGTGCTGTCAACGGCTAAATGTCCCGTGGTTCTACCACTACTCCCGCACAATGATGGAGATGGTGTATCCGCATCGCTAACTGGCCGTCGAAGTCGGCTGCAGGGTCGCGGACGCGATTGGAGAATTTACTGAAATAAAAATTATATTTTGTTTTGAAAACAACATGTTGTGAGGCTAGTGAGTTAAGTAAGTACGAAAGACTAAGGTAATAATTATTCGTATGAAATGCAAAGTAAAATCAAAGTGCGGTATGTGAATCTTGCCCTAAGAACCGTACAAATGTCAATCCTATCGCTAAAAACAATGTCTTTCAAAAAACCATTGAATGCATTATGGAAATTATAAAGTTTGGTTAGTGTAGAGTTTAATCAAAATAAGTATTTTAATTACTTTTTCAAATTCAAATTCAAATAATTTATTTGCATAATATGTTAAAAAGATGTTACAGGTATAAAAGGTACATTGTATTATAACCTAATGAGGTGTGCAAATTAATAAATTAGGTACTATTCGCAATTAAATTTACAAAATAGCTTTTAAATTAATTTACATACATTAAAAATAGAAATGTCAAATGTGTTTTTCCTTAGTTTTTGTCATTTTGTAATAAAGAATGATTATAATTTTTTACACTATAGTAATACTTACTAGTAGGGGTATTCACTTCGGAATGGGGCGTAAGATTCGACTGAGCCATCAGTTTTTGTCGCACTTCGCGAATCTTTAGTTGTAGTGCCATCTTTGTCGGGAAAATGTCCATGTGGGTTGCCTAGAAAAATAAAAGATTGATACTTGTTTTTTTTAATTGAATGAAAACCATTTTCTCAAAATCTGTAAATGCAGTTAGGATTTTTTTTTAATATTAAGGATAATCTCCTAAGAATGTTTTCTTGTAGCTACAACGGTTAAAAAAAACAATTGTATAAGTGTAAATGTTTAATTTACAATGTCTAACTTGTTTGTAGACGTAGACGGCTCGTGTCGAGCTGTAAAGTGTACACAATGTTTGGAAAATAGTATATAAGAGCGGATAGGAACCTGGAAGTGCGTGGTGGCCTGCGTGGTGGGGAACATGCCGTGCTCCTGGAACAGCTTGAGCACGAGGTGGCGCCGCTGCTCCAGCACGCGCCGATGGCCCGCCTCGCCGCGCGCCGCGCTGCCCGACGCCGGCGTGCGCGGCGACATCTCCTCCGCGCCCTCGGCCGGCACTGCGGCACAAGGCGCTGTGTCACACTCTACTACCCGACTACTTTTTTACAAGCCAAAATCCATGACGATTTACAAATCCAAAATGGCGACGAGAAAATGCATAATTTTATTCTATTGGGTTACCTATGTTACAATCGATCTGCGTGCCTTTTCCCAACTATGTTGGGGTCGGCTTTCAATCTAACGAAAAATCGAATATGATAGCTATGACGCAAATTATTTATTGGTTACGGATATCATTGATATTGAAGTGCGAGGGCGAGGACGACACAAAAGCCATCCAAAACTTAAAATTAGGTACAAAACTAAAAGCACATACCTCTGTAAGTATCAAGATTGAAGTCAGGACCAAAGAAGGTGTTTCCGACGAGTTTGTTGGTCGTCGTGTGCGGGGTGCCGTAAGAGTGCGGGGTCGGCATTCCGTTGCCGTTCATGGCTTCTTGTTCTAGCTGCGGAGTCACCACTGTGTTTTCTTCCTCTGTGGGCAATGATAAAAATAAATAAAAGTACTTAGATCAGAAGTAACTTTTTGAGTACTAAGACTGATTAGAGAAGATTCTCATATCCAGCAACTGTTCTACAAAAAAAGAAACGCTATCCTTTACTAACAGATATCGCGTGAAAGGGACAAATATAGAGATCGAACCAGATAAAAAAAATGGGTCTTACAGTCCAAGTAAACACAATAAAGAGGGAACATTAATGCCAATTTCTCTAGCTAGAGGGCACCATTGCACTAGATAACAAAAAGTTTAAAGTTCCTAATGATTTAGAAATTGTAAATAAATTTCATATTTAATTACAGGAACGCATTCGGTAATGAAACCTGTAATGATAGTTATGCCCTCCTAGCTAAAATAATAGATAAATAAATAAATTACATAAACAGGAAACCATGAAGTTAGGCCTATTCTGTCATCTATTGTTATTATAAAAATATCATTATCTTGGTTAGATGACTGTAAAATCCGGGGTTTTTATTATCTACTGTAATAATATATTTTAGTGATAGTCGTTGGTAAGGAATAATCACAGTATTTTTAGAGCTATTTACTTTAAAAGTATATTGTAAAGTAGTTCAATATCTCAAAAACAAATGTTTGAAATACTTAAATGCATGTTTGTTTTCCTTTTGGTATTATTTTAACCTACTTTATATTAACAAGGATGAAATTAAGCCGAAAAATTCTGCCACGCGCCTTTGCCAGTTTGCTTGGTTTACCTGGTGTCTAAGTGGCGCCATCTGCTGTCTCAGCTTTGCGTAAGATTTCTTATGGTTAAACAATCAACATGCATCTGGAATAGGAGACTGGGGAAGGGGTAATATAGAGCAATAATTTATTTATATACTTGAATTCAGAATCTTAGCTATTCAGATAGTTTACATTAAAGGCAAAAAGGTGCAATAGAATTTAAAATTTCTCATGTATGATACTGAGTTTGTTCATTATCTGAGATTCTATATTGAAGTTCAGATGTTAATCTTAAGTAGAGAGACAGTGGCGAACATACCCATTTTGTTATGTTTCTTCCTCATGTACAGCTGCGGACTGCGCGGCACGACCATGGCGCTAGGGCTGCATGCCTCGGGCTTAAACTGGGGAAGAGTGCTGAACTTCTGCTCGAAGTTCACCGTCTCCAGTACTCTGTAGGACAAGAACAATAAGTTTGAATACGTCGGTGAGATTGTTATACAGGAAGAATTTTTAATTAACATCCTATTGATAAGATCTTTGGTGGAAATGATAAAATATGTGTTTTAGGGTTCTGTATATCAGAATGAAATAACAGAACCCTTATAGTAGTTGCTCCGAATCTAATGGACCGATTAAGTTGGTATTTATTTATTAGTAAAAACATTACCCTCCTTCTGGGGCAGTCGGGTAAAAACTACTGTACAAAGGCGGACTTAATGCCTAAGGCATTTTCTACCAGTCAACCTTAGGGTGGTGCAGAGACAGACATGGCAGGTGCAACATAAGACAATACATGTAACCTGAATAAAAATGAATATTAATTAATACATACATAAATATAAACAAAAAATACTTAGGTAGTCATGAGAAATAACGACAGGTAGAGGAGAAAACGAATCCAGCAAATTAGCGCTGGGATGATTCTCTCTGGGATGATTTCTGATATTTAGTACACATACAACATTATTTTTTATTTATGCTAAACCCGAAAAGGAGTCATTGTACTCATAATTTTGAACAACTTTTTCTATGGGACCAACCATGAAATCGCGAAAAAAAAATCTGCTGTTCCATAAGTTTGTGTTCAATTAAATCGACAAAATGTATGGAACAGCTGATTTTTTTTTTCGCGATTTCTTGGTTGGTAAATTTCTGTACACGGACAGACGTACTGTCGTGTTACTGAAAATTAACCGCCCTTATCTCCGAAAAAAAGAACAGAACATTTGAAAAAATAAAAAAAAACAGAAAATTGTTCTATAAATATAGATTACAGGAAAACCTATAAGATGTCTATGGTTTGAAAATAACATGGTAAATCATCATCATCTGTACCACCCCCTTAAATATGACAACACCTTTCTGATACTTGCTACTACTACTTGCTGATACTGTATTATTTAGTATATTACAAAGCCTTTGTAGTTAGTTGTTAACACATACTTGTCTCGTCCGTCCTCGTTGCGTTTCTTGAACAGAGCTTTCTTGTGCGAGGGGCTAGGCAGGTCGTTGTGTTGTTTGGGCGAGGTCGCGTCATCCGAACTTAGGGCTCCGTTGTTCATCGAAGCCTCAGATCGAGGAATGTTGATGCTGCAGCCGGTAGAAGTAGCTGGTTCGTTGCTGCCTGTGGAGCCGGTAGATGTTCCTGATGAGAGGGTGGTATTAGGATACTGATTTTTTTATTGAACTTGAATCATACAGTGCTACAAGGATCTTTTGGCGATCGAATGACGTTGACAAGAAGGTGCTGTTGGTAAACAATTGTGGAATGTATTGAAAAAACAACATGGCAACGTTAGTTCCGATTTTGGCCACACTGCAAAAGATCCTTGTTCAGCTATAAGTATCACGCAGGCATATTACCTGTCTGGATGGTTATTCTTTTTCCCGAAATTTCTAATGAGCCAGCTATTAAAAAAAGATAAGAATAATAAAAACAAGGTTAAAATAAATTTGCTAGCTAAACTCCGTTAATGGAATGGATATTGATATTATGACGATAAAACAAAAACAGAAGATATTCAAGTAACTATACTACTTGGTCGTTCGACCCCGTTGTCAGCTGTAGTTACTGGAAAATTTGCGTTTAGATTTTTTATCATCGTCAGTTGATATCTATCACGTCTGCGAAGTTTTGCTAGCTAATTTGATTTGACCCCGTATAGTAACAATAGCAACCACTCCAATAGATGTGTAGTCGACCTCGTAATTGCTATACCACCCTAAGGTTAAATATCACTTGCACGTAACTAAATGACAAGGTCTATTTTAGCTTTCAAGACAAATGTGACAGATGGTTCAACCTTATTCGAGTTTCAATTAACTGGGAGTTTTTGTCAAAAATGGTAAACCAGTTAAGAGGTCAACTAAACAAGGTTCTAGGATCAGTAGGCACATAGAAAAATGCCATGAGATAAAGAGCATTATTGTACAAGTTTGGACAGGAAAGTAAGGCAAGCATGTGGCTAATTTAAAAGTATTATGGTGAACTTCATAGTGTTTAGAGACAATATTGACTTACCTCGACTAAGTCTCTTCTGTAGCGGCGCTCTGCCGAGCTGTGCAGGCGTCGGTGCTAACGGGAATGGACGCGCCTCTTCCACCACAGGAGTCTCCCATTGCCTGATAAGGAGAAAGCGGCTTACAGGTAAGTATAATCTAATTAACACGAAAATTACCAAACAGACTGTCAAACTCATGTAAACTGATTTCAATGGCTTAGTGATAGTCCAGTGGTGTGACCGTCGGACTGCCAAGTCATAGGTCGCGAGTTTTCAGATTCATGTGCGTATTGTATAATTATCACTTGCTTAAAAAACGGTGAAGTAAAACATCGTGAGGAATACCTGAGAGATATTTCTCGACGGCATGTGAAGCCAAGTCGGAGGTCCATGGGCGGTATAAAAACTCCGTCACCAGGTTATTCACACACGAAAAGGAAGAAAAGCTTTTGTTATTTCAGTCAGCTATGAACAGCAGCTGATTTGACACTCTGTTACGCTAAAGTTAACGTCGAGTGAGTAGAAATACAAGGCGATTAACATAACGCAGTACTAATACATAAATAATTTACACATAACCACAAACAGGATAAAATATATACACACAGAAATATATAGACAATACTCACGTGGTAGTTTTAGGCGCAGTATTGTTGTTGCTTTGAGATACTATCACAGATTGTCCGCCTTGCACGTTTAGCACGCTTTGGTTATTGTTCTTGGGTGTCTCTACTTCTGTGGACAATACAGCAATAGTCATGGACAAATTATAATATTTCTACTGTTAAAATAAGACAAAAGTATGAAGTAATGCAAATGTAATGTAAATATTGAGGAAAAATTTAACTCATTTTTTCACGCTTTTGAACATAAATATTCTCCATTTGAAATAAGATTAGACATTTAAACAAACATTTTTACAGTCCGTTCATCCGATTTGGACTTCTATACCATAGGCATAATGATGGCATTAAAGCAAAAAAGGTTACACAATACCAACTGTCTACTGCAGCTGCCATTTGTCATACCACCAACGCAATAGTAGTCAAAATCGGTTGAACGGACTGTAAAAAAGGTTTTATTTAGATGTCTAATATTATTTCAAATGGAGTATAAATGCAGCAGCACTCTGGGTATGAATAATAATCACGTGAATATTGATGACAAAATAGTCTAGGAAATTCTATTAGGCACGCGTGCAGAGAGTGAGAACAGCATGCACGCGGTAAAACCGTGTACCTTGGCTGTAGCGTCTAATTTTATTTGTCTTATTGCAGCTTTCGTATTTAGTTTGAGCCAATTATCTTTAAAAGTAAGGTAGCCCGATCCGATGATTATAAAGATCATAATTTTAGTTGAAATCCGTCCTGTAAACAGCATTTTACTTTAATATTGTAAATCAGCCTTTGATATGTCCACATATGTGATATACCACAAGGGCTGTAATAACCCTGTCTATCCCCGATATACACTCACCAGTATTGAAGGTCGGCACATACAGTCTCTGCAGGTGAACGCAGTGCATCGACTGCTCCGAGGCGGGACTCAAGGACGCCTGACTCGGCTTCAGCAACAGGTTGCCTGACGCGTCCAGGGAGAGAGTGAGGGGACCAGGACCTGGTGAGACAACAACAGTATGTTTAGGAACCTTCACTGTGTAACAATTTTAGTCTACAATAAAGTATGTATAATATATTCTATATAAACAAGGTGTCAAAAGACCCATCACATAGCCGAAGGTAGCCCGCGAAATTCATTATTTTTACGTTTTTGCAATTTGCAGGTCAGTGTCAGGTTGTATCTTGATCAAAATATGATTCGCGACCGTAAAAAATAAATATTACAAAACAGAAAGATTTTCTAAACTCATAATTGAAGTGAAAACTTCTTTAGGCGCGTTGAGCACTTTTTGGGTGAACAAAAATCATGGAACTCGCGTCATCGTCACCGAACGCTTTTTGGATGAACAAAAATCATGGAACTCGCGTCATCGTCACCGAACGCTTGTTGGGTGAACAAAAATCATGGAACTTGCGTCATCGTTAAAGTCAAAGTCAAAGATTTATTTGCAAACGAAGTGTACATTTTGGTGTTCGTTTCAACTTAGCGACCTTTTCCAGACATCGCAAAGAGGGTTATTTACCATATACAACATTATACAACTATGCTAGTGACACGATTTTACATGAATAGTTTCAATAATTTAGTATTTTTTTAATAGGTAGGTTTTTAATTTATTGTTAAATGGAGCAAGCCTGGTTTCATTTTTTATCTCTTGAGGCAGCTTATTGTATATTCTTATTGCCATGTATGGGCTTTGGTGTAGCATTTTTAGTCGAGACGGTGGTTGGTATAGGTTAGATAAGTTATACCAACCACCAACACATGAATACGTAAATACATATATCGTGTAAATATATACAAGGAAGCGTGAGTAATTTATATTTCAGAAAATAGGGTTTACAGCTTTGTCTATTATTTATTTGAGCTAAGATTCTAACACATTTCTTTTTGTAAAATGAATAGCTTATGCATGTCGACACTGTTTCCCCACAACAAAATACCATAGTTTAACCATGAATAGGCGACCATGAATAGGCGTTACCGAACGCTTGAAGAAATCATTGAATGTTACTTAGTTTTTACTTTTATCGGCAGTCTCCAAAGACTGCCCCGCATGTGTTTTTTACCGTTGACCCCGTAGTTACGAGTTTAGTTTTTTATGAATGAATACTCACCAGGCGAATTATCACCAATACTCCTCTTGACGAAGGTGAAACTCTTGAGTACGGGGTTACTGAGAGGCGTCGATGTAAGCGGCGTCGAGGTCGGCGTTGGGATTGTGTTGGACATGCCGCTTGAAATGACCTGTAGAAGTTCAGATATTATAATGTTGTGTTAAATAAGTGAAACCAACCCTAATACAAACTAGCACGTCCAATAGAACCATTTTTGTTCGTTACGAATATTTTCGTTTTCATATATAAGCTTTCTGGTATTGCATGTTCTACTATGCAACAATATATTTTGTGGAAACTTGTAATTGGCTGTCTTCTACATAATATAATTGCATACTCAAATGTAATAGCTGTAACTATGAAATTAATAAATAAATAATATTATGTAGTAACATAAATTTTTAGGCAAATACTCGACACTTGTTTTTTTATTTTTAACACGATAATGTTGAACGTATCACAATAAATATTGTTAGCAGGGTTTTTGACTATCGAAAGTAACATAAGCCAAGGGCCGTAGGTTCGTTCTCTCAAAAAAGTTAAGCAAATACTTTTATGTCTGCAGAAATAAATAAATACGAAACACCACGTTAGTACTTCAGAAAAAAGAAGAATCTGAAAAAAAGGCTGCTAAGCTAAAATGGGATGGATAAAAAAAAAAAATATTACCTGAACACCGCACGTAGAAGTGGGCGAGTTCATAATAGACGCTATAGCGTTGTCCAACGCGGCCTGAGTGGACAGGTTGGGCGTGCTGAGAGATATTCCTTGCACGCTGTGAGTAAGGCTCTGTGTACTGGATGCTATGGAAGTCGGATGAGGAGAACTTGGGACCTGGTTTGAGAGCATCGGCTTGTTGATCTGAGTGAAGGCTGTCCATTGCCTGTGGTTTTCGCCTGGAAATAATGATAGCAATAAGTACACATTGTAGATATTTTAAATATTTTTTAAAGCATTTGGAATGCACAATTTTTTTTTACCCTTCAATGGTGTCGATTCTGTTGTTCACAATAAAACTCAAAACTCAAAGCATTTATTCCAAATAAACCAATTACGGTCAGAAAGATGAAGCTAGTTGCCCATTCCAAAGCGTAGTAGGTTCCTATGGAGAAGAACGGGCAAGAAACTCCACGGACACTCTTTTAAATCAGAATATTGTTACAATATGTTGTTTACATCATTCATGTTGGAATTATACATGTGAGTACAATGTAGAAAAACGAGCAGGTTAAAAGCGTCCGTAAATAAAAGATAAAAAAGATACAAAACAATTCAAAAATTAAAATAAATTAAAATAAGCCGTGGCAGCTAAGAGATGACCAGTCCCTACTGATGGCGCCCGTTCACGAACATGACGCATGGATCAGCACCATTCAGCTCAACCATTTTGAAGGGAACTTAATGATCCAACACACACGCCACCACCAGCGAGACATTAAAGTGAGCATGACATACTTTCAGCCGCCAGGGCACATTCAAGTCAATGAAAGACGTACCTAGTAAATGGTAGCTTTAAAGTACTTAGGTAAGTACATAGTGCTCACACACATGTGCTATGCAGTTATACAATACTAGGAGATTGAATTTATACAATTTAAAGATAGTTTTTACAATCTTCAGCAGCTCCAACAATATTTTCGAATGCTAATCAATTAGTTTATGCGCCCTGTGGAGCTGGACCAGCGCTGAACCAAGCATTTTTGTCAGTGATGTAATCTCCCAATTTATAATATGCTTGGCGGCATAGTGTGCGTTTTATACAAGATTTAAATTTTGTTTCATTCAATTGCAGTATCAATCTAAACTAATCTAAACTAAATTTAAGTTCAGTGCATCTTTCTCTTTCTACTTCATTAAGAAAAGGACAGAAGATAGTTTAGTCCTGTCAAATTAATCAGCGCAAGTCAATGAAATAGAAAGAAAAAGATGCACTGAACTTAAATTTAGTTTAGTTTGTGAACAACAGAATCGGAACCAATATGTCATTATCTATGGAACTTGCGATTGTAACTTAAACGTGACCTTACCAGTAGCTTGTATAGATGAATTGTACACATATTATGTAAATGAATTAAGGTTTTTTTTTAAATACCGGCTTATTAGAGAATTAAACACAGCCAGCGTTTAGGCTGTGTGTGTTTTAGTGTTTTCATTTTATGAGCCTAATGTAAAAACTTACTAGTATCAGCGTGAGTAGACTTGAAGGCGCCGCCAGTCGGCTGGAAACCTTTAGGTCCCCCTGGACTGGACGCAGTTATACCGCCGTGAAGATTGTCCGACGAACCCGCCCTGGCAATGAAAAAACAACACGTAAATTCCATAAGTTTACTTACTTTGACGCTATGTATCTTTATAATAAATAAACTTTGTTGTTCAAGAGCGCATTACAAATTCAAATAGCACTAGGATTCCGTGTGACTTGGAAATTTGACACCTTTGTCTTACAAGTTTATAAGATAGTAGTATTCTATGTACGAGCCTACCACATAGAATATAAACTAACATTATAAAGAGGTTACTGTATCTTTATAAGAAAGAAAGAAAAGAAAGAAAAATAAGACAGAAACACGTGCATACAAAAAGATAACTAACTCAAGTAACAGAACAATGAAATAAAACACAATAGATCTAATATAATCATGAGTACCAAATAGGAATAGTCGGCAGCATCTGGCACGTCATGCCTGTGACAAGAATGCTTCCACTCAGCATGATGCTATAAGAGGTAATATCTCGCAGTACTGGTGCAGTTACAAAATATGTATGTGAATGAATGTGAATAACAGAGCAGTGGTGGCCCAGTGGTAACGGCCGCGACTTACGAGTTGTAGGTCGTAAGTTCGAACCCTAACAGGCGCTTTACTTTGAGTAAATAATTTCATCACCACTGCTCTCAAAACGGTGAAAGAAAACATCGTGAAGAAACCGGCATGTCCTAGAACCAAAAATTCGAAGACATGTGACATCTACCAACCCGCACTGGGCCCGCGTAGTGGATTACGGCCCACTCCCTCTCATAGAGAGGAGGTCTGTGTCCCAGCAGTGGGAACATTAATGGCTAATTATGTGATTATGTGTGAATGTGAATAAAATAAATGGATAAATGGATAAATTACCTAGCTTTAATAGGTTTAGGCCTTCTAGTGTGGTCGTGGTGCGACGGCAAGTAATCTCGAGTGTCCAGTCCTTCAGAGTCCGAATCTGTCACCTTCTCTCCACACTTCAGGTCGATTTCTATGTTTTGTACTGCAACTGGCGGTTCTTCTAATGTTTGGGATGGCTGTAACATAAATGGGTATATGAGAAATGGATTAGTGATAAAAGTATAACCAGGGTCTGGTAGTCAGGAGCGCGCACGAGACCATGGCTCATATGATCAGACCAAGGAAATGTCTGGACTAGAAAAGAGACTCTGAAGAATATTCGGATAGGAAACACCGACCACATCTAGATTATAAAATATTAGCTTCCGCCCGCGGGTTCGCCCGCGTGGTATGTCGATAAAAAGTAGCCTATGTCCCCCGAGATGCCATTTAACTTCTTGATCAATTTTATCAAAAATCCGTTCAGTGGTTTAGGCGTGAAAAGGTAATATACAGACAGAGTTACTTTCGAATTTATAATATTTGTATGGATTTTGACATGTCTTTTACATGTCAAAATCCATGTTGGCTAAAACTAATTTATAAAATAAATATAATTTATGTAGAAAATTAATAACGTACGTAGCCTAATAGGCCATTGAAATTGACCTACGTCGATATTCTGTCGGTTTAATGTTTCATTTACGCATTCCATTTACTTCTAACCTGTGGATGCTGACCAAATACTTCACAGTACGCTAGAAGAAACTAAACTAAGACATCACGTACAGGAGGGTATTAGATAAGTGAGGGAACATACCATTTGCTCATCGTCACTAAGGTGTGGTGATCCAATGTGGTTGTACGACGCTACCGGCACCGGCAAGTCCGAGTTGATTGTAAGAGAACCGCTGGTAACCACCTCCGATGGCGTTCGGGGACTCTGTAAACACGCATGTCCCGAAATTAATTTAAAATTATAGAACAGCAATATACAAAGACAATTACAAAGTTAGGGCACAGTCTGAGATCTGTAGGCAGTCTACTACGATCCAGGGGGCCTAAAACGGCCACATTAGCAATTCCTCTAAAAGTAATTAATTTCCTGAATTCCCAGCTGTCTAGCAGTTCCTCTAATTAGACACAAAAACAATTCATAATGTGTGGACCATTTTACGAATCTCCATAGAAAACTGTCAAAAAGATTACGATGATTCATAATGTTTTCCTATTATGATTCTGCTAAAGTGACTGTTTTAAGCCCCCATTGTATTGAGCACATCGGTGTCACACATTACATCAGGCCTGTAATCCCCCAAGGGTTAGACATAGGTGTCCCTTATAGTACACGCCACATTTCGCCAGTCAAGTCCCATGTAATAGGGGGCGAGCCTATTGCCTTCAACCGGGCACATATCCAGACTCCGGGCTACTATAATCAGATACTGTTGTTAATTTGGGAGACGCTCCATACTTGAGACTGGTGTAGCAAAACAGTTTATCCTGAGTAGTGGCGGTATTATAGTTTGACAGATACCGCTGTACCGAGCCTTAGGAATGCACGGCGAGCGGCAGCGATGACCAATGAGCGCCGCACTGCCGCCTGGGAGCCGTGCGCGTACCTAAGGCGCGGTACATCGATGACGTTGAACTACAATTAATATTTGTCTAATTTCTCGATGATTTTTATTGACATTACAACAAGATTCAAGTTGTTTTTCTATCGTTGTTACCTGTGGCATAGATCCAGTAGGATCTTTGCTACTGGAAGACTTCCTACGATCTTTGTTGCACCATTTCCATTCGGGATGAGCTTTGAAGTGGGCTTCTTTGACCTGAGAATAAAAGAACACATTCATTTAATATAAAGTATAATTTACATTACAAATTACAATGTTACGTGTAATATAAACGACACTCATTTGTATTATAGACGGTGTTGTATGTAGCGAGTAACTACACAATGAGATCGCAACAATACATAAGTAGGGTATTGGGAGGTAACCAAGCTTGAACATTTGAACATGATAATGGCAATAAAACGGTCACTACACATGTCATGTGTGTTGTTACCAGCAGACATGTGGCTTGCTAGTGTCCAGTGCACAGATATTATAATACTACGTACAGATACCCAATCCCATACAAAGAAATGACACCACCCTAAGTCTGGCTATTGAGCTGGCTATTTTTCTTCCTCCATTTTTTTAACAGATGGCAGCATCAGCGACTCACTAATTGCCAGAGACTGTAGTTTTTAGGCATGGGTTCGATATATCAAAACGTAACTTATATCGGATATGTGTTTATTATCATACCATATCGATATCTAAATATACATAACCGTTTTCACAAAAACTTCATCGAGCTATGGCTTATCCAAAGCGCAACAACGAGAACGAACTACGAATAATGTCGAATAAGTAATAACGAACAAAACGCAAACTTCACATCACGAGCGATATGACATCGACGGTTTTTATTCGCTTTGTCTCTGTCTTACCATTCAATGTTTTACTGGCGTAAAAGTGATGAAGCAAATATTACGTAACTTCGGCTAGTGATTGGTTATTTGGTTAATAATAGTGCGTGCGTAATATCTATATCCTAACGCGCTAGCAATAAGGTCTAGTTTCTATTTATTTAGTTACAACAAATATTCCATAAGTTAGCAACTTTCCGGCGGCTACTCGATATCAGGGAGCAAATCGTACTACTGATATCAATATTTGAAAACGGTTTTCGATATCGATATGAAAACTGAATATCGGTTACATATCCGTTAGCAACTAAATACGAAAATGCCCATGTCTAGTAGTTTTAAAACGCCATCTAGGAGTCTTGCCTAGTACCTAGGCAAGACTCCTAGATTTTTTTCTACCTTTTTTTACGTTTTTTCTTCCTAGGAGTTCAATTCTTATATTTCTACGTAAAGTAAACTAGATTTAAATAAAAGTTTGTTTGATTTTCCTTAATGAGACGACTAAACGTTAAGTTTAAAGTGACCTGTCATCACTTGAGTAAAACGCCATCTATTGTAAAGTAAGTATCCAGTGTAAAGAAGCTAAACTAAGCGTAACATACGCCCAAAAACCGTACCTCGAACGCGATTTTGAACGCGTTCGGTGCGGGGTAATCGCTTCTATAAGTGTGATTTATTTTTCTATTGCAAAGCCGGTCACTATGCGCCAAAACACACAAATATCAATTAGCAGCCTTGTTCCACTCACTGCTGAGTAAAGGCCTCCTTCTTTTTGTGCCATGCTTCCCTGGTCTGAGCGATTCTCATTACATTATCTTATTTGCATAATGGCGCAATTTCATTAGTCGATAGGGCCCGCATGCCGGGTGCGAGAGATTTCTGGAACGTACGTTCCAGAAATCTCGCATTCGGGGAACCGAAAAAGTATTTGACTCACGACCCGCAAGCTGTATATCGACCAATTAATTTCATTGGTCGATATCCCGATCGGTATAAAGCAAGCGGGGAATCCCTGCAGAAGGTGACGAACACGCATCGACTTGTTAACTTTCATTGGTTGTTATCTCGCCTGCGGGGACTCCCCGTATGCTGTATACCGAACGAGTTAACGACCAATAAAATTGCGCCATACTGGCGCAATTTTCAAGGAGTAACTAACCTCGCTAGCAAGTTCGTTGTACTTCTGTTTCTCCTCCGGTTTGAGCGAGTACCACCACTCGCCGAGTATCTTGCTGACCGTACGGTTATCCTGGTTAGGGTGCATTTGATGCACAATCTGGCGATGGCGTTTGGAGAATATCATGAACGCGTTCATTGGACGTCGGATGCGACGCTCTTTCTGTAATTTGATATTATATGTAGAGAACAAAGTCATTTCATAAATAAAATATTAGCGAGTAAGAAACTTTCAGAGGTCAGGCAGGGCTTCCCAACCATTTTTAACGGCGGGTCCGTGATAGATCAACGATAATCTCATCAAATAGAAAAAAATATATAATAAATAGTCTTAGGAATTTTTGTAAATATTTCTTATTTTTTTCGTTGAGACATTCTCTCTCGGACCTATGTAGTTTGGAAAACCTTAATCTAACGAAATTATTAAAAAATATATTTTTGGTTTTGTTACAAATTGTTTACCATGCAATACCATTACACTGTCATAATTTTTATTAAACCTCCAATTTGTGATAAATTGATAATAAAAAAATTGTGTAAAGTCTATGGCCTATGTGCGTTTTTTCCAAAAATTTACCTTTTCCTGTGTAGCAGGCGAGTTAAGCGCAGACGTGTTCTGCGACGGCCTCTTATTGGAGTCATCCCCGCCGACACCCGAGTCTTCGGACTCAAACACCTCATCATCTTCATCCATGCACATCGGAGGATCTGGAATACATTGTTTGTCTTACAAATTGACAAACAGAATACATATGCTTTGAGTTTTAATGTTTTTTGGGACATAATTCGGAGGCTAACCCGCTGGTCATGTCAAAACAACCCTCATTTTACCATACAATTATGCAGGTCAAAATAAGACTAGTAGCCCTCTTATTCATAATGATCTGAGGGGAAATTCCCGTATTTCATTCCCATTCGCAATCTGTCAAAATTACTATCAATGTATGTACACACGGCTACACATCAAGCTATACATTTCCAGTATACGCGGAACTCGCATTAAATCCTATACAATGCGAGATCAGCAGAAACTGGAAATGTATAGCTTGATGTGTGTACCAACATTTTACACACGGCTACATATCAAGCTATACATTTCCAGTATACGCGGAACTCGCATTAAATCCTATACAATGCGGGATCAGCAGAAACTGGAAATGTATAGCTTGATGTGTGTACCAACATTTTTGACAAGTTTGACACTTTGCGACTTGAAGGTGAACGTTTCATAAGCACGAGAATTGACCTTCTGATAACATTCGTTTAATCTCTCACTCAGTTAAAATTACATGAATGACAGGTTTCTATAACCTTTGTTAAAATGTCAAGTTTAGAAAAATGCACCTGCAAATTGCTACTTAGTTGGAGTTAAATAAAAATACCAGTGCTTTTATTGTGACTTCTAGGCCTGATTCCAACAAAAAATGATTTCAGAACCTCGTTTACAAAAAACAGAAGTTATAAATACATACCGGTAGCCTCCGTCTTAATCTGGTCTTCAGTCTTGATAAGTGGCGCGGGCGTGTGCGGCGTGTGCGGCGTGTGCGGCGTGCGCGGCGTGCGCGGCGTGCGCGGCGACGGCGGCGCGGCCGGCGCGACCGGCGCCGCGCCCGCGGGCGGCGGGGAGCCGCTCAGCAGGGGCACGAGGGATTGCCAGGGAAATGTGTTGCCGGATACTGAAGAGAAAGTAAACGGATTTTGACATTTGGCAAGGAGATAGATGGTATCCTAAGGATCCCGACATAGCCTAATTTTTGTCTAAAGGGGGTTGATACAGGGGTTGAAAAGGGTTTTATAGAAAACCCAGCATTGCATTAAAGTTAGGTCAGGGATATGAACATTCAAAATGCTTTTGGTAAGAAATAAAGAACCGCGTGTTACAACGTTTTTGTAAAATCATCCCCAAAGACGTAAAATAGGGGATGATTTTAAAATTCACAGTGATGGGAAATAAAGTCATAGCCCGAATCTTAAGATAACATTTAGTCTTTATTTCATACAAATAGGTCCACTCACTGGGTTAAAAGTTCTTACAATTTATTATCTGTCCATCTGTTAACTTTTCACTCCTTAACGGCTGAACGAATTTGTATGAAAGGCATACAGATAGGCCATGATTTGGGTTAGGACATAGGATACTTTTAACCCGTTAGTACGTTCCCGTGGGATGACATCCGAGATCCACGCGGGCGAAGCCTCGGGCAAAAGCAAGTATTTAATTAAAGCAACATCTTTTTTTTTTTAAATAATATATTAACGCAAAACAGATTTAACTTAGGTAAGTCTAAAAAGTGTAACGGTAAAAATAACACTATTGATGCCACAGTTAAAAGAAACAACTTATGTAATAGACGCCATCATTAAAATTATTTATTATTAATTATACATATTTCCAAGGCTTAACCCGTGAGGAAAACCCTATTGATACAGGCGTCTGTGTATGGTCTGTTCCAACAGTATCTGATCAAAATGTAAACAAATGGATCAGAAAAAGGAATTGTTGTGAATGCCAATTTGTAGTTACACTTTTTGTTATTGTGAATGTCAAATTGAGTGCTTTGATTTGTTTATTTGAATACTTATATACCCGAAATTCTAATCCTTACTAATATTATAAATGCGAAAGTAACTCTGACTGTCTGTCTGTCTATCGGTTTGTCTGTCTGTCTGTCAGTCGCGCTTTCACGCCAAAACTACTGAACCGATTTAAATTAAATTTGGTACACAGATAATCTAGAGCCTGAGAAAGGACATAGGCTACTTTTTACCGACATACCACGCGGGCAAAGCCGCGGGCGGAAGCTAGTTTTAAGTATGTTAAAGATGTTTTTTCATTTGACAATTGAGGTTAATTTTATAACCTCAATTTTCGTCGATGAAACAATGTTATTCGTATAATATTTTTTTTGGAAAAAGCGGAGAGATATAAAGATGAAATCATCCAATGAAATCATCCAAACACAGATGAATCCTAACTAATATTATAAATGCGAAAGTGAGTTTGTTTATTACGCTTTCACGCTAAAACGGTTGAACCGATTTGGATAAAATTTGGCATATGGGTAGGCCATGACCTGGAGAAGGACATATGCATACTTTTTATCCTGGATCGCAGACGAAGTCGCAGGTAACAGCTAATATGTTAATAATTCCCTGTAGTGAGTGATTGCGTAAGAATTTAACATTTAACCGAAACAGGGTTTATTTACACTTTCAACAAATATTTTTGGAACAGATATTAGACGCCATCATTCTAATTTATCCAAGGCATTATGATAACCCGTGAAAAAAACATATTGAAACTGGGGACTTAAAACAGTCACTTTGGCAGAATCATAATAGGAAAATAATATGAATCTTCGTAATCATTTGATTGACAGTTTTCTATGATGGATTCTAGATTCGTAAAATGGTCCACACAATATAAATTGCTTTTGTGTCAAATTAGAGGAATTGCTAATGACAGCTTGAAATTCAGGAAATGAATTGCTTTTAGAGAAATTGGTAATGTGGCCGTTTTAGGCCCCCCTCAACAAGACAGCAGTACGACAAAATCTTCTCATATCCATGTGTGACCAAAAGAAGGTGGGACAATGATATTATATTAATATACACTCACAAAACAACAGAAAAAAGTGTTCCGTGCAGCAGCGGCTGCACACATACCCACATTTCATTTATTTTACATTTCACTACAAGTAAAAATGAAAGAAAGGAGATGGCTTGATAAAAACAACAAGAAAAAAAGAGACAGCTAGTGTTGTCAGTTGCGCGTGAATGTAAACAAACATTATTCTGGCCACCAATCACCGAATGTTGGCATCACAGACTAACAAATTTAACGAGACAGAAGGTAAAAACCGCGCGTACTAAATTTGTGCACGCGGTTTGTACCTACTACGTTTGATTTCTACTGTTTCATTTGGCTCCTACTAAAAATCGGCCACCGATTATCAGCTGTGGGCTGGCAGCCTGAATGTGGTGATAAAAAATAGAAATAGCTTTACTTTAGTATTCTCCGTGATACATTATGGTAATGGTCAGCTATCTATATTTTCTTTTCCTGCACATGATATGTTTAATTTCTATTTTAGTATATCAATCATTTCATAAGACAAAATGATTAATTAAATAATACAAGGTTAGAAAAAAGGAAAACAGAACTGTGGGGTAACGATGACTTTACTGCCTACGATATTCGCATCTGTACTTTTATTCTATGTCCGGAGTGAATGCGTCCTTGTCGTCCTCACGACAAACAATTGTATTTCCATTTCTTTCTTTTTTCTAACCTCCAAATATCAGAATATTAGGAAAATAATTGAAATTTAATAATAAATCGAAGTATATTGCGTACCTACTTATGATACGAGATCCCTTGTGTTTTATTAACTTTGGTATCATTGGTACACTTTCTAAATACACACGATGGCATTTTTGATTTGTTTAGCTGCTTCAACTAAGCGTATTACTCGCGCCATGCGTGTCGCAGACTTCAAGTCAATATGTTACAATTGGGGTGTTTTCGAGTCTTCACGATTGCGCGCTCACAACATATCTGTTTAATATAATATCATTGAGGTGGGAGGCGTCTATTGCCATAATTCCAAAACAAGTTTCAACAGATCTTTTTGCAAACGTGATAGTTGTCACGACGCATACGTGACGTGAAAGAACAAACAAACAAGATACATACCTAAAAAAATCAAGGACATTGACATTTATAAAAATCCAATCAGAGATAAAGAGAAATTCTTTCTGATTACATTTTCCTGCGTACACATAATAGTAGTATAATGTAATGAGTGATAGTACTCACCGATAATCGTGTGCGACGTGGGTGCTGGCAATACTGGTAGCAACTGGTTAGGGTGCACTATCACTGCGCTGCTGTTCACGTTGTTTATCTATAACCAATGTTTATATGTTTTAATTAATACAAAAACAACATCTAAGTAGAGGAAAAACACATATCAATTTGATTGCGAATTTCTGTATAAATACAGTCCTAGTACCATTTGACCAGGTATGTACTTAGTTTAGTTAGGTCGTTTGAGTGTTTAATGCTGGGGCCACAATGACGGTCAACGTCAATACTCATTTGCCGCCAGGCCGCCACCCGAGTTATGGCCTTAGGTCAAACGCCAATGTGAATGCCGTTGTCAAATTCTCGCGATAAGTTGTGGCTACGCCTACGGTTAACGTCTATCATCGCGATAATTATTATTATTATTTAATACTTTAAGCACACAAATGTACAGAGGCGGACTTAATGCCATAGGCATTTTCTACCAGTCAACCAAAAGTCAAAGATAATCAACGGCGTTTCCCGTTGGTGTGGCCCCAGCATAACAATGTAAAATTGCACGAGTTTATAAAAGGGAATTAGGAATACTTATTCCTAATTCCCTTTTATAAACTCGTGTAATTTTAGCTAATTTAATTTGACCCTGTATGTGACTTCAAATACAGGGTCAAATTAAAATAGCTAGCAAAACTCCGCATACGTGATGGGTAGGGCTATCTAAACATGATCAAACAAAAGATAAATAATTTGATGAGTTTTTTTTTAGGGTTATCAACCACAGTTATTGTAATCTTATGACATACATACCTAACAATAATGATATTAAGATTGATTATAATAGTAGAAATATTAAGTAAATGCTACTTACATGATCACCATTATCTAAACTCCGGTGTTCCTGTTCATTATCATTATTGATGAGCTGTTGCTGCAGGTGATTTATTCGCTGCTCGATCTGAAATGTTCCACAATCGTGAATAAAGTCTGATTCGACACAACAACGCGACGCGACTTCAACAAAACAATTTCTGTGAAAACTTCAAGGCGAACAATGCGGTGGCGCTACCAGAAGAATACATCTCAATCTTAAAAAGACAAGTTTGTAATGTTCTCATCCATTAGCCCTTAACTATACTATTTCTAATTGTGTACAGGTGTGTCAGAAACTGATAGCTCAGGCTCTAGGGAGGTGACAATCAAATCTATATCTATACATAGTATGAACAAAGTCGCTTTTCGTGTCCGTCTGTGTGACCCCTTATATCTTCTTAACTACACAATGGACTTTGATGCGGTCTTCACCATTATTAACAGCTAAAATTCCGGAAGGTTTAGGTGTATAATATAAGTAAGGATTACCAAGTGCAATACGATGTTGTGATGCTTGAACTTATCGGTCAAAAACAAATTACGCCCGCCACCAAAAAATAAACAATATTAAATACTTTTGATTTGGCCAGATAATAATCACGTGCGCAATATTGATACCGATTTTTACTGAGATAATGCAAAGTCGGAGCCACAGGAGCGGCAAAATAATTAAAAAAACAATACAGAATGCCGAAACCTTTCTAATGAAGGAACTTAAATTATTAAGTTGGTATGCAATGGGGAGGGTCAGACAATATTTATTACAGATGACGCCATCCTCGCTGATAACTGACAGCTGTATGTCCGTTGAATTTTCAAATGTTTCAAGGATACTAAAGTCCGGTCGCGAAGCAGAAAGAATTTCGTACAATGACCCCTCATTACTTATCTCTATCGCTCGTTCTCAAATGTATTGCCGTCGCGTTCACACATTAGAAGGACCGCCCTTATCGCGAGCGAACTAATATGTAACACGTTCAAAAATTACGGTGTTCGACAGGTAAACAACACCAGCGATGATGCGACACCAAGCGGAATAAATTGGCAGTGTCTCTCCCCATTGAAGTCAAGCAATGATATTGCACCTGACGAATTTGCCCCTGATAAAATTACAGTTGTTATTTCACTACATAAAAACGTTTTTTTGATACTCACTTGAACAGTCTCTGCCGGCTCGTTTTTTATAAACACGTACTTCTTTTCCGTGGTATTCTGCGGCACCATAGTGACATAGTATCTCTTCACAGGGTCTTTCATATCCGGTTCCACAACGGACAACAACCGTGCCTGAAGCGGCGCCGGTTTCAGAATCCTCTTATTATTATCTTCCATTACGCGAGTCTCGGATAGTTCTGGGGGCCGAGTGTCAATAACATTACGGAGAATATTGTTCTCTCTTTGAGTCTGATGATCTCTCTCATCATCATCATACTCCGAGACTCTTCTATTCAGAAAATTTTCATGATTATTTAGTGGGGGCGACATTTCCGTGTCGCGTCGGTAGTTGTCGTGGATTCCGTTCCGATGGATCGGCTGCGTTCGGTATATTTGTTCTACGTCTATTCCGTTTGATGTTGGAATAGTTCTGGGGACGATAAGGTTGTGTGCTAGTTCGTTCGTATTACGAATAGTGTTCGCGATGCTTGTTTGCAGACTCTGTGTATTTAAATTGTTCAAGTTGAGAGAAATACTCGAAGGAAGAGTTAGGCTTGAAAGAGTCGTGGTAGTAGCATTTATGCTTGTATGTATAGTATTTTGTAAGTTCAGGCCTGAGGTTTGAACGCCGATCACATTGGATTGGGAGACGTTGTTCGTTTGAACGATTGTAGGCCCGTTTCTGTTTTCCACCTGGGAAATGAAGGTCTAATTTTACCATAACTTAATTATAGCTTTAAATAACAGATGTTTTATAGTAAGTAATTTGTAATACCTGATAATGGTAGTTAGGTCCTGGTGAAACTCTTATGACGCTGGTGGCCACTCCACTGGCGGGTGAGTTCACCCTGCTAGGTCGGACTAATTCAGGCCTGGAATAAAACATTTCTGTGTTAATTTTATTGTTTGCACTTGGAAGTGGCTTGGTAAAACCGGGAGCGTTCGCCAAACGTCCAGGCAGCGTAAGTACAGCGCAAACGCGACTCTAACACCGCGTCAACATGATGTATTTTGGTGCAACCACTTCAGGCTTATGTCGACGCTTATGCTGGACAAACAATCAGTTAAACTCTTTTATGCATAGATAGAGAATTTTATAGATTAGCTATCAGCGTAAACTTTATGAGATAGCGATAGTCTTTGATACTCATTTATAATAATAATTTCCAAAGAAATCGTATAGTGACAGCCGTTTTGATGGGCCCCAGTCGTAGGCAAACAAATGGGGGGTCAATCAAAGGTTTGCATACCTATGCGAAGGAAATTTATGCATTCGGAAGGTTTTTTTAATTGTATGATTGTATAAGGTACCTGATAAGGTGATGATGGTACAAGGCCGCGGGGTGGTGCGGCTGCGGCTGCGGCGACGAGATGGGCACGAACAGGTTGTTGCGCAGCCCCGGCGAGCCGCCCGCGCCCACCGGCGACGCGCCCGGGCTGCCCGAGCGGGAGCTGCCCAGCGACACTGGGGGACGAGATACATGTTGTAAGATTTACAATAGCATGTACAAGCCGTGTACCAGATGGGATTTCTCATCCCATCGGAAACTACTGAGTCCCGATGATTGCACTGATGGATGAGATGAATTTTCAAAAACTGATGATCTTTCTTTATCGTGTAGTTAGTGACTTACCTGGTGGTGGTGGAGGACCTCGTGGCTAAGTAATAACAGCCGCTCGGGTCGATCCATCAGGTTAAGCTACGCTTGCCGGGGTTGGTCCGTGGATGGGTGACCATTTTCACATATCGAGACTCCTCCGTGCCTCGGAAAGCACGTTAAGCCGTTGGTCCCGGCTGTCATTTGTGGATCTTTGACAGTCGTTACGAGTCGTCAGAAGTACGAAAGTCTGACAACCAGTCTAACCAAGGGGTATCGTATTACCCAGTTACTGGGTTGTGGAGGTCAGATAGGCAGTCGCTCCATGTAAAATACTGGTATTCAGCTGCATCCGGTTAGACTGGAAGCCGACCCCAACATAGTTGGGAAAACGCTAGGCAGATTGAGTGACTTACCTGGTGTCAGCATTTTTATGCCGCCCTCTGAATTGATTCCATATGCCGTCGAGAAATATCTCTCGGGCATGCCGGTATCCTCACGATGTTTTCCTTCACCATTTTTAAAGCAAGGTGATAATTACACAAAGTTGATACAAATAACTTTCACAACAGAAGTCTAAACACTTCCACGTTTCTTACTTTCAAAAATAACGTATTTCCATCCTACCTTTCATTACCTTTTTAACCCCCTTAGGGGATAGGTTTCCCAAAAACAATGATTAAACTAACTTTTACTTATAAACAGAAATCTAAATATCAATTTCCACGGTTTTCACTTCAAAAGTGATGAACATTATTATAGAGAAACTTAAATCCCCTTCTATTTTACCATTACAGGGGATGTATTTAAAGAAATTGTTCCCTACTGCTAACATTTGTTACAAAAGGAACTCTTGTGTAAAATGTTATGCTTACGCACAGCCGAAACCGCTGGGAGTGAATGAATGAATGAATTTAAGATTTTTAATAAGTAGAATTTTTGTTTTAGACTGCGTGACATGACATCCGCATCCCTTGAAATAGAAGTACCTTACATTACCTAACGTAACAATCGTACTTTTACACACTATATTTTTCACATTCCTCTCACACGCACACCAGATATTATAAATTTATAATCATTCGCACCTTGATAAGAGCGAATCTCCATATAGCCATGACGTCAAACAACGTTACTTTCTTACAATCGTGACGTCAATTGAACAGGATGTGCTCGTGGTAATTATGTTCCATTAGCCTTACGTTTAGTTTAGAGTAACATCACAATCTACCTGTAATGTAGGTAATTACACACACCCTTCTACGGCGAAGCAAAAAGGAGGGTTATAATTTTGACCGGTATGTATGTATGCATGTTCATGTGTTCCCTCGTAACTTCTAAACTACCGATCATAATTTGATAAATGAGAAGTTGCTGGTAGCGTCTTGATCGTCCTCTGGTTATAGGCTATGTGGCGTCACATTAAATTGAATATGGCGCCCTCTAGAGGACCATGCTGCATGCATCTGCCATGTTGCCATGTTGGGTATCAAATGAAAGGGCTTGATTAGCACATTTCAGATATATATAAATAAAACCCCAAAAAAAAGGATATATGAACAAGACATCACAGACAGACAAATAAAAATCCGGAGTCACACGTAATCTGTTCGATTTATACCCTAACACGTGTGACGGCGGATTTTTTATTTGTCTGTATGTGATGTCTTGTTTACGTCTTTTTAGTTGAGTTTTAGTTTTATAACTTTATTTTTTTTATCTTAACTTGAACATAAACAGGCGGATCGGCTAGTCGCATTATTTGAAGACATACACTGTTTTCCATGAAGGCGAAATTACTTCATATAATTAAGGATCGGACGTCACTAGGTAAGTTAGTCCGATCTGTATAATTATATCACTACACGACAGTCAGACGCTCATCACAAAACACTCCAGACATTTGACATGAGGCCCTAACAGGAACGCGTGACGTAAACATAATGTGAATTCGAACGATTTTTAAATCTAAAATACAACTACCCTTTAGCATTTTCGTTTAATTTTTTACTAATATCACCCATAGACTATTATCTATTATTATTATTCTATTAGTCTTATTTATAACTGAGTAGCTTATAGGACCGAAACGAGTATTTTCAATTTTAAAATAAGTTGAATGTACGTTTCGTTTCGTCACAGATCGTCTTTCATTGGTCCGCGGCATAACAGACAGGTTTAGTAATCAAGAGAGCCGTTCAGAACAGAGATAAATACCTACTTATTTAATAATAAAGGTTTACCAACAGATTCTGTTTACAATTTAACTAAAGTAAAGGTAACAATAGCCTTGGACTTACACTCGTGGCTCTAGAATTTGGGTATGGCAGGGATACCGGGACCCTTGGCAACAGGCAACTGAGGGAACACGGGTGGGTTTTCTTCAGTAAAAGTCCGACACGCCCGCCCTCCCGCTTCGCCCAGAGCGGGAGAAGTCAGTGTATGGCAAAGTTAAAAACAATATAAATGAGATCATACCCAACATATTAGCAGCCTCAGTCTCATCAGAATCAAAGCGCCCGGTCACACGGTAGTGTGGCGGCGTTGTGTCAGACTCTCGCGAAGTCTCGTCGCCTTCCACGCCAGTACCGCTTGAAGACAGCGATTTACTGCTACTTCTGAAATGGAAATGGTATTTTAGAAGGATGCAATGTTAGAATATACAATAAACAGTGGACATGGTAACTCAAATGGCTCTCCTAGACTTACAGCTTCTTTATCCTACGATTTAATCATTTAGTTTTTTTTAATGATGGCAATGTTCACTCTTTCCAACAAAGAATATCATTCTCTGGTGACCTGGAGGCCTACCAATACCGCTTACATAACATACATACATAATCAGCCTATAATGTTCCCACTGCTGGGACACAGGCCTCCTCTCTGTGAGAGGGAGTGGGTAAGCGTAATCCACCACGCGAGGCCAGTGCGAGTTGGTAGATGTCACATGTCTTCGAATTTTATTTTTGGTTCTAGGACATGCCGGTTTCCTCACGATGTTTCCTTCACCGTTTTGAGTGAGTGGTGATGAAATAATTTACACAAAGTAAAGCGCCTGTCAAGGTTCGAACCTACGATCTACTACTCGTATGTCGCGGCCGTTACCACTGGGCCACCACTGCTTTCAAAAGAAAGGGGAAAGAGATGGAGAGTCCTATAGAGCTTCATCTCTTTCCTACACTGAAGTTATATTAAAATAATACTGCTGTAAGCGGTGGTGGTAGGCCCCCTGGTGACGGTTCGACGTAGTGGATGTCCGTTCATAGTTATGACAAGAAAATCTTGTCCACCGCCCAATAGATTCGTTCCAAAACATTGCAATGAAAGCAGTAACAAAGCAGTTTTCATTGCCCTTATTTCAAAACAGTCTCGTTCTGCAAATTACAACTGTTTTTTTCTTGTATGTATATGTCTGAGTTGACGAAGTATTTAAATAGATACGAGACAACACGACAAATAACATTTGGAGGTAACTGTTGGATTTTTCGTAGATTTAAGCAAATTTGTATTTAGTGTTTACCTTTTTACCAGAATTAACTTTTATTATTATTATTTATTACTTAATAATGTACAGAAAATCATTCCATTCAGTGTACTTAGGGATGAAACTATAACCATTCACTGTAAATTGAGAGTTACAGTGAATTATGAAACTTTTGAAACGAATTATTAATGTAAGTCAATTTCCTGTTACATGGCGAATGAACAAAAAGGGACACAAAATCGCAAAGTTCAAATCATTTAAATCAGGAAAACGCAATTATTTTATAAAGTAGGTAGGTAGTAGGAGATACTCATTTCCAATATCCAACCATCCCATTATATTAACAAATTGTGTCATTTTGCATTGGTATTAAAAATGAGAATTTAAATCTGCTGATTTTTCCATAGAAAATGGAATGGTATGGAAAATCCGCCCTGATTATATGAAATATTCAACAACGTTATTTGCACCCATTCATCTTTCTTAACATGAACTGACAAGCAACTTTGTCCAAACTCATCTGTTTTAATGGTCAAACAATTAATGTTAATAAGAAAGACTGCATGAATAGTCCCACAATTCAATTGCGGTTTTACGTATTGTTTTAGCACGCATTGTATAAGAAAAATCACTATATAAAACATGGTCGAAATCTGAGCCAGAACCACAATTACAATCAAATTATAGTACACCACAAGAATTATTGCACCACTTGTGTAACAATAATATTTAGAATCCTTTAACGAAAACAAAGGTCACTCGTGTCGAAATAAAAAAACATCTGTAATAATAATATACCTATCCCAGTATTTAATAGTGGCTAAGTAGCTACAGATTGGGTAAATGTATCATGTTCACAGAAATTCGCGTAGTTGTTGTATTACATTTCACTGTATTAATGTGGACTGTTCTTTTCTTTGTTACATTTTATGTTACGTTTCACTAATCTGTACCATAACGCACGGGACATACACAAGAGAGAGGCGCCCGCGGCTCACCCACTCCTGTACATTTTGTTTGAAATATGAAAGGAGCGGCGCAACGCCCACGCCGAACCATCCCCTCGCCCGCGCCGAACTGTCCCCTCGCCCGCGCCTTAGGTAACGTTAAATAACAAATGACGACTTGGGGCATTTTAGTTTTTTAGAAACATACAGTTATTTGTCAACAAGTGCAGAGCATTTTTTGATCAATGTCAATTACATTCAGTGCATTTACCTCTGTTGTGGAGTATGAGCAGATCCTTGTGCCAGTGGAGTATTTGAAGACCTGGTGACTCCTCGTAGAGACAGGTGTCGGGAACAAAAGCCCCTTCGTTGGCTCTCCTTGGTACAGCCGTCTTTGGAGCACAGCCGCCGCCATTGTTTGCCGTTGAATTTCTTACGGATTCCCGTCGGGGTTGAGACCACGTCACCTTTCTTGTACTTGTGCGGGGTTGCCGCTTGAGATCTGTTGAAAAGAAGAATGTTGTTTATTTGGGAGATTGATAAATATGTTTTAACCCATCATCTGCCTAGCCTTTTCCCAACCGACTTGGGCTTGGCTTGCAGTCTAATCGGATGCAGTTAATATCATTATTTTACATGGAACGACTGCCTATCTGCCCACCACAACCCAGTTGCTGGGCAACAAGATACACCTTGCCAAGACTGGCTGTCAAACTTTCGGGCTTCTGACTACCTGTAACGACTGTCAAAGATCTTTGAAGGGACCAACTGCTCATATGTCACCCACACACGGACCGATCTCGGCAAGCGTTGCTTAACCTTGAGGATGACGCGTGCGACTGTTATTATATATCCACGAGCCCTCGAGCGTAAAATATGTCTTATCTATTGAAAGTTAGAGCATATAATTTCGCTGGCGGGGCTTACAGATTGTTTTATTATGCAGGTCTACAACCGATAAGTATAATCAGCCTAAAGCCTGAGATTGCAACCACGATCCAGATTACTGGATCGTAGAAGACTGCTTTTTGTTTTTTTTTGTGTTCTTCAGTGAGGTAAGTAATGTAATGTGTGAATAAACTTGATCAAACGATTGCTTACTCACCTAGGTGTAGGGGGTTGAGATCTGGGGGTGAGACTGCGCTCCAGCAAGCTCGAGGTACTGCCGCGACTCTGGAGACTGCTGCGCTTGCTGTTGCTGCAATCTGCTGACAATACATGTTGTTATTACATTCGAAGCCCCACCAACAACGGAACAAGGTTCATTTGGCGCGTGGCCGTAAGCGGAACTAACGACGCCATCTTGTTTTGTCATTAAAATTTGTGTGACAAATTCACAAATGTTTACCAACAACGCCCCCTGGCAATGTCATTCAGGCGCCAAAAGAGTGAGATTGAGAACACAGTAACTGGATACCATATACCATGTATATCCTTAGTGTGTTCTCATTGGACTAATTTCCAGCTTAGCCGTTGCCATCGCGTTGGGGTCGCGTAAACGGCGGAATAACGCATAAACTAGAGTCAAATAATAGTGATTGTATCGAATCTACGTCGCGTTGACGAGGTGTTAGAATCGCGTTTGCGTAGCGCCTACGTTGCGTATGCGTACGAGAGCCAAAACTAGGTAAACGCCCCATATGAAAGCACACTTAATCATTAGAGGCAATGTGTCATACTAGTTTTCAGCGAAACTATGAGAGAACAATAAAAAAATACAGACACGGTAAAAGTTTATGAATAGCGAATATTTTTAAATACAGCTCTTTATCGTAGGTTTATGAACAAACTAGATATTTTCACGTTACCTAAAGACCTTAATTAATGCACGTCAAATAGTAAACAGCGTCATAAAATGGGTCACATTTACGAAGCAGTTTGAAATTCGTTTAGTTGTCAAAATAAAAAAAAAGTTCGGAATGTATGCCTCAATCATTCCTGTGTGACTAATGGACTAATGCACAATGTAATGTCTAGACGGGCAAAAAATATAACAAAGAGATTAAATCTTCATCTATTCGAGAACAATATTGTGATTGAATTTTTAAATCTGATTAATTCGGTCATAAATAACTGTCAACAAGGAAATTATTGTAATTTATTTCACACTCATTTAACACTAGTTTGATATCATCTGAAATACCGAATCCTAAATAATGAGTTGGTATTTGTCGGATTATCACGTAAGTTTTTCCTATACACACTATGTTGTGTGAGAGTTATGCAACTTTTTTAACGATTTTCACTTATTTCATGAAGTTGCATTCGTTCGAAGAACTGACCAAAATTCAATTATTGATGTTGCAGTTAAGATCTAGAAAATAAGTGATTCAGTTTTTAAACTAACTAAATATACCTCCCAAATCCGTGAACTGTCATGAGTCAGTAAAAAAACTTTCACATTTTATAATAATAATATGTAGTTTACAGTAGGATTATGCGTATTAAAGTTATTGTCGTGAAAAAGGCACGGTCGACTGTCCACAATGGTATGCATTTTACCTACACTTATGTATGGAAGTGAATGTTGGGTGTGGCTAAAAGCATGAAAGTAGAATTATTTCTGTGGAAATGCATTCTTTGAGTAGCATGTCCGGTATTATTGAATGTCAGGTCGTGTAATAGGGTGATAAGAGATTGTAGATTGAATATTGTTTAATGACGAGGGTTAGGAATACTCCGATCAAGCGGAAGGGTTAAATTCAAATATTTATGGGATGTGAATGGCAAGGAACACGTCAGTGTATATCATTCAATGGCGACCTTTTTTTGTGTCTGTGGTCCTTCAAAAAACTCAGGTAGGGGTAGTACTACGACCCGAATGTCCAGGGAGTGTGGCGTCCAAGCTACACCCGGATTATTGTTGTAACATGCATGCATGTCGACAAACAATTATGCACTATGCTAGTAAAATTCATTTGCTACACTATAAATGAGACCCGTCTTTTCTCCTCCTTTTTCTATACTTAAGTTTTATCGCCTCTTTGATTTCATCCAAGTCTTTCGTACCAAACAATAATTTAAGACTTTTTTAGATAAACTTCGGTGACAGGAGCACTTACGGACTAATATGAGGCCTTTCCACAAGATATTTTTTTATTAATACTTATTATAAAACAAATTAAAAGTTTCTATATTATTATTTATATGTAACTATTTCTGTCTCTTTCATTTAGCATAATATCTAAGCGATTGGTGTACATATACTGTAAGCTTATTTTATATTTCATATAAATAAATATCTGATAATCTCAATTTTCTACGATAATTTTTCAATTACTTTAATTTAAAAATGTTACTGAAACAATAATTGTTGGAAAAATGAGATATAAAGTTGAAACCTTTTAAATACAGGTAAATGTGTTACTTATTCCTTTATTTAGAGAGTGATTATGTCAGAATTTTACCTGGACCCCTGGACCTGGAGGGTTTGGTTACACTTTTGTCACAGACCATAGTTTCTCTAGTGAAAGCGGATAAAATATTGTAATAAATAAAATCCATAGTTACCCATATGAGACACATCAGCGGGGAACATGATATCCTCTCTACGCAGATCATCGTCGCTCTCTCCGTAGTCGTCGAAGGGCGGTCTCTTGCGCAGGTCGTCCATGGAACCGTTGGAGAGTGCGCCCACTGTTACCACGCCGCCTGCACCCGCGCCCGGCATGGGAGATGAGGTGTAGAAGTTGTCGCCGCCCATCTAGATGGGAGTTTTATGGGTCAGAATCTATGTTCTTTAATGATTAGAATAGCAGATTATACACTGAGGGAATAAAGCAGTGTCTTATGTCACGGGAGTTATAGATGATTAAATCAAGGTTTATCGCCGAGGAGAATACTCTTACTATTCACACCTGCGAGACTATAAAAAGCAATAGGATATCCGTTTTGAAAATCAGTCAATCAAATTCAGTACCATTATAGGCTAGACCTCATTTTCGACCAGGTGGTGTGAAAAGATTATTTAAATTTTTGGTTTGTAGGTCTGCATCCCCATTGGGTAGAATGGGTAGGAATTAAAAAAAAAATACTTTATTTAGTTCAAGTTTTAAGTCATATACATAAATTAACAAACTAGGAAAAAAAAGTAGGCTCAGAATTCCAGCGGTCTTAGTCAGTGGCGACAACGGTGTTGCTATTGGAAATATGTATATCGTTTTTGATACATTTTCGATACTTGATACATTATATCGATTTATCTAAATAATAAATATCACCTAAAAATATCGATATATCGAACAAAAAATATAGATATATCGATATTTTTACTGCAAGCCTAGTGTAACTACTAATTAAGTTACGGTCTCACCTGAGTAGAACCGTGATGTATGCGCAGCGCCGGGTGCAGCGAGGACGAGGAGTGCGTGCCCGCATCCTCCAGCTCGTCTGCCCACGGCGGCTGCAGCAGTCTGATGTCTGCCCGCTTCACTTCTACCATCTCTTTGCAGAGATCGCCGTCTGATACCTGGATAACATAAGTTGCTGTTATGTCCTAAAGGAAATCCCCAACTTTAATTTTTGAATGAGTATGATAGTCACGATTTTTTTTTTTTACAATGGCCATTTTTATCAAAAGTTACCTGGAATGTTAATTTTCGTTAAATTCATAGCTCATCTCCATATTCATAATCAGCCTTAATGTTCCCACTGCTGGGACACGGGAATCAGGTCATCTCTCTCTTTTGACCACATTTTAAAAAGGAAAATCATTTATTGCGGTACTAAGCACGACACTTGTAAACTTGTATGACGGAGTAGAGAGTCGCCGGACACTCAGGATTTGTTATGATTTTCTAGTTGTAACTTACAAATATTTTTTTGATAAACAAAATCACGAATAAAAGTGTCAAAATATAGTAAGTACTTGTGAACTAAATAATGATATTGGTAATACAAGCCTACAAGGCTTGTAAGTTTTGATAAACAGGGCACAGATCTCGTCATTAATCCAGTATTTTTCAGTCAGCTTCGAATGCTGAGCGTCAGAAGTGGACATGACGCGACTAGGACGTTAGGTCCTAGTGGTCCTAGTCGCTTCATGTCCACTTCTGACGCTTTTTTAATAAAATGGTATATCAAAAACCTGCATATTGTATCGACATGTATTTTACGCTACGTATTTCGTTTTGAAACAAATGCCCTAACTTAATGTAAATATTGAAACAGTGATAATAAAAACATTTCTGATCGGCTAAAGGTCGATATAATCGATGATGCGTATTCGATAAAAACCAGCCAAGTGCGAGTCGGACTCGCGCACGATGGGTTCCGTACCATTATCCATAAAAACGTTTGTGAAATGAAATGAAATTGTTTATTCTGTAAATAGGATATTGGAATCACTTTTACATGTCATATTAAAAAGTTGTAAAAATAAGCTAGATGAGGTCGGCGTTTCCTATCTGACTACTCTGAGAAGAAAGGCCGAAACAAACTCAGAGGTCACCGTCTCCTTTAAAGTCCAGACATAATCTTGGTCAGGCCATATGAGGACCATGTAGATTAGAGTCTGAAATGGTCTTTTGAGGAAAGAACCACATAGATTTGAGTGGACCTGTCCAGTCAGTGCAAGCATTTGTCAGTAATAGTGGAGCTCAACTCAGAACTTAAGGAGCTCAACGACTCGACGAACAATACCAAAGAAAGGACATTTGTTGTATGGGAGCCCCCTCAAATATTTATTTTATTCTGTTTTTTAGTATTTGTTGTTATAGCGGCAACAGAAATACATCATCTCAACTGTCTAACTATCACGGTTCATGAGATACGGCGTGGTGATAGACGGACAGACAGACAGACGGACGGACAGCGGAGTCTTAGTAATAGGGTCCCGTTTTACCCTTTGGGTAGGGAACCCTAAAAATGGGGAATTACATGAAGTGCCTACTAAGGTGCGTCTCGCGTATGACTAACATCTTTCTAGTAATTTACATAATACAACAAATATTAGTGAACTACATAAATTGCATCATTCTTTCTAGAGAAGTGTACTAGCCTGCACTTTGTTCAAAGCCTACCTACATCTAATTCATCCTATTCCTAACTTAAATTATAAATGCGAGTGTGAGTTTGTTTGTTGGTTTGTTACGCTTTCAAGGCTAAACGGCTGAACAGATTTTGATGATATTTGATATGTAGATATTTTGAACCCTGGGGAAGGACATAGGCTACTTTTTATCGATATACCACTCGGGCGAAGCCGTGGGCGGAAGTTAGTAACTAATATTAGTTTTCAAAGAAAAATGAAATGGTTGTGCAATACTTTATTATCTGATCTATAATTTAAAAACATTCTATTCACCTAGGCAGTAAAGTGCTTCAAATGCCAATTACAACTTTCGAGATAAGCATTGACATGATATTAGTAAGCTTTTTTGCAAACCGTCAGAATCTGGTGGAAGGCGTTCATCCGAAACATCCTAGATATCCGAACGCAAAAAAACAATGAATACAAAAAGTAATCTGTGATAGTGTTGTTAGATACTGATCCAAACTAAGAAAAAAACAAAAAAATAACTTCTTCATGAGATTAAAACCAAGTTGACGACGACCAGCATCATTGATCCCTGACATAAACAGGTACATATTCTGAACACAAAATCGGTGTGTTAATAATTAATCCACTATCATCGGGGAAGCCCATATTGAGCTGTATATTGACAGGATACTATAAATACAGTTAAAATCCTCACCTTAACTCGTATCCTTATAGGAGAATTAAGCACTTCATACACGAGACCTTCAACGAAAACATTTTGCACATTCTCCCGACTTGGGTCCGTAGTCCTCACTACACACAGCGAGCCCATGTGCAGATGGCTCATTTGGGGACTCGCGTCACTGATTACATCGTTCTTATTCACTCCAAACACGTCACTGTACTCGATCGGGTCACTTTCGATCCCGTCGAGTTCCACCACCACTTTGCAACCCTCAGCTTGACGGATCACTCCCGGTACGTATAGGCCGCGCTGTTTCGCCAACACTCTGTGATCCCGCCATTCTGATAAGTCGATATTGGGATATGAGATGTAAGACTTCAGTGGCGGGGATGAGTGCTGAATGATTGGGGAAGGCTGCAGCACAGTTGGCTGGTACTGCGTTGGTTGATATTCAACTGGAAGTGGAGCGTTCACTGTATTGTTGTTCGCGCAGCTCATTTCTTCTAGCACGGAGGGGTCAAATTTCCGTTTCTTGGGCAAGTTTCGCACGGGTGCTTGGGTTGGTGTTTGTTGGGCAGCCGGCTGGGCGTTGCCGCTGCTGGCGTTGCCCAGGTTCGTGGGATTAGCCATGGTTATGTTGGGAGTAGGATGCGTCGATGATTGAGACAGGCTCACTGTGCCCACACTGCTTATCACTGAAGCAGGTATCTGTAACAAAAACCCATATTAGAATATACAACATATGTTATAAGGAATTAGCGAATGTTTTCCTTATTGACATTGAAATGTCTAGCGAAACTTTGTATACAAAGTGTTAGAATTATATTTATTTAAACACCAGTTAAATGACTCCACAGTCAACATATAAACAGGAAGAGATCGGCGAACGTAGTCTACGAGTAGTGGTTTAACTACTTATCAAATGAAATGCAGAAAAAAATCAGCTCTATCTTTATTACTGTTTTTTATACTTTAACATATTACCTAACAAAACCTAAGCAATAATTTACTACTATTCAGACGTATCTACACTAATTCATACTCATAAAATAAATAAATAAAACTACGCATTGATATATCGCCTCCATTCATACTAAACTCAGGAACGCCATGAAATCAATGGCGAGCGATAACTTTAATGGCATTCGTCATGTGCCGAGTAATTCATAAGATATTCCTCTATGGGTAATACGAAATATTATAAGGTAATTTATATAAAATACCTAATGAAGGAACAATGAATATTGTAGTATTAATTAAATAAATTCTATTAATAGTAGTATGATTTCATTTGTATTTACAATGCGTTATTACAATGTTACACACACCACAGTCAATTGAAATTATTTTAGAAAACTACTTGAACAAACAAAGCCTTTGACTAAATCTTTTTTTAGATTATTTCACAGATCCAACAAGCAGCTTCTCCAAAAAATATAAGTTTAGTGGATGGGTACAGACAGCGATTATCCCAAAAGTAGACAATAAGCACTCGAATCTTTTGTTAATAAAGGAGCAAAAAGAACGCAGTAATACAAAAGATCCCGGTCTAAAGGCTCTTGCAAACTGGCGCGACATCGCCTGTTTGTGGGAGCCTTAAAAACGCGCTCAAGCATAGGTATTAAAACAAAGTTATTGTTATATAACAGACTTAGATTATTTAAATAGCAAAGCGTTTCCGCTTAACATACATAATTATTGCAAGAAAAGACAATGATGCAACAGGGAGAAACCCATTATCAATGAAACCATTTGTGTTTCAGGCCGATAAATTATACAGTCTAAATATTATATCTAAATAATTGAATTTTAACAATGGGTAACTCCATTTTAGTACTTATAATAAAAAAACAAGCCTTGTTAGTTCTCAGAGTCAAAAATAATAGATTTCTTGTGACCCTTACCTGATCATCAATGTCTGCGTAAGAGTTGTGTGAGCGTACGTGCGGGTGAGCGGAGGCGGAGGCCTGCGAATGCGGGGCGCCGCCCGCGTGGGCTCGCTGCATCACCGCCTCCCGCTACCACCGTTCACTCATCGCGCCGGTAACGCATGCCTGGCGAAAAAAAGAACAAAGTTCAGTGCTATTGTACGATATGAGCCGATGATTCATCTATCACGCTGTCTGTAAAGCCGACATCAGGCGCTTCACTTGAGTGAAGGTTCATTTGTTTCATTCCACGTTCACAAGTATGAACGTTCATCTGCTCCTTTCATTTCATTTTTCGATCATTCGGCAGGCCAGTGAAAGGTGCCGAAATCCAGTACGGACTGATTCACTTATGAATTCCTGTTACACTTTTGATTTATTGTGTTCGTTCAGGCGATTCCCTTCCGAATGAAATATGCCGCCGAGGCGCCGAATTAAAGGGCAAAAATGCAAGAAAAGTGGAGCGTCTGATATCGGTTTTACATCCGTCGGTTTATTCGTGGAAGCAGCGCGATTGAAACACCGAGCTATCTCATCAATGTAGGTACACTGAAATGCGTGACAATGGTTGTAAATATTTCCTGTTTTGCAAAAATGTAAGTTAATTCAATTTAATTTGGTAGCTGTATTTGTCAATAGGTGGTGTTAGTAGTTATTGGTGAGTATTATCGTCGCTACATCAACGATGTTTCAGCGCTGTACACACTTTTTAATCTTGATATCCTTTTCAGTTCTGAGTGTAGCTTTTATTCTATGGGTTGAGCTGTTTTTGTTGAGTTTTATTGGATGAACGACAATGCATATTTGTGTCAACTTCAGATTCGCTGTCCATCAAAATTCATTGCTATTTCCGTTTCGTTATTAGAAACTGAAGTCTGAATATTAGGTATCTTAATCTGTGTAATCTTTCTATCAAGTATTGATTTGATAATACAAGGAAATCATTCATTCATACAACAATACTAAAAAAAAAGTAATTTATAGTCATAGAGAAATATGGAAATATTGCAAAATTCATAATTCTGAAACAGAACTACAAAAAATGCAGTACTATGCCATCGTCCAAATAAACTTTGGATAAAACTATAACGTTCGGAGTCTGACCTACATTGCTGCACATTAGTCTGTTGATCTATTTAAAACTGAACGAAACAGGCATTGTATTTATGCTATGGTTAAAGATCGGTATCATTATGGTACGCATTGCGCGTAGGTACTTACATCTCCCATCAAACGAAGAAGTGACCATCAGGGGGCTTAAAACGGTCACTTTAGCAGAATCATAATATGAAAATAATTATGAATCATCGTAAATGTCACAAACTGACAATTCATAATATGATCTGCGTGTACTTCATATCCTTCCGACTGTTGAAAAGTCTTTTAAGATACATAACAATTAAAATTCTATTGTGTCTCGTTAATGACAGTTGAACTAATATTACGAAATAATTCATCTGTTTGACATTTTTCTATGGAGATTCGTAAAATAGTCCACAAATTATGAACTGCTTTTATGTCAAAATAGATGAATTGCTAATGATCGCTGGGATTCAGGAAATGAACTGCTTTTTTCGAGGAATTGCTAATGTGGCCGGTTTAGGCCCCCAGGAGTGTGTGGACCAATGGCATTCGAGAAGGTCGGCAAACAAAATTTTGCGATACCTATACACATAAACAAAGGTTAAAAAGAACAGTACCAAGAAGACAAAAGCCAGTAGACTTGGGGAGTTTTTGGATTTTTACGCAAACGGTTTCCGATTTCAGATTTTGTTATAGCTTTCAAAATCCGTTTTTAGAAATCGATTTCAGGAGCCGGCTCGCAATTTATTTCGATCGTCTCTAGTAGGTAATATCATTCGGTTGTAAATGCATCGTCGATCAAAACAATCCAAACATAAACTAATACTTGCTTACGCAAATCTACTCTTGCCGTGGTTTCGTGAAATCGTCTATTTCGGATTTGTGACTGAAATCGGATTTTATTTTGATGTATCTGACACATGCCTAATGAATTGTTTAATAATATGGCCAGAAAGGAGTACCGGAACACTGATGACGACTGATAGAAGACCTGCAGCAGTCAGCACCTACCCAATATAAATTGAAATAAGGGCAGTAGGATGGTGATGCTGATCAGCGCCATATCGCGTATGGAACAGTTATCATGTGCTTCAGGAAACACTAAACTTACAGCTGGTGTTCTACGCGCAAGAAAACATTATAAACACATTATTAGCCACGTGCTTATCACACAAATGTCTAATAAGTTTCATTTGCAGCCGGTAATTAGTTTGCGTCGATATTTTATATAGTTATCGTGGTATAAAGGTGCCCTGGCAAATTTAAAAAAAAATTTATATCAGAGGAGGAACGGAAGCCGGTATTTGTTCGTATTAATGCACCCTTTAATTAAATTAAACGCACTCTAATAACAAACAATAGAACCTCACCTGCCGCAGACATGGTTATTAAACACCCTTTAAAAATTACACCATAACGAAGAACATTATACTGAGTGCAGCATGACGGTAATACCTGTTGTATCAGCTAATGTATGCATTACACGTCTCTAGTGGTCAGTTCTTCACTGTGCAGTGAACACTAGTGTATCTCGATATCTAGGGTTGTTGCCGTCCTGGTTTCTCAGAACTTGCCCTACTTTTAGAGATATCCGGCCGTCTGTGCGGATATCAGAAACAGTTCTGGATTCGTTATTCAGTTGCTGATTATTGAATTCGCCATTAACGCTTCTAATTATGATTCTACGAGACTTTATTGTACTCGTAATGTACACTCATTCTTATTGTATTGTCAGTGAAAACAAACAAGTGACCGGTCGTATATCTATTGCTGTATCTGGCATGGCAACCATAATGATCAAATCAGTATGACCTTATTGAAGCATGATACGTGAACGTAAAAAGCCCAAGATACGAGTTTATACTCATGACAACAATATTAATATCCTGAGTTAAGCGCTACACGCTCTTGAACGAAAATATACTTTGTCACATTAACAATAGAGAGTGTTGTTACTGTGCGAACGATTTCGACAAACTGAATCACAGTAAGTGACTCATAAAACCTGCCACTCCGTGTATTTAAGCTAGCCGGAATGAAGTGCCTCTCTCGTGATGATATTACGATTGTTATTTAGTTGCGATTCGACTGGCTCCGTCCTAATTTTGCAAGCATCCCAGCATTTCAGGTGGTTTTATTTTTAATCTAATTCCTAAAGTGGAACCTGTTAAAGGCACGCCCCGTCCGACAGTTCGAATTGGACAGCGAAATGGTTTTAAAAGCGAAGCTATAAAAATAGAAAATACAAAGTAAGATAATGCTTCTGCAACGTGGACTTTTAGAATTTTATATAATCTCAACTGACCTCAAACAAAGGTAATAAATGGAGCATCATTTAATGCTGAACTCTTTGGTGAAGAAGACCCTACGGGACTCACTCACCGGGTATGCCCTGTTTTCTGTTTATGTAAAGGTCGTAATATCACTAAGTGGAAGCAGAGTAAGCCAACAACTATAGAAAAAAGGAAACCCTTGAAAAACAATGTAGGTAGGGAGGAAAGGCCAGAGTAATAAAACAAACTAAGATGCCGACGCGGAAAACCTGATTCTAAACGTTATTTTGCGACGTTTCACTACCATAATACGTAACAACAAATAAATAAGTCTAAACCTAGAAAATACTTGGACAATGGACATCTTTGACCTTTGTTATCTGATGGCGAAGTAGTCATAAAATATGTTCAGACATCAGACTAGACTAATAATTTCCAAAGGGGACAATATTTTATGTACGTACAATACAATTGATACACATAATTAGCTATATTAGGTACTTATGTGAATCGTTTTATTAAGAAAGTAATTAGAGTTTTGTCTAATTATTAGGTCCAGTCCATGTTCCAACTAGACGTCAATTTATAATAGTACAACAAATGGCTATCTCAGGCAAAAAATATTGAAAAACCGGTGACGAGTAATGGAATCAAACGATGATAAAATAGGTACCTACCGAGCGGCAGTACACGGTATTATATTCACTAGGAATGCTTTATTACACGTAGAAGCATCATACAGTGATAAAACTGCCTATTTATACAGTAGTATTTTTAATTGATGTGAACAGTTTTTTTTTACTTTTTTGCGTCAAATGCATTCGCAGCACTTCGCTATTTTAAGTTAATTTTAAAATAGATTCAACTCGGATCAATAACCCGGGGCTAAGAGGTCTCTCTTTTGTTTAATTTTTATACGCGGAACTGACTGCGCGTACCTATCTCAATTCTCACCTGACTGAGAGAATACCAATTTTGCTCGCGTTAACTGCATAATAATTTATGATCGGCATATATAGGCGTATCGTGCAGCTAAATGATCGCAAAACGTGGTGAGCTTCGATAAAATTAATACGCGTAAGGGAAAAACGAAGATTCGGAGAAATGAAGAGTGGCGGTAATACCTCGTTGTATTTAAAGGAGAATCGGGGAAATGAGGCTTGGCAGTAATACAAGCGGTTTTTAGAAGAGGCGGAGAAATTATGAGTGGCGGCAATACCACGCGGTTTTTGGGAGGTTCGGAGAAATGATGTGTGGCGGTAATACCACACAGTTTTTGAGAGAGTCGGAGAATTATGAGTGGCGGTAATACCACACTGTATTTATGAGAGGCGGAGAAATTATGAGTGGCGGTAATACCTCGTTGCATTTAGAAGAGTTGGAGAAATTATGAGTGGCGGTAATACCTCGCTGCATTTAGAAGAGCTGGAGAAATTATGAGTGGCGGTAATACCTCGCTGCATGTAGAAGAGTTGCAGAAATTATGAGTGGCGGTAATACCTCGCTGCATTTAGAAGAGCTGGAGAAATTATGAGTGGCGGTAATACCTCGCTGCATTTAGAAGAGTTGGAGAAATTATGAGTGGCGGTAGGAGAAATGAGGAGTGATGGTAATACCTCGCTGCATTTAGATGGAAGGTAACTTCCGAATGTTTCCGTTGCACTACGTCATGGCCTATCTCGGTCAAAGCTTGACTATAGTTTGATGATTACCGTCCAAATCGAAACAACTAACACCCATCAATTATTTTTTATTAGGTAGTTGTTAGCCCGCCTTTGGCTTAAAATGACTTTTACATAATATGATTCATAATAATTATAAAATTGCAAAAGTAACTCTGTCTGTTACCTTTTTAGGCCTTAACAGCTGAACGGATTTGGATGAAATTTGGACATTATTAGGATACATTTTATTCGGCAGTAAGTTTCCGTGAGATAACTTGCGACCTCTACGCGGGCGTAGCCGCGGGCAAGAGCTAGATAAGTATTAAATACGAAAAGTACGGTTAAAACTTATTTAATGAACAGTCACGTTAGCGATATTATCCCTACTATTCGAAGGCTGTTCGAGGTTGTTTACTATGATTACTCCCACGTAAAAGTATACAAGGGTAAATCGGTTTGCTTACGGAGTACCTACACAAACTAGACTCTCAACGTGTGTAGGCGGGTATAGTAAAGTCAACGAAAACAAGCGAATTAATTAAGTACGGAATTATCTGCCATCGCGTGACCTTTTTTTGGCGTTATTGAGATAAACAAAAAAATGTTTGATAAATGAGAAGCTAAGATCGCATTTCCGGGCTATATGCATTTAACTGTCTTATGTGTTATAAATAAATGTGGTGTAACATCAATGTATAGGTACCTATATTCTGATCGATACTAGATGGCTACTTCGGTAGATACTGCAATTTTACTGGATGTTGTACGGATTCAGAATATGAATTATGTTTCAATACAATATAAAAACATGAACATGCTTTCAATATTTAGTATTTTTTATCAAGTAGGTATCATGTAGGTACCTACTTCGACTTAGAATATAATATTAGGTACCTATTTTACCTATGTGCCTTCTATTCTTGAAATAGGTACGGTACGGACGGCAGCAAAAATATACTGACGGTAGAGAAATGATAAAATACCGACCGATTTTAGAACACAGGAGATTAATCACTATTTTTGAGACTAAGAAGATTCATTCTCAGAATCTTTAATTTGAATAAGGTAAAGGAAAAAAGATCACAAAAAAATCCTACAATGTTTTACATCTGGTTTCTTTTTAGTTAGAAAAAATACAGAGAATATTCTCTGAACTGCTACAAGAAACCACAAACTAACGGCACCTAAGATAACACCACAGCTTGATAAGAATAATTAATAAAATTTATCAATGAAACAGTTAAGTATTAGCTCCCACGGCCCATATGAAGGAGGAAGAAAACAGCATAAACATCTTAGTTCTTGAAACTGTTTGAATGCTATGTAAATTGTTTAGAATTACAGTAATTGCAGACTGCAAACACAATACATAATTCTTAAGAAAGTTTGTAATTTTATACTGGCAGGTCTATGTAGGTATCTATACGGCACATCATATTGTAATGCAAAGGAAACATAAAAATAAAGCTACATTATCTGTATATTTTTTTCAATGGTCTTCAAATACAATGGACCTTAAAGAACTTATTGTTCTTATTTTAACTAGCAACCTATTTATACATATCGGACATGTTCAAACATGTTTGAAGGCCCAAGCCACTGTGACCTTGGTCAACGGTTTTCAATATATTCCATGTAGGCTGAGGTAATACCCAAGATTATGGTTGTGTAAGCCAGTATTTGTATACAAAATATAGCTGTAGTTTCTGATTCACACCACTGCCTAGCAATTATCTGTGTGTCACTTTAATTCACCTTTCACCTCTGAGAGAAAATGATTAACCACAGCAACGCACAACCAATATCTGGCTTGTTTTTTTTTTTATGAACAAAAAATTAAAAATATTCTGGTATGGTTTTTGGCTGTGCTGCTGGCTGGATACTATGACATGGATATTGTGCCTGGTTGGCTAAGTAAATTGTATTTTCATGTCAATGGTTTCCCTGCCTCTTACTATCAAATTATTACTAAAAGGATATAATAATTCCTACTTATTTTATCATTTGTAGCTAAGTATTCATTTTACTTAAAACATAATTTGATATGAACATATTTACAAAAACTATTGATCATTCATGATAGTAGTTAAAAGATTTTATTAGAAGAATAATTTTATTGACCATGTAAAAGTGGGAAGGAAAATGTTATTGTAGAACATTACTACTGTACAGAAGTTGTGTTTTATTAAAAAGACAGGAGACTGTAGTATAAAGTATACAACAACTGTTATGATTGTTAAACAGTAGTTTAAATAAGACCACATTTTAATTGAAACCATTTTTGCATTTAGTATATAAAAATGTAGATATTCATATTGATAAGTAATGTAATTTTCCTGTATGCGTCAGCCTTTTCATTTACACCTGTGCATTATACAATAATAGAAACATTCCGTACAATCTGTTCTTATTTTTGTTGTTGTATCATGCAATTTTTATCTCCACAGAGGTGGAAATATTTTCATTTGTTTTGTTGCTGGCTGTTTAAAGCAAACTGTTCTTTAGTGATAGCAGTTTTTGTTTGTCTTAATTGATTGATTGAACAAAATAGGTACCTACCAAGATACTTTTTAGCTTCATAAAATGGCATGTAGAATGTTAAAAAATGAAACACAAAAATTAACAAAATCTGCGTGAACTCACAATAGTGTAGAGTTGTGGCCGAATGATTAGCACCGGTATCCGTGGCCGTGCACGATTATTAAAAACATTTGATGGTGCAAGGCAGCCACTGCACTGCTGGAGTGTAATCAGCTGATAAGGACGATGTAAACGCGCACTCTACGTACCTACATAGGCGTTCTGCACACGATCGGCGCATGCTTACAGATTTAACTGAAATCAATTAGCCCAACGGAACGTGCTGTGCCGCGTACCTAGCTCGGCAGTCGCGGCCGCTGCCGGCGGCGCGTGCTCCTCGCTATGACTAATGAGAGCTGCCACCACCACGGCTGCGCCACACGATGCACAAAATCGAATACCATTACCTATTCACTGTTGCATGTTTATTGTCATGATAGTGCGCCCTACATGCGCATACATCATATTTATTTCCTCTCTCGATAGTACTGGATAAGCAATACTCACCGTCGCTTTCCATTGTCCACAACGCAACGCACAGTGTAAACAACCAAACCACATAATAAAACAAAATGGAAGTCCGACTCGCCCGCACCGAGATGAGAAATTTTATGAGCGCTCTCGAGTTGTAAAACGTCGTTACTATCCTATCGTAGTATTTTAGCAGCCCCCCTCCAGTTTATTATCTGCCGTCACCAGATTAGATGGCTCACGATCACAAAGCAATTTGTGCAATTGTTCACCGAATACACTTTTAACAATAAGCGAATAGTCAAATGTCGATTTTACACTAAAATTAATGTCCACTTGAAAATAATAATCATTGAAGCGTTTGACGTCCCAAGACACAACACCCACATCAAAAAATTCTACATGGCGACTGGCCTGGCCCAGCTTTCAATAATTTCCACTCGAACATATTCCCGTTTCGCTCGTTCACCATTCATTTAATTATTTCTCAATACGAGTAAAAGAGACAGCGATATATAAATATTTCCTATGTATGAATAGAATCGGTGTTGTGAAGTGTCCCTCTCCCCGGTGATGGCCGAGCCGAGTTGAATGGACCCGAGAAGCGTTCAACCATTGGATCGATGACGGTCACGTGACACAAATATGTAGCGCTTTAGCTAGCGCGCCAATATTCAAATAATTCACTACCAGCGTTTGTTTTAAATAATAATCTTTGGTATTTAACAACGCCTGTGATTTTATCTAAGACTAATTGAATTTTATTTGATGCTTATTTAGCCAGAAGATATTAAAAAATTGCTTAGCATTATTCTGACTTCGATGCTGTTCATTTTTGTAGATTAGAGATTGCGGACTTGAGTGAATTTATGTACCTATTACCTTGGATCGTGTGCTGTGCAGTGTCCCGAGGACACTGCTTCCTATCCCTACCTACTACCATAGACGATGGATGCCATTTGAACCCCTTGTTATCAATACCCTGCGTACCCATCGCCATCTATTAAGAAGCCTAAAATGTATATAACTAATTTACAGTATTCATTTAGCGGCATTCCGTATGAACCTACTTACAATAACAAGACTCGAATATTGAAAAAAGGATGTGGCGAGAAGCTATTTTCTTAAAATTAATTATCGTTTCGGAGCGGAAAATGATTCTGTGTAGACTTTTTCACCCCTTCCGTCTGAATTGAACATGAACAAAGACAATGGCTTACGTATTATATATATATTTCTACTAGCTGCGCCCCGTGGTTTCACCCGCGAAAGTCTCGATCCCGTGGGAATATCGGGATAAAAAGTATCCTATGTCCTATTCCAGGTCATGGTCTGTGCCAAATTTCATCCAAATCCGTTCAGCCGTTCACGTGTGATGGCGTGACCAAGGGAAATAGGGATTTATTTTTATATATATAGATGGCTTAGGCTTATGGAAATAGGTACCTAAATAGTTCCTTAAGGTTGAAGTATCCAAACCAGGCTCGGTAAAGTCTACAAACACAATTTGGCAAAATAGTAAAATATGGACTCATTCCACGTAGCATACGCATACTTAGCACAACTTTTTGCGAGTACGGCATTCCGATTTTGGACTAGACCGTGTTTTATTTCGTAGGTATCTCAAATGGCCGAACTCCCGTATCACTGCTCCTGCTTTTGTAGTCTGCTGATAAACGCCACTGAACACTTATTGGGCTCAGGAAGCCTAGGTAAAATAATTAAATATTCGGTCAGTAGGGCCTAACTGAGCATGAGCAGCACCACCATGGAACCAGAGCAGCATAATTATGTACCTTGGTATAATCGCGACACAGGGCATGGTTCGATGGCGCGTCGTGTTCCACGCGTGCCTCAATCCGCTAGGACCGATGCCTGCCAGGGTTGCCGGAAAGTCCGAAAGGGATACCGGGATCTTGGCAACAGGCGACTAAAGGAACACGTGTGGGTTTTAGTCAGTAAAAGTCTGACACGCCCTTCCGCTCCACCCAGAGCGGGAGAATCATTGGATGATTTCCCACCCTCAAAAAAAAAAGGGTATGGTATGGTCAGCAACGAAATGTGACTTTATTTTTTTCGTTTTACCTTCGGTATTTTTGCGGGAGTTTGTATTTTTTAAAACACAACCACCTGTATCCGATTGACTGTAGTTTGTGGGATTCTTTATACCCTCAAAGCATGAGGTGTCTCGACTCGTTTGGGTCGCGTGATGGATATATTTTTATAAAATCAAAATGGCGGATAACAAAGATAAATATTGTAGGTACCATGACTATCGAATCGAAGGGCTGGCTAGACGATTTCAAAAATATAAAATACTAAAACCGAATGTATGAACGCACACGAGGCAAAGGGAGTATGTAAGGATCGTAGCAGGTAGCGTTCTATAGTTTCTGTCATTATTCTATGAAAAGAATATATATGGTATATAATTAGGTATGTTGGGTATTATGTAAAGGAGAGGGAGTTTTTTGACCAGCAGTGGGATACAAGCTAGATTGTAATTTTAAACAAGAGCAACAAAATCAATGTTGACTATACCTAAATCATCTAAAATCTAAATCTAGACACAAGGGGGCCAAGTCTACTAATTTACAAACGTGTCAGTGGTCACGCAAAGATGAGTTTTTGACAGATTTTGTATGGAAATCTGCAAATCTGTCAAAAACTGAGCCCCAAGATCATCCGATACACTACTTTTCAGTATTTCATGTAAAGTACTTACTGGACAAGAGTGGTTTTTATTTTTACCCGACTATGGCGAAGCAAAAAGGTGAGTTATGATATTGACCGGTATGTATGTTCATCTGTTTTTATTATTATCATCTTTATCAACCTTATTTATAAAAGTTCGATTATGCTTCAATAATTTCTGGTGTATGTAAATGTATATTGAAACTGTTCCTTTTCAATTTCACAGAATTGTTTCATTCAAATAAGGCAAATTAAAGTCAAAACAAACTTGAAGTACTTTTAGATATCCTTTATTGTGTACGAAAACATATCCTAGTTACTTAAAATTAAGTAATGACTATAAAACAAGTCTGTTACAACTCGGAAAGAATAGATAAGTGTGCTGTTTTTAGTGTTTTATTTATTATAAGCAAATTATAGTATTTAACCCTACAATACCATCATCATAAATAAGGTCTCTGTATTTATTACTGCAAACTCATCATTATCAATTTACAATAACTTAAAATAATGTCTTAGTTATTAATAAGATTCCTTTTTAGCTTACTACCAATTTACTCAAAAATTACATTTTTTATTAAATGTTTGCAATACTGGTTCCTGGTGATGATTATTGATGTTTTGTGGAATTATTATTAACATAATGTTATTATATATTGAAGCGAAGTTGAATTAGATGCCAAGGCCAAACACGGAGACAATGCAGTACATTGTTTTGTTTTCCCAGCGCACAGTGCATGATCCGTCAGTATTATTGTCCCAAAAACAAGAAGATGCCGTGTGTAGACCTGCTCCATTTTTCTGCATGATCGTGCATGTCACTGAAAATCATAAATTATTTACAATGATGTCTGCATATTAACAATGAAGACATTGAACAGCATTTAGGTAGTAACAATGGTGCAGCGCGATCTGTATGAGTAAGAATTTATGGTTCAAACACCGGTGAACATGTAGGTAGGCACCAACTTTCAACTTACCTATATATTTGTAAGGTTTTTGTAGCTTGGTCAATTGGCCCAGACAAGACTCCACAACAGCCGAAGTCCATTGATTAACTTTGTTGTGCTGATAGGCAGTACCTCCGATTGAATTCTCAATAGCTTCCTTGATAATTTTACTCACATCGTCCACTATGAATTGATTCTGAAACACGTCATTTCGGTAAAAAATATGAATCAATATTTACGTGCCAAACTTTATGAACTATTACTGCTGCTTACTTCTTCAGCTAAATCGTTGCATTCTTTGACCTCCATGATTTATAATGAAACGGTAAAATGAGTTTGATTTGAAGAGTTTTCTGGAATTCGTTTTATACAAAAACAACAAAATTTTTGACGCTACAGAAAGGACTCCCAAATTGACATTTATTGTCTAAATGTTGGTATTTCTGACAGCGTTCTCCGATGCAGTCTCATTGTCTATGAAAGTGGAATAAAACAACCGGTTTTTACCGAAAATATGCAACATAGGATACGACCATACATAGGATACGATATTAAGCAATATAGGATACGACCTACACGCATATCATCATGAGGACCACCATAGAAACGGATTTTGTTTGTCGGAAAATTGTGATTGTGAATCTGTAAATCGAACGAAGAATCCAATCAAATAAAATTCGTGTCGTCTCCTGTCAAACTAATGTACTCTGTGCCATTTATTGCAACTGGCAATCGATGCACAATTGTCACTTTTTATTATCCTTTTTGTGAGGAGAACATGTATATTTTCAGTTTCATAATTTAATACTAATAATGGCTTCATCCGTGCAAAACAACAGAGTTTCGTCGCCAGGATATTGTGTGTGTTGTAGAACGTGCAATATGTATTGTTGGAGAGCTTTTAAATGGCTCCCTGTATTGTTAATAGTGTCCATTATATCTTGGTCTTATTATGCCTACGTTATCCAATTGTGCATTTGTTAGTATTTGAATAAATTGTAGATAAATAACAGATTGATTATGCATGCATTTTGCAACATTTTTCACACTAAATTCCTTTTCAGTTACCATTGAGAGTACGGTTCAACAGTGTATCTATTTGGTGTTATATCATATTCTTCTGATAATGCTCTGCTGGTCGTACTGGCGTACTGTTTTTGCAGAACTCAAACCAATTCCAGAAAAGGTAAGCTAAGCTTTCTAATCATGCAAATTAGTTTCTTTATAGGACTGACTTAGAATTAATAGACTGAAGAAAACTACTTCTTTATGTTTGCTATCGTTTCCTGTCAAAAGTGAGCCAGTAGGGCGCGGGGTCTATAAACAACAACGATATTGTGTGCACAAACATTTTTCTCATTCATACCTATAAACAAAGAAACCATACAAAATATATCAGCTGCAGAATTTGAGAACAAAGGAGTTGAACATATAAACCACCCCAGTTATTGTAAACAAAATATAAATAGATATCTCATGATATTTACTGACTCATTGTACATAGAGAAACAGTATTTTTTTCAATTGATTTACTTAATGAAGCAAAATGATCAGTGTAATATCTTTGACCTACTTCCAAGTTGTAGTGTTCTGTTAGTGAACACAGTGTGGTATCCTCAATATCACCTTTCTGCCTTATTAATTTTATTATGCTTTAATTGATGATATTATTACATTTAATACATTTCTTCATAACATTTTGCCAGAATTATATCCTGTTTCACTACCTCCAGATAAGTTCGGATTAACTGGATAAGTTGTTGTAAAAACTGTTGCATTTTTAATTCCATTTAAAATATAAATAATGTTGTCACCAACCAGTCTTACTAATTAGTATCATGTTACCCTGTAACTGGATCGCTCCATCTGCAATACTTGTACTCAGCTGCATCTGGTTAGACTTGGAGCCAACCTAAATATAGTTGGGAAAAGGCTGGGTAGATGATGATCTATTCAATGTTGTAATTGTAAAACAGATGAAGTAGTATGGCTTCTAGTATCCAAGATGTGGGAGAGTTATATTGCAGCCATAGCTAAAAGACTAACAGAGTGGTGGATACAATTTATTTATTTAAACTTCTCGAACATAGTAAGGTACTAAAGTGGACTTAATGCCTTAGGCATTACAAAGATATTGCTTCAATAACTTGAGTGGTGAAACTTTTACCAATTTCCCATTCAAAGTATGACTTCAAATGTACAACTGCTAACATGAATGACTGAAAATGTATCACAAAACTATTGGCATGTTTTCCTCTTAGTGAGGCATTCTACACGATACTTATAAAAAAAAATGTTATTGTTCATTAATAATTATTTATTAACAATAAAAATAACAATATTAACAATAAATAATTAATAATCATAATAAATTAGTAACATTAATTTCTTTCATAGATATGAATAAGTTTCCGAATTATTCTGAATTTGAGTTGAATCTTCAAAGCTGTATTCATAATCACATGGGGTTATTACATATTTTTATCAACAAAAACCAGTTAATCATTGTTTATCTTTTTATATAATAGAGAGTACTTAGTCATGGAATTACTTGTATGTTTGTGTGGGTAAATAAAATATTGCACATAAAAATAAGACTGTAAAAATGGTCTTTATTTTGTTTTTTCTATGCAGCATCCCATAAAACAATGCTAATTAAACTTTTTGTTGTGTTAACATTTTGAACTTTATTTATTACATCTGACTCATTTTTAGTATTAGTATGACTAGCAGTTGATGTAAAACCAATTTCCTGTTAATAATTTCCTTTTCATTGTCATTGAAGTAGTAGAAGTAGTTAATTCATTGCCATCTATGTTGATTTTATAAGTTTTCTCAATTATTGAGTTCAATATAAAGTTGAATCTCAGTCCTTGGCAACAACAAATTTTTTGGTGTTGGTACAGGCAGCGGCAACAATTTTCTGTTGGGTGGTTAACCTGATTGTCAATGTAAGGTTGGCACTATACTTGGCAAGTAGTATAGGCCCATCACCCCCTTATATCACGCTCGTAATTTCTGAAGGGTTGGGCAGAGGTGTAGTAACGGCGGGCGAGCCTTTTGTCACCAACTGGGCACAAATCCAGACCTGGGAAAAACCCAGTAACATTTTGCGACCACTAGACCAACGACGTAGTCAGTCAAGTATAAAGTATATTTTTTTAAATAATCTTCAAATATTGCTTTTTTGTTTCAGTTTAAATTGCCTGAAAATGAATTAGAAAAATTATTGAGCGCGGAATCCGAAGACGCGCAACGGGCGATATTGGATAACTATGCCAAAGATCTCCCGATAGTAACCAGGTAATGTCATATTATAATGTATTTTATTCCTCTTTTTAAAAACAGTTGAGCCAAATGCTGAGTGTTTTGTGCCTACCTTATGACTAGTGCAGAAGACTTATAATGCCAAAATTTACGAAGAACTCTTTAAAACATGACTGCCTAAAACAATGACAATTTGAACAACCAGGTTTACTTCCTATATTGTACTTTAACTGAGTAAAGATTGGAACTAATGTGTGAACAGTAAGAATAGTGTTTAGTCAGTATCATGTCAAATACATGTTTTGACTGTGTTAACACTTGGGCTACAGTCATACCCAAAACATTTGCCCATTGTGCAGCGCCAGAAACTTTATGTACTAGGCTAAGACTATTTTATAGTCTAAACCCGAATTTACATTACGAAACTAGTCGCGCAAACTTAATTATTCATTGATAGTTTCACGTGTAATTATCTATTTACACGTGAAACTATCAATGAATAACTTAGTGACAAAACTAGTTTGGTAATGTAAATTCGGCTTAAGGGACTAGGCAACAAAACTCAAATTCCTATAATCACATTACCGCGGAGTTTACACTCAGGTTCACCTTTCCTAACAAGGCAAGAAAACAGTATCTTTTTTTTATTTTATTCCTTCCTTTTATTATTATTTCATTCAATTTTTTTTCTCAATTCTAGAGTCTTAAAACTCGTAAGAAGCGTCAAGGATTTTATTTTTCCTATGACTACCAAAAAAGAGGTATTAGAAGGCTTTGCCGAAACCATACCCGTATTAACGAGGTTTGTCCCTAGTTTGTTACTTAGCTAGAATTGAGAAAAAAAATACAATGTTTACTAAACGAAATTATAAAGTTTTACTAATGTGTGTAAATTTGTAAAATTGTAAATGTCTTTCCAAGAATTGTAAGCAACTATTTATCGACTAAAATGATAACGAATTTCCTGTTTGAAAGATATATTTTTAAGCATAAGACACTAGTGTCACATAACAGAGGTAAACTACGGCTTCATGTTCCTGAAAAAGAAGAAATACATAGTGTTTTGTCATGTACAGAAACAAATTATTTGTAGATTTGATGCATTGATACCCAAAATACAGCCCATGGTATTTTTATTTGTACCTTAAAAATAAGAATATCTACATAATATGTAGACATAAAAACCTACACGAGGCTGACCCCCAGAATAGATCAACGACAGCTACTATTTGGATGCAGAAGGGAACCGGGAATTGTGGCGAAAATTGGTAGACGCCATGTCCAATAGTGAGATTGCAATAGGTTGATTTGATAAAGATCACCGGACTGAATTACATGCTACTTGAAAACGGCGCCAGAACTAACAAATTCGAGGGAGGCCTATATCTAGCCGCGACTGTTAACCGGCTGAAGGTGACAGAACTGTACATAGATAGCTGGAACTCTTTTTAAAAACAGTTGAGCTAAATGCTGAGAGTTTTGTGCCTACCTTATGACTACTGCATAAGGAAGACTAATGATGTCATGTCATCGTTGAAGAACAAGTCATTAACACATGACGGCCAAAAATAATGTCAATTTAAACAACTAGGTTTACTTCCTATATTTTACTTTTACTGAGTAAAGACTGGAACAAATGTGTGAACAGTAAGAATAGTGTTTAATCAGTAGGTATAATGTTAAATACGTGTTTTGCGTGTGTTAGCACTTGGGCTACAGTCATACTCAAAACATATTTTTGGCTTTCGTGCAGCGCCCGAAACTTTATGCTATATTCTAAAACCGAATTTACATTACGAAACTAGTTGCGCAAACTTAGTTATTCATTGATAGTTTCACGTGTAAATAATTATCTATTTACAAGTGAAACGTGGTAAAACTACGACGTGTAACGTAAATAAATGAATTTTGAATATGGGGGTAAATAAAAACATAAAAAAAAAAATGTAAATTGTACCGTCTGACATATCAAATTAAAGGTTTTGTTGCGAGGATCTGAAATTATTTTTTATAATTATATAAAAAATACCTTAAAGATATTTAAGAAAATAGATGAACGTTGACCATAACTCCTTTTCTCCGAAACCATGAGCCAAAATTTTTGAAAAAATTACTGAGAATGGTTCTTTACTCATAGATAACAGGAAAACCTATAAGAAGTATTTACTCTTAAAATAACATGGCAAATCTCTCAATATTGTGCGTACAAACATTTGCAGTTGGAATGTAATAGGAGAACATGTTTTTCAACTATAATGTGAAGTTAGTTCGTGGGATAAATTCATCCCAACTACGGAACCCTTTATTGTGCGTGGTCCGACACGCACTTGGGCGTATTTTATTTCTTCTGTATATTATTATTTCATTTAGTTTTTTTTTCTCAATTCTAGAGTTTTTATACTTGAAAGAAGCGTCGGGGGGGTTTTTTTTCGTATGAATACCAAAAAAGAGGTATCAGAAGGCTTTGCCGATATTATACCTGTAATAACGAGGTTTGTCCCTAGTTTGTTACTTAGCTAGAGTTGAGAAAAAAAATACAATGTTTACTAAACAAAATTACAAAGTTTTACTAATGTTGTGTGTAAAATTGTAAATGTCTTTCCAAAAATTGTAAACAACGTTTTATCGACTAAAATGATGATCGAATTTCATATTTGAAAGATATATTTTCAAGCATATGGCACTAGTGTCACATAACAGAGGTAAACAACGGCTTCATCTTTCGAAAAGAAGAAATACATAGTGTTGTGTCATGTACACAAACAAAATATTTGTAGATTTGATGCATTGATATCAAAAATACAGTTCATAGCAAGACATCAAAACTTATGCTAGAACGACCTCCACAATAGATAAACAACCGACCGACCCTCCCTTTTAGCGATAAGCGATAATAATAAAGACTATTCTATCGATATATCTAGCGAGGAACCGGGTGTTAGGTAGTAGTGTCAATGTCCAGTAGTGGACTACGATTGGTTGATTTGATAAGGATCACTGGAGTCACTTGCTGCTTGAAAACGGCGCCAAATCTATTAAATTCGAGTGAGACCTATATCTTAGTCGAGGCTGTTAAAAGGCTAAAGTGATACAAAAAAAAAGCCAGTTTTACACCACTTTAGTTTTTCGCCCTGCAATATTGCCAGTCGAATGGTGACTACCATGCGACTGGCAAAATTGCCACAAAATCAGGGTAGCGATTGGAAAATTATACCTCAACCAACAATGAAGATGTCAACAAATAAAATAATTAAATATTAATTTGTCTTCCAGGACGATGTCTGGCTCAGTCCGCTACTGCAATCGATGCGTGCTCGTGAAGCCCGATCGCGCGCACCACTGCAGCATATGCTCTCGCTGCGTGCTCAAAATGGACCACCACTGTCCGTGGGTCAACAACTGCGTCTGTTTCTACAACTACAAGTTTTTCATGCTCTTTCTCGGCTATGCTCTCTTCTACTGTCTATTCATCATGGCCACGTGTCTGCCTTACTTCATTAAGTTCTGGAAGGTATATTCCTATTTTTTATTTTTTTTTTCTATTTTTGGTGTTTCGATTCTTCTTGGCCAGTATTTAATTCTTACAGCCCCATTTTGTGATTGGATTTTTTTGCAAGTAACCTTTTTTTTGAGAATGTAACTTCACTAATAATGTCTGCTATAACTGTTAGAATTTAGTTCGTAGATTCAACTGCACTTAATAGGGAAGCAGTGGTATTAAATTAATTGCTGAGATCATCGGCATTATTTATCATGTTTAGCAACAAAATGACAATTCTAGATGTATTTCCAGATGTATCAGGATTACAAGTATGCCCACTGCGACCGTTTGATTGAAAAAGGCTCTGTTTCTAAAATGTGCATGGAAATGATTAACGTAATTCTTTAATTAATTTCTCTTTAATCAAGCCTGTTTACGTTGGCGCGATCAATAGGTTAATGTTGCTACATAGATTAGATTTTGTTATTATTATTTTGCTCAGTACAACGTCCACTATTTCATATCTAAGTAATAGTAAATGTTATTGTTTCACGTTACTCGACCAGTGGCTTTTTATTAAGTTTCAATAAAGGGTATGGTGATTTAGTCACCTGCATTGGTCAGGTAATTTTATCAGTCCTGCTGAACAACTTTTCCTACAAAATCCGATTCGTAAAAAAGAAACTTCTCATAAATGCATCGAAATATTCTGTCGCATGTATTTATTTTTATTCAACAAAATATCAATGAGGTATTGGCATTCCTAAAAATAAAGGTGGGCCCTTTAATAAACATTGCCCAGTGAATTCGATAAAGGAAAGCATAATCTATTCCTTTTTACACGATTTAGAAATGATAGTGAATACAGTTTTCAACATGACAATATTACAAACTAGCTGCGTCCCGGGGTTTCACCCGTCAACCCATCAATCCCGTGGGAATATCTGGATAAAAAGTATCCTATTTCATAACCCAGGTCATGGTCTACCCATGTGCCAAAGTTCATCTAATTCCGTTCAGCCGTTTTAGCGTGAAAGTGTAACAAACAAACTCACTTTCGCATTTATAATATTATAAGAAGTCTCAGTTATCAATGAGTTCTAAATTAGCTAACTAATAACACTCCCATTTCTCGTTAACTGTTAAGTTATGCAATTAGAATAATAATTTGTGGTTTAAATAACAAACTGGTCTAGCAACGTGCAACATAGAATATTTCTCACATTTCTGCATAATCATGTAGTTTACTGTGATTGTCGTACAAATTCATTAGTTTTGGCCCAATGATATTATATTAACAGATATGTTATACACTCACAAAACAACCGAAAAAAGTGTTCCGCGCAGCAGCGGCACACATACCCACGTTTCATTCATTTTACATTTCACTACAATTAAAAATGTTACAATTGGAATGTTTTCGATTCTTCACGATTGCGCGCTTATAACATATCTGTTAATATAATATCATTGTTTTGGCCACAATTTCATCGTAGCTAGGTGAAATCATCCGATTACCTTGACATTTATCTGATAACATTGATAAGTGTGTTATCGATAGCTAATAGTTCAAATCAAATATTTCGTGTTATAGAATCGCACACAATTTTTATACCTTAGTAAATATGTTCCACATTGTTTAAATATTTAGTAGGTAGCGGTTCGCAGTGGGATGACTTCATATTTATTTTTTAAGCTTACTACATTTAAACAGTGTGGAACATTTAATGTAGTTTTAAGTATCATTATCGCTTGGCACTTGATATCTTTGCTAATCTAGGAATTTTGTGATACCTACATAGATAGCTTCTTTATTTTGTGAGTCATGCGATTACGTATTTCAGTGTTCATTTATATTCTTGGCACTTAATTCTTGTTGTCTTACTTCTAAATAATGATTATTATACGTAGTATAAAAACCGGTACTTACCGTAATCGCTTAAATGTTATTTAATTACGATATTTTTTGGAATGCATTGTGTAGTTTGCACAGATACAATATCGATTGATTTTATTTTGCTTATTAGGTTCTTATTTTACCCATATGACATAAAAACGACACTATTTTCTATTTCCTAATATTTTTAATGTAACTAAAACTTAACATGGCAACTCGCTTGAATGCACTTCTTTTAAATACACCCTGTGCTTTTCAGTACACATATAAAGGATGTGTAAATAGTAATTCGTTGTGTTTGAAGTAATAGACGATGCCTCTGACAAATCGTATCGTAGTATCGTTCAGCTCAGCACATTATCCGTAAATATGTATGTCATTAAAAAACGCGAATCATTTCGTCTATTAAAATTGACAACGTCTTACCAAACACCTTGTACAATCTTAGTACGACACAATCGTGATGTCATCAGCAAGTTGCCATGTTATTTCAAATGGTATTTATTGCCATAGGAGAAAATTATATTTATTTTTTCTTCGATGTTACCAATTTACTGATGTATTGAGTTCGTTTTCAGGGCGATTTTGGAACGGCAGCGAGTGCGGGACGCTATCACATAGTATTTGCGTTTTTTGTAGCGATGATGTTTGCTATATCTCTGGGCTCGCTCTTCGGATATCATTGCTACCTTGTTATCAATAATAGGACTACTTTAGGTAAGTTTTAATGTTTAAAAAAAATTATGTCTTTTGATTTTGTTTAAATAATTTTAAAATTTTCGACACCGTAATTTTTATAAAAACCCTTTATTGTCTATGGGTTTTGGTAAGATAGTTTCAATGGTTTCTGGTAGCTGACTGCAATTACGATGACCTAATTTTTTTTTTTAACAAGACTAAAGTAAAATTTCCTTTCAGATATGATCGTTTCTTACCGCAGCTTGAGCAGTCCTACAGGACAGATCATTAACAATATGCTTAAGACCTTGGTCAATGGTAATTGCAGTCACTTCCAATAATAGTTATGTTTGTGTAAAAGTTACCATTAGATTGTATTAGATAGATTTGTCATTCGTAGTCCTTGGTCTGAAATTAATTTCACATCAATTTCAGATCGAAACAGAATCTGTGGGTAATCATGAATAGAAGGATTATTTAAATTTGTTTTTCCGTATATCCCCATTATCTTGGCCTTTTCCCGATATAATTGGTGTCGACGCAAGATGTATTTTTCTTCCATACTTCTCTGATAGTAGTAATCTCGGTAGTATCCCTTTCTACCCATATCATCTTTCACACAGTCCATCCATCGTTTCTTTGGTCTTCCTCTACTCTTATAGTCATCCACATCATACTCAAAATTTACCTCACGATATTGTACTCAGTTTCTTACTCATACTTTAAATAGAACGACTGTACTCCATTTCCACCATTTCCAAATACTAATAACATTTCCTTCTGAAATTTCAGAGGCGTTTAGAGCACCAATGTTCCGCGGAGGTACCGATAAGAACGGCTTCTCTATTGGCCACTTCAACAACTTCAAAGAGGTCTTCGGCAACAGCCCCAACCTCTGGCTGGTACCAGTCTTCACCAGGTAAAACCTCCTTTTAATAAAAAAAAAAAAACAAAAACTCATCGGGCCATTGTGGTTCTGGCAACACTGACGATACTATGGCAACACGGAACTTGTTATACAGCATGTTTGGGTAAATAGTCAATACGCACGTGTATAGGTCTAATACGTATATGGTGTTACAAATATATATATATATTTGCGTGATAAGTGTGACCTGTGTGCATGTCCCCTTACATGTCTGATGAAAAAAGAAGTGAATGACCAATTCTAATATTTGTTAGTGTGTGTAGAATATATTGATAATAACAAAATAACAGTACACTAGCAACGATGGAACAAATTACTCTTATACTAATTAGGCATGGAGGTAGGGTCTCATTCACTTTATGTTATGTATATATGTATGTACACGAATACTAATAATAACAATATTTATGTACAATATCATTTTCCAAGATTCATACATTTCATTATCATTATTTTTCTTCTTTAAAAAAATAAGTAAAATTTTCCAGTACTTGTCTATAGTTTCGTTCATAATAACAAAATTATTAAAGGAAAATAGACTATTATAGAAGATTAGTTATAATGGATTGTTTATCTCTCAATATATATATTTGTTTTTTACAACAAACAATTTAATAGCCTGGGTTTTGGAGTTATAAAAGTAATTTTCATGTCATCTGAAAATAGCTTCCACTTGCTAGATTCATCATTTATGTACTCGTTTATGGCAGGCCACCACATAATATATTGTATACACATAATTATATGAATATCATCAACTTTGCGATTTGGTCCCTTAAAACATATTTTAACGTGGCGTGGGCGAACTTTTGGACCATTTTATAACCCCGTAAATATGTATTTACATTTATTTTAAGTTTTCTATTGCATGTATTATTAACTTAAATTTTTCGTTATTTTTCATAATCCCACATAATTATGATTTTACATTGATTTATTTTGAGTATTTTCAATTTTTTTTTTCACTAAAGCACGCTTTGAGATTCAAATAAAAAATATTTGTCACTGATTAGTAGTTTTTGCCTCCAAGCCAACCATAGTTTCGTCCCCGCCACGCATTTCAAATCCCTCTCAAATGGTGATCATTTTGTCAGCCTCGGAGACGGATGCGAATTCCCCGTCCGTCGGGAGCACCAGCTTCAGACGTTTACCACGCCCCAGGAAACTCATGGGTACGAGTCCATGGGCACCACGCGGTCAAGGTCAGACTCCAAGGACGAACACCCTCCAGCCAACCACATACCTTGAGGATATTATACCTAAACATCTAGCTAATACGAATACACTAACAACAAGATAACGTACGGTATAACTGCCAAAAAAGGCCCGTTACTCGCCACTGAACTTATTGTTTCAGTGCAGTAAAACTTACAACTTTTCGCGATGTTATGGGCCTTTCATACAGCATCATTCATCTGTCCTTTTTCTTCTCGAAAAATGGTCACGAGTTCTTAAAGCTCACCCAAAAACGGTCGACGACGTGGGCTTTACTAGAATAATGTATATTGAAACTTAAAATAAACTTTGTACCCTTAGAATAAGGTCTGAATTATGAATCGATACTTGCCAAATAATGTGATCGGCAGCTATTTTTGAATATTTTATTTGATCTGACTACTCGTATATTTTAGTCGAGTCCGAGCTGAGAGAGACTATTGTCCTTAGTAAGGAATAAATCATCGGTTGTTTAGTCGAGTTGTGCATACGAATTCATATCTATAGTAAAAATTAGTTAAACTCTTTAATACGTAATTTTATTTGAATGTTTAACACCAACAGTGCCTTTTTGACTTGTATGTGCTCAATTTAGCCTTTATAGATACATTTATTACTTACAATAAACTTGTACACAACATAAATGATGTTTAGCTAATAATATGCTCAAGTTATGTGGGAAGTTACAGCTGACATGTGTTTAACATTTTAATAATTATGATTCAAATATAAAGACTACTGTGCAACGTGCAAATTGCTTTTTAATGCATTTATTTCTGAGCTATATACAACACACAAGACTGATAAAGTTAGAAATGTATTTTGTAAGTATGTTTTGTGCACAATAAAAATATTTTGTTCTTTGATTTTGTTTTTTATTTCACGATGCTACACTTGTTTTGATCACACGACGCTTATGTAGAGAGCTGTAGCGATTAGCAAGCAAACGGATCCAAATAATATAATAGTAGAAAATAACTTTCATTGGGAGTGTTTTACTAATTTTCTAATTTAAAACGTCTGTGTGCTGTATATGTAACTATACATGTATCTTCAAGTTATTTATTGTCTTTTCTCTTATTCTCTCAGTCTATGTCTATGCATGTCTTGGGGTGCTACAGACACTTGATTTTGGGAAGTGTTCATCTCAAATTACAAATCAAACACCAAAACAACTTGTTTTATGTTTCATAGTTTTGATAACATAAATGTTAAAGTAAAGGTTTACAAAAGTAAGTAATAAGGTTTGAAACTACTTTCAGGAATACATGAGCGGATCCAGGGTTTATTTCTGGGAGGGGCACAAGGGTCAGACAGATCAGAAGTGTCTCCCATATCTTGTATTGCACTATGCTGTTTTTTGGGATTCATTTGTTTTTCGATGAAGTTATAGTAGCCTACTTCTTCAGCGTTCATGATTGAAGCAATGCCTTCATAGATATGCATTCAGGCCACTCCATTCAGATAATTCGAACCGTTTGGCACAGGGGCACGTGTCCCTGTGCCCCCCCTGGATCCGCCCTTGTAGGAATATATTACCACGCATTTTTCTAAAAGTATATAAGAATATTTCCTTTCCTACTAACAATTGAAAAAATCGCAACGTCTGTAGCATCCACGCTTCATTTGTCAAAATATACTTTATTATTCAAAATTCTATTCTAGAACGGTTATTATAGAAAAATAAGAAGGTTTATTAACATTTTAGCTCGGAGATGGGCCGCGAGACTGAGAGATGGAGACTCTGCCCCAGAAAGGGCAGGACCGTCCCGCAAATAGTATAAGGATCTAACATTTTCCATTTCGCTATATTTTATTACAATTACAATATATTTAAATAAATCCGTTCGACTAATTAACGTTGCTTTTCATTCATTGGCGTCATCCAACCTTTTTGATAACGATTCCAAATTTATGTCATTCACTTCTTTTTTTATGTAGGTAGCCCATTTAGTAGGTGTCCCTTTGCATGCTAATATAGCCGGATGTAGCAGCTTTACTTAGATGCAGATGTGCGCAAAGTGAGAATTAAGTTGCGCTTGTATTTTTATATTTAGAACGCTGTAGATGTGTCTCATACAGGGTGTTTGTTATGGCGGTGTCATTAATTTAATGGGCGATGCTGGATGCATGGATCATTACTAGTAGTTAAGCCGAAGCTCAAATAGATGTTTGTACTCACGTGAGCTTAAATATATCCAGAATTGATATCATGGATCTTTGGATGATATTTAGACCCGCTAAACCATCCCTGGGATTCTTTTTTATTGCGTTTGAGTGTCATACACCAATAGCTAGTATTGTGAGTAAAAGATTTGAAAGTCAGCAAGTTTGATTTTTTGCGCCCTAAGTACAGATGAATACAGATGGTTCACTCCGCAAAATCATTTAAATAAAAAGCTACTCTTGCTACGACACAATAAAGTGCAATTCAGGTCGCACAACGCTAATTACCTACAGTTAGAGTGCATTCAAATTAGCCGCAAAGTGCCGCGCGGTGGCAGTGCGGCTGCCGCGCTACAATCGCTAGGTTCGAGCATCATAGTGTTGTACATTTTGTTTCCACCTCATCGATAAATTCTTCAACCGGATTTTCGTTCATGTTTTGAACAAAAACTATGTCCGCATCGTCACTAGTCGATCAATGCACTGATACGCGGGTGTAGCGGTGCAGTCGCGCGTTTTTTATTTATATGTATTAACAAAGCAGCGCTACAGCCGCGCGGCACTTTGCAGAAAATTTGAAGGCGCCCTAGAAATTGCCCCTCTTTTTATCGCGTAACTCTGATTACCTTACGCTCACTGAATTGGCCCGACAAGACGAGGCCCGACGCGTACTTTTAACTTCATACCGTATTAATCTGCGCCCAAATTACGGTACTTAGTATTTTCCACTCATGAGCACTTGATGACATCACCCTGGAATGTTGCCCTGTAGCACAGTAGGTAACTTTGTAGTATATACCATATTTTAGGGTCACTAACATGCTCATGTAGAAATAAATTTTATCGAATTCATGAACAAGAAATATTTTTAAAGAGTTAGGTACTTAAAGAAAGATCGTTTGGTCATCATATTATATTATTATGTAAGCTTTAAGGTGCTACTTATTTTTACACATTCAGAGTAAATATTCTTTGCAAAAGTAAATAAAACGGTTGTGATACAAATTACATTAAAAATATTCCATACAAAATATACACAATAAATGGCTAAGACAATTTACCTAAGTGTTTTTGCTTTTGGCTTTTGTAAGGCGAAAAAAAAAGCTAATAATACTTTCTGTCAGACAACTGCTTTTCTCTTCAATGATCAATAATATACTGCTCTGGTTTGTGCTGGTTGCAAGACCACAGAATTCAAGACTATTGAGTCTAAAGCCGTGTAGTGACCGGTGTTACGGGGTGTAATGCATGAAATTCAGTAAAGGCACTAATGATTTCGGCGTAAATGAGCCGTATTACAAATTGTACAGCTAAGCCTTATAAGTACATAAATTAATTATATGCACTTTAGATATTGCTTTATTGCCGAATCAATCACACTACAAATAAATAATTGCACACCTACACTTGATGCACCATTGAAACTGTATTTGTTTGATATTTATGCTCTAATTTTAAAATTTGCATCCCTTTCTATTCTACCAAAATCACTACCACCAACTGAGCAACAAAAACACAATGTTAACAAACAACATAATGAATAAAAATCGACGGTATAGCTTCGGCGACGGCATCGTGTTTCCAACCCCGAGCCAAGAGGAAGAATCGGAGTCACTTCTCAGCTCCGAGCGATGGGAGCGGTGGGGCGAGCGAGCGCGGCCTTTCGACGAGCGAGAGAGTTCGTCCTTCGACGAACTATGAGTTTAGGCTGTTGTAGCGGCCGCGTGAGGTGCAGGCTTGTGGTACAGAAATAGTTGAACTGGTGTGCTTTTAGCTGAAGACTTGTAACATTTTACGCAGCGGTTTGTAACCTCGAGGGAATCTCAAGAGCTAGAAAGTAGCCCAAAGAGAATCTCTACTCCTCAGCTGTCTACACGGCCCTATTTTGACGTATCGCCATCATTTCGCTGTTCCAACGCAAGAAATAGATGCGGGCTATACCGAAGGAATAGCACTATCCCTAGCATAGGCATAATGATTGCAAATAAACACTTCAAAATACGGCAGGTGTATAAACCCCATATAGTTAGTTTACCTCTGATTTTGCATCACTGACAAAATCAGTCTTTATAATTGTTTACATAAGGTTGCTAATGGGTTGTTGTCAGAGGTAAAATAACTGTGAAAGGACTTAAGATATATTCATAGATATATAGAATGGACTAAGCGTTAGCCTTACTAAAGTGACCACTCTCTAGAAAGAGACAAAGCGACTGTGCGGCCAATACCTGTCTCTCTTATGCAAGCATGTCATATGCATCGCAGAACGATACACTCCTTACCGCCAGGGACGTGGACTAATCAGAATTCTATAAAGAGATAACTACTGGCCGTATTCACTGCCCAACTGAATTCAGAACGCTCATACCATTCGTTATATCTATGGATATAATTCAACTATGGTACGTAATTTTATGGCGCCGCGTCAAGTGATACAAGTCTATTTTCGGCTTTAGGGTCGCGATCAGCTTTAATAGATTTGAGCAATGATAATAAACTGGTCTAGTTTGGAATTGAGCTGAATTAGAATGAATACTTTTGTTAGGTTAAGCTTTTCCATTTTAAATATCTCTGATTTGTATGAGAAGTGTGTTTGTATTTGAATTACTTATATAATTCTTAACTTATTCTCTTAAAATATTTTTGTTAGTTAGTTGCTCAAATGCGTTAGATACTTATTAAATGTTATGTATGGATATATCAGCTAACATTCGACAAACAAAATGTATTTTTCGTAAGTACAAAGCAGCCATAATCTTTTTAAAACCATAATTTAAATACTGATCATTATATAGCCAAGTCTGCACAATTCGGTCGTTCACAACATCCCATTAAAAGGTACGAATTATGCGTAAATTGAGTGAAATGGTGCTGAACTATAGAAAGTTATACAAGGACGGATCAATACATGTAAGCTTTGCCTTACCAAAAAATTAAATAAAGCTGATTAATAATATCATCTAATAACGGTTTAATATAATTATTATTATAGAGTGCTAGAAATAGATGTCATTTTAATTTTTAAAGCAATGTTCTTTATACTGCCATTAATTTGTTTTGTAGGTGAGAGATGGACAAAGGTATGGCTTATTAGGTTCACAGATTGTATTCTTAGAAAGATCGTTTTTTGTCTCTTATCTGACCTATGTCTATGAATCTCTAACAAATTGCGATTTTGAATTTTGATCAGATAGTACTTTTTCTATTTCTTTTCTATTCCGGGTCAGATGTGTAAAGGCACAAATCTGGGTTAATACATAATATTCATTATCTTAGTGCTTTCCTTAAAGAGCTAAAGCGAGAGACAGATTCTTGGAGGCCTTCCTTAAGAATAATTAATTACGATTTCTCAATTTACAAACCTACTATTAAATAAATTGTCCATCTCTTAGAATATACTTATGTATTTTAATATTTTACTAAAGATATCTTCCTTAGTCACTTATAAACGTAATTAATTCACGTTTTCCATTTTTTATATTCTAAAAATTTTCTAAAAGGTAGGAAGACGAAGGACAGATACTTATTTTTAGCTCTGTAAATAGTGCTTAAAAATGACGAGACTGCAGAAGAATTTTACAATCGAGTTTATCGACCATCAAGATAAACGAACATTATACAGGATGCTTAATTAAGACCTGTAGATTATTTATAATTACTTAAACTAATGACATGACTTAATGTCTATAAAATATTTTACTTAATGACAAAATACATTAGAAGCTTTTAATTGTATAGAAGAGACATAAACAATCGTTCCCTTTAAAGATAACTCCGATTTCGCAGAACTAAGTACAAAGGGATTCACCTACTTACCCCTTCGGTATTAGAGGTGTGATAATATAGTTATTGTTTTTAAATAAATGACGCGGTTCATGACTTATTTATAATTTCCTATTGATAGGAATTCCAATGACATTTACATCTATTAATTATATGACCAATAATCGGTTGAAAATTGCTGAAATTATTTTTGCAGCATTTCTTCTCCTGAATTAATTTAATAATTATATTAATAGATAATTGAAGATTGTATTTACAACAGTATTAGTTAAATTACATTCCTTAATACGAATTGAAACCATATTAATTTAATTTTATGATTATTGTTTTAGTTTGTGCCAGAGGAACACGTTATGTTTCGAAAAGATTTTTTGTCACTCATGTCGAGTAGGACAGGACTTATGTTTTTTATAAGTAAATATAGTTACTACGTCGCTGAATTGTTTTCTGAATGTATTCTAGATGAAAAAATGATGAATGAGGCACATCAATAATGCCATGTATTTAATGTATACGTAAATATTTTATCGGTCAATACGCTGCCGCAGACCTTGGTAGTGGCAACCGCAAGCGGCATTCGAAATATCTCATACATTTTGTACGAACTCTCCCATACAATAATTTCCTCATTTCTTTATGTGACAAATAAAGAAATGATGATCGTTATTGATATATTACCTACTGAATTTGGTTCGGATAAGTTTAGTAAATTGTAAATGGCTCTATCTCAAGCATATCATGAGTTAGATTATATTCTTTTAATAATATTAAACTCATTAATATTCATCACATTAGGAACTTCCCAAATTCTTCATCAAATTCCCATACTAGTCATATTTTTTACGTTTTTTAAAATGTTTTTCTTTTACATTTTATTCCTGAATCCCAGAGGCATTTATTAAATAATAATTATAATTCCTTAATTAAGCGAATTGCTATCACAAAATTATTACGTATTTTTATAAAATAATTAATGTTAGTTGATGCTTATACGGAATGTAAATAAGTAGATAAATTTAAAGGAATATTAAAGTGTCTACGATGACATGATGTGCAATGATTTTGTAATTTAAGTACAATGGTGATGTGTAAAATAAAGAAAAGAACATATTTTATTGTTTTATAATGAAACCCCTAAATACACGGGTACTTGCTTGTTTTTTTGCTTTAAATATTTATGGAATGCCGTCATAATAGGCTATAGATTATAAAAGGTAAGAACATCGGAATTGCAAAGCGACGTACTAGTATATAATGGTAACTGAAACTCAATACGCTTATTGAAATTGCACACAGATGAAATGACAACAGAAAATGAGACATGATCGGTGATCACTCGCTATACTAACGCATTTTCCGTACACGCCGCGGCGCGGCGCCGTGTACGTAGAGCGAGGTAGTGGGGCGCGTTATTGCGGAGTGGAGTGGACAAGCTATACCACTCAAAATGCTGCGATATTTATCATGTTTTTAAATCTGTTTGTTGTCTGTTGGTGTTGTTAAGGCTTCCCGGGGGTCTCATGAAAAAATGAAAACTGAAAGTGTATCATTAGTCAACGCATCATTGTATTTGGCACGGATTAGGCAGAGGGTAATCCGTTTTGCTGCTCAACTACCCACAATAACTTAAGTTTATTCATGGCGCTTGCAAGTGCTGAAATAAACAAAAAAAAAACTCTATTGAGTGCTAGTGGATGTTTGAATGTGGTACATCAAATAAAACTAAATATTGATACAAAAAGTGGTTTATTAAAGATTCAATAACAGGTGGGTACTTAATCATAACTTCTAATATGATTGATCACAAAATAATCACGTTATAAACTTAGGCGTTAGCGATTCAACACAACATTACATGTATTTTTATAGTGCATCAGAGTATTCCAAATAGGATTTTTTCTCAAAACAACTATACTGATCGCACAGGCAACAACAATACCTACAAAATCAAACTTAACTTTTACTTTACTTAAACGTAACTTTTATAAAAAATACTGGCACATACAACTGATAAAAAAGAGGCTCTTCTGGCGCGTGGCCAAAATCGGAACTAACGCTGCCATCTTGTTTTGTCAATACAATTTCTGTGAAAATTTCACAACTGTTTACCAACAACGCCCCCCTGTCAATGTCATTCAGGCGCCAAAAGATCCTTGAAGTACTCTAAATACTCAGAGCTGCCAACATTGCCCTAACATCATTAGGACTATCCTGCTTGATGAGATCCCTAAAGGCGCGCACACACGTGGCTTCCTTCTCCAAATTCTTCGATATCTGGTGTGCTCTGAGGGTTATTTCTTTAGGAATGCCGGCGAGACGGGCTGCGTTGAACCCGTAAGATTTGGGACACGCACCAGGTGATAGTTTGTAAAGGAATGTTATGGTCTCTTCTGGGATATGGTCTTCACTGTCAGGTGTTGATTCGTCTGTTTCTACCATGCAGGCCTGTAATTATGATTGGAATAGTATGAGATCTGAATTTGATACTTCAGTGTGGGAAAGAGTATATACGTATAGCTCTGTCTCTTTCCCATACTGAAGTAAGATAAAATAATACTCTTATAAGAGGTGGCGGTAGACCCCTGGTCATAGTTGAGAGAAAGCTAGGCAGATGATGCAAAATCGCTCATTTAATGATGAATAGGTTATTCCCACCTACGGAGGAGATCGTGGCTAAGTAATAACAGCCGCTCGGGTCAATCCATCAGGTTAAGCTACGCTTGCCGGGGTTGGTCCGTGGATGGGTGACCATTTTCTCATATCGAGACTCCTCCGTGCCTCGGAAAGCACGTTAAGCCGTTGGTCCCGGCTGTCATTTGTGGATCTTTGACAGTCGTTAAGAGTCGTCAGAAGCACGAAATTCTGACAACCAGTCTAACCAAGGAGTATCGTATTACCCAGTTACTGAGTTGTGGAGGTCAGACAGGCAGTCGCGCCATGTAAAATACTGGTATTCAGCTGCATCCGGTTAGACTGGAAGCCGACCCCAACATAGTTGGGAAAAGGCTAGGCAGATTGAGGTTATTCCCACCTAATGTTATATCAAAGGCCAACATCAAAATTCCCTCTGACATTTAAATAAGTTTCAAAGTCAGTCCTTACCATATGCCCCAACATAATCCCAGGGTAGGAAGACAGGTGGTGCACCAGCGAATGATAGTGGGTGGAGAATATAACTCTGCAGCCGCGCTTAGCTAGTTCTACGCAGACGCCTGAAGCGATCGCCGTGCCGTCGTATGTTGATGTGCCGCGACCTAGAACAACATGGAAAGTAAATACAAACCCTGTTTTGATTACATTCTTACGGAATCGGAGGGAGGGGTCGCGCTCGCGGCCGTTCAGGTCACGTCCCGCGCCCCCCACCCGTGTTGCGACGCAAGTTCGTTGCCCTAGCGCATAGGGTGAAAGGGTGAAATACTTTTGTGGAAAAAATTAATTTAAAAAAAAAGTTGTAGTTTTCCATTGATTTTTTACGTTCTATAAATGACACCAAACCACTAGTTCCAAGGATAACGGTGTTTACCCTAACAACCTGTATTTAAAAAAATATGAAAAACAAACAAAATTAAAATATGGAGTTCTTACAAACATCCGAACATTCTCACAAGATCTTCACAATACACTTACCCAACTCATCCAACAATACAAGCGAGTGTACAGTAGCATGCGTCACTATGGCGGCCGTCTCGTTCATCTCCACTAAGAACGTTGACTGTCCCGAGAATATGTCGTCGGACGCGCCCAGCCGAGTGAAGATGCGGTCCACCAGGCTTAGTGAGCAGGCGGCCGCGGGCACGTAGCTGCCCTGAACACGACAAGATGGGGGATGAAAGTTTACCATGAAGTTCGTAATTTTTGCACGCGCCTTCTTAGAATATAAGTAACCAGTAGAGATGGGTTGTAACAGGTGAAACACGATATCTGTTATCACTGTGACTGTGACAAAAAAATAACAGATCCAAATATCTGTTATTAAATCACAGCCTGTTATTTTTGTACGGACGATAAATACGTATCTCAATCGAATATCTTCTTTATTTCTTTTGGTTTAAAGTCGAAAATCGTATCTGTTATAAAATAACAGCCTATTATTTGTGTACGGATGATTAATACGTATTTAACTCAATTGAATATCTTCTTTATTTCTTTTCGTTAAGGTCGAAAATCGTATCCGAAGCTTTAACAGTAACAGCCGCGGTAACAGTCTTAAGGATCTGTGATTTTAAGTAACAGATATTTTTTATCGTTAGGAGCAATTGCTATGTGCTATTTTTTTATATGTTATTTCTATCTGTGACGATAAATACGCCTCACTCCTACTAACCAGATGTGCCAGTACAGTAAGGAGCCCCGCTTGTCTCATGAGCGTGGACTTGCCGCCCATGTTGGGACCAGTCAGTAGTAACAAGCTGGAGTCGTCGGTGCCCAGTTGCGTGTCGTTGGGAATGAAGTCTTCTAAGTTAGGTATGCAGGGATGGCGGCCTTCTACGATGTTTATGTAGGGCTGGAAAACGGAAAGAATCAAAGAATACTAAGTGAAATAAATTTAGGAGTAAAATCATATTATAACCTATATCTATGATGATCTATATCTAAAAGCAAACAACACATTACTCTTGAAAGTTCTGATACTTATTTTTGGCTTTTCTTATTATTAAAGCTAGGCGCATATAGCAACCGCAGCGCATCGCATTTCAATTAAATTCATAAAAGATGCGATGCGGCCCGTCACGGTGCGGTGGTGCGGACAGACGGGCCGCACCGTATCTGGATCACTATCCAGGGAGGGTTTTTGCAACGTAGTGCGGCCTAAATCTACATTTGCCTTTAGTGTGCTATTCATGGGCGTACCCAGCTTCTGGCCTAGGGGGGGGGGGGGGGGGCAAGTCAGATTTTGAAGTCAGCTGCCCCCCTGGGTACGCCCATGGTACTACTCAAACATGAATATTTATTTTACGCAGATATATACATCCTATGATGTAAAAAAAAATGCAGAGGATGATACCGTATAAAAACGAGCAATAAAAAATAAAATATACCTCCCAACTGACACTGAGGAGACACAATAAAATTGTAATTGTTATCGGTCTTCTAAAGGCCAATCAACAGTTGAGTGGTCACTAGTATTTTACCTTTCGATCCTCTTCATAAGTAATGTCAGGCAGGCACACATCCCCACTCTGTTGCCTCGCGAACTCGGTGAAAGCCAACAATATGTCTAATGTAGACAAACATTGCAGCGCGGTCTCCCATTGGTTGTAGTGGGACGAAAACTTCTCGAATATTCGACGACTGAGGTCCTTCAGCACGTTTGTCTTTTGTTCTTCTGCGGCCATCATTCGGGCTAGGAGGTCCTAGAAAAATTTAACGGACATAGGATACTTTTTATCCCGATATTCCCACGGGATCGAGACTTACGCGGGTGAAACCGCGGGGTGTAGCTATTTCGTTATAAAAGATCGTAAAAGAAATATTTTTATAATATGTATGGAAAATGTTTGTGGCTTTTCTAGTACTCTAACCATAGTTCGTCTGAAAAAGCCTTTTAATTCATTCACGAAACTGCATCGATTGGCAGCATTTAAATAAAAAGTGAAAGTTGACGTCTTCTAGCTGACTGTACCATTATTCCAAAATCAGTTTATTTTTATTCAAATATAGTGCGCAGTTATTTAAAAATTTAAGGACAATTTCATCAGAATGTTTTCCTGTAGCAACAACGGTTAAAGTACCTGCCCTTACTGCTCTGTGTCAAAAATAGATACTGTACATACTTTCGTCTCGCTCGTAGAGAATCTCTTGTATCCCTTCCTTGCTCCTTCCAGGTTGTAGTCTGAGCCAGCCTTAGACGCAGCACCCTGCGGCACTTCGATCTGATACCTCTTCTTATCGGTGCCCACGTATGATAACTGGAATAGTTTTATTTGTTAGTTTAATGCCCGTCTTCACCGACACACCTTCCTTATTACCACAAAACCGTGTTTATTTGTTTAGCCTAAACACCTTTTAAACATGACATTTCAGTATGGAGTTTGACATAAAACTGACATTAAACACGTGTTGAATAAGTGTCTAAGTGTTTGTAGGCCCCTTAAGTTTAAGGGATCCCCTAAGCATGGTTAGGGGGCTATTAGGTGTCAGGTGGCTTACCAATGCCTACCAGGGTTGCGGGAAAGTCCGAAAGGGATACCGGGACCTTAGCAACAGGCAACTGAAGGAACACGGGTGGGTTTTAGTCAATAAAAGTCTGACACGCCCTTCCGCTCCGCCCAGAGCGGGAGAAGCCATTGGAAAATTTCCCACACACACAGAAACTCACCTTCTAACATCCTCTAACCATGTTTAGGGGATCCCTAAACTTAGGGGATGTCGGTGAAAAGGGGCATAAGGGTTACAAGTTACAATACATAAAAGTCACGGCTTCTTCACACGGGGGTAGGCATAAACTACAGAACGTCACCTGCTACGATCCTTACATACTCCTTTTGCCTCGTTTACGTTCATACATCTGGTCAAACACTCACGCCGGTTGTGAGTACTACGCGCCTGACCGTTTTGTATTTTACGTCATCTACAAAAGCAACTTTGTTGTTTGCAAATTAAAACCACAAACGCAACTTTGTTGCTCCAAATTACGGTATGTCTAAAGCAATTAGATCGCACTGTGTAAATGATGGTAAATTATTTTCCTTTAACCAATAAATAAGGCTTAACAGTTAAACATTTGACTTACCCGACATTTAAAATACTTTTCTTGTCCACTGAGATACTCCTTCAATTCTCCCTCGATCTCCTTTATAAGCTGCAGCGTATTGTCATACTCTTGGTCTACTCCCTCGCCGGGAAGAATACGACCTTCTTTCTCAGCCTCCTTTTGGTTGAAGGCTTCCTAGAACATAATGTCGTGTCATGAAACATACTGGTACAAATAAAAGTTATAAAACTAAAACCCAACTACGACACAAAAGTCAACTAAAAAGATTTAAACAAGACATCACAGACCGACAAATTAAAAATACGGAGTCACACGGGTTAGGGCATAAATCGAACAGATTAGGTGAGACTTAGGATTTTTAATTTGTCTGTCTGCAGCCCTTTCATATGATAGCCAACGAGGCATAATTAAAAAAAAAATTTGTTCATTACTTTTGTACTCTAGAGGTAACCAGCGGACGATCAAGACGCTTCCAACGATACCTCATTCATTTGTCAAATTATGATGAGAAATTTAGAAGTTATGATCCGTCATAACTTCTAAATTTCCATGAACATTCCAACCCATGAACATACATACATACTGATCAAAATAAAGTTTAAAAAAACATGCCATCTGTAACTCTAATAGTAATATAAATTTTAACGGCATTTAATGTGCGTATTCTTCAATATTGCACGATTTTAATAAAGCAGTAGTAGTACCTTAAAAAACTTCAATGTATCCCTATAATCCGGGTACTTTCCATCAGGATGGAACTGCATAATCCTCTTCAGCAGCTTAGCATCAGTATCAGAGAACATATCAACCAGTTTCAACGCAGCGGTGAATCCGTTTAATACTGATATAAAGTCTAAAACTTTTCGCTTAGAGTACGTCTTCTCTTCATAAAATATGGCGCGCGCGTCGGGGTGTTGTTTGGAACGCTTGAAGTTTCCTAAAGCATGTACTCTGAAAATAAAATCAATAGTTTGATAGGGGAAAAACATCACCGTTGCAAAAACTAGTGATGGGCTGCTGTTTTTCGGGAAAGCAGCTTTTTATATCGATAAGTTTTCGATAAAAGCAATGCACTCTACTGCGCGTGGCCATAAGGCCCGTGAGTGAAAGAGAGAACAAAATATCCGCCGTCGCGTTCCCCATTTAAAACATATATTTTTATAACTGTACGAGTCAACATGGCGGGTGCACCTTAACTAATCGAAAATTTACTATTGAGTACAATACGACACAACTTAGATGTACTCGTAGCACCGACAAAATTCGTAAATCCGATCACAATCCGAACTGAATGCGCCTTCAAAATCACCAATCTTTATTACTGCTCCAGGTGAAAATGATCTTTACGCAAACGCAATAATCTTTTAAAGATATATAATCAAATATATTCGTAAAATTGAAATGAATGGATACAAAATTTTAAATTTATGCTACATATAACTTGTGTCGTACTGTACCTAGGTTTAAAATATGGTACCTTCTTCAGTACAAGATTGTATCAAAATTTGGGTATGATTCGATTAGTTACGATACACCCGCCATTTTGACTCTCATCTCACCGTGTGCGTGTATTCATGTAAGCAAACAAAGAATACTTACTTAGCCAATAATCTTTCCAGATCTGGCAATGTAGTTAAAATGCTCTTCGCATCTTGACACAACTCTTGGTTGTCAAACAATGCCTTCACAGCTTCTTGTCGCTCCTTTATTACTGTAAGATTGCAACTTGGTGCGCAAACCCATTGGTATAGTAACCTAAAAATATAACAAGTATTGAAGTTGGTTAAATTTCAGTGCTTTCCCCCGAATCCCCAAACGAAACTAGTAAAATCTACGTACAATAGGACTTCATACGAAAATGAACCTTATTTGTATGACTTGAATGTGTATATTCCTATAAGCGACTATGAACAAGCGTTTTATACAAATCTAAACATTTAATTAACATGCATAAGGTTTATTTTCGTATGAAAAGCTACTAATAAACTAAGACTTTACCCAAGGAAACTAGTTGCTTGAGTAAAGTCAAAGTTTATTCTAAAGTCCGGTCGCGAAGCAGAAAGAATTTCGTACAATGACCCTTCATTACTTGTCGCTATCGCTCGCGCTCAAATGTATATTGCCGTCGCGCTCACACATTAGAAGGACCGCCCTTATCGCGAGCGCTGAGCGCGACGGCAATATACATTTGAGCGCGAGCGATAGAGATAAGTAATGAAGGGTCATTGTACGAAATTCTTTCTGCTTCGCGACCGGACTTTAGTAGATCTGAGCCTAAGATGATACAATACAATTTCAAGCGACTGAGACAGCTTAGGAGTTTATTCTGGGTTGAAATAACGTTGCATTTGATAATTCAGTAGTTAGTTTCTTAAATCATAAATATTTCAGTTGACCAAAAAAAGACTGGGTAGTTGTTCAGTTTTTTTTTTAAAGATTATTTCTACATCTAGGTTTTTTTTTATAACTCTGTTTGATTTATGTATTCGTGTTTCACACGCGTGGTATGTCGATAAAAAGTAGCCTATGTCTTCCCCGGGATGCCATCTATCTCCTTGCCAAATTTTATCTAAATCCGTTCAGGCGTGAAAAGGTAACATACAGACAGACAGACAGTTACTTTCGAATATATTTATAATATTAGTATGGATACTTAAGTTGAAAGAAATTTAAACTTATATTAAGCGGTACACTTTTGTAAAAAATATTTGAATTAATATACTAACCTTTTCCCCATATGAGTCGAACAGAAATTCAACCTTTCATACAAGCACCCTTCATCTTGCACAATCCTCAGGTTCCTCAACGTAATTGCGTCTAAAACCATGGTGCTGCCGCCTTCCCATCGATTTTCAACCTTAACCTCTGGCGGTAAGGTCTTGTTTAGCACGTCGGGGGGTGCGTAGGAGGTGAATTGGTTCATTCCTAGTACTTGTATGTCTAGGAGACAGTCTGTTAGGCAGGATACTACGCCACCTAAGGCTTTTATTGCTAAGTAGCAGTTAGCCGCTGGAGTAAGGCCGAGAGCATCGCCTGGAAGATAAAATCTTTGTTTATGATCCATTACATCTACACAAATAATAAAAACGGTGCTTACAGTAAACCAACTAGCTAAAATTAAATTGCTGGAGTCAACAAAAAATACGGCTGTTATTTCGCGTACCAACTTCGATCAAAAATAGCACTAGATTTCCGATGAGCGCATCAAAACGGCCGGAAAAATAAGGCCACAAATAATGTTGTGGTCTTATTTTGCAACATAGTTTTTTCAACCATATTGTTTAGAAATTATGATTTATATTTCCATAAATATTTATGTTCTTATTTTATTTGATTTTTTAATTTTCCATCGAAGTAGTAAACATATTGCAAACTATAATAAACTTTATGTTTTAGAGTTAAGGTTTAGTCAAGTTTTAAGCAATCGCGGCCACTTGAGCGATGTGTTTTTGTTTTGTTTTGTTTTTTCTTAAATAAGGTTTTTCATATTGGTACGCTTCGATCAACAATAGCAATAGATTAAGGATCCTAATCCTTAAGGGCCATAGTTTCCTCACTGACCTTGCGCATGTGGGCGGAGCTTAAGTCCCTACTCTAGACACGTGCGGTGGCGCGCTACACTAAAATGTTGATCAAAGAATATGCAGGGGCGCAGACATGCGCACGTAGGTCGCCATTTTTGCCTACGATTCTTGTGCCTCATTAATGGTAGATGCAAGGCTGATATTTGTATAGATAGATACTTATGTTTGTGCTTGTACGTATATTTTATGTTATGAACAGGACATTATTTTTTAGCATGTATGTGGAAGAAAACTTTTTACAAAAAAAAAAACAACCGACTTCACAAAAAAACAATAAAAATGTGAAAAATAACTTTAATTTCGGAAGTCGGTGTCTTTGCTGCTGTATTTTCATAATTGACGGAATAACCGCGTAACATACATACCAAAAAAAAAAAACTCAGTCGAATTGAGAACCTCCTCCTTTTTGAAGAAGTCGGTTAAAAATATATTTACAATGCATGTGCTCGAAAAGAGCGTTTTCCCGGCAGCCAAATTGTGCGGAAAGTGACACTTTTTCGCAATGGTGCTTTTTACTTTTCAGTTTTTAGGGTTCCGTAGTCAACAAGGAACCCTTATAGTTTCGCCATATCGGTCCGTCTGTCTGTCTGTCCGCGGCTTAGCTCAGAGACTCTTAGTACTGGAAAGCTGTAATTTGGTATGGGTATACAAATAAATCACGCCGACAAAATGGTAAACAAAAACCATGAAAAAAAAATGTTGTTAATGTGACATTAAAATGTAAATCCGGGATGGCGGCTGGGAAAATTTTGTTTTGTTTTAAATCGTACGTGTGAATGAACTTCGTTCCTGACGGGGGTCCCCCGACCGCACACGTTGATTTTATTACCTACTTTTGACATAATGTGATCTAGATTTTCTAGAACAATTCGTAATTATTTAACTTCAAATATGAAAGAATGAATAAACAATCGCTCACCAGATGATTACAATAGTACATTACTATTACTGCAACTGACGCATTGATGGACGATCGTGAAAATGTGGACCGAGACACACATAAGTGAGTTCATCAATGCTTGGTTGCGGCCAAGACTTAAATAGTACTTTTCTCAAATATGCGCAGAAATTCAAACAGAGTAAATTATAAATTCCAGAATAAATGTCGGACCACGATAATTTTCACTTGTTTATTCTTTTAGGGAAGGTGCGTATTTACGCGACCAGGTTTTTTACCCCACGTTTTTACTTGTAAGTAACTACTTACTTACGCTGACCAAGTGCCGACCCGAAATACTCGCAAGACTTCAAAGTATTTTGCTCCGTCGACTCTCGACGCGATTCTGCTCCTTATTTATATGAAGGTACGGATCAATGTTCTGTGCAAGTATTTTTACTTTAAAGGTTTGGAAGTTTTTTTTTTTTTGTAGACGCAATTCTGCTCCTTATTTATATTACGTTACGAATCAATGTTCAATGCAAGTAATCTTTCTTCCGTACATTACTGTCGCGGCCTGCAACTGGGCTATTGATGGACGATCGTGAAAATGTGGGCCGAGGCAAAACTGAGGCACACATACGTGAGTCCATCAATGCCTGGTTGCGCCCAAGTCTTTTATAGAACTTTTCTCAATCTCACAATGCGCGGAAATTCAAACTTAGTAAATTAATTATAATTTCCAGAATTAATGACGAACAAGGATAATGTTTCACGCGCCAATATGTTCATTTTTTTCTTCTTTTTTTTATCTAAAAAGATAAAAATCTCATACATTACTTCTCAAGTTACTCCAAGGAATTTGTATTATTAAAAAATACTTATTATTTTATTCCCATTCTGCTCCATAGGTATCTGGAATTATTCTCAAAGTACTCCACCGATTATTCGTTATCAATCCTCAGACTGCTCCGTAACCAGCTCTATTTGCAAACCAAATCGAAAATAAAATATTTTCTCAAACATGCTTGGAAATTTTAGCATTATTTTGATAAACTTCTTCGAGATAAATCAAAATTGCTGTACTGGTCAAAAACAAGTGACGATGCGGTCAGTGTGTCGTCTTAGGGGAATTATCTGTTGTGTTGTGTTATTTGAAAATGGAACGAACTTTTTACTTCAACGCGCAACGCATTAAAGATTTTTAATCAATGGGACTTACGTTACTCTTTCACAAATGCGATCATGATCCTTATTGGTAAGGTCGCACGGAACAATTTCCTATGAAAGTATTTTTTTACGTTTAGTTTTAGAAGGTTTTTTGCAAACTTTATTTCTATAGAATTAAGGATCAATGTTCTATGCAAGTATTTTTTTTCCACCAAGTCTTGGTTGGAAGTTGGACGTATCCTTTTTAGCATACGCGATTGTACTCCTTATTTGTATGGCTTTACGGATCTATTTTCAATGCAGAAAGAAAACACTTGAAAGTACTTCGAGCCCTGGTTTTTGGCGCTGGTATCTAAAGGTGGCTTGGCCCTGATACGAGTACCTACTCGATTTTAAATAATAAAAGAAATAATTTAAGTCTTTTCTTTCAATTGCGTAGTAATTTTATCTTATCATTAATGCACTGTTTTTAGAGTTCCGTACCCAAAGGGTAAAACGGGACCCTATTACTAAGGCTTCGCTGTCTATCGGTCGGTCTGTCAGTCGGTCGGTCTGTCGGTCGGTCGGTCTGTCGGTCGGTCTGTCGGTCGGTCGTTCGGTCGGTATGTCGGTCCATCGGTCGGTCGGTCTGTCGGTCGGTCTGTCGGTCGGTCGTTCGGTCGGTCTGTCGGTCCATCGGTCGGTCGGTCGGTTGGTCGGTCGCATACCCTACCTACCTACCTACCCTACCCTACCTACCCTACCTACCCTACCCTACCTACCCTACCCTACCTACCCTACCTAACCTACCTACCCTACCTACCCTACCTACCCTACCTACCCTACCTACCCTACCTACCCTACCTACCCTACCTACCCTACCTACCCTACCTACCCTACCTACCCTACCTACCCTACCTACCCTACCTACCCTACCTACCCTACCTACCCTACCTACCTAGTATGGGCCATACCATAGTTGGGAAAAGGCTAGGCCGCCCTACTACTCGTACTACACGCTAGGATGACCTACATAAAAACAATATAAACAAAAACAGTATACGTAGAAACCGCAGCACTAATAAAGCGTCCACGCGAACAAGACTCTCTGCAGCGAGCTAGTCTAGACACGCACACTATTGTAATTTGTTCGTGATTATTTGCACTAACATACACAAACGTGCTAGTCGGTCAATAGCCGGGGCGGAGCAGCGAGCGACACAGCCGTCCCGTCTCAATGCTAACGCGCGACTGCCGCGCGCGCCCGCGCAGAGCACCTCTGAACCTGTATCACTAAGAGGGGTAATTAAAAAAAAAATATTGATTAATTTACATTTCTGCTCAATACAAACTGTAGTACTTCTAATCATCAATTTTTCAGTATAAAAATATTGCCAAACATCGAAGCCATTTAGAAGTAGTAGGGAAATATTAGCCAAAAAATGCATTTTGTTAAATATTTTTTAAGGCAAAAGTATTAGTCATACGAAAAAATTGCTCAATACAAAATGTTGTACATGAATCTATGGCAAACATATATTTTTTTCAGATCTTTTAAACCAGCCGTTAATGAGGAGTAGGCTTTGTAAAGTGACCGTGTTACGGTACTAAACGGGACTTAGCGCCTTAATCTATTGCTATTGTTGATCGAAGCGTCAAAAATCTGATGTTACCTTTATTTTTGACACTCGAATTCTCCAGAGAAAATAATCGAATGGGGAATTTAATAACTTTTTCTTACCACCTGCTCGATTAAGTCGTCAAAACTTTTACGAAAAAAACTTATTCGAAAGTCGAATTGCTTTTTATTATCTCGCAGGTGTGAAAAGTATTCTCTTCGCGTATAAACGTGTCTTAAATTTGGGCGAGTTTGAATCTCACCCTGCACTCAGGATTCTAGTGTTAACTCCCTGTAGTACAGTCTAGCTTCTAATATAGCACCCGTGACATAAGACACAGCTTTATCCCCTTGATGAATAATCTGGTATTAGGGTCAGTTCAGACCGGGACGTGACGCACTTTTTAACAAATATCGAACTTATTTTCTTCACGAAAAGGTATAATTTTAGTGCGAGTGTGAACGCGTGTCGAAATGCGCTGAGATGCGCAGCGGGTGTACCTTATTGTCTAGTAAATAAATTCGATATTATACCGGATCTTAAAAAAGTGCGCGTCGCGGCGTGTCTCGGTGTGAACTGACCCATACACCTTAATTTAAGTTTTTTTTTTATACACCAACACAAACCTTCATGTAAAAACGGTTTGATCCCCTCAGGCCACTCTCCATCGGCATTAGTCCTGTAGTACTTCTCTGCTAGAGTTTTGAGCGTCTTCTCAGGAGACCATATGTTCTGAGCCTCTCTGCGCGCGTTGTGGCAATGTGTACTGAGCAGCTTGGAAGTACGGGGCGTTGTTTTACGGTCGTAAATTATCTAGAATGAAAAGTAGGGGGGGAAACTTAAGGGGGGAGTTAAAAGGTTATCTTTCGGATATGTTATTACTCAGGCTCATACTACAAAGAAGTGAGCACTCGAACACTCGTTCAATCGAGTGTTCGAGTATAAATATAGATTTATATGCTTTGAGCATTGTTCTAAAATATGGGTCAAGAAATATGAAAAAAAATCTGAGAAATTATTAATTTAAACCTTATAGCTTATTCCCATACGCTTAGCGTTATGTTAGGAACTACTTATGATAGTTAATTGATTCAGGCTTGACTTTGCGGAAATCCATTATAAAATACAATAGACGCTGATATATTTAGTAACCTATTCTGCTTGACTATTCTTCAAGAGTCATAAAAACTCTGTAAGAAATCGACACGTGTTTCACCTCTCAACGAGGCATCTTCAGACTAACTAAGAACTACTTATTGCAAATGTTTTTTTTAACGTAAGTTATGTAGCAAGACAAACTTAAAGCGGGATAATATTTACCAAAGCTGGTGGATAATGCGCTAGCGTCGTTAGCAGCCTGGAGGAATGCTTGTCGTCTTGAAACTGACCGATGTGGAACAGACCTATTGAGGTGTCCACAAAGCATATGCCGTAAGTGCTGCTACCGTTGCTCTCCTGTGGAAATCAAATTACGTACGTTACAGGTATCATATTGATGTAAGGGTGAACAAAGTAGACAAATACAGTCGCATTCAGTGGTCAGAACTTGTTTAATGAAGCAGATATTGAATATACAGGGTGGATTTCTGAGATGGATCAGCAAGAGCAAGTACCTCATCCATAGCTATAAGAAAACGTTGTGAGAAGACTGTACTTTTTAACCGACTTCTTCAAAAAGGAAGAGGTTTTCAATTCGTCTGTATGTTTTTTTTTTTGTTCGTATGTTACGCGATTACTCCGCCAATTATGAATCGATTTTGATGATTTTTTTTTGTTTGGTAGGTCATCCTTCAGAGGTGGTCCCATATCAATTTTATTTAACTTTGCTTGCATAGTTTTGAGTTACCTTCAATATTACGTATTTTATAAAAATAGGGGGAAAAAAAAGTGTTTTTTTTTTTGGAAGGTTGTTTATTTTTTTGTAGGAAAGTACCTCTTCAGCGATGGCCATCATGTAGGCGGCAGAGGGGTCAGCTGGGCCGCTGTCCTGCAGACCACACACTTGGGCACCCCTCATCGACACTTGACAGATCTCACGACGGACTACTTTGTCAAACTTGCTGTTCAGGCCGGCTGAAATGAGTTAAGACTGTTAGTTATTATCAAAGAATAAGCAGTGCATAATGATCCCACTACTGGAACTGAGGCCTCCTCTCTGTGAGAATGGGCTAATCTAACTAACCCGCACTGAGCCCGCGTTGTAGATTTACCCACGCGGGCTCAGTGCGGGTTAGTAGATGTCACATGTCTTCGAATTTTTGGTTCTAGGACATGCCGGTTTCCTCACGATGTTTTCCTTCAACGTTTTGAGAGCAGTGGTGATGAAATAAATTACACAAAGTAAAGCGCCTGTCAGGGTTCGAACCTACGACCTACAAGTCGCGGCCGTTAACATTGGGCGACCACTGCTCAGTCACAGCCGTGCGCCCGGTTGGATTTCAAAACTGACGATTTTCCGACAACTTTTCATCCCCTATTTATCCTTCCTCAGTGCTCGTTACCTTCGTTATTTAAGGAACTCTTGTGCAAAATTGAATGCTTCTAGACCTAACAGTTTAGGTTGTACATTGTCAGTCAGTGAGAGAATTATTTAACTTTCTAACTTACTCTTTTTACACCTCTCCTGCATCATATCGGGTGTTTCAGTTTGTTCTACTCTTGCGACCTTGTATCCTTTTGATACAAGTGTGGACGCCATTCTGCCGTACGCGCTTTCAGGAAATCCAGAATGTGCGAATTCGCCCTGAAGATGTTAGGATAATGTCATTAATGTGTGTTCTTCGTTTTTATGATTCTCTCACTTCAATAGTATAAGACATTCTGAGTTGAACTTAATTTACACTTGCATAAAGTTGATATTTAACTGGTAATAACATCAATTGGAAACAATGATATGCCTTTAGATAGATTATCGAATTTTACCTTCATATAAGAGAATCCAAGTTCGTTAACCCCCACAGCTGCATCCATATGGTACAGCTCATAGAACTTGCCCACTTTGAAGAACAGCACACAGTCGTAGTGTGATGATTTCATGTCCCACCATTGACGATGTGCCTGGCAGAATAACAAATATTTTAATATATTTTCTGTCTGGTCTAAACAGTACATCAACCTTACTTAATTCTTTTTCAGAAGATAATATAATATAACTAGAGGCCAGAGCGCGAGAGACGTGGGACGTGACTGCTCGAGTCGATTGTTTTAAGCTTTCGTAATTACAGAAACTATTAAAAAAGCCATTGTCTCTCGTCTGAATCTACGTTCCGATACGAAGGGTTAATGATTTGGTCACTCGACGTTAGGTAATAGGTAGTTGCGGATACCAGCCCGTATTATTAGCCCCTATTACCTATTACCTAGGTAATAGGTAATACGGGCTGATATCCGCAACTCCACGTCTAAGCGCGTATTTTGCGTACGGGTAGGAAATCGCTTATTCGATGCAGCATGTCAGCAACGCCTTGGTGTTGCTGACAATCTCACGTAGGGTACCTGGGTTACCGAAGTAGTCACTCGACGTTTCGGGCCCAGTTTGAACAACTCCAAACAAGTTACTGCCATAATCGGCGCGAGCGAATTTCGTTCCGAATCGCGCGCGGGTTTCACTTCAGAGCTTAAGGCGAGCTTTTTTCACGCTCCGAAGGTATCAAAGCAGTACCTCAGTCCCCGCCAAATGCATAACCATCGTAACATATTACGAAAACGCTGGCGATGTGCGCGTCTAACACACGCGCACCGCTCCTGAGTCAGATCGCAACACATAAATCAGAACGTACTACACAATCAATAATAAACCTAATCCCACAAAACACAGCGTGCATTTACCATGCGCCGTACATACTCACACTTAAACATAGATACGGCACACTAGATGCATTTTCCGCGCCCACAAAAACATTTGATGCTACGTAATGCACACATGCTCAAAAGGGGCGGGCATTAGAAAGTATAGGTACAGCGACTGAACACTTGTGTGTGTTCAGTCACTGTATCTATACTTTCTAATGCCCGCCCGTTTTGAGCATGTGTGTAACTCTAGGGAAGAGGGGTTGATATATTTATAAATATTTGATCGATAAAAATATCGATGAAAACTGGATACCTATGATGAAAACCGACTGCAAAAAAGTGAAATATTTTTGGGGCGTATTTTGCCATCATTAAAACCAAATTTAAGTAAAATATAATTCAAAAGTCATTTATTAATAAAACTGAAATAAAATGCATAAGTATAAACTCAAAAAAAAACTAGATCTATAACTATTATAATAGTAACGGGTGAAATAACTAGATAGAAGTGTACGTACATACTATGTTTTTTAAAAAAAAATTATCCGTGTTATTTAGAAGTGTTACACTTCTATAAATTTCACTCCACATAAAATTTCCATACCGGGGGCCATATGAAAATCGATTCTTGAGTAAACTAAACTCCAATAATATTATTTTATATTAATCAAATGTAAAAAAAAAACCGTAATAACAAGTAACGGTTACCTACCGATATCCATATCTCAGCGCGGTGGACAAATTGCAGAATAAACTTTCATAGTCATATAAATTCATACGACAATCGACATTATTATCGATAGCCTACGTTAGAAAGTCTCACCAGGACATCACTACCTTACCCCAAGCGGCGCGCCGCACAGTGGTCTGAAAATCAAGCTCAAAAAACTACTACAATAAAGTATTTAATCAATATCGTTTTTAATTATTCTCATCTAAATAGTAATTAGCAGGCTATAAACTAACGATAGCATAAGTAAATCGATCGGCAACTTCATTTAATCACATCAAAGATTTGAAAAATCACATACAGAAAATTCAAAATTTCAAAAATTTGCTACGCGCTAATCGGCAACTGACTGCGCATGAATTGGCTGTCATCCTGATCGCCGTGTACAGTGCAATAGCTCGTGTGAGTACCAGCTCTTCAGTTCCATTCTATTCTGTTCAAAAAATCTACTTTAAGTGTTTTCTCCCATACAAAAAAACCCAAAACTTTTTTTCTCACACGTGAGTCTACTAATACCATCCATATTTTAATATCACGTAAAGTAACCCCTTTACGTGATATTAAAATATGGATGGTACCAGAGACATTACAATTTTTTTTTAATTTCGTGGCTTAAAGTTTCTATGAGTACGGAGCTCCATTTTCAGACCACTGTGCGCCGCCGCAGGGCGTCCTGTACTATGCGAGCTCACGCTTACGTAAAGTATCGTTTTGTGAGTTTTACATTGCTGGTTCAGTCCCTTAGCGAAACATTTAGGTAGTAGTTAAGAAGCAATGTATTTTCTGCAAAAATAATACAGTCGCTGTGATATTTGAAAACGAAATTAATGTAGTAAAGTATTGTTTTGTGATTGTTACATTGCTTGTCCAGTCACTTAGTGACACACTTAGGTAGTAGTTAAGAAGCAATGTATATACTGCATAAATAGTACAGTCGCTGTGATATTTGAAATGAAAAATAACGTAATAGAGGCAAGAACTCAACCGGCGGGGGTGGCGGGCTCGCAAAAATTGGCACACGTCCGACCTCCAACACGTTCCGCTCGGGACTAAAGGACGCGTGAAACCAATGAAACCACTTAGTTTTGAAATTAGTGGTATAAATATTTTAATATTTCACATTATGTCAGCGCATATTTAACACATTTTTTACGACCTTTATTATGGTATAAGTTTTATTATTCAAAGCCTAATAAAACTCAAATAAAATAAGAAATTAGACCGAAATTAGACTTGTCTTTGCGATTTAATTGGATGCAGTAAAGTGCAAGTAATCGTGTATCGCATAGCCGGAATCTAAAGATCGAAGTATGAATTATGTAATATGTTTTTTTCAAAATTTAAATCCGTGCTATCTACGAATAAATCACAATAGAAAACGACGGTTTTTAGGGTAACATCGCCTTAAAATAGTAAAGAAAGAAAGAAAAAAGAAAGAAAAATTGTTTATTCTGCACAAACTAAACGCACAATACAAAATACGCAATAGTACTTACTGGTGTCTGACTCTTATGAAAATCGGATGGCACAAATAAAGTAGAAGGGTCATATTCGGGATGGTCTGGCCTCCTTTTCTTGGCATCTCTAATCTTGTCAGGCTTTAACCAGTCCAGTTTGCAGTGCACCCAGTTTCCTTCATCAGATGCAATAGACTTCTCTTCAGCTGGTTTTGGTGGTGATGGTGCAGGTCTGAAAGGAATTTAGATTTTTTTTTAAGAGTTAATTGGACTGGTCTGGTAGAAGGCAATAGAGGTGGTCTTTGTGTCAAAAGATAAACTGACCAATGAGCTGATTTGGATTAATTAAACTGAATAATAAATTATATTTTTGTAACCCTTCAATGACAATAAAAATATTATATCAAACAGAACAATATTGTTTGCATTAACATGGCAAATAATAGAAATTACCCTGGTCTTTTAGAAAAACATGGCATTGGAGGGAAGTCTTTCAATTACAGGTCTTATGAATATTGCAGACACTATACCATAACAGAAATTTTATCAACCTGATATTTCCTCAAGTCTGTTCACCATGATAGCACACTACGGATCAGAGATTCCCAGTTTATTATAAGCATACAAGTGTACCAACCCCTACTGCATCTACATGGTGGACTACAGCCCACTCCGTCTCACAGACAGGAGGGCTGTGCCCAGCAGTAGGAACATTAAAGGCTGATTATGCTACATAAGGGTGCTACAATCCTGACATTTGTCTTCTTCAATAAATAAAGCTGTCAATTACATACCCATTGCTAGATGATGGTTTGTTTACTGGTTTACTGGGTTTCCTGGCCTTAGGAGACTCAAACTTGAAACTATCCTGCAATTTCTTCTCCAAAGACGGCTTCTCAATGTCAGATGTATCCATTTTGTTATCTACTGAAAAATTACTTTCATTAATTAAAACAACAGCTTCAAAAACAAAAATTGATGTATTTTCGTGTTCTATTATTATAAGTAGATAATTTGAGTGTGATAAAAACAATGTTTAAGTTTCTTGAACAAAAAATTCTTGAATTCTTTATCTAATAGCAAATATGAACTGAAAACTATGCTTCTCAGATATTTTTCAGTTCATTACTGCTGCATTCTCTATCTACTCTTTAATCATTATTAATTTGTTTGTTGTTTATGTTTTGTTAATTAGAAACAATTTTTTTTAACTTGTGTTATGGGACTGCTCTTGACCTTGATCTTGCCTGATGGAAAGCGATAGATGAGGTCTATGATGGAACAAGCAAGCCCAGAAGATACCTGTACTATTGTACTTTACTTATCCTGCACTGCCACTACTGATATGTCAAATTGAAGAAGTTTTAGGCCGATAAATTTGAAATACTGTATTGCCAGTGACACGAAGAAGATGTATTAGCCAGTTTTCATTCATAAATCTGTATGAAACTTTAGATAGTGTCCATACAAGTTTGTTACCCACCTTTGTTCTCCACATCAGAGTCATCAGAGTCAACAGGGTTGAGTCTGATCCTCTTCCTGCGTTTGGAAGCAATGGGGACCTCATCCTCACTGCCACTGTTCTCTTTCACTTCAGGAGATGGGGTTGCTTGTCTCTCTCGCTTTTTTTCTGAAGATAAATAAAAGTGGTTACCAGGTTAATTTTAACTATGTGAAAAGGTGTAGAAAAATATTTAGATATCCATTTAAGTGCCGCGAAAGTTATTGATATGCAAGTAAGGTTGCTATTATTGCGAGTGATTTCGAAACATAAATAACCTATACAGAAAAGGTAGTTTTTCAACCTACTATCAATGGTAGTGGTAAACTATTGACTACCTACAGTTTACTAAGGTCTTAAAAGTTAAGTTATTTATTTCTGCTTCCATTTACACTTGTATTTTTGGTCACTAATGTTTTACAAATAAAACATTATCTGAAATAACTGAGACAGTCTGAATGAACACAAGTGTAAGTATATTATTGACAACGGTTTGGGCTGTTTAACAATATCATGTTTAATCAAGTTACACTCATTAAATTAACTTACTTTCAACTTTAGATTCCTTAGCGCCGTTTTGAACTGGCGAATGCACTTTCGGGCTTTGATCGACCTCTAGTTCCGATTTTACCTTCTTATTGGCAGGAGGAGTTTTAGAGAAATAATTAAATAAGGTGTTAGATGCACCTACGCTGTTACGCTTAGACATTTTCGAATTATTTTACAAAAAATTCATTGAAATATTCGGGCACCGAAATGTTACGTTTTGGCGCAAAATGTTAGTAAACTGTCAAATATTTATGTCAACGAACTGTCAAAAAATTATATGCTGTCAATTTTAGAATCAAAAAAGATTTTTCGCAATGGCAATTGTAATGCAATTTAGTCGATTATACGAGTTTTCGGAAATCGGTTATCATGGTATGACCGAGATGCAAAAGAACAAATAATGAGATAATGTCGATGTCGTGAGGAAACTTTTGGGTATGAATGTAGATGGCTAGTAGGGAAAGGCCAAAGAAACGATGGATGGACTATGTGAAAGATGTTATGGCTAGAAATGGGATGCGCTTCTGCCGGATGAGTGTGATGATTTACATGTCTGGTCTCTGATGTGATGAATATAGAAAAATAGGTTCATAACAACGGCATTAGCCCGCAACAATGCGATGCGAACTATAAAATAGTTTTCATAACTATTTTGTTTTTAGAATTTAGTGTGCGCCTCTCAATTTAATGTGACGTCACATATCTTTTAACCAGCAGACGATGAAGACGTTTTAAACTTTACCTCATTTTTCAAATTGTGATGACTAGTTTAGAAGACACGAGGGAACAGATGAACATACAACATAGATACATACATCCGGTCAAAATCATAACCCTCGTTTTTGCTTCACCGTAGTCGGGTAAAAAGGAATAGGTCAAGGAAATTAAACAACTTCAAAGTATTCAATTACTTTTATATTGTGTTGCCTTATTTTTATATCTAGATAATAATAAAGTAGTATCATTTAAATTCACAAAATAGTTTACATTACACAGACAACAAATCTTATCCTAAAGGTTTTGGTGTAAAAATGGCAGTACATTACCACATTGTACGCTGTATGTCATGTAGGTAGGTAGGTACCTAGTCTATTTAAAACAACATCTTGCTGATGTTAAACTGTACAGCTTTTTCATAGGTAAAACATTATAAATTAATCTAGCGATTATTTCCGTGATCGTTTTTTTTAGATTAACTTAGGCTGCGGGTACAAGAATATCAGAATGATGAGGTGCAAGTATGTACCTATAGGGCTGTAGAACGTAAACGCGTTAGCCTGTGTGTCGATATCATTATGTAGTGACTTGCGCTTTATCAGCTCGTGCACACACACACAAGGTACACCCTATACAAGCACCATAGTAAGTGAAAAGGTTTAGCCATTTTCAAACACATTCCTTTCCGACATAGCTGGCGCATGTTATCAACCCGCGTCACGTGTTGGCAACACCTAGTTCATCACAAAATGCAAGTAAAAGGTGCTTAACATTTTCATTCCTTGAATGTACATCCATAAAATACAGTAGGTACCAAAAGCATAAGATTTACGCGCATGAATAAAAAAAAAAAGTATATACCACCTATATGTAGGTACATACGTACCAACGTATACAAAGTGTGTGCGTGACACACTTAAATGGAATGTTCCTATGAAAAACAAAGAAAAATGAAAATTTTATTTTCAAATATTTTTTTTCTTGCAAATTACTTATAAAAAATATATGAATATTTAATAAATTTCTTGAAGATAATAAATAACAACATTTTGATCAATTACAAAATGCATAAACCTATGAAACGAAATAAATATAAATTCATATAACAAAATTACAGCTAAGTAGGCATGTAGGTACAAACAAAATAATTGTAATATTAATTAGATTAAGATATAAGAAAATGAAATTAATATTATGTTATACAAAATTAACCAATTAGTTTAATCATTTATCATACGGATGTGTTTATATCCTTTTCATCTTTTGTAAAATAGATGATAAGAACGTTATTCATACGAAGCTTAAGTCACCAATATTTTTGTAACTATGAGTTAGGTATTTGATATAATAAGTAATGTAAAAGATTATAGAGGGAAACGAGGAAAAACAAATAGTTCATATCTTGGCAACTGAATGCCTAAATCTATTGACGCACGTTTGAAACTGAGGTCGTCATAGCCATATCGACTTACTGACGTGATCCAATACACGGCCGCGGTGTCCGAGTAGGTGAAGCAGGAATGTCGTGACCGACAAAATGCAGAGTCAAGTCATCAGAATCAACTCTTCATTAAGCCCTAGTATGCACTGGCGATTTTTTCAAAATCTCGTATTAGATTTTCACCGCACTGCTTAGTGCCGAGAGTTGAATATCCAACAATGCGCTTTTTGGACGCACTGGGATGTGCGCCGTTGTATTTTCAACGCTCGGCTCAGTAACGAGAATCGAAAATCCAGTGCACGATGAAAATCGTGCATTAAAAAATCGTCCGTGCAAACGAAGGCTAACTTGCTACCGAACAAACACTTACACAACACAATAATTACAATAATCTTTTAAAAAACTAGTTCCAACTGCGACCATCCCCACTCAGTCTTTTACATAATAATCTGTGGTTCAGGCACGGATAATGCGATGGACTTGTGGGGTAGCACTTGCCCTCCGTTCACGTAAAGTTCATCTTTGACGATGACATCTTCGCCGAGTACTGTGCAGTTCTCCATACGGACCCAGCGGCCTACGACGGAGCGCCAGCCGACGATGCAACCGTCGAGCCAAGCGTGCTGACGGACGCAAGCGCCACGGAGGATGGTGCTGCGTTTGATGCATGCGCCTAAAAGGGATTGAAAAACAGTTGAGTGCCATAATTACTTTTATGGCGGCTTATTTTGACCGGCGTCTAAACGGCTGTACGGATTGCGATGAAATTGGGTACACGGATAGACCATGACCTGTGTTAGCATATAGAATAGCTTTTATCCCGGTAATACCGGATAGGCTTTAATTTAGGTGTCGCCTAATCTGAGTAGTTACAATTATAGAGCTATCTTCTTCTCAGCGTGTCGATGGGAATCTAAATAGACTTGGCCTAGAATTCGGCCACGCGTTTAGCGCCATCACTAGCGCCAGAGACCTACCATTACCTAGGTTAGGATAAAGGATAGTTTTTAACCCGGTTCTACGTTCCCGTGGGATCATTTCTGACCTCCACGCGGGCGAAGCCGCGAGAAAAAGTTACCTTGAAATAAAATTACATCATCAGTCCAATCAAGTGAATGACGTTCAACGAGTGTTTTTCCCAGTAGCGAAATTGCTTCTTACTTAACCTACGACACGACAACTAGAAAATAACCGTTCAGGCTTCAGTGCCCATTACAAAGTCTTCCGTAAATATTACAATAGTTAGGTATCACTCAACTTTGCAGAACCCGTAGCATTTGCTAATTTTACGATAATTATGCTCTTTACAATCGTTTTCAATAAACTGTTTACAAAATTCTTTCGCAATTTCGGACTAACTCTTCATCATAATAATTATATAAATGTAGGTATTTTCTTTATTACACAGCTGAGTATGCCCCGCCCATTCAGTTATCCAATGGCATGCGTTCACGTGGTCAACATTTATCTACATGAGAGTACACTTACAAAGTACTTATACAGTTTAATTACTCTCGTACATAACTATGTCTATCACTCAAGGTCATGAAAATAAACATTCGCACCGTATCTTTATGATTGAAATCTAGACATGAGCGTTAAAGTATTTTTTCAGATTTTAAAATCGTTTTGAAAATCCGTTTTTTGAAATCGATTTCAGAAGAGAGGCTCCGGCTTCCAGTTTTGATCGTCTCTAGTGATATTATTAGGTTTTAAGAAGTACATCTGTCAACACAGCTATCCAAACATAAACAAATAAGTACTTCCTTACGTTTTTTTTTTTATTAAGGTTTTAAGTTAAATTAAACTAATAATCTTCAAAATTATTTATAAAGAAATTATTCTTTAAGCCATCTATTCTTGCCATGGTTTTGTGAAATTTATTCTATTAAGATTCTTTTTGCTGTATCTGACGCATGTCTATTGAAATCACGTTGGATATACGCTCTAACGAGACCGTTTAGAGCGACTTTATGCCTGTTTGTTTTCATTCAGCGCTCTTGCACACGGCATACTTTTTGTAGGTCGTACAATGGTAACATTTTTTTTTTGTATAACCTACCTCCTCTTTGGAGTTTTGATATATCTGATCTCTACTGTTTCATTTCAGTAACTTTAAAGAAAATTGCCTACAGTACGTCGAGTGTGAGTTTTGTCACATAGAAAACGCTACTACCACGTTTCTGTATCGAGTAATAAATGTATGAAAACGTAAAAAGCGCCCCTGGCGGAAAGTATTGTAAACCGAAACAGCGAGTGTCAGATTTTTAACGATACTACAATAGTTCGGTATTTTAAACGTGACTCACGTAGTAGCGTTTCGGAGAACATTTTGCGGGTTAATGCGAGTGTCAGTTTAAATTTGACGTTTCCAAGCGGTGTACAAACGTTTAAAAACGTAAACTTTGTAGTAAAGTCACTCACTTGGTGTGTGACAGGTGAATTGTTGTTTATATTAGTTACGTTCGTAATAGTTGCGTGTATTTTTGTGGTAAATTGTGTTTGTAATGGCAGTACGTAATTTTTTCGCATGGAAAATGATGATGACTGCTCATCAGCAAGATGAATGGAATCATCTCCAAAAACAAAGAGCCGGTTTTCGTGCCTGTTTTAATCCACTAAGGAAGATCTCAACGATACTGAATTCAGAAATAGAAATCGTTAGTCAAAGGAAGCATTTCTATATTATTATTTCTGTTCCAAATCAGATAAATTTAAATTAAGTGCAGGCCCACCACTAGTACCACCAGCAGCCCTATTTATTCTTGCGGCCTTCTTCTTTTTATTATTTTTTAAATCGCTCCATATAACCAAAATTAAATATTCACTTAAAATATTTATACTGTGCTAGGTACACACCTTCTTCCATTTCTCTGTATTTTTAGTTTCCCCAGTGGGATCACTATTTAATAAATTTGTTAGGCGTTCCCAATTTTGGATCGTCTGTATTCTACCTTTTGCGTGTTTATTATGTTTGTTTATGTTACCGTGTCTGTAAATTTTAGGGAAAAGATTTTTTTATTTGAATGGTTCACAACTATGTTTTTATTTTCAATATTATGGTCAAGTGTACTTTCTGTTCCATGAAGTTAACTAACATTTCAAACTGCGATGCACTAGTCTTCATTATGAAAAGCAAATAATCGAAATAGAATAAGTTTAGTAATGTAACACAAAAGCGCGAAAAACTTTGAAGGCAGAAGGAATGTTTATATTGACATGACGCGACGCTCGCCACTTGAATTTGACGCCACACACACCTAATTTCACATCTCCCTTACTCACTGATCATTAAAACGAAATAGAAATATATCATTCATAAGAAAAAATATTCGTCTAAATTACGGAGGGCACGCATAACGCTTGTTAACATGGTTACGATATGATTTGTATTTTGGTCGTATTATTTCGCCGAAACCATTCTAAGTTCAAGATAGGCAACATTAAAAAAATAACAAACGTTTCGGCATACTATCGGACAAGTGACGATACTAACTGATGTTAGTTAGACGTTTTTGAACTCACACTCGCAACATTTTTAAATACCATTGCTCATTAGTTAGCTCGATTAACTTGATCGTCACGTATTTTGTGATACGGCAAGAAACTCACACTAGGGGTACTGATTGTAGGTATGCCGTCTGCGAAATAAAAAGTGAGTTTACAGGGTAAACAAAGGAAAGGTAGGTAAGTCTTTTGCGCAAACGCAACCGAACACCTGTACCTATAGTTGGTATTTAATTGTTCATTAGTTCTGCATCATGCACATCAACACTTTATGACTAATCAGTTGGTTTATATTAATAATGATGATGTTGAAATAAGCCTAAGTTTAGCAATCATGTTGTCAAAGGGTTCCCCTTTTTATTAGCTATAGATAATATTTAATCTTGATAAGTATTTTACTCATTTACATTACAAGATAACACAGTATGTTAAATAGAAACTTTAAGACAAAATCTACATTTCCCACAAAAAAACGGTCCTAAAATAATCAGAGCAAATAGTATGAGTGATTCTCGCCAATTTAGAAATAACACATAAATTAGTATTCCTGGTGCAACACGGCAACAAAGTCACATTAGGCGACACCTAAATTAATACCTATCTTTAATATTGCATTGTTGGACAATTATAATATAATAATTGGTATCAACTATCGGCTCTGAGCCGACAACTGAAAATGCAACAGTGAGCTTTGCGCCCAGTATTACTGAAAAAGGGCATAAGTCTCGGTTTTGGTTTTTGTTTGCAAATGAAAAATTGTCTAAGATTGAGCTTACCATCTTCAATAACGACTTCTGGTCCAATAGTGACGTTGGGTCCTATTCTGCACCCTTTGCCGATAGTTGCTGTGGGGTCAATCAGCACGTTACCAACCACTCCAGCGCCGTCATACAACTGTTTTGAGTTCTTCTGTCGTAGGCTGGTTAGATATAGACACATTCCTGAAATCAATACATCCAATTATTTTAAATTGTCTTAAAACTAAGTAAAGGTTTTTCTAGACTAAGAGAATTCGTCAATTATTTTTTAATAGAATGTTTATCGTTTACATTTATTTTACAATTTTTTCCATACCAATACCTAACTGGAAAAAGGAGTGATTAAGTACCTGTTAAAAAGTCTTTGGGTTGTCCTACATCCATCCAGAAACCTTGGAGTTCCATGGCAAACAGCTGCCCATCAGTTGCCATGAATGGAAAAACTTCCTTTTCGATAGACATCGGTCGCAATTCTATTCTACTTAAAACCGAAGGATTTAAAATGTACATTCCTGAGACAGAAAGAGAAAAAAAAGTTGAGTCACTACTCTTCGATTTTCTGTAAAATCGTAAAAAAAAACCAAATTGACAATAACTCTTCTTACCAGCATTAATTTTATTTGAGATAAACTCCTGTGGTTTTTCAATAAAACTTTCGATCTGACCATCCTCTTTATAAAGAACCACTCCATACTTTGAAGGTTCTTCAACTTTCGTCACAACAATGGTCCCTTCCTAAAACAGGAAATCAAATCAGTAGTAATATTAACCGCAACAAAGCCATATTCATTTTACGCGCACACAGGCTTTACAAAGATTTTAAGGTCTATTTAAATCCTTGTTTCCAATATTGAAATATTGATGTTATTTCATTTATTTCCACTTAAACAAAAATAAACTTTATGCAATTATAAATAAAGTTGATTTTAGACTGACGCGTACCATTGAAAAAGCCATAAAAAAAATATGAAGTTCTAGCGCAAACTGAATCTTATGTGTAAGCATTACAGTTGTTTTTCCTAAAACTCGTTTTGTTTACATGTTTGGCAAATAAATTGGGAATGCAGTGAAGGTTGATTTCAATTCACCATTGTTCAAAGGTCTTCAGCTGTTTTAATCTTAATCATCAAGTAATTAATAAATATAGCTGTTTATGTACTAGTCTGCTCGCTCAATGGTTCAAAAGTTATTCCTGTTGTTCTGAATTGATAAAACATGAATGTGAAAACTGACGAAAATTTATGAGACTTGACTGTACTTCTTTCTAGTTCTTCAAGAATAGGAATCATTTATTTGCAGAAAACACAGGTGTTAAAAATAATTATATCTTTAAACAATTTAAGTGGTAACAGTAGTTTAACATGATGAATTCAGTAACAGCACAATTTGATTAAATAATACAATTTATTGCATTTCAAAAGTAAACCCTCATCAGTTATTCATAGTAAGCATATCATACATTGTACTGTATGACTAACAAGATAGATAAGTACTGATTGCTTCACTTTATCAAGGACGGACAATAACTATCATACAAAGTGATGCTACAGTATTTACTGTATTATCAATATTGATATTATCTATATTATATTGAATAGTAAAACTAAGTCTTCTAGCTATTTCAATGTTATTTATCAATCTATAGGTAAATATCTAATTTTGATAATATTATTGAGCAAAATCAATATAAAGAAAAATAAAAAGTCTGTCAGGGCACTAAAAATGCTGGATTTATTGAAAGGATGTGTTTTTTTTTTTGTAATTTCCTGCCTCCCTTTTCCTTGTTTACATTTTTGTTGCATTTAAAAATATTACAATAAATTATTTTAAGCCAGCTCACTAGATCCTCCACTCATAATAATTTCTCAATTTTTATTTATAGATTTATCATAGCAATTAATTCATACCTTTCCGTGGTTTCTGTGGAATTTGGCAAGTTCTTTGAATGGGAAGTCACAAATCACATCGGAGTTTAATACAAAGAAAGGTTCTGGGCTAGCACTAAGGAGTTCACGTGCCAATGCGAGGGGTCCAGCTGTGCCCAGAGGTTCATTTTCATGAGAAAATGTAAGAGATACACCAAGCTTTGAAACCTCTTCTGTCAGCTCTTTTTCCATGTCATCTGCCCGATATGATACTGCCAATATAACCTGCAAAATAAAGACCATATAATAAATGCTAAGCTCAAAACCTAGTAATAAATCTCGACCGGAGACACATTAGGTCTGATATGGAATCTACAATACAATACAAATCTGACCTTATGAGTCTCAGGTCGAGAAATAATAAAAGAGCCATTGTAGCGTTAATTTCTTCTTCCAAAGAAAATTCATAAATCAATGAACTTCAGAAAGATTTGTAACTGTTAATTACTTAAGGTACAATTTCGGAGGCGTCCGCAGACGGCAGAAACATTGCGGTTCACAATAAAAGCAGGCGACAGTGCCGCTGCAGTTTTGATTCCGAACTGCTGGGGCAGTTATGGTCTTCAGGATGGTAACCTACCTACATAATAAGCATTATATGAATACAATTGAATGATGAGCATTTACCTGTGTGACTCCTGCTTCAACCAAAGCCTCAATTTGATGAAGTAAAATAGGTTTATTGGCAAACTCGACGAGAGGCTTCGGTCTGCTTAGAGTCAAAGGTCTTAAACGAGTTCCATATCCTCCCACCAGTATAAGAGCTCTAATTTCTCCAAGTTTCTTATCGGAACCACACATTTTCTTTGTTATTTGGTAAAATTATTGCTACACAATGCAAGCCGGAACTTTCGTTATCTAAGAAAACTTTCCACCTTATCACCACAAGAAGCACATTAATTTCAAATGTGGGGTACGTTCATTTACTACAACTGAATACGAATAATGATTAAATTTCACTGATATTTGTTTATTACAAACAAAAAGCTAAAGTTACAATTTACACGTCACAGACACTTCAAATGACACAGGAGGCACAGACTACTTAGAGATACTACGTATGACACAGGCAGGACATCGAGACATTATCAGTTTACCAAAATAAAACCACAGCTTCACAACATAATGCACATTGTTGCGATTCTGTAAAAATATTTAAATTTATTCGACTAAATATTTATGATCATACACTGAATATTTATCATCATCTGTCTAGCCTTTTCCCAACTATGTTGGGGTCCATCGAGCACTATATAATTGTTGGGGTCGGTTGGTAAGACTGGTGCCCGGCGGAAAGTTTGACCACCCGGTCAGACTTTCCGCCGGGCTTCTTCTTTTGTGGAACTAAATATTTTTACATGACATTTTATTATTATTCGACATCTGACCCGAAACTCATCACCCTTTGGACACCTTACTGCTAGAAAGAGGCCGACTGACCCAAATAAAAAGGGACGAAATTATTTTAAAGTCACCAAAACTAACACTAGACCTTTAATTTGACTGATTTCGTCCAACAATACCAATCATGCGCACCAAATCTTTTTTTTCCGTCTCCTCCCCATAAGCTACGGCTACAATTCGCGTCATCGCGAACTTTTCTTCGTGCGCTCTCTATTGCTCAGCGAGTAATGGAGGGGAGTGCGAGAGAGAGCGCACGAAGAAAAGTTCGCGATAACGCGAAGTGTAGCCGTAGCATTTGGAGTGCCACCCCTATTTTTTTACACATAAACTCACGCCTTTTTCACATGGGGGTAGGTAGAAACACGTACAACAGTACGCCGCCTGCTACGATCCTTAGTCCTTACAAAGTCCTTTTTCTTCGTTTACGTTCATACAGTCATTCCATTCATCCCTAATTTTTATTATTGGTAAAATTAACTTCTCTGTTGTTTGTTTAGCGATTGACGGGATTATAGAACACTTTCCTATCAAACATCACAACAAGAATAAAGTGTATTCTATTAGTCTCTGAGTAAAAAATAGCTGTGACATAAATAAATGAAAAACGGACGAACGGACGGACGCAACCGTCTTTATCAGGACGAAATTATAAGGGTTCCATTTTAGCCGTGCAGTAGCGTGAACCAGTACCTGCGATAGCAGCACTGTGGGCTGTTATGGACTGCTCTGTGAATTCCATGCACGTCTGTCACCGACGGCGAGCCGAGTAAGGTCGCGATCGCGAACAAGACCGCGTACTTGAAGTACGCACGTCTATTTACAGTTACCACCCACTTTACAGTTTGGACCATTATTGAGTATCCGCAGTGGTAGCCCGCGAAATTATTTTTTTTGCAATTTTCAGGTCACGGTTTGTAGAATTTACGTGTATCGTGAGTTTACACTGGCGAAACGTTCAAGACAAAACATGTCAAAAATTGTGTGGAACATTCATTGACTTATAAATCATTAGTCATTGGGAACATTTTACAGAAAATAGAGATTTCAACATATTTTTTTGTGAATCTTTCGCCAGTGTTACCGTGCGTTTGCAGTGGCGAAACATTCAAGACAAAATTATGTACGAAGAACATATTGAAATCACAGTCACACCTCTATTATATAGTGCTCTGTGCACACCTCCTTGGGGCTTGGTCTGAAGTTGGTCTGTGATATAATCTGTGGTCAGTTACGTAATAGGCACTAGGCTGGCTGATTGAGAATTTGAGATACTACAGCAGCCAGTCCGCTGTCAGTGTCATTGTAAATTATATATCTTTTCTGAACCTTTCCCTTTTTCTAAATCTTTATTTTCAGGTAAAAATGGCTCTTTCCATCCGGAATTTATGTCGGTTCAAAGGTTAGAAACACTGTTATCTTTTTAATGATGTCGTAAATTTGTAGTAAAAATATATCATGCTTTGATGAAAGTTCATCACGTCACGCCAATTTTTTGACTGCGTTAACCTACGTTGATAACCTTGCAATTTAGCTGGCTTCTGACGAATATGATACTTTCAAACTAGATCAAAATACATGTTAACATGACCAGCAGATCAAATAGACAGTGAAACTCCAATGTCGTTCTCATTATGCCTAATTTAATGTAACCGAGACCTTCATCTAAAAATACGATCAATGTCGCTGCTTGTGATAAGTTTCGGCGAATATATCATATTGTTATATAAACCCTAAATTACACTGAGACAGCTCTTTCCCTAAATGTAATATCTTTTCTCTTTGTGTCATTATTACATACTATGGATCAATATTCTGACCTTTGGTCAGTTAGCCATGAAACCATATTATTGTTGTTGTTAGATTAACTTGGATTACAGCTACTTTGGTATTGTTAGATTGTGATAAGTAGCTAATCTGTTTATTGTCATTTAAATTTATTTGCTAATACATTCGTCAAACCAATTAGGTCTGTAGGTGGGTAGTGACAGTTCTCATCAATTCGTAATTTTATTACTATTAATAAAGTTTTAGTGATTTAATTTGCAAAGTTAATAGAAAACTCCAACAGAATTATGCAGAACATTTTTCTCAAAATGATATTTTAAAGGAATATAAAGACAAGCATGTCCATGAATCTTTCCATTGTCTCATTAATTAATGCAAAACAGTTTATTGTTAAAGAATTGACATACTCAGAGCAAAAATCTCATCCCAATCAATATTGCCCCGCCCTGGTTATGTAAATGATGGGACAACAAGTCTGTATTTTGAAAAAATCACTCTACTTTATCAAAAATCTTACTTTTTATAATATAAAATATTAAAACTTGCCATTTCTTGTTCCAGATGTGATAAGGCTAGTCTCTGTGAGGTATTCATCTGATACAAGTGGTTATGATTCAACTAATATGAACTTATTGCTGACCAAAGAAACGAAAGTAATTATTCAGGGATTCACTGGAAAGCAAGGAACATTCCATGCTAAGCAAGCTATGGAGTATGGCACAAATATTGTTGGTGGAGTTTCGCCAAAAAAGGCAGGCACAAAACATCTAGATAAACCAGTATTTGGGTCAGTGAAAGAAGCAATGGCTGGCACTGGAGCTACAGCTTCAGCCATCTATGTACCACCTGCTGGAACTGCTAAAGCGGTGCTTGAGGCCATTGAAGCGGAAATTCCACTTGTTGTCTGCATCACTGAGGGTATCCCACAGCATGTAAGGATTTTTACTTAAAACTGGTCAACTTGTTAAGCCTTGTGGTGCATTTTTATTTTATTTTTGATTTTCTAACTTCCTGATAAAATAACAAATTTTTATTGATTATCATATCACAGATTCTTAATTAATTAATTTACTTTATGTATAAAATGCAGTACAAAAGGTGAATGTTATGCCATAAGGCATTAAGGTCACCTTTTCAATTCCATAAGGCTTACGGAATTGATTCATGCTGCAATCTATGAACTTTATTCTGCATGACCAAGAGATGTAATTTAGAAAGAATGAATAGAAGTTACTCTGTGAATATAAAAAAAAGTTGCTATGTGAAATTGAATGATTTTATTACACATTGCAGGACATGGTTCGGGTCAAACATGCTTTGTTACGTCAGAGTAAGACCCGTCTCTTGGGCCCCAACTGCCCAGGCATCATCTCTCCCACTGCCAACTGCAAGATTGGAATTATGCCGGCTTCCATTCATAAAGCTGGCTGCATCGGTGTTGTGTCCCGTTCAGGTACCCTCACATATGAGGCTGTCCATCAGACTACTGAGGTTAGTGTTCAACCTTTTTTTTTGAGAAGATTATTGTTGAAGATGTCGGACAAATCCTGCCGCTTTAGTGGCGTGCGCCCGTAAGAGACACAAAATTAATGTTCTACAGGATTATAAGACCCATCACATAGCCGTTTATGCATTCTGTACATCAAATTAAGTAACATAGCGCAAAAAATTATTGCTGGGAAACGACTTTTATTTTTGGTGTACAATATCGCTGTTTACGGTAGTGCGCAACGTAACGCACGCAAAACATTGTGTTTATGGCATGCAAGGGTTCAGGGTTCGGGGTATTTAAAATTAAGTTACAACATTTAAAACTTGTTTTCTTTTAAAAAATCTCAGAAAAATTCGGAACTTTGACCTCCAACATCTCCGTAACCAGAAGAATTTGATAAAAATTTCATTATAATTTCTGAAGCTATTTTGTACGGTACCTATTCAATTAATCATTAACCAATATAATAATGTTATTTAACTTGGGCATTTAAACTAGACTACAATATGCCTTGACATATCATTTAAATGAATAGTTTAAAAGATATCACAGATTCAAAATTACGCGTAACAAAATAATTACAACCCGTGCGCATTAACATGGCACCTGGCTGGGAACTCAATACTCTCCCCGCTACCCGCGCTGCGCCCCTGTCTCGCCGTGCGGGGAAGCGGGGGGAGTTACAGTCATTGAGCTAGGTGCCATGTTAAAGCGCACGGTAGGAGCCATTGCGCCCGCATTGCTGTCAACCATAATTATCAATGACCTTTTCCTCGGCTATATGTAATCCCGGAGTACGTAGACGTACCAGTCGGATATTTTGCGAAATACACGCGGGAGAAGCTAATGCTAGAAAAAAATAAAAAAGTTTTTTTTAATGGTACTTACATAATACTTTTTTTGCTTGTATGGATGCTATACTATTGCGGGTTAAAACGGGAACGGCCTTCGTTAGTTAACATAATGTATATTTTACAGACCGGCCTGGGCCAAACGCTGTGCATCGGTATTGGAGGGGATCCGTTCAACGGAACAAACTTCATTGACTGTTTAGGCCTCTTCTTGAATGACCCAAACACAAAGGGCATTGTGATGATCGGAGAAATTGGTGGTAACGCTGAGGAGATGGCTTCCGAATATCTTATAAAACATAATAGGGTAAGTGTTTTTGGTTTTTTTAATTTTTATTTTCTTCCATTTATCGCTGTCAACCTTATCATTCATAATATCAACCCTCTCAAAATCCATTAATCTTTTAATGCTTAAATTTTTGCATGTCCCTATTAGGATTACTAACAATGCTACTGTTTCATTTCATACCATACCATATTATATTATACTTAATTAAGGTCTCCACACACTATCCCTTCCCGTAACGTAGCCGGCACAGTCACTGAAGCCGTCTGTGTTCATAAGCGTTTGTACGCCGCCGGCGCTGTCGAAACGCGTATGAATCGCGTACGATACCCGTTCACGTCTGCAGTAACCGGACGACGTGCGTCAGCCGCCGCCGCCGCGCGAATGTTCTTTGCTTGGAAGTGGAACGAGATAGTGGCTGGAAACCTTCAAACTGATTGTTATTATTTTTGATTGTTATATTTCTTTTTTATTTTATTCAATACAGGGTAAAAGAGGGGTAAGATACTATGGTACCTACTTGGATAACAAATTGTATTGTATTACCTAATCGTAGATAGATAGGTTGAGTATTCTTAATTGTATTTCAATAGGCTGAACCAATAATTATGCAGTACAATAGGTGGAAAGTAAAGTTTATCATATCGCAGATATTTTTATTACGTACGTAGAACCTACTTGAAGTATTATTTGCATCATTTTTATCATATCACGACAGTCGTGACGTCAAGTTACATCATAATATCTAAAATTGTCATGAGTAGGTATTAACATAAGTAGATCATGATTTTTCGATTAAGATCCTTACTCGAAAATTCATGATTGCGTTATAGTTACTCTCATACAACGGTTATAATAGCAGACATCCGTAGTTAATTGATTCGAAGCAATGTACTAATAAACATTGCATTGTACATTAGTTTATCATTGATTGTTACAGTTATTAGCTAATAATAGTTATTCAATCATTCAAAGCAATAAAATTCCCATGACTTAATTAACAATCTCGAATTAACTGTGGAGGGAAATTTTACAAAGAAGTATATAATGCATCCATTTGCCTGAGAAAGATTAACGTGAGTACTGCTAACTACTTAATCCTCTAAAATGGTTTCATTCAGGATATGAACCAGTATTATCTAGATGTACAATGAGCTAACTTGCAAATTAAAAATAGCCATGGCCCATGTCCACAAGTGGACACATAAATGCATGTATGTGTATGTGCTACGATAATTGATAGTTCTGCATTTGATGATGATGACTTGATTTTCGTATGTCACGCAACTTTGACAAGCTCTAACGGGGTGTCCTGCGTGAACGACGAATACGACGCGACACGACACGATGCAATGCGACGCGATGGTACAAGCGACAAATGTCCTATGTGATTTTGGTCATTACTTCTCGAATCATAGAAAATACAGAGCAATTTTGCAAGTATCGCGTCTGGTCGCCCTCAAAATAAGTACGCGTTCCGTCGCGTCTCTCCGCAGCCTGCCATATTGGCCGCAAGCAGGGTAAGCCGTTGAGTTGATCGCGTTCGCAGCGTCGCGTCGCGTCGTATTCGTCTCACGCAGGGCTTTCCGTAACTCAGAACTCTTCCACTACTGGAGCAGCTGACGCTCAGAGGCCCTAGACAAAGTGACATTCTATCAGCGATAACGATGATGGAAAAGGCAAAAATGTATAGGACTGACATAAGCTATCGAAAAGCCCTAAGTCAATTCTGTTGAAAGTCGTTGGAGAAAAACGAAACGCTTTCGAAGCGATTGTCACTTGTCTAGGCCCTCAGGTCTCTTATGCACTAAGGAAAAACTAGTTTTGTTATTCAGCCGGTATGAAATTACTTGTTCAAACTAACGCCAACGTCCCGTACCTAATAAACATCAAGGTCGGAGTCGACTACGCGACGTCTTTCCTTTCATGAAACTAAAGGAGTTGTATGATATATTATGATATGTTGAGCTCCACTATTACTGACAAATGCTTGCACTGACTGGACAGGTCCACTCAAATCGTTGGGGTTCTTTCCTCAAAAGACCATTTCAGACGCTAATCTACATGGCCCTCATAATATGGCCTGACCAAGATTATGTCTGGACTTTAAAGGAGACTGTGACCTCTGAGTTTGTTTCGGCCTTTCTTCTTAGAGTAGTCAGATAGGAAACGCCGACCTCATATAGCTTATTTTTAATATTTTTTCATATGACGTGTAAAAGTGATAACAATATCCTATTTACAGAATAAACAATTTCATTTCATTTCGATAACACTTTTTTATGAAATTCCAGGGTCAGAAGGCGAAGCCAGTTGTAGCTTTCATCGCGGGTCTCACAGCCCCCCCCGGCAGGCGGATGGGTCACGCCGGTGCCATCATCTCAGGCGGCAAAGGAGGTGCCATGGACAAAATTAAGGCCCTAGAAAGTGCTAACGTAATCGTCAGCCGCTCCCCAGCCAAAATGGGTAGCTTACTCCTACAAGAAATGAAGAGATTAGATCTTGCTTAAAGTTACTGTATTTGACGTAATATGCATCGATGCATAATATTTACGTATACTATGTATAGTCCTATGAAAAACTTGCTATTATTTATTTGCGCTGTTGTTTTAATCAACAGTCTTTGTATTCAGTTTTATTTGAGAAGGATATATCGTGACACTAAATCTTGACTATTATAGGTACCTCTTCAAATCTCAATTACTGTTGTAATTTAAATCTAAATTAAGTATATCTGTTTCTCTGGTGGCTTACGCACGAATCATTAGCGAAGCACTCTTAGTATAGTATACTTATTAATTCATATTTAATGTTGTATGCGGTACATTTAATTCGAAGAAAATCGACTCAGTGGTAGAGAATTATAAAAAAATATGAAAAGACATCATTCATTCCGTACCCAAAAATTTAAGTGCCGGCCAGAAAAAATAATCTATTTTCTTAGGGGAAATAACATTTTATAATATCACAATGACTCGAAAGCTTACAATTAACCTCCTGGCTGCTATTAGAGGTTGAAAAAAACAAAAATCATGTTTGTTTAAAATGTTCTCTCACGGCACGGTACAGCTCGTCCAATTCCAGGTCGCTCAGCGAGCTATGGTACGGGCTATGCTTAGAATCTCTCTGAGGGATAGAGTCCGTAACGAAGTGATTTGGCAGAGAAACAAGATTGTTGACATAGCCGCAGAATAGTAAAGATGGCTCCACTCCGCATTTTAGGTATGAAGCTACAAGTACGCGGCGGGCTCGTCTTGACGGGCTAATTCAGTGAGCGTAACGTTGTCAGAAAAGAAAATATAAGAGTTACGCGATAGAAAGAGAGGCAACTTCTGGGTTAATACACTTTATTGTGTCGTAGCAAGAGCTGATCAAGGCAATTTGTGGTCACGCGAACGAATTATCGTTCTACCTACGAGTCGGGTGCTTTGCACTATGTATGCATGACATAGCTCACAGAATAAGCAAGCTGAAGTGGCAATGGGCTAGCCATATTAACCGTAGAACCGATGACCGTTGGGTCATCGGTTCTACGGTTAATATGGCTAGCCCACTTCAGCACGGGTTCTTGAGTGGAGACTGCGAATCGGCAAACGTAAGATAGGACGCCCTTGGGCTAGGTGGACCGACGAACTTCGCAGGGTGGCTGGTAGCAGCTTGATGAAAGTTGACGAGAATCGAGCTGAATGCCGTGCAATTGGAGAAGCCCAGCAGTGGACTTCTGTAGGCTGATGATAACACATTTTGTATAACAAATCTATCGAAAACACTCAATCAGAGAACCGCCGTATCTAATAGAGGTCATAGTTCAAAATAGAAATGGTGTAGCTTCAACTCAAAATACGATTTTTAGTATTTTCAAATTAAATTTAAACAGCAGCAGAAGGGTTGCGGGGGTTCTTGTTGTAATAGTAAAAATCTTGAGGGTGTTATCTCTCATACTTATTAGTTTATTTTTTTCTGTCCGTCACTTAAATTTTTGAGCACAAAATGTTCGAAACCTGAATGATGTCCTGTATTGTTAAACACTATAAATTTCAGAATTTCTGATAGTTTCGCTTGGCGATGTTGTGTCAATAAATATTGTGAACTCGAAATATATGCATACTATCCGAATAAGTACCTACTTTTTATTCAAGTTCTTAAAGGAATGTTACATACCTATCCTAAGTTATAAATAGGACCATGTGGTATAATATATAGATAACAAGATAGATGGCACGACGCGGCATGCTACGGTAAAGCATATGGCCAAGCATGCCGAACCTCCCGCCATCAGGCATGCCTTGCCGGCCTTATTCCGGCCACCATCATGCACCACACTAGCACTAGATCAATCTGAACGTTCATGCCGTCGATCAACCAACAATCTACAGGCCGTAAACGCGCCATAAACGCGACACCCTCGCCATCGTTTGTGAAAACCGGAGCGGCTTGTGTACGGATACACGGAATTAAGAAGAAGATTGTCTTAAGAAATGCATTTTATTGCAACTATTGTCAGGCGCGGTCGCAGTCCAAAATGGGGGGGGGGGGGGGTACCTTAATAATATAAATACTTGCCTACTACTTATTCATATTTCATTATCCAGTTTTAGATTGAAATACCCTTGCATTAGCAACATACAAGCGCGCATGCTGCGCGGTATATCTTGCACGCTATTTTCAACTCTGTTCTATTTTAAATTAAGTTAATTATTAATGAAAGGTTTTTGAGCATCTCGCTGCTCTGTCTGCGCTGACCCTTAAGTATTGGTACGAAAATAAGGATACAAAATCAGAGGTTAATCTCTGATTTTGTATCCGATTAATCCTTATTTGAGTGAACGGTACAGTCCTTTCACTTATTTGGCGGTCTTGTGCGGGACTCCCGCTTCCCGCAAATCAACAGTAGTGTCGCCCCTACTACGAAGATTTTACTTTATGTCATCCGGATTCAGAACGATGGGACTGTTATTATTATGCACAGAGCAATGATATTATATTAACAGATATGTTATAAGCGCGCAATCGTGAAGACTCGAAAACATTCCAATTGTAACGTTTTTACTTGTAGTGAAATGTAAAATGAATGAAACGTGGGTATGTGTGCCGCTGCTGCGCGGAATACTTTTTTCGGTTGTTATGTGAGTGTATAACATATCTGTTAATATAATATCATTGGCACAGAGTATATTCTAATATACTGAAAGCTGGATTTGATCACCTCATGTAGACCAGCACCTCCGTCGTCGTCCACATCTCTCCGCCACGTCACCACCACAGTCTAATGGGAGGAAGCCGGCTGCAGTGGTCAGAAAATAATGTACTCTATGATAGAGATCAATGGCCTAACCTTCATCGATCCGTGATAGCCAAGTTCATCTATTATTTTACGTTTCATTTCATCATATTTATAATGACATTATTTATTGCTTTGAGGAGATCGATATCGACTGGACTACATCGATCTACAGTCCCTTTATTTATCATAGGGTCGATCCATCAGGTTAAGCTACACTTGCCAGGGTTGGTCCGTGGATGGGTGACCACCTTTACATATCGAGACTCCTCCGAGCCTCGGAAAGCACGTTAAGCCGTTGGTCTCGGCTGTTATTCATGGATCTTTGTTGTAGTTGTTACGGGTCGTCAAAAGCCCGAAAGTCTGACAACCAGTCTTACCTAGGGGTATCGTATTACCCAGTTACTGAGTTGTGAAGGTCAGACAGGCAGTCACTCCATGTAAAATACTGGTATTCAGCTGCATCTAGTTAGACTGGAAGCCCACCCCAACATAGTTAGGTAAATTGATTGGCTAGGCAGATTGTTTGAATCTAGTTGCACATCTGCTTTATATTAGTAGTAGAATTAGTAATAAAATACATATTGATCACATAAACGTTGTAATAAGAGATGGCAAAATAGACATACTAACGATATATCTAATATCGTTAACATCACATAGTTGTAAAACAGTAGTTACACATAAATCATGCATAAACACCACAATAAATACGACACCTTTGCTAGAATTAGCTTTTAAAAGGAAGTATCTAGTACAAACTACTACAATTAAATAGACCGTGAATTATACATTTCACTTTCTATCACAGCATGAAGGTCAAACTTAATTCTAGTTTTAAATATTTTTTTGTTAAACAATTAAGTTCTACTTTTCTTAAATTAATTATACCATGTCTTGCACTTAGTACAAAGACAATAAAATGCACACATATTATGGAAAGAGTATGTAGAGTTATAATGAAAACTTAGTCAATATTTTAGATGTTTACCAATTAACTGAAACTGCTTGGTGCATCCAGAGAGCTTAAATTAATATTAATTGAAACTATATCTATTGTTCTCACTACAATGATATACCAAAGCAACTCTACCAATAGGTGGGTACCAAAAAAATAGGCACACCTATTTAATAAATTATTAAGTAGGTGTGTGTGCCTATTTTTTAAATATAACATAATAATACTGATAAATAGGCCTTATATCTGTTCACACAATCTCTGTTTTGCTAGAAGCTTACAGCTCATCTATTATGAAACTTCAACAAGAACACACTTAGCTATAATTTATAATAATCATGTTAGTTATGTATCTATTTATCTCAGAATCAAATAATAAATAGAATAACAGAACTACAGTTTGAAGATATTTTCCAATTCAGTGCTACACCGCGCATCTATCAGAAGCTGTTTGTTTCAGTTAGGTAACCTATCTAAACTCCAATCAGGATAACATAAGAAAATTCACAATGAAATAAATAGGTAAGTGTTGAAATGGATCACATTTATAATGAAAATGTGAAAAAGCTTATTATTTGTCATGAAGAAGTAATCTTATTTTACGATCGAAATAGCGTTAGATCGAATGTTGACATTATTATTCTAATGTTATCCTGAATGGAATACTAGTACATAAATATGGAATTACCACCGATCTCTCCTCCCGCGACCCCCTTGTCCACCCCCGCCATAGCCTCGGCCGCCGCCACCGCGACCACGACCCTGGCCCTCACCTCTTTCCTTGTCTCTACGTAACTTCATGCCTTCGAACCTCGTAGCCATTTGCTCAAGTTCATCAGGCACTTCCTGATTGGCTTCCTCAAGGATTTTGATAAGCTCCCTGGCATTTCCCCAATCACTCCTTGATATAAATGTCAAGGATATGCCAGTTTTTCCAGCACGACCCGTCCTACCCACTCGGTGTACATACTCTTCAATATGCCGTGGGAAATCTAAGTTGATGACATGCGTGAGGTCTTTGATGTCAATACCTCGTGATGCCACATCAGTAGCAACCAATATATTGACAGTTCCGTCCACCATTTCGCTTAAAGCAGCCTCACGATCAGTCTGGTCTCGATCTCCATGCAAAGATTGACACTCTATGCCTTTAAGACATAATTCTGTTGTAATGTGTGTTGCAGTGGCTTTTTTGCCACAGAATATGATTGCTTTATCAGCAGGATCCATAGAATTTAGAAATTCAAACAATGCTTCTTCTTTTTCAGATTCTTCAACAAACATTATTTTCTGTGTGACAGTGTGCACTGCAGCAAGATCTAAAGATCCAACATTTACTTGTATCGGGTCCTTCATGTAAGATTCGGCAAGGCGACGTACACCTGGCGGCCAGGTAGCTGAAGTCATGACTGTTTGTCGATCAGGCCTTACATCAAACAATGACTTCCTGATCTGTGGTTCAAATCCCATATCTAACATCCTGTCAGCTTCATCCAAGACAATGTAGGAGAAATTAATGACATTCAAGTGGCGAGCCATTACCAAATCATTCAGTCTGCCTGGAGTTGCTATTACAATGTCTACACCTTTAGCAACTACTTTAATCTGCTCCTTACGATCTCCTCCACCATAAACACAAACTGATTTGATACCTTTGTACTGGTACTTAGACACTTCTTTGTCTATCTGTAGGGCCAGCTCTCTGGTAGGGGCCATTATAAGAACTGTTGGACCCTCTCTTTCTTCTCGTGGAATTGTCTGGCCTTCAATATGTATGAGAGCTGGTAGGAGGAAGGCCAAAGTTTTTCCGGTACCAGTCTGAGCTATGCCAATCAAATCATCTCCTCTCAATAAAATAGGCCAAGCTTGGCTTTGAATTGGAGATGGCGTTTTAAAGTCTTGCTTATATATTTCCTCTATGATTTCTGGATAATGTTGGAATGCTTGTTCAAAAGTCAATACTGGATTTGGTATAGGGCGCAAGCCAGGTTTATCATCAAATGTACGCTTTACCTGTATGTCAAAGTTGGCAAGTCTCCAACGTTTCACCTCGTCTATTGGCATAGCTGCTACCTCTGGATCTTCTTTATAAAAATCTTTGATAATTGGAGGCAATTTTTCATATCTACTGTTTTGAGCTTCAGTGTGATAGGCATTGAGTTTTTCCCAATCAATGACTTGAACGCCATCCTCAGAAGTCTTAAAAAAATCAGAAGACTGACCACTGCTGTCACTTGCATTCTGCTCTTTTTCCTGAGGTCTGAAATCTTCAATCAGGGTGTTTATCATTTCTTCTGCTTTTGCGATGGCAGCATCAGTGCCTGTCAGGGTGACGTCGGCTTCATTACCGCTAGAATCACCGATTTTAATCTTAGCCTCAGATTCGTATTGTAGATCTTTTATTTTAGCTCCACCTTTGCCTATTATACGCCCGACTTTGTGGGAAGGAACGTAAATAACTTTCTTATTACCGGAATCCCGCTGTTGGAAGTCGCGTCGGCCGCCCGCGCCGCCACTGCCGCTGCCCCCGCCGTCGCGGTCGAAGTTGCGGCGGTAATCGCCTCCACTATTGTTACCACGTTCCCTCCAATTAGTATCATTGTATGAGCTTGATCCTCTGCCTCTGAACGTTCTTCCACGATATTGCCGAGTCTGGGGCGCGGGAGCTGATGGTGCCGATGCCGGTATAACACCCGCCGGCTCATTCCAATCGTCTTCCCATTCAGCCATTTTATGTCTATTTATTTATGACGACTCGTAGATATTTTCTTTCAATGAAAATAATTCTCGTAAACAAGCGAATGTTACAACAAGAAGCTTTTTCAAAACAACGATCGCGTTGTTCGTTGTTCCTCTCAAATCGACAACGTGATTGATTTGATTGGATTGTCAAAATTTTACAATCTTTCTTGACAATTTTTATTTTTTTAACATGTGCTTTTGTGCAAAATATGCTAGATATTTCAATCATAGAGATATTTTTGTTCAAATCCAAAATTCGAGTAGAACTTTAGCAGGAATCAATCTAATAAAAAACTATTGATTGATTGGTGAAAAAACGTGTTTTGGGTCTTTTTTCTTTTGTTGATAAATAAATGTCGAGACTCGACTCGACTAAGTGAAATGGAACGCTTTTTAGTGATGGAGCGAATGAAAAATAACTGAATAACAGTGCCAAATCCAGTTTCATGTTTCACACCATTTTTAAGCTAGACTAGTGGTAATGGTCGTCAAAGGTTCAATAAAAAGGGGGTTTCTGTACGGGAATAGCGGTAGGTATGTATAATGTCACTACATATTATAAAATAAACAAAGTCCTCCGCCGCGCCTGTCTGTCTGTCTGTTCGCGATAAACTCAAAAACTACTGCACCGATTTTCATGCTGTTCACCAATGGATAGAGTGGTTCTCGAGGAAGGTTTTAGTATATAATAACCGACATCCACGCGGGCGATGCGCGGGCATCAGTTAGTCTAAAATAAAAAAAACTTGAAACTATCAAGGGAATCATCGTGAGGAACCACCGAAGTAGAAGATCAAGATAGTCCGTGGTCAAATAATGACAGATTACGGTCGATTCCCTCTCACAGAGTCCAGAGAAGAGGAGGCCTGTGTCCTGCCAGTGGTAACATTTTAGGACAATTTATCATACTGCGTCCAAAATACGAAATGCTAGTGAAAAGAAGGTACTTACTACTTTTCCAAAAGATAAAGAAACAAAGAAGTACTATCGCTGGAGAAGTACTATTTCCATATCAATTTCTACTATATGAAGCAACGTTACTGTGTTTCATTTATGGGTGCTGCCGTGCATTGGCACATGAGGCATTTCAACTGTGTCTGAGTTGGCAACGCATTTGTGAGTATCCGTGTGTATGAGCGACGATGACTACCTATTATTAAATGAAGCATCGGGTTATTTGCTATTCAACGTGGAAATCAATGGACAAACAAGAAGATGGCACATAATAATTTTAAGTATGACTATCATTGACAATTTGCAAATGATTTATTTATTAAAAACACATACAACTATCATCACAGTAGTGTAGTTAATATAATATCGATGAGTGCCAGACATAATATGTTTTTTACAGATTTGATTGACATTTTGTTGAGAAGCTGATTTGATAAAAACTACGCTTCTCCTTTTTTATATAAAAAAAAAGAAAACAGAAGAACGGTTTTTAGTGGTATTTTGCATACTTGTTATTTAACAGACAAACAGTTATAGTTATACTACGCCAACGGACGGACACGGACAACGGGACAACCCTAGTTATTTATCATCTGTATGTTTTGTGCGTGCGTGCGGTTCGACGGCAGGCAAACGAACGAACGGGGAACGCGAATTTACCGAAATAATTCCAATTTTATAGTTTTAAATTTCAATTTAAAATAAATACGGTATAGATTACGTCTACAAAAAATGCGTAGAGCTTTAATGATAATTGTTTATTAGTGCCCCTAGCCTGACATCCCGTAAACAGGCAAAATGAGTAACTGGGCTAGAAGGATGCATCGGCGAGCTGCTACATTGAGCAATGTGGTTACGTCTTGCGGGCATCCCAACTCTTTGCCATATCCGAGGAGATTAGAAAAAGTGAAGTTTGGTGTACCGCTACATGAAGTTTGCAAGGATGATATCCCTGGACCCTTGCTTGTTAGTATTTTTGTGACTTCAGTTCTTGACAACGCCCCTGAGATTTTTGTTAGTTTTGTTGATTACTAATGAATATGACCGGGTGTTTTAGAGCTGAATTGATATGGACAGGTTTTTCTGGTAGTCCTATCAACCATATCTGCCATAATGCGGCTGTTTCTTATTTATGCTTCTCTATAGGTATTATAAGTCAGAAACATAATAAAATGTCAAGAAAATGATAAATTGTTTAGTGTGTGTCGTGAATTTGTTTTGGCGATTAAGCTGTGGTGATGTGCAGGTGCTGATACTGAAGCTGAACAAAGAAGCGCCGCTACGGCGCGACGTATTCCGCGCACCCGGTCACCAGGGCGCCATGAAGAAACTCATACACTTCCTGCAAACTGGTCGTCTGGTCAATGTAGACAATTACTCAGTGTATACTATTGCTAGTGTGCTCAAAAAATTCCTCAGGTAAGACTTAAAAATAACTTATTCCTATTATTTTTATAACTTTTACTCATGACATTGCTACCCTTACTTTTAATATTATAAATGCGAAAGTAACTCTGTCGCGCTTTCACGCCAAAACTACTGAACCAATTTAAATGAAATTTGGTACACAGACTTTTTATTAACATACCACGCGAGCGAAGCCGCGGGCGGCAACTAGTTCTATATAAATATAGACCATGTTTAATGCCCAATGTTAACAAAACTTAGCTGTCATAAAATTTTCAAAATACCATAAGTTTATATGCAAAAAGCTGCCAAAGTTAATTTTATTGCTGCATGTTTGTCAAAATAAACATTAAACAAGTTTTCTATAGTCTGATAAGATTTAAGTAAATATTTTTGTTTGCACTATCAGAAGTGATAATAATGTTAGGTATCTATTTGGTTCTGTGTAGATTGATTGATTTATCTACAAGATACACATTTCCTGACTATTGTTATCTATAATATATACAAATAAATAAAATTGAAGTGTCTGTTTGTAATGTCAAAATAGCAGCTTTTTTCTAAATTGCGAAAGTATACAGTACTTATAACAAAAATAAAATTAAAAAACATGTTGTCTGTATTTTTGTTCTGGCTGATCAGGTCACTGAAATGGCTGGACTAAGAAAAAGAATTAGGGTTGGAATTAAGGCAGCAGTTCATTGTCTCAAATAGAGCCTTTACCAAATTCCTGAGATCCAAACCATGTAGCCATTATGAAGGTTTAAAGGCTGAGTTTCCAACAATTTGCTTAAGGCAGTAGATATTATTTTGAAAAGCCATATTGCAGTTGCTATAGCTAAAATCGGCAAGATGGCATCACCATCACCATAGATATTATTTTGTAGTCAAGTATAATTCTAAACCCAGCCAAGAATTTTACAGAGAACTAAGGAAGGAAAATCAACTCAGTATCATACTTTTGAATGCTTATTGCAAATACAGAAGTAAATTAGATTCCCAATTCATGTTTTGTTTCTGGTTTAGGAAAATCCCAGGTGGAGTGTTTGGCAGAGACGGTGAGATGCATCTGTTCACTGCTGTAGAGCTACCAGAGGAACAGCAAGTTGATGAAATACGCAGGTTAGTGGCTTCACTCAGTGTTTACTGTCTTTTAAGTTTTTTTTTTTCAAATTCTATGTGAAGACTAAACTCTGCTTGTAAAATGAAATGATTATTGATAAGTGATGGCCCAAAAGGTAGGCCAAAATTTGGTGTAAAATTTTAGCCAATAATTTACCATTATGTAAATGTTTTAAATTGTTGTAAATAAATTTAAAAAATGGTACACCAGGCATACTTGGTATAATTTTCAACCATTTTCTAAGCAATAATAATGTGATAATACTCAGTGTAATTGTTCCAATTTGGTAGAAATGGTAGACCCGGCAACCTTGGTATAATTTTCAACCATTTACTAAGCAATAATAATGTGATAATACTCAGTGTAATTGTTCCAATTTGGTAGAAAAAGTAAGATATCAATGTAAATTTCGTGCTCTTTTTAATTACTAGTTAACAAACAGGTATGTAATTGTTTAATCAGTCAAATTAGCATGTGAATGTGGCAGAGGTGCTGCGATAATGTCTTCTTCAAACAAAACTATTTACATATATTTGCAACCCCATTATATCTTGATGAGTCGCTGTCCAAAGAAAATGTGTCGTTACAGTATGCTAATGTAGGGTTACCAACCTGTCTCCTTCCTTGCCATTGTCTGGAGCTGAATTGTTCTAACCAATACCCTTCTGCAAGCTCTTATTTTTTTAAAGTTTACACACGAGGAAAACACAGCTGTTGGCTGATCACCTCTGAATGAGTTTTCTCCAATTTCGCATATCAGCCAAACTGTCATAAACTGATAGTAGATTTAAGTATATTTTTAACCTTATTAACGGCAATGTGCTTTTCGTACCAATTCGGCGATTTATTTAATTGTTGAGTGGTCCACTTACCCAGACTAAGTTTTCCCATTCGCGGTCAAAGACGAGTCAGCTCTAACACGAATAACCCTATGCCATTTCAGTTTACCTATTCTTCAAGCTAAGTTGCTCTTCAGACACGGTTATCGAGGAATTATTCCTAAAAACTACGGCTCTAGTTCTCCTTTCTGGTTGTTCAGCCTATAAACCATATTCAATCAAGCAGTGTCTACTAGCTGGTCTTCTATGGAGTCTGTATGACAGGGCTGCCAGAAGAGATACCTCTGAAAACTTTGCTGTAAATCTTTGGCGAAGAGCTCAATTGGATCCCAGTTGAAGGTAGGGGAAAGTACCAGAGCGCTAGATGATAATTTGATACAGGAAAACCTCCGCTCCTACTTAGGCGATTGTAAAATACACAAAGTGCAGTTTTATTTTCGTTGACAAACTGAAATGGAGCTATGTATTCACGATGAGAGACCGAGTGGAATACCTCGCGACTATAGTCTTTAGGGTACCTAATTTAATAAGTGCATTGTTCATACAAATGAAACCGTCATAGAAGCGTCAGTTTCCCGTGCAGGTGTGCATTTGTGCAAGTATTTATATACTTTGTTAGCTCATCGCACGAGTGTAATGTTCGTAAGTAACCCGTTTTCCTCTGTTGACTTTTATGTAATTGTGTAGGATGATAAGCACCTCATAAATGCATTGTTGTTGCATATTAACGAAATGAAAACGTGGTTTCTAAGATCACATATTTCCAATATCTTTTTTGGTATCATGTCATTTAGGGTAATGTGGATTTACCATTTATTACATTGCATCCCATAGGAATTCGGATAAATCATACTGCTTAAACATAGAATAGAAAAATATTTGTTTTTCCTTTTTCTATTATGAATACAATATATATAATTATATGATACTTGCACATTATTATATCCAACTTTTATATCACTTGTTTGCTACTAGAATAAACATCTAGCTAGACACACGGCATTGTGTTAAGCCAAGTTCGGCGAAGACACTCCCGTGTGTTATCTTCGGACATGGCTTGTCTTAATAACAGACATACCTAATATCAAAATCTATTGGAACTACAAAAATATTATTCTAAACTACCTGACTTGCACGTCTAGTGGTCGCAAGCGCTACTGCTAAGCATGAGTTCCTGGGTTCGATTCAGACCGGGCAAAGATTTATTGGGTTTTATTATTACGAGTTCTCAGTAGCATGGAGGTAGGATTGGTGCCCGGTTGATGGCAATAGTTATATGGGAGTTATATACATGCGAAATGTGGGTATACTAGGTACACCCCTGCCTAATCCTTCGGGGAAAACAGCGTGATGTTATGTCTATTTTAAACTGCCTAGTTATCTCGTCGGCTACAGATTATTACGTAAAGGCTCATACATATTGGGGCGATTTGTCGCGCGACGCGACGCTGCCGCATTGTTCGCCGTGTAGTTTTCTCAGAAATTGTTTTGTTAAAATTCGCGTCGCGCGACGAATCGCCCCAGTATGTAAGAGCCTTAAAGAAGAACAACAATATATTTGTAAGTAAAGTAGAGCTTTACTTAACTGTGGAGAGATCTATAACGCTCGCCCTCATAAGATTAGATGTTCTCCCCAAGGAGCATCCTCCTTCTCGGGCACAATAATAGCCTGCCCAGCAAAATTACATTACAAGCCTCTGTCTTGTCGAGGCGTGATTGGATAGTAATTAAACTACCGGGAACTTGATTCAGTAAGGTTGGCTTTGCTAGAAGATAAAGAAAGAAAGAAGAAAAATTGTAAATTTGGCACAATTTATGACGCACATTATAGACGCGATTCGTCATATACATAAGTACGCTTGGTGTACGCCTGCTTGCTGCTTAGTACAATATTTTACTGTATATTTTTGGGATGACGTCGCAGTTTCACACTGCGTTTGTTTTTTTTTTTAAACATATGAGTGGGATGTTAAAAATTGTACCGATCATAGCCGTGTGAACGGGGCCTTTCCGTAGCAAGATCCTCTTTGATAGTCTCGGTCAGGGTAAGGACGTAATATCGTACTCTTACCGTCTAAGACCACTACGGTGGCGATCCTTTAGGGGCTCGAGATCTCCAGGGAAAGCACCGCTGCAATAGATTACCCTTAGCTCATCAATATTTTAAATGTTGTCTAAGTAATATTTACTTTGTCATAATTTACCGTTTGTTCCGCCATGGTATAGGACTTTCACAATACATCAGTATTATGGATATGAACAATGGTTGTTTATAGAACACCCGACCTGAATTTTGATGCGCACACGCATAGTAACGGTGTGCTTCGGTTGCCATGGACATGGCGGTAAACAAATAAATGATGTTTTTAGTATTATGAGCCTGTAAATACTAGACTAAATATATGCTCAAATATTTAAACGCTTTGTATTGCTGGGCTATAAATATTAATATGCGGAGAAAACTGCGCCAAAAGCTGCTATATGTTATGAGAAGTTGGGAACATTCATCATCTGCTAAATTATGCCACGCTTACTATCTTTCATCATAAGTTTGTTAAAACATAACCTTACCTTTTGGTTTTGCCGTATTCGGGTAAAATCTTCCCATTATATATTTTTTTAAATTATAAAATGACTAGCTTTTGCCCGCGACTTCGTTCGCGTGGAATAGTGACTTCCGACAGATTTTTGGTTTTACCCGCATAGTTCCCGATCACGCGGGATCTCTTCAAAAATGAACGGAACCAATTTTAAATTTACGAAACGATCAATCCACAATTCTACGACAGTACCGAAGCGCTCGGCCGATACCCAACCAAATGCGTGTAACGAAACCATAGCGCGATCTATTTCGATCCCAACGCCATCTATCGAGCATAGTGACAACTCGGATTATTTATCTATACTCCGTTCGGGCATTTTCTTTGTACTAAAAGTTTTATTATATTGATATTATTTTTTTCATACCTTTTTACTATTTATTTACTTTTTTCCGTGAATTAAAACAATAACATGAACCGAACTCGTGTAACGATCGACACCTTTGCGCGATCACCAACTCGACATATAGTACTAATAGAATTATCTATACTCCGTTAGAGCATTTTCTATGTACTAAAAGTTGTATTATATTATATTTTTCATGCCTTTTTACTATTTATTTACATTTTTCCGATGAATTTTCAGTACTGAATTGATGCCGACTCTTGACCAATAGATGGCGCTGTATGTCCGGAATAAATTTTATTTTTTATTTTATTTTTTGTAATAAAAACTATCCTATGTCCTTTCTCAAGTTCCAAACAATGTCTGTACCAAATTTCACACAAATCGGTTCAGTAGTTTAGGCGTGAAGCAAAGACAGACAGACAGACAGACAGACAGAAAGACAGACAGACAGAGTTACTTTCGCATTTATAATACTAGCTTCCGCCCGCGGCTTCGCCCGCGTGGTATGTAGATAAAAAGTAGCCTATGTCCTTTCTCAGGCTCTAGACTATCTGTGTACCGAATTTCATTTAAATCGGTTCAGTAGTTTTGGCGTGAAAGCGCGACAGACAGACAGACAGACCGACAGACAGACAGAGTTACTTTCGCATTTATAATATTAGTATTAGTTTGGATGTCGCTACATGCGCTCATGCAGCTATAACGTTCTGTAAAATATTGTCTGTCTTCGATCGGCCAACTAAACTTGAAAAACAATTATGTCGTTGTATTTAATCCAACTTTAAAGAAGAGTTAGTCGTAACCAAGACAAATGTAATTGGACATGTCACGGCCAAAAACGAGCATTGCTCTAATTTTCCAAGTTTTTTGTTGAATCATTTTAGATGACAAATGGATAAGCTTTGTTGTCATGGGTAGACGACAAAGCATGACTTTTAGATTTGGAGTCTGTATAAAACAATATGGTGCTTAGAACCCATTGGTTACTCTATACTTCTATAGTATAGAGTATAGTAAATGTAAAGTAATCTCTATAGTAAAGGTAATTTAATAAGTATGTATATAGTCTAGAGTCTATATACCTATTAATTTACTTTTATGTGGGATACAAATTTCGTGTATAAAGTAACTACTATGTCCATACACTCGATGAACTTTAAAACGAGTGTTGCCCTAAAAAGTTTAAAAGGTAGGTGTGTCTGACATATTGAGCGTGAACTCTGGGTTCAATATGGACACGTCGTGTTTGAACTGTTTGAAGTTAGTCGACCATTAAGTTACCGTGTACCCCGTTAGGGAATACGAGCGTGATAGATTTTCGGCCATAGATATAAATACATAAAACCTCTATGATGTGGACTCGGATGAATTAGTGTTCACTGACAGTTCCACGTTCAAATTTGATATTGCCTTTGCTAGCTGTACTTCATTGACCGTGAACCTCACATTTTTAAGCCATGGTCAGCATTTAGCTATTGAACTTTTTTTAAACAATGTCTTATTGAAGACAATTCGCTCAACTGGAACGTTTCAATGACTGACTATAATTTAAACTCTGTTTTACATAACTAACCACAGCAACTTTTAACGCATTAATCGTAACACAGTCATATATATCAAGACGGGGCCCAATTCATTGTATAATCGCAATCGGAACAGCATTGAGCGTATTAGCGTAATCGTTGGTTATTCGAGCGATAAGTCGACGCCTCATACATACGTTATACAATGCCGTCGTTCAACTCATTCATATCAATCTTGAGCCAACCGAGTTATTCGTGCGGTTTTACTGTGGATTACTCACGGAGGGTTAATAACCTCTCGTTTTTAATTTTCCTCTTATAATTGGGTCACTTCGATAACACCATTGAAGTACCAGTAACCGCAATATCGGGAAAATTGTAAATTGGATTTAGAGTGTTTTTATTGGAATTGACAATTTATTTTCCTTAATTTTATTAAAGTGTTTGTTTATAATGTTTATTTTTAAAAACCTTGTTTGTTTTTATAAAAAAATCAAAGAAATTAATATTTTGTTTGTAGAAACAAAACAATGTTTGTTTTGTTTTTTTTTCAAATCTCGTAATAAAATATTTCTTTATCGCGTGGGGTACTGCAATATAATAGGTATGTGTTTTAGATCACTATCATTCTTGCGAGCATGCGATACTTTTCTCTCAATCGACTCGTAGAATTCAACGATATTATAAAATACTATATTTTTTGTCTGTTTTCGCTTTCATTCATCGTAATTTTTTTGTTTACACGTTTCGTGCACGGGTTGCGTGCTGGAAGCACTTACAAATTTTAAAAACTGAGGTAGTAAAACTTATCAGGTCAAATGAGGTCGTCTCATGAATGGCGATTTAAGCACCGTTGACCAGACGATGTGCCGATTTCTTAGAGAGGCCTATACCAGCTGCATTAGCAGGTCGTCTGCCTTTTTAGCTAGTACTAGCTGATGCCCGCGTCTTCACCCACGTGGATGTCGGTTATTATATACTAAAACCTTACTCGAGAACTACTCTATCCATTGGTGAAAACTGCATGAAAATCGGTGCAGTAGTTTTTGAGGTTATCGCGAACTGGGGGCCAAGTCTACTAGTTTACAAACGTGTCAGTGGTCTCGCAATGATGAGTTTTTGACAGATTTTGTATGGCATATCTGTCAAAAACTGATCATTGTGAGACCACTGACACGTTTGTAAATTAGTAGACTTTGCCCCCTGGGCGACAGACAGACAGGAGGACTTTGTTTTATAATATGTAAGGATAATGTTTCGAAGATCTAGAGAAACTGGTTGTGGGACTTCTTCCCCGCATAAAAAGGAGTCGTTTTTGAGTTGTCTTTTGTTACTTATAGAACAAAAGACAAGCCCAAAAACAACTCCATGATCTCCAAAGAGTGCTGATTCTCAGTATTTCTCAGTCAAATGGAATAAATTATGTACATTGTTCCACATGATTATGACTAAGAAATAACTAAACTGGAAGTTAAACTTAGGCCCAACTTAAATAAACTATTCAGCATCGAATGTTCCATTTTTACGCTGCGGCAGTCGTCTGACCTCCGCGTCATTGGGTACGTTGCTTTATTTAGTCGCTTCATTGATTTACTGGATCCAATGCTGCAGTCTGACCAAGTGGAAACCTGATGCGGTTTATGTACACAAATATATAGGATGAAAGGAATAGTCCTGAGATTGGTGCAGGTGCATTATTAATTTGTGATTCTGTGATCTGCTATGTCATTTACACACCGTGCTTTTTATTAGCTTGAATAACTTCCAAGTTGTTTGCTCAGCTAAAAATATAGACCTCTACCAAGTACGGTGTGTTATTATCAGTAGAATAAATGTAAACATCATCACATCACGCCTGTAAACCACGAAGGATTAGGCAGAGGTGTACACACCCACTGCATTTCGCCAATTTTATTTTAGTCTCATCTACAATACGGCCGATATAACTTGGCAGGTCTGAACATAGGCTCTGCGAACTTTCGCGCATATTCTCTCACTCATACTCGCCTCATGTCACCATTTGATTCCTAAAAAATGTTACTACGCAACCCTCTGCGCGAAGTTCGGAACTGCCAAGTTATATCGGCCGTATTGCAATAGGGGCGAGCCTATTGGCATCAACCGGGTACAAATCCAGACTCCGGGCTGCTACTGAGGAATTCCTGATGGAAAAACCCAATAACAGGTTTCCAGACCTGGGAGTCGAACCCAGGACCTCAGGAATAAATATGATAGTTGTAAATGCTTGTTTTTGTCCACAGACTGCTCCTGTCGCTGCCGGTGTGCACGCAGAAATTGTTGGTGCTGCTCTTCGGCACGTTTCGGGTCATGGCCTCCAACGCTGATAAAGCAGGTGGGATATCACACTTTCTTTGGACCAAAAAGTATTGATATTGCACTTATTTTCTACAGTCAAGGGATTTTCTGTTTGGTTAACTAGAACTCGATTTTTAGGAAATAAAATTAATTTAGCACTGTTAGACTTCTTGGAAGATATTCGAACGTCTCTTCCTTCATTTTTGTAGCTTATCTTGAAACTAGGCATAATCCCATTGTTTTGGAACATGATACATGATCAAGTTGTTTCTCTTGAGTTTTACACCTAATTTCTTGTTCCAAACTCTTCTTGTTAAATATGAGTCGCTCCGGCCGGCCGTCACTCAAAATTGCCGCCGACACAATCAGCTTATCATCATACACTTTGTTAGGAATTTCACAAAATATTTACAATGAGGCCACTCGCGAAATAATCTAATTAAGATTAACGCAATGACTAACTGTAAATAAAAAAACTGAAATGTGGTTACCAAATATTTGTCTTGAGTAACTTGAATTTTTTTTGTGATAGTTATGCTGAATTTTTCACATGTCGGAGATTCGATAATGTTCGGAATGTTCTGATTAGGGTTGATTATGATGTTATGTACATGACAATACATAGCCAGCATTTGGCAGTGGCCTGACGAAAGTAATTTAGTGGTAATTATGCCAATTACACGCGAGCCTGCGCAGGCACGCGTGATGCAACGGCTTTACATTCATTGTGCGATTATTTAATGTTCGTCAGAACGTCTCGCCGGATTATTTGTTGGCCTAGTTCGTGATGACGTCTTCGGTTTAGTAGCTTTGGTCGTAACCTTTTTGATCTATTATATTTATATTAATTATTTGGGTCGCGCTGTGCTGTCCTACTTTCTGCGAAAAGTCGCGATATCACAGGAAATGTCACTGCTTCCATCGGTCGGAAAATATTCCGTATTATTTTAACTACCTTTCATATTTTCCTAGGCTGCAAGACGGGTAAGCTAATCTGAAGAAATGTGACAGGTTCTTCGTGTAGCATTGTATGTGTTTTGCATTATAACTTTATAAGGCTTCCTTTTTTTTTTTTTGAGGTTTGGATATCATCCAATGACTTCTCCCGCTCTGGGCGGAGCAGAAGGGCGTGTCAGACTTTACTGGCTAAAACCCACCCGTGTTTCTTCAGTTGCCTGTTACCAAGGTCCCGGTATCCCTTTCGGGCTTTCCCGCAACCCTGACAGGCATCGGTCTTAGCGGACCCCGCCAATTGTGCTGACATCTCTTTGAAGCGCGCGTGGAACACAACGCGCCATCGACCCGGGCTTGGTCCTTGTCGGACGGCGAGCTACCCATTGCATTTATAAGCCTGATGGCACAACATTATTTTACTCCTATGTTCTTCTATCTTATAAACACACATGGTAACCGATTGTATGAATGCTAGATAGAGGTGACAATCGTTGTGCGACACGTCTCCTTTTAATACCTATACAGTTTTCCGTCACAATGTCAGCGTCGCCGACAAAAGCGTCGTGTGCGATTGTCAGGCGCATATACGGTTCACTTGGGCTCTCTATCGAGCCTTATTAAATGCGACGTGCGTCTGTTTGAACGTCATTGTCGTCGGTACTCATATGTAAAATATTATGTTAATTACTGCTGTGTTTCAATATATGGACACCAGTGGTTGCATGCTCTAATTGTGACAGGAACTTCTCATTTAAGACTTCTCGCTTGACTGCAGCTTAAACGCCAGCTGTTGAAGAACCTTTTTAACCAACTTCAAAAAGGAGGAGGTTCTCAATTCCTCTGTATGTTTTTTTTTGTGTGTTTGTTACACGATTACTCCGCCAATTATGAATTGATTTTGATTATTCTTTTTTTGTTTGGTAGGTCATGCTTCAGATGTGGTCCCATATAACTTTTATTAACTTTGCTTGCGAAGTTTTTGAGTAAGCTGCAATATTACGTATTTTTTCCCACAGTCTATATGGACGATGTTTTAAGTTACTCCGTCACTGTTATTTACATAGCATGTAGTGGTATTCGAATTTGTGTGGTGTAGGTACCACAACTAAAGAGTGGAAAATAAAAACTTTTTACAAAAAAAAAACCACCAACTTCCAAAAAAATTAAAAATTACTTTAATTTCGCATGTCGGAGTCAAAAAACTAAAATTGAAAAGCAAAGACACCAAGAATTGGTATAGGATAATTAGTGAAGAGGTTGGAGAGAGAATTGATGATTATGTATGATGATTACGATGCGATGTTAAGTTTTTGTTGTGTTTTTTATACCAAGAAAATTCTCCGTTCATACGCCATTGCGTGTAACAGTCCATTACCACTTATGCATTATCTTACGACTTCTGTTTTAATTTAAGACATGGCTAATTTGGTGTCTGTACTTTTAATTACTGTAATTTGCCGCTTAAGTAGTTTTTTTATCCATTCATTAGATAAAAAAGCCAAGTTGAACGACTTCACTGTTTAAAACGAAGAAGGGAAAAAAGTTAATTTGTTTTCCGTGAATTTCTTGTGCTGTGTGATTGACAAAAAGCGTTTTGTTCATCTGCTAATTGAATTGAGATATGTGCTACCGAGCGAGATCAACAGTACTTATGGATCATTATCGTTTCATTAGTTACCAAATAATCTGTTTCAAATAAATGTTACATTGTTTCTAGGTACAGGTATGACATCCGAAGCCCTGGGCGTGTCTGTAGCCCCATCATTTTTCCACTCTTGCGTGTCGGACGGCAAAACAGCCACAATGGAGGACGTTCAGAGATTCAAGGTTGGTTGAATCATTATCTGTCATGAATGTCATATGTCACACAAAAAAGGTTTTATATGATTTAATGGGCCGTCGGTCGTAGAATGTACGTGGAAATGTTAAATATGTAATGATATTATTGATTGGCGATAGTTTGTTCGACGTTGCCATGGCGTCCCATGAACTACACTTTGTCTGTGACATCCTTTCGTCTAGTGAGTCATAGGTGACTTTACTACTTTTATAAATTCACTGTATGATGAAATGATAAGTCCTTAGCTATTTAAAATCTCGTCAAACTATGACTAAGTTGAGATTATCAGATTTATCAAGTTCTTCCTAGCACAAAAAAAATCTTGGAACTGCGACAGCTGTTTCTAATTCAGTTAGTTAATGAAGGGTTGACGATACCATTATGTATAGTTAGATTCGACATGATCACTAAACTACGGTTAAATGTGTGTTTAAGGGGAGTGAATGCGCTTTGTAAAGTGATACATGTATTTGTGTCGCACTCCGTGATAGCTGCACCATTATCGACGATTAAACATATCGAGTTTCGGTGTAATCACCTGATGTGGACATGTGTTTTATGTATAGGTACGTTTGTTTTGGTACCGGTCGCTCATCACACGAATTTATTGAGTACTTAGTTACAATAAATGTACATCGGCGGCGTTTTATCTTTCAAATTTATTGTCAAAGGGAGTAGAGAGGTGGAATAGGAATTGGTGGAGGTATAGGAATATATTGAGTTTTGAGTATTGAGGTGTACTTCGTGAATCTAATTCAGCTATACGGCATTTTGATCAAAATACCTTATTAATTAATCGCTCACTGCTAACGGGGTTGCACGAGTAATTTCGAACTCCAAAGAAGATTTAAAGCTGAAGACTGCTATCTTCACAACACGACAATATATTTTTTTTGTTCGTGCGTTGAGGGCGCCATATTCAATTTAATATGACGTCACATTGCCTATAACGGCGAACGATCCAGACGCTTCCAATGATACCACATTTGTCAAATTATGATGAGAACTTTAGAAGTTATGATGGAACAGATGAACATACATACATACATACCGGTCAAAATCATAGTTGGTTTAATAAAACATTATTTTATTTTGTAAAATATGAATTAACATAATATTTATCTTTCATATTAACTTCTATAGGTGACTTTCCTTTAATCCAAATCATGTGTATAAAAGAAAAGTGACTCATACTACTGAAAAGTCATTGAAAAAGAAATCAATTTAAGTCAACGGTAACAATAAAGGCGAACTCCAAGAAAGCCAACAATATAATCTTGATATCGTAATTCATAGTCAATAAACAGTTTTTTATCAGCAATGTCGAGTGGGATTCTCATAGTGTTTTCTTATCTGATACAAGAGTTAAATTTAAATTATCTTTTGCTTGCTGGTAAGAGCATTATAATGCGTTTGAATTGTCATTTATTCCAGATTTTTTTTTGCGCTGTTTGAAAGATTGAAACAACTGAAATTCATGTCTTTTATAGTTTTGATTGCTTTGCGCATTAGAACGCTTGAAGTCTTGGTGGTTGCGTTTTCTCGGTGGATCTTTGCGTAGGTACCTAATCATAAGTGTGAAAGGTTCATGGTAGACTGATGAACTGATAAATATATGACTGAAACTGGTAAATATTCGAACAGTTTGAATAACTCCTAGTTATTATTTGGCCTAGACAAGTGGCATTCGCTTCGAAAGCGTTTCGAATTTCTACAACGACTTTTAACGGGATTGACATAAGCTTTTCGATAGCTTATGTCAGTCCTATACAATTAGCCTTTTCCATCATCGTTATAGCTGATACAATGTCACTTTGTCTAGGCCCTCTGGTTAGACTGAAAGCACGAAAGGATAAGGAATAATCTATTGACATGTGTGTGAACGTTTCTGCCTTACTTAACTTAATCCATGCCGTATGTCAGTATGTCGGAGCATTCCACGTTTTTTATGGCACATTGCAGACTGCCGATTGCAGAGTGACGTCATAGTTCATTAATTAACCTTTTTCGTAATCGGAGATTTTCTTATTGTCTTTGATATGCATTACGGTTTTAATTATTCTCATTGAAATTATTGTATTTAGCAGTTGAATAGGACTTCAACTAACATGAGATTTGAAATCTAGTTAACACACATAACACACCTGGTTATTCCCGAAGGGTTAGGCAGAAGTATACCTATTAGTACTCCCACATTGCTCCAGTTAGTTTCCATGTAACTTGGAGACGCGTCGTCGCGATCCTCAGCATTGAGGGAATGACGAAGAAGACGAAGAAGAATAGGGGGCGAGCTTATTGCTGCATCAGCCAGGCACAAATCTAGTTTATTGATCAGATATTTATCCTTCCGTCAGTACCTACTTACTTTTATTCGGCACTAGCTGCGCCCCGTGGTTTCACCCGCGTAAGTCTCTTTCTCGTGTAAATATCGGGGTAAAAAGTATCCTATGTCCTATTCCAGGTCATGGTCTACCCAAGTGACCAAGGGAAATAGGGATTCATTTTTATAAATATAGATTTACCTAGCCAAGATTTGGCAAATATTGAAAGAGTACCTATCTATTTCGATAATATTGTCCACATCAGTTGATCACACCCCATGTAAAAAAAAATTCAACTAAGAGCGTTACTGTAAATAGCTTATAACTGTGTTCACTAAAACTGTATTTAAACATGCGTCCAAAGGCTGAAGTGAGTGTGAGTATAACATTATACAACCAATCCGTTTTACTTTCCACCACGTTACTTATGTAGCTCATCGTACTACGCTTTCGTTACCGGCTTCATTAATTTATGTTTTACGCATGTTCCATACGCATTACATGCTTGCTGTTCGTTATGCTCTTTTTGCATAGTTTTATTGGTACTTTTGTTATGCATAAAAGATTACTGTCCAGCCGTCGCGTCCGTCATTTTCATACTAACGATTAAGTGTTTTGCGAATGTGATCCTTATTAGAGTCCGCGCCACCACTGAAGTCCAGCGGAAAATTGTGGAACAATATTTTGTTAAATGTGCTTTGTTGCAATGATATAGCGCCGCTTCAAAAGGACTTCAGTGATGGCGGAGACTACTACTAGAAATCGTCCAACAGACAGGTGTCAGGAACACATTCTCTCGACGGCCGGACAGTGCTACAAGGATCTTTTGGCGCTCGAATGACGTTGGCCGAGGGGCCATGTTGGTGAACATTTTTGCAATAATTATGTGAAATGTTCTGAAAAACGAGATGGCGTTGTAGTTCCAATTATCTTCAAGCGCCAGAAAAACCTTGTACAGCTTTATGTGTGACAGAGATAATTTGAATAAATGATTTTGATTTTTATTACGACCATAACAATATAACGCTGTCCTCATGTACTGCTAATAAACTTTCAAAGAATAGATATTTCTTCAGAGAATGCTTGTGTGTGCTCCTTATCAGTATACTAAGTAGCATCACCTATTTATTTTTTCGTCCGTTCACTGATAAGCTTGATTCATGGATTCTTGGGGTTACTCACATCCTGCATGCGGTTGACTAAACCTATCAACAAAATTTTGTACTATCACTAACTGAAATAAATAATGTTTTATTATCTAGTTAAATGTGTGACTCATGCACGATAATCTTTCACCTGTTAATTTGCATTTATTGCATTGGATTGTTGGCAATATATTATTACTTTGAATAATTAATGATATGGAATGACTCATTATTATGTAAGTTGAACGGAGACAACATTTATGTAATGTAATCTTACTATTTAGATTGAATATTGCTTGTATTTGTTATTATCAAAGGCCAGGTAAAGGTTGTATATCTGTACATTATCAGCATGCATTTTATTTTTTAGAAGAGAATGCACCATTCTCTACATTACAGTACAGATCATACTTCTGGCCACTTATTTTCCTTCGAATTTGATCCACAATGCATGTTTCTCACAATTCCATCTGCATTGAAATAAACAGGAAGTGACACTCAAACGGAATTCTGATACTGTTGGATTAAGAACTATTCACTCCGAACTCAATACAATGAATTATTGAAGTCTTTGACATCGGTATTGAGGAGAATCGAACTTTTTTTTTTTTTTTTTGAATATTATTTTGATTTAAAAGAGTGTTCTTGGTTTTGGCCCATTCTTTTGCATACCTACTACGCTTTGGAATGGGCTACAAACTTCATCTTTCTGAGTAACAGAGTCCTTGACACTTAAGTTTGATAGAATTCAGCACGCGACATCAAAGCCACTGCATTTTGCCTTTAAAAATATACACTTCTAGCTGATGCCTGCGTTGATGTCGGTTATTATATACTAAAACCTTACTCGAGAACCACTCCATCTATTGGTGAAAACAGCATGAACATCGGTGCAGTAGTTTTTGAGTTTATTGCGAACAGGACGACAGACGGACGCGGCGGAGGACTTTGTTTTATAATATGTAAGGATGTAAAAATCCAACTGAACTAGTCTTGAGCCAGTTATTCCGGTGGCTTCTTAACCTTTATTTTCTCACCAGGTGGCGACCCGCATCATGCGTCAACTGATCGAGCAGTTCAGCGCCGGCGACTTGTTTGGACGAGACAACTACGAGTACTACGCGCGCGTGACGGGTCGCATACTGCGTGTGAAGGATGAGTGGATATGTTCCTTCAGGGACCCGCCCCCGCCGCGGCATCATCGCGATCAGGAGGCTTATGCAAGTATGTTAAATGTCACCATTTTAAATGTTTAAAAACCCTGATAGCAGGACATTTGCAAAAAAAAGTCCTGAATTTCAGTAGTTGCTCATTGATATATATATTTTTTAATCCGCATAATTCCAATAGTCCGGACAAATGATAAACCAGGACAAATTCAGTACGGAGAGGCTAAAAACCCCGTACATGTCTGGACAAATCCGGACTATCTTCACCTATGACCTTTTTTGTAGCAGTAGAGCTTTATGTGAAGGTCCAGGGAAGTACTACCACCATTCCTATTTCTGCTGCTAAGCAGCGTTCCTGCGAGGTTCGATGGGTATGGGTTGAGTGTAATAGGCACATTAGACATTTCAGCTATGTCATGTCTCATCGCTACGATGCCTCTGGAATTGCGGATGTCTAATGGCCATTAGGTAAACCGCTTACTTGTTTACCAAAATATATATCGGCACTCGTGAAGGTTGTGAGAAAGTCAAAGTGTTGACTGTGAACTGTAATGTATTTTGTCGCTTTTACTGGCTTATACGGTTACCAACTTGAAAATCTTCAATGAACGTTAAACTGTAGATTAAAACTAACGGTGACAGCGTACTTTTGTACGCTTTTGTCATAAGAGTCTTATACTACCTAACAGCGATACTCAATGTAAGATAATATTTAGAAGCGCGAATAATAACATTCGTCCGAACCTATAGTTATTATTATAATTGTACACCTGGTTCAATCACCATCGCAGTAATTAAACAAAGACGTGAGTAGAAATTAAACTTCCCAGATTTTTGACTCAAAATTAAGAAGACCTCTCAGATAATAATATTAAGTTTTATTTGCATAAACATACATGAGAAAATTAAACATACATTGTTATTAAACACGGAAACTTAGCGTCGTGTTATGGGAGACTTCAGTCACAACACACATTGTTCCAGCAGTTTTATTCAGAGTGCTCTCCGCATCAAGGACGCGTTAGAAGAATTAATTTTAGACAGATATAATTATGAAGATGCTTGATTATTATTTGATCATTTGTCGCGTTTTTATCCGTTTCTTGTTTAACAGTGCAGGTGTAGCTTGAATTTAAGTAATTATTATCTTCTTTAAAACTAGGTACATAATTAACTATTTTATAAAATTAAGATCTTTAGGGTTTTTGAACACTCGGGTCGTCAGTATACTAATTAAGATTGTTATCATGATTTGAATATGCATTAGAGAACAGCAGTATTAAAGACGATTTATTTTATTATTTTTGTTTTTTGTTCACAGGACAATTATCTTTGGAGGCAGAAAAAACATGGCTGCAGTGCGAATGTGATCGTTGGGGCAACAAATTCAATTTAGAAGGTAAATATCTAATAAAACGTAGTTATTTTAATAAAATAGCTTTGTCATAGGAATTATTTCTCATAAACAGAACATTTTTCGCAGGTCATCCGAAAGAAAGTCGTTTAAGTTGTTAAAAATACATAGAAAAGTTATCAAATTCATAGCAAATAATATTATAATTTTTGGTGAGTTTTGAACGATAGTTTGTGAAATAAGTTGAATAACATCCACAGTTAGTTTTCATACTTCATATAATGATTTGTTTTAAACATGGGTTTTGGTAGCACACAGTTTGTAGATTCTGGTTTTGTAGCCAACACACTATAAATGTCAAGACTTGTGACATTCGCTGTCATTAAACGTGCGAGCAGGATGGCTCGTGCCATCTCTCTTCCGCGTTTTTTGACCGCGGTTGGCACAAACGTTGGCGTATATTATAACGGTAGACCCGTGTATGAGTTTGATTTCATCTTTGAGTAGGCAATAGTTAGTACCTGGGATATTTACTAACTGGGACTGGATCATCTAAACTGTTTTCTAATATTACGTATCCACACAGTAACTCACCGAACTTGTACCCCATCTCATGGAAACTGTATTACTATTTAATTTTGATACAAAAGAGTATGAATTTTCAAGCATTTTCGTGTCTTCAATGAGGGATTTCAATCTTAAAGATTAATAATCTGTTTGTTTTTCTTAAACTTGATGCTTTGGAATTATGTCTTTCCCTCAAATATATGTTATGCTTCTCCTAAAATGATGATATGGATAATCATTGGCCAAATACTCCATTGTCCATTTAAATTTCTGAAGTAGTTTAAATCGTTGCATTTAAAAAAAAAAAATATGTTGGTAAGGTTCTTCTGTAATTAAATCATTTAAGTACTTAAACTAATCCGGTATTCAAGATTACTCCTTTGACATTAGGTGCTTTAACCTCATTACAAAGATATTTCAGTAAATAAATTTTCAGCGTTGTCTTATGAACATGTCGCAGATGGATGGTCGAATTCGCTTATTTACATAACCGCTAGCTGTTTTACAAAACAGCTCCGTTATGTAAAACAGCTGAACAACGTTCAGCTAGATTGCCAGTGCATTACGTTTAACAAAACTACCCACGTTTAGACGTCATGTGGAATAGCTTATCTGCAGTCACAATAAGCGTTTGGTGTGGCATCTAATGCCGAATCGGTCGCAGTAACAAAGCTAGGGTGCCCTAACCAATCGGGTTAGGTTAGAACTGTGACCTGCTACTTCCAAGTTGGTCGCAGATTCGTGGCTATGTAATATTACTTTTTTCATAAGAGAGCAGTTTTTAAAAAAAGCTAGCGTTTAGTAAAACAGCGGATTCGACAATCCATATGCGACATACACATTATAGCAACTGCAATTGCCTCCGTCGATTCTTGACGTAACTATCGTTTATTTTCTTTATTTATAAAAAGTTTACAGCAGTCTTATACTTAGAACTATGCCCCAAATAACCGTGAATCGGTGCATTCTTGCGAGAATCATCCCCTATAAGAAAGCATTACGTATTTGTACATGCTTAAACAATATCATTCATTCAAAATAGGTCAAACCAATCAGCATTTTCTGACTAAAGCACCTGCGAGGCAGCGATAAGCTATCGACTATTTTCCCGCTCAATAAACGTCGGGGGCGCGGCTGCGCGTCAGGCCAAAAGGTGCCTAAAAAAAATCGACCGTTCTTCAATCCTTGTGTAACCATTCTTAGCAGTAGATTGTATAGAGTTCAGTGGATTGTCTCGCAGGGCTGTCGAAGTCGGAGGAGTGCCAGTCGATGCCTGCGCTGGCGGGCGGCGGCGGGGCGGGCGCGGCGGGGGGTGTACTCGGGATTATACCCGAGCATAGTTTGCTCGACTCCTGCACACGGCTGTCCATATCGCTCGAAGAGAGCGTTTTTAAAGTAAGTACAGCGTTCGAAAAAAAAAATTACACTTCTATCATCATCTCTTTTCGAAAATACGAACGCGCGATGATGTGGTCTAATATAGAGTTGTTACAACTATAGAAGTAGGTACTTGCCTATTTTGTATTAAGAAAATATAGATTATCAACTCAATGCAATTCGAAAAACTTTTCAAAATATACGACAGTCGTCCAAACGGTAAAATATCGGCCTATACAAAGGAAACTGACAGATGTTACAGATAAGATAAAAAGGTTCCTACCGTTTGTTTTCTTAATCGTGATAATTGAACTTCATAAAAGTATAGGTACCGATAACTAGAGCAGTATCACAAATAATAAGGTCAAGTAAATTCGATATACGATAATGCACGCAATAATCAGTTTGCGACCAGACAGGTATCAGAAAACATCGTTTTTGTGTAACGTTATTGAAAATGGAAGATTCCAGAAAAGTGTGTATTTAATCTATACATTATATTATTTAAATAACGTATTTGGAATCACTAGATCGGTCCTACAGTGTGTAAATCATACATCGTAATAATTAATTTAACATAATATACATTTCTTTAATGACCTTGTGTTTGATAAAGTTACTATGGTGGGTGAGGTCATAGTTTAGTACAAAATTGTAGTCCTTTTTCAAACTACACACCTCTAAAACATATTTACAACACGTAACGCTTGTATTTCCTGAAGGGTTGGGCAGAGGTTCATCTAATAGTACACCCACATGGTGTCAGTTGTGTTAAAACATATTTATTTATCCGATACTATTTAATGAGCAATATTTTGTAATCACGTTCTCTAAAACGGCTCTAAACTCTAAACCAGGAGATTTAATTAACTTCTGGAGGGAGGTGGGCTGGTTAGAATAACCACAAACGGCCGCCAAGGCCCACGCACAATGGTCCACTTTAAGGACTGAGTGGCGGAAACCAAATCCCTAACGACAGAAATCCCTAAATCTATAGAACGGCTCTAACGATTTCGATGAGAGGTGCAATATAGGGGTTTATGGGGGCAAAAAATCGATTTAGCTACGTCTCATTTCTGGGAAATTAATTTTCTCTATTTTCACCCGAGTAGAGCTCTGTCGCCCAGGTACTTTATATTAAATCATCATTTGAAATATTCCAGGTATCAGTTAGCTCGTCATCTCAATCATCGCGCAGCAACTCAAGTCCCCACATGACTTTAGAAGAGTTAAGAGCCATCAACAAATACGCGGAGAGCACAAAGAGCCTCTCCTACCTACCCCAGGTATGTTATCAACCGCTATACTACTACCAGGTCTCATTTACTTACCTACTTTGTTCATTTCCAATAACTTTGACTATGTTATTAAAATGATTCTTGTCTCTCTCTATCTTTGTTAACTGTTGTTTCAGAAATAATTTTTGAAATCAATCAATTGAATAACCCAATAGCAAATAATACATTCCAAAAACTTTTGAAAAAACTGCTTTTTTGAGACTGTGGGTGGCAGAAACGCTGATTCTATATATTATTTCTTAATCATTCACAAAGTGCTACTAAAATCCAGAGGAATCATGATGAATAATAAAAATCATTTCTGAAATGGTTCTAATAGTCCATATAAGTATGTGCTCTATCGAATGAAAAGTAAAATTACCTAAGCCCCCTAATCAAATGACATAACGAACTTGGTGTTGCCAACACAACAATTCACAAAACACCTAACCTGTGCATAAAATGGTCACATCGTATATGGACGTCGCTGAACCTTTTAATCGAAATAACTTGTATAAAGAGTATTGTTTCAATTCTAGCGCTCACTGAGGAACATGTTTTATAAGACTAAGTGATGGTGACGAGAATTTTCTCAATATCCACCTGTAGATTCTAAGTCTGTTTCCCCTGTTCTGTCTATGAAGTAACGTGGACCGCTCGCCAAATATAACTAGAAAATTATTCTAAATTGTAGTACAAAAAAATCGTAGGATTGGTGTGACAAATATAATCTGTAGCTAAATGTTGAAATAGGTGTTATTCGGGCCCCAATTGGCATAGGAAACCAAGTACTTTTTGCATAGCAAAGAGTGCGATTAAAAAGCGATATAAAAACAATCGCTATTCGCCAGTGGTCCACGTTTTATTCTTACATGCATGAGTGATGTCTGTATCCCTGATAACTTAGGACAACTTGTGGCTGATCTGTTAGTTCTTAGATTTCCTCTTACATAATTAATATAATTTTCTGGTATTACACCGTGTGACATACAAGAGAATGTTTGACACAATGTGCTTACTCAAGTGCTCGGTGTGGCGACGCACACACAAACACAGATGCTTTTAGCAGCACTAGCTGGTGCAGTGTGAGCACTCCAAGACGAACACCTTAGGTATATAATTGTGTGATATTTCTTTCTTATTCTTACAATAATTACTGTACTTCTTCATAAATGTAATCAATAACTGAATATTTATTTCATTGAAATGTAACAAAAATGTAGTTATCTTTTCGGTTATGGTGAACCTCTGTGGTAATGCCCCGTAGGCGAGCTAATATACGATTCATTATTATTGACTAATGGTAGCAGTATAGTAAGTAACTAATAAAATATTAACACTAGCTCCATGTTTATCGTAATTAACCCCAGTTAGTAACATCTTCCGAAGTAGGGTGGGTACTTGATTAATTAATTGTTGCCGGTCGGAATTAATTTGTTGTACTAAATTAGCCCGTGAATATATACACCCGCCTCTTGTCGCGACCCCCGCTTCCAGAAAATTATTGTTATATAACCGTATGTTCCTAATAAAGTTGCCAGACTAAATTGACTCGAATATCCATGACTTTTTTTAAGCACTAGGTAGGTCATGAGATGCAGTATGATGCTCATTTCATTTTATATCGTGAACCAATATCTATATCAGACCTACGCCATATTGTCATATTAGTAATGAAAGTGTGCAAAGTCGAGTCAGTTTAGCCAGAGCTCAAAAGTCAAAAACCACTGCGAAGTCTTCCGTGTTCCGTATGCCGTTCTTGTATGGAACAACAATCAATATGAGCTACATAGTCTGATCCAAAAGATCTGATGAAAGTGTAAACAAACCATATTCAGGTTAAACAGTAACAGGTGCAATGTGCAATGAATCTGCTCCTGATATATTATTCGCAAAATAAGCAGCTTCTAATACCTAATTCATCTGGATTTAGAAACTTTCAACTTCATATCTCTTGTAATTTAAAAATCATCGACGAAAATTGAGGTTATATTGACCTCAATTGTCAAATGAAAACATCTTTAAGGTGATTTTTAAATTAGAATTTCGGGTTTTAATATTCAAATAATCAAGTCAACGCTCTCAATTTGTACAAATTGGCATCCAAGGGAACGTTTTCTGCTCCATTTGTTAACATTTTCATCCGATACTTTTGGAACAGTTCATAGTTATAAACACAAACGGTGTGCGAAAGACGTTTGGCTAAGCGGATGACCTAAATGAGATACATTACCATACCGTCCCGGATGTCGAGAGGAAGTAGTAACACAGTGAGTAGGGGGTAGGGAGGGAGAGAGGGGAGTGCGGGGTCGCGCGGCGAGCGCGGTGTCTCGCGACGTGACGTGGTGGTGCGGTGCGTAGGTGCACGAGCGGCAGCGCGCGCGCATGCGTACGCGGTCCGAGTGGTTCCTGCAGCCGGCCGCGTCGCTGGACGCGGCGCGCGCGCGCGCGGGTACGCAGTCCGCGCCGCCGGGCCCCCCCGGCCCCGCGAGCTCCGCCGGCCCCGCGCCGCCCGCGCGCCGGCCGCACGCGTGCGCGGCGGAGGCTCGCAACGAGAGCACCGCTCTCTACGTGCTTGTCGCCTGCCTAGAATTTTTGTTTTGACCTCGCGCACCGGTACTGTGAAACTGTGTTCGTTCGCTTCGGTGCGGAGAGGACTAACTAAACCGCGGAGGCTTTGCTCGCTCCCATTGCGACTCTAGATATCTTCTACTTTTTCTAGTCGAGTCTAGATCTAATCTTAGTAAAAGACCCATGCATAAGACTCGGGGCGTTTATGGGAAAACTAGTCATTAATTAATGTCAAACCATTTCGGCACGTTCGGAACCCATGATGAAGTCACTTCGAAAGCCGCTAAGTTAACAGAAAAGCTAGCAAATTGTAGGAGATTGATGTTAAAAATATGTGACTTCGTCTAGGGGGCTGGTCAGCAGAAGCAAAGCCTCCGGAGCTTGTACTCACAGGGCGATACCAACGCTTTGTGCGGGCTTACGCTTTGGGCGCATCGCATGTGTCATCGCACAGATAGTCTACATGTCGCACGTGTCACGTTTGCATAGCATGATCTGCTCTTATGTGTTCCATGTCCTTTTTATTGGTTCTTCTTACCAGGATATCATACAATTCTTTAATTATTTCCTGTTATTTATATTCACCTAAAATGTTAAACCTAGATTGTAGATATTGCTTCTGTTGTAAATAGTTTTGTATTCAATTTTAGTCTTTATGAATAATACTTTTTATTGTATCCTTTATAAAATTTCTATATTGTAAATAGTTCTGCTATTCGTAATTGAGGATTTTGATGTTTAAAACAGTAGCAGTAACAATAAAAGACGATACTGTATGGTTTACGCAGCTTTGCCAGCACAATGTGCATCATCAAGAATGTCATAAAAAGCTTGTGTTGGAACTGCGGAAATATTGTTCGTCGAGCATGTTCGGTGTTGTGACGTCACATGCTTGGACATCAGTCACGAACCATTAAATGATACTTCATTGCCTCCAGCTCTGAGAACAATGCCAGATTGTTACATGTTCATTGTATAGCAATGCTATTATACCATGCATTGAATGCAGTACTGTGTTACTATATGTTGTTGTGATATGGCAAGGAAATTATATCAACTTGTCAACGCTTTTTATTCAATGAGAGAGCAACGTCTATTTTACAAATGGAAATTATATTTATTTTATTTAATATTGGGTAATAAAGTGTTTTGAGTTTATTAGTATTTGATCATGAAGATTAATTTACCAAAATTACAAGATGATTGGAAATTAGTCTTTGCTTTCTAAATAATGTTTTCAAATTTCGACAATTTATATACCAAATGAAATACATAAGTACTTTAGAGAAATAATAATATAATTTTAGACAAAACAGAAGATTTGAAAACATGACACCTTTTTATTAATTTTGCTATCGCTACTAGAAATAATATTGCAGACGTACACGCGTGTTTTTTTATTATTCGTACCATAAAACGAATTTGTTGGAGAACTAAGATACTAAGTTAAATTACACAAAATAAATGATAAAGTAAAAAAATAAATTTTGCAATGACTTATCAAACTTCATGGTTCATATTACGCTTAAATTTTCATTAATTATTAACTTTCTCAACAATATTTTTGAACAAAATAAAATAAGTTTTTCATTTTTTTAAGTTTACTAAGCGAGAAACAATTTTCACCTAATTTTCAAAAACTTCTTCAACAAAACGTTAACACGCCTGTCCGCCCGCGCTAACAGGAGCCCATAAGATCCCAGAGTAACAACTGACCCCACCGTAGGTAACGAGCGGCGCAGCTCGCGGCGTCGGTCCCGGCGCTCGCGCGTGTGCTGCGGCGGCCCCGCGTGCCGCGCACTCACACACTCCGACACTGAAATCCCGCTCGCTCTCCAGCCTCGTAAAGTGACCGCCTGACTGCGGCACGCGCACTCGGCCGAAGATCCTGTCAAGGCGTCGAGGTAACCAAGATCTGTCTACTACAGCACCCGGCCGTAACTTGTAACAGTCAGGGGACTTGATTGATAAGCAATTTGTTCGTGAATTCAAATGATAACTGACATTCTTTGTCGGTCTAATAAAATGGCTGTAAGACGGTTTATTAAGGTAGTATGTCAATATGCTTAACAATCAAGTACCCTGACTGTACGTCGAGTTTTAGAAAACGTTCGGCTTTTTAGAGCGTCCCCTCTATCTCTATTAGTCTTGTCTGTTTCTAAACCTTGATGTAACGTACCCGGGTACTGCGCCTGTTCGGACACGGAGTAGGAAATGAAGTGTTGATACGCCAGCGAAATGCAAGCTTTATGTCGACAGACGCTGCTTATTTTGCTATCAATAAATCATGAGCGGATTGTCATCAGATATTACGTTTATTTCTCCTCTTGTCCTACGCATATTAGGTGAGCGTAATTCAAGGGGGGTTTCACTCCATTTGATTGCTACTCTGTGTACTAGGGCAATTCTCCGAAAACGCTTAAAAAAAACTGTTCCTTCAAAGTTGTGTGTCAGATATCTGAACGACTATTTATAACAGAAATCTTGAAAATTTACCACTGCCATTCAAGGATGATACAAAAATACTGACGCAAATCGGGAACCGTAAGGAATTGTTATAAAATGTTTAAGATTTTCTATAGAAATACCCATTAGATAGAAAAGTTGCGTTCTCCGTCAGTATTATACGAGGCTCGCCACCTCTAGCTAGGTTAGACCGGCGCGCGACCGAACCTCGGCGCGAAACTTTTTCTAATAATTCGTGGAGTCATGTGGGTGTTGTGCTGATTTACTAAATATATGTGATAGAGCGTAGTTTGTGCGATTACGAAATTTGTACATTTTTATAGCTGACGCTTTAGGCCATATTTTCATTTTTAGTCTCAAGAACGTTATTCATACAGGGTGTTAGTGTAAACACCGTTATCCTTGAAACCAGTGGTTTGGTTTCATTTATAGAACGTAAAATCATTGGAAAAATATAACTTTTTTTTTTAAAGAAAATCTACATTTTTCCACATGAATATTTCACTCTACACGCAAGGGCAACGACCGGCCGCGGCCGGCGGTTAGCGGGGGCGGGCGGGGCGCGCGAGACGTTACATGACCGGCCGTCAGCTGTTTCGCAGCTCTCTCGAACGCGTTTCCATGAGTATCGGGACAGTGACGGATATTTACTTTTTAAAATCTTTTAATGAAAATAAGGTTTTTTTTTGTTGTTACTGGGTCATTTATTTTTATATTTAAGTCAACTACCCATGGTTTGAGTGACAATGGTGTTTACCCTTGCATACTGTATAAATCACGTCGTTTTTCGATTATTATATTCCATTCGAATTAAATGTCAACCCAAAATTATTATGCTCTCTATTTTATATAATTATTATAGATGTTACGAGACCATTGATTAGTACACAAAATATAATAAAATGCAGTGTGCGAAATGTTCACAATCTACATAGGTTGTTAAAAACTGCGTTCATCTAGAGCATCATACATTTTATTTAAATATTTACACAAGTTTTGTACCCAAGACGTGATTGGGAAATGAAAATAAGCAATCCTTTCTGTGCCATGTTAAATGTACCTACATAAAATGTTTAGTGTTTTTTTTTAAATCGACTTCACTATTCAAAGTTAGAAGGAAAAACTTATCATTTGGGGACAAGAAAGTGTTGCCAATGTCAAATTAATAAGACTAAACATTCCTGTATATAAACTATATAATTAGTTTAATTCTTATTTAACTAAATTAATTGCTTTCCCCACTTTTTAAAAGTTTAATTTTTCATGAAACTAATGATAACAAACTGCATTATTTTACTTTCAGTTTGCATTTCTTTCTACCTCTGTAACACTTAATTTTTGCTGTTATATTTTTGTTCAGACATAGATAGTAAATGCTGCAAATCCCAAGTCATGCCAAAATTGACTGCTTTCGATTGGCTCTTTAGAAAATGAATATAGGTGTCCGCCAAATTTGAGCCACATAGAGAAGACTGAGCTATGTTTAGAGAAGTTTATCTTACATAACGGACAAACACAATTGAAAACTATTCGTAGATAGTAGTACAGTCACATTCACATATTGCAATTATAATGTTGTCTATTATTGAATAGTACAAAATGACATTATACAGTTGTCGATTTTTTGAATAACGGTTGTTTTGTAACTTTCTGTAAATATCTACAATTGGCTCTTAATAAATTAATATAGGTGCTAGTTATTCAGAAACGTCTTATGAGAAAATTCATTTAGTTATACCTAACGTTGACATTTAAATATATTATATTATTTCCTCACGTCATTTATTTTCACATTAAATATAGGTAACTATTAAAATATAATGTTATAAGTTTATAAGACTCGCAATGGATCAAATGTTTTTGTTGAAAAAATAATGTAAATAGTTTAGTTATTATTGGAGTAACATGTGTTATTATGCACATAATTCGCACATTATTTTTATAAAATGTACCTTTTATTTGTAAGAGTGTATTTTAAGACTGTTTTAGGTTAAATTGTTTCAATGCAGGTCAAAAGCAGTTTTCGTTATGTTATATAATTGATAATTGTACACGAGTGTCCGGGTGTCAGTGCCTGTTTGCTACTGTAGAGATTTGTGTATTGAAGGCAGCTCAAAGTAATTTTATATTCGTTGTGTAATTACATATTAATAAGTATTAGCACTCGGCTAGTGGTTCCATCGCTGCTACCCCACGGCTATGTCATGGCCATATTAAGAAGTACTATTTGTTATATTCATTTTTATTTTATCATCAAAAATTTTAATACCTCGGTGAGGTATTTGTTGTCAACTATAGAAGTATTCCCAATTATTGGCATGGTTGGCGACGAGTCCCATGCTGTATACGAACATGTTACTGGTAAAGATATGTTAATGCGAATGATAGGGCTGTGGTGATCACTGTGTCAAGTGATCCCGGAAGTTGCCAAATAGTAAAAGAAACCTAAATATAAATTGATACCTGGCTTGCATTTTTGGATTTGCACGTCCAAGTTCCTGTGTTCATTGATTAGCGTTAGGAGAATAAACGAATGTTGTAGTTTAATGTGTAGATTTTGAGATCGAAAGACTTGTTGTTGTTGTCATCACAATGATCTGAACGGCGCCGTCAAACGAGCGATCTGGGCTCTTGTGAGAGCAATACCAACAAACCAACATTTTTGTAAATTGTAAACGTTAGCTTATATTTTTCGTCTTTATTCAAGTGCGTCCTATTTTTTAATAAATTAACATTTTTTAAAGTATAACATTATTAACTAAATACTAGTAACATTTTTGTACAATAATATTAGTTGCTCTAAAGTTTAGATAGTATATTATTTTTGACTTTATAAGACTGTTTATATGTTATAATTATAATTTATTACTAACTCTCGAATACATTTATCTTATCATTCCACCGATTTAAGTATATAACGACACCAGTTGCATTTGAGTATTATTTTCTGTCATTTAATATTGTAACAGATCTCGGAGCTTTAACAAAATTATCAACAGTGTTATTAGCGAGTTAAACATTGATAGTGAATTAATATTAATTTTATTAGGAAAATGTAACAAGCCCGAACGAGTGCAATGATAGCCTATATCTGTAGGGTACACTTGCATATTATGTTCGTCGTGTGTAATATGGGAATAAATTACAATTTAATTCCTTTAGTATTATTGTATTACGGTATTTGCTTATGTAAATTCAGTTTGTATTTTTCACTTTATATTTGCACATTTTTTCTACACAAATTATAAAGAATTACACAAGAATAAAAAGTATAACAAATTACTGCTGCGTTTTAATTCTTTAGCCTACTTATTAGAAAAAATAAACATTCTTCATAATAAAAATTGTATATTGTATATTTGTCGGAGTTTATGTATAAAATTAATTGAGCTGAGTAAATATAACACTAGAACAACAATCAGAAAAATAATTACCTAATTAAAAAAACAGAATAGCATTAATTTATAATCTTACTTACAATGGCAACACATTTACAATGGCAACGTACAATGGCAACACGTATTTATAATGGCAACATACAATGGCAACCCATATTTACAAAGTGTCCTTAACTTTTTGTCCTTTTACATAAACTTGCACAATATTCCTGTCGTCTCCTACGAATATGAATTTCTGCAGTAATTCTACTGCACATTCTTCAGTAGTACTTGATAGAGCTCCTTCGTACTTGTCGATCTGACCCCCTTTTGAGTAAACGTCGACCAGCAAAGCGTCGAAATCTTTGCCGACGTCAAAGTTGCCAATTTTGTGGTCTAAGTTCAAAGCTGTGGAATTAAGATCAAATTTAGTTAAAGGATTTCTCGGGTGAAACATAGGTACATGATTTCTGAATAGTAGTTGATCAACGAGCAGATGATAGCTGCGCTCTGCGTCTGCTGGGGTTTTTCCACTCTATGGGAAGTCATCATAATACGTGTTACATGACTTGACCAGGCAAACCCTTTTCTAATCTTGAATGCCTTTTTTTAATGGGAAATGGGCCTGCTCTTGACCTCGATCTCGCCTGATGGAAAGCGATGGATGAGGTCTACGATGGAACGAGCGTGCCCAAAAGATGCCTGTCCACTCTTGCTTGCACATCAACTACTGAACCGATTTTAACAACACTTGTGCACAGTAATAAAATATGAGCCCGAAAAAGATATAGGACTTAATTTTTCAGGTTCACAAAGTCGTTTCTAGGATGGAAGTGAAACTGCTGGCATTTATTTGAAATAAACAGAGGCGTAATGATTGAGCCTACCTTTAGCACCTCCTAGCGTAGCGAGGTAGAAAGCCTCTTTCCAGTCCAGGGCATACTTGGGGCTTCCCTGCATCTCTAAACACATGGATACGTCCATAGTTCTGCGAATAGCGTCTAGTATTGATGCGTTGTCGCCACCGGAAACATCTGAAAGAAGACATTGAAGAGGTGAATATTCTGAATTCGGAGTAGAGCAATTTTTGAATGAATGATTCTGGGTGGAAGAGTGGAACCCTAAGAAACGATGGATGGATTATAAAATTAGGGCTAGGAATGAGTTGAATAATAAGAAGACTTGATAGGGATCACGAATAAATTGGGATAAGGATTATGGATTAGTAGTTCTCATTTGATCACTTGTTTACTAAAACTAATATTATTTACCTGTCCCCAATCCAACAGTAATGTTAGCATTGATAATCCTCCTGACAGGACACAAGCCAGACTTCAGTCGCGTGTTGGAAGCTGGACAATGTGCTATAGACACTCCTCTGCTTGGCAACAAGGTCAGCTCTTCATCTGTCAAGTGTACTGCATGGGCCATTATGCACTGGAAAAGATGTCAAGTTGAGAGAGAACAGTGGAGAGTGGGTGAGTACTAATTTTATAGTAGTGTTACGCTGTACGCTGACGTCCGTCGTGTACCCTAGCTCACATGTACCAAGACGCTGACGATAAATGAACGAGTATGGTGTCGCACTGTTGGTCAGTTAACACGAGTCCATATAAATCGGTACGTAACAGATGTCAGCGTAATACAATTTCCAGGCTTAATATTATCGAGGGCTGGATTCTTTATGTAGACGTGATTAGTAGTTAATTGATTCAGGCGTGACTTTGCGGGGTACTTCCCGCTGGTTAATACTCCGTGACACTATTAACTACTGGGAATGATGCGTTCTACTGGTTAACAGTGTTGACGAACGCGACATTTTTTCCCAATAGTTAATACCTACCCTCGTCTCGCTTATAGCTCAGGAGTCAGGTTAAAGAAAACTAAAAAGATATAAAAAATATAACGGTTCTTGAAAATAATGTAACTCATCATAATCATTGTGTATTTAATGATCTGGATAATTAAAACCTACCTTAAAGTTAAATTGTTTTTTAATGATTAACTTTAATAATTATATTTAATTAAAACAATTTAACTTTAATTGATGAAAAAATAGATGATTTTTTTTAACATTTTTAATAAAAACCTTATTACATTTATTGTGATTGTCTATTTCAAGAAATCATTATTAATTTGGTGCCTCAAGTCTTAATTAAAGCACTTTTATGAACCGTTGGTTAAAGAAAAGTAAATATCTGATAATGAGTGTATTAACTATTGGGAAAAAAAAATCACGTTCGTCAACACTGTTAACCAGTACAACGCATCATTCCCAGTAGTTAATAGTGTTAACCGCGGGGTATTAACCAGCGATAACGACTCACTGCGGAAATCCTTTATAAAATATGATACTAAATATATCTACGTGTATTGACACGTAGATATATTTAGTAACCTATACCGCTTAACTATTCCTCAAGAGTCATAAAAAAACCCTGTTAAAAAATCGACACGTGTTTCACCTCTCGAGGCATAATCAGGATGACGATTGGCCAGTCGCGAACCTGAACACGACGTGCGCCAGACACAGAAACTAAATATAGATATCTATGTCTATTGTATTTTTTTTGACGCGATTAGTTCTGTAATTAAGTTGTATTCAAACATACTGATAGGTTGAGCGACATAGCGTCCTGGTTATAACGGCAGTGGCCTTCGGGCGGCGTGTGTGGGCGCCAATTACTAGTTTGACTATGAATGCGCAAAATACCAGCCTAGCACTAACTGCCGCCGTAAGCCCCATTAGCCCCAATGATCGCATATTGCACTATTTTCTTAACAAAAATCATTTACATCTTACCTTGTTATTTAAAATACCGGTTTCATCGTAAACGTCTCCATAGGTCTTGCATTTAGGATTTGTTTCTAGTACATACTCTATTTCGGAGAGGTTTTCTGATATGTGACTCTGCAAATAAAAGTAATATCATTGTTTTAAAATTTTGTAGAAGAGTATGTTGAAGAAAGACTGCCTTGTTGGTCTAGTGGTCGCAAGTGCTAATGCTGACCATGAGGTCCTGGGTTCGATTCCCAGGTCGGGCAGTGTTATTGGGTTTTTCAATTAGGAATTTTTCAGTAGCAGCCCGGTGTCTGGATTTGAAAACAACTGGCGTATTCCGGGTGCTCTATAGGTATACTTCTGCCAAACCCTTCTTCGGGGATCACAGGAGTGATGTCACGTCACTTTGAAGAAACAATTTAAATTAATAATTTGAAGTGTCTACCTGTATCCTGCAGTCATACTTCTTAGCTATATTTGACAGCCCATCCATTAGTTCTTTATCACAACTGACTGCAAATCTTGGAGTCACCACAGGTTCAACCAGCTCGTTCTGAAATATACAATATTTTATGTAGTTGTAATGTGAAAAGTATCATTATAATGGTAAACTAGCTACGCCCCGCGGTTTTACCCGTGTAAGTCTCGATCCCGTGGGAATATCAGTATAAAAAGTATACTATGTCCTATTCCAGGTCATGGTCTACCCATGTGCCAAATTTCATCCAAATCCGTTCAGCCGTTTTAGCGTGAAAGCGTAACAAACAAACAAATTCACTTTCACATATATTATTAGTTAGGGTTCAGAGAAAATAGGGTAAAAAGACTAATCTCCCAAACTACAGAATTAATCCACCACTGATTTTGTTGAATAAGCAGATTCAGTCCTGTCTGGAAGTATGAAGTTCACTCCACCAGCCTCTGAAAATGGATAGTCCCAATTTATCCGTAGAGAGAGGCAAAAAGGTAGTTGTCAGTTGTGAAAAGAGTCTAAATATAAACATTATCTATGTTTCTATTTATACTAAGAACTACAAACCTGATAAGAAATAACATGTTTGACAAATGTTTCAACTTCTGCTAACTCTTTCTTGGTGTCATTATAGTACCCTGCATCATTTTCTTTATTCATGCTCACTTTGCCTATCAGTGCCCTCTGGTGGTGCTTGATGGCACTTTTTACTAGTTCCAGTGTGCCTTCAACATGCAGAGATCCAAAATAGCAGGCGGTTGTGGTTCCATTTTTAAGTAATCTTTGCTGAAAAAGTAGAACAAGACTGTTTAGATTATGAGCAAAAAAAAACAGCTAAGTACTGATATAGTGCCTGCTAAACGGTTTGCCAACTGCATCCTATGTGATCCTGGTAAAATAGTTTGTTTTAATTTGAAATGTGGAAAAGTGGCAGATAGTGTTTAACTAAACACTAAACAGGCCACTTTAATTTACCTAAGTAATTAATTCACTACCAATTAGGTATTATGAGGCAGACTTTAAAAATATAATAAATTATTTGCGACACCAAAGGAAGTGTGTAGTTAAAAATAATTACAGTAAATAATTGTGTAGCATAAATGGTAGCTGATGTAATTTCTCTATGATGTAACTCACCACAACCTGGTTGTAGACCTTAGCGGCAAACTCTGTATCACTGTACTTCTTCTCCAAAGGGAATGTGTACTTCGCTAGCCATTCTAATAGAGGTCTATCTAAACCTAGACCAATATTAGGGAACTGAGGAGCATGTGTGTGACAGTCCACAAATCCAGGAATGATAAACTGGTCCCGGCTTAATTTTACTATTTTATAGCTTGAAAACTCTCCAGTATTTTCAAGTTTATCAAACTCTTCTGTTGATCCTTTTTTCGTGATCTGTAATAAAAAACAATTAAAAAACAAAAAGTAAGTTCTCCAGTATCTAATCCGGTAGGTACTTTTTTTGTGAAACTAAGTTTACTTTGTGATTTCTCTATACAGAAAAAATACATAGTCTACGTTACGCATAAATATTAAAGTTTATTGTTACCTTTCCATCCTGAACAGCGATGTAACCGGAGTTTATATCAAGATTGTTCAAAGAACTCGAACTAGCGATTACTCCAACGAAAACGATATTTTTATCCGTCATTTTTATAACACGTGCTGAGGCTACTGACCAAATAATGATAAGAACAGAACGGTACCGTACTACGTAATAAGACACAAGTTCTCATAATGTTTTAGAACCTAATGATACCAGTATTATATAGTGCTCTGTGCCTAATGATCACAGAGTACATTCTAATGATAACAACATGCTTGTTATCATTTATCAATTCACCGATGACAACAATGATACTTTTTAATTTATTACGTTTGAATACTCGTCTTTTAGGCTACAATTTTAGGAAGACTTCTATTTCTATCTTTAAGGTTGATGCGCTAGAGTGGCCCGCGAAATTCAATTTTTCTTACGTTTTTTGCAATTTGCAGGTCAGTATCAGGTTGTATGTTGATCTAAATATTATTAGCGCTCGTAACAAATATGGATTTACAGAGGTATATGATGATACTGACCTGCAAATTGCAAAAAACGTAAGAAAATTTGAATTTCGCGGGCCACCCTAGCGCATCCCCCTTAAGCAAAGAAACCAAGCTTTTGTTTAAAAAAAAAACTATTATGCTTATTTATTGTAAAAAAAGTCCGTAGGATTGAATTACAGCACACAGAAAAATAACAGTAGTTAAAAAATAGGCAAGAATGAATATCTTTCGAACTACAATAATTTTGATTAATGTTATCTTAAACTTATGTCAAGTCAGAAATACAGAATAGTTAATTTTATCGCCTCGTGGTAGTTATTCTGTACATAATCTGGTGCCAGGAAGAGCGCGCGTGTTCTTCTCCCTCACGCCAATGGATGAACTGTCCTGTGCGTGCGTTTTGTATCCAGACCACGGAGTTGGAGCTGGTGGCTCGAGCCAAGGATTCTTCGAGCCGGTTGTTCATCTTCTTTGCTTCTTCTAAAGCCTATAGGACATTAAAATTACTTAAATGGCGAATATCTTCTTCTACTTATCAAAATTTGAAATAACGTACTTGATTGAAGAAACCATTGGCAACTGCAAGTCGTCCAGACAACATGGACGAGTTGGCTCGTAGTAGGCACCAGCGAGGATATAAGGTGCGCAACAAACGGGCGTCGTTTTCCAATCGCGCTAGTTCCCTGTCGGCTATCGAACGGAGTTCCATCAGATCCACCACCTAATTGAGATTTTTTGCTTAATTCATCAGTCATAAATACGTAGCGAAAAAATATTCATTTACCTTTCGTAAATCGTCCACTTTTCTTGCTAAACTCTCGAGCATCCCCTCTGCAAGTCTCATTGCACTCAAGAGAGTGCTCATCGAACCATCATCTTCATGTGATACCCAACTTAGCGCTTCAGACTCAAAACGTTTTGCCCTCCTTTCAGAATCTGCTCTGAGCCAATAGGTCCAAAGCCCGACTACTAGCCGGCGCCGACTAGGCCCCGCAGATTTACCCCTACTTATTGCATATTCGGCAAACCGACTTATATCTTGTGGCGATTCCAGTTGAAATCCTGCGTCCAGTATCATGTCTATGCACAGCGCATGATACCACGTCTCACAATCATACGACATATGGTCTTGGCCTGTACGCAAGGCAAATTGCAAGATGTCGACTGCTTCTGCTATGCGTCGACGGGTTAGTAGAATGTAAAATAAGTCTGGTATTAGCTCCAACGATACATCTTCAGCTAACAGGAAGCGACTAACAGCTAATGCACGGAAGCCGGAGCGTATAGTTGGTGCCAGTTGCCCTCTTGCCATCCGAGCTCGAAAGGATGTCATAAATAGTTTTCCAACAGAAAAAAGTTCATCAGCCTGAATTGGGTTTGGAAGTTTTTTCAAAGACTGAGCTGCCATTTGCTCTATTTCTGCTGTGGCTTCCGGCATACCGCGATCCAATTCTACTTGCAAAGCATTGCAATAAGTGTCGCAGATATCCACTACAGAACATTCCACAGTCTGAACTACATTCAAGGCACGGAGTGCTGTCATCCTCGATACTCTTTCATCACCAAGCATGGAATATAATAGGGTTGCCGTGTTCAAACAAAACACTGAGTCTGATTTCAACATTGTTTTATGTAAACGATGCTTTTGTCTTTCAAATTTAAAGGCCTTTGCTATATTTTTCAACTTAAAGTATTCAGGTACTTTGTGTATATTGATATGATATATTTCTGCTGCTTGCTCGGTTTCTGCTTTAGCCGATGTAAGTCTGCCCAATACCATGCATGTAGCAGCTCTTACTGAATGTATTTTTCCTAAAAATCGTTTTTTTTCAAATGGATCTAGATCGGGAATCGTTTGACACATGTCTTCGGCTTCATCGAGTTTTACAAATACATTTTCAACGTTACTGCTGAGTACACACAGATAACTGTACTTGATCAGGAATTCAATGGCTTTTGATTTCAATTCTGCATGTTTTGCATGGTAGACGACTTGTTCACAAATAGTTATATTTAATTCTGTACAAGTGCATCTAGCAAAGTTGGTTGCGGAAACACCTTTTTCTATTTTGACACTGAAAGTATGTTTGTCATTTCTCATTTCTTCTATGTCTTCTTGACTGTCAACGATGCCGAGGTTCTTCCAATCACTAGGGTCAACAGCTTCAGCAACCTCACGAAACATGTCAAAAATCTTGTTATTTTCAAATTCCTCCGAGCTGTTCTTTTCAAGTTCAGAAAAGTTAGTCAGGGTTACTTTTTTAATCGATCTTTGGCTGCTCGGGCCAGCCTGATCAACGCTGCCTCTTGTTTTCAAAATTGGCGCTACTTGCGAATTTCTCTTATCATATTGTGTACTATCTATTGAGATATTAGGTGGCATTATTTCACTAGATGCTTTTGTAGGCTTTAAAATTTCCTTAGAGAGAGTTGCAGTTTCTGTTTCTGATTTTGATTTATGTAAATTAGCAGAACTTGGTACTTTTGGTGAATATTCCCTTTGTAAGGTTACTACGGACTCATCTGAGCTTTCATCTCTAGCCATTGTTGTGTCCTCTGAATTAGTTGAGTAGCTATTTTTCATAGGTTCTACATCGCCTAAACTTATCATTGATTGGACTACCATAACTGTACCACCGCAGTTAGCACATTTTTGTTTATTATTTTCTAAGTAATTAACAATCCGCGTGTGAAATTCTTTTTTCTGATTCATTGGTAACAGTTCGTAACATGTCTTTCTTGAGTTTTTACTTCTAAATCTCATTAGTTTGCAAAATGCGTACTTTGGTAGATTTTCACAGCTCTCCGGATCATGTTCGAAACAACATTCACAAACAAGATTTGGGTTTTGGGCTGAACTGTTTGATAGTATAGTTAATGTAGAAGTGCCTCTGCGACCAAATTTGTTCAGACAGTCGGCATTTGCACAAGAGAGAATACGTAAAGCGAATAATCTTTTAACAGCTTTCGCCGTAACCAAGCCATTGTTTTCATACATTATATTTTCTAAGAGATCCCTTGGTATTACATCTCCGATCACTGATGCAATTTTCAGTAGCAGTTGTTGATACGGCGTCAATGAGTCAATTTGTATCATAATTAGTGCATCTAAATTATGGACATTTATATTGGTGTTTAGCTCCCCTTTTTCAATTACTATACATATGCCTATATCTCCTGTGGAATCATTTTTTATTAGATTATCAAGAGTACTTTGATTTTGACCATCCAATGCTTGCGGGTGTAGAAGAGCTGGATCTGGAAACTGTAATTCCTCTTCTTCCCAGTCGTCTATTTCAACATCATGTATCCTTTTTATTTCAAGTGCGCCGGTAGAAAATAAATGAGTAATGAAGCTCTCAACGAGGCCTGGCATGCCTTTACATTTACTTCGTAAGGCGGCACATAAGTCATTCGAAACTCCATCTACGTCTAATATTTGACAAGCCAAAGCAGGAATCCATTCTGAATCTAATGGCCCTAAACACATTTTTCTGATGTTAATATTTATAAATACACTGTAAAGCCAACTGTGAACAGCGCTAAATTTACCACGTGTGACGGATAACACGACAAATATTTTCAATGAGCTGAACATCATTGATATGAACTCCCAAGAAAATGAATCTAAATTTTGTAAATCATCTAAAAATATGACAGTGGTATCTGAAAATGCTTTTATTAGTTTCTCAAACATTGCCTTAGCTTTCTCTTTTCGCTTGGTTTCATCTAAAGAATGAATTCCTTCATGATAAGCAAATCGTACTTTAATTATACTGTTTAAATAACATAAGTCGTCAGAGTAGGCGCTTAATAATTGTATAATTTTTTCTTCTTTGGCAAAACCTTCAACGGGTTCCTTAAGCTCAAGTATTTGATTCATTATTTGGCTTAAAGCTAAATATGCAGTTGCAGAATGTATAGAAGTCAAGTTTAGGTAACACACACGAAAACCTTTTTGCCTTGCGTGGCGAGCCATCCATTCTAACATTCTACTCTTTCCAATTCGTGATTCACCTACCATTAAAAGAGCATCGAAATCTCTATAAGTTGCATTGCTATCTTCTAGCCAGCTTTCAAAATAGTCTATTTCATCACTGCGGTTAAGGAGTGGCGGGATCATTGGTATATCATATAGTTCCTTAACTCTTATATCTTCCGTGTATTCATATATTTTTCCTGGTTTTATAATGCCTTTTAATTCGATTGCTGGTTGTAGTGTAAATCCGTTTTTAGACATTTTACTTTTTACAAAAGTAGTTTCGTCGCATGTGATTTTATTTCGGAATCCACACATGAGCCTTGCGGCTTTGTTAACAATAGCACCAATGACAGTAAATTCTCTTCGTAGAGGATGGCCTACCACTCCACAGTATACTTGACCGGTTGTTATACCAATGGATACTTCTAAGACTCCATCGAGAGCAGCTAGGGATTTTTTAATACTATACGCACATTTTAGTGCAGCTTGGGCTTCAGATTCGTGTTTGAAGCCCCGCAATCCGAAAACGACTAAAATCATGACATCCTTATCGAAAAGAATTATCTTGTTAACACACCCCATCGATTTATAAACTATTCCACATGTGATTTGATAAGAATTATTGACGATTGTTATTAATTGCGTAAATGAACAGTCTCTTGGCTTGAGGGTCACAAATAAAATTGAAACTTGTCTCATTTCAGTCAGGTATTCCAGTGGTTGGTGAGCATCTACCTGTGTTAAAACAGGTCTAATCATAAATTTTCTAATTTCGCATCCTTTATTTTTTTCCTCAGCGACTAAAATAGCTTTACGTAGGCTCAAAGCTTCGGTTTTCCTTAAAGCATCGGTTACATTTAAACCTTTAGGTGCGTCTAATATAAAATCAGGAAGGCTCTCTATTGCACTAAATGGCTTTTTACTTTGTCTAACTAAATTTCCAAAACCCGCAAATGGTTTCGTCACATTGCTTTCATGCGGATCATACAGAATAGATTTTATTGTAACAAATCCGTTTTCGTGTATAATATGATCGTAATTTCTAGAATAACAATGCCCCCACGCTGTCGGAGTTAGTTTTACTTCCCCTGAAGCACAGACGCTTTCAGCAGCTTTGGCTTCTATTACAGGCAAGCCAAAAATAATATAACTCATATCTATTCCAGTGCCGATAGGTGCAAATATGAGATTGCCTGCAGATATCGCTAGTTTCACTTTTAAGTTAACTTTAACGTCAGTTTCATATACTGCGTAAGAATGTTGTATAATTAAAGCGCAAGCTATTACTGAGTGGATGGTGTGACACAGAAATGAACGTTTGTCAGTCTTCCAAAGTGCTAGGAAAGCGTCGCCAGCGAACTTAATAATGTCACCACCGTGACCGTAGATGAGCTCTATGAGTGAACCGAGGTATGTGTTTAGAGTTACCGTCAGTCTATAGGTGCCACCCTTGCCTGTGTTATTGTATCTTTCTGATAAAGCTGTATAGCCTGAAACATCAGCCATGAGGAGAACGCCAACGAAACGTTTCGAATTTGATGTATCAAACCTGAAAAATTGGAATGATATATATCACCACTTCAAAATCTGCATGATTAATTATTTTATGGTCTTCGCATCAAATAAGATGTACGTGCAGTAACGCACGTTATAAAATATTTTATTTTATTTAAATCGAATCGGTGCTGCTCTCAAAACGGTGAAGGAAAACATCGTGAGGAAACCGGCATGTCTTAGATCCTAAAATTCGAAGACATGTGACATCTACCAACCCGCACTGGGCCCGCGTGGTGGATTACGGCCCACTCCCTCTCATAGAGAGGAGGCCTGTGTCCCAGCAGTGGGAACATTATAGGCTGATTATTTAATACAAATTATTTCAATTACGCTAGAAACCTTACTTGTCCAGCAGTAGCACTTCATCCGGGACTAAAGTTGATAGTATTAGAGTCTGTTTCTTGGTCAGTTGTATCTCAATATCTTGGTCTATCTTGTCTGCATCGCTCTTCCTCTCAAACAGCTCCTCCACCCAGTTCTTTACCTCTTTGTAGCGTGGTTCATATTCATCTAGTTCTTCGTCAAATAGTTCGTGACCTCGACGGGACATTCTCCTGCTGTAATTCCGCCATTTTTCGGTGCTTACCATTATGCTAGTGGAGGTTTTCCTGGGCTTTTGCTTGTTTTTGAGGAAATTCATGTTTGTGGATGGTTGGGTGCGGTAAATACGTGAATTTTGAAGTGGGTGTCCGGATGATTTGGCACAGTCACTTAACACTTAACCTAGTGTCATCAGGAGTCTAGTAGGCTACGTACGTGATATTTTATTTGTCTCTAAGGAAAACTTAAACTTAAAATACTTAAATTCTTCCAACATAACACCGGGATCTTTGTTTTGACTTTTTGACAATTATTGATTAGTGTCATTGTGTCATCAGAATTTATGGTTTGTAATCCGGTAATTTTCGTGGTTTCCTCTGTCATTTATGTCGTGGTAAACTAATATACTTTATGTTACGTAATTTTTTTGGACAAATGACTACGTAGCCATTTGTCCAAAAAAAGTTACTTAAGTACCTTTCACCAACTTTAGTGAAAGTTTATTTGTACTTATTGCCCTTATTGCTGGCCCATTGGTTACAATTCATTCCGTCAATTATAACCTGCCTCGAATGTTAACTAACATATACATTGTCTTTATTCCTTGACCAATATCGAGGCAATCTTTTAATTACCGTTATTTATAATTTTAATGCCGTTGTCCTGTTAACTTCATTTCTCTGGTCCGCAGACAGCGTAAACAATTTCATTGAGATCTTAATTAGGTATAATAAACAATGTGTTGTAGTGACCTTTGTAATGGTTTGTTATGTGAGCTGCACTGTACCTTGTACCACAGCCGGCTCAGTCCGCCATTCTCTATTGCTTTGCGCACACGCATTCTGTGGACGGCTCGACGAAGTAACGATGGAGCCGAATGGGATCTCTTTCTTGGATAAAGTGCTCAATTTAGTTAAAGAAGACAGGGCTGAAAGTGTGCCGCTCATACGATTCAAACACCCAAAGGAATTGGAGGTATTTGTGAATTACTTTTGATGTTAATGAGGGTATCGTGAATTACTTTTGATTTTAATGAGGGTATCGAAATATTAAGTTAAAACGTAGCTTTACAGTTAAGTATACTTAAATATTACTTACTAGCTGACCCGACAGACGTTTTTCTGTCCTTTCAATAATTCATACAAAAATCCCATTGAACAAAGGACGCTCAGTTTTTTTCCGAATTTGAAAATTTACCGCCAATTTTTCTTTACATAAAAACCTAATTCAGACTATTATGAACATTTTAAAACAAAGAATTACTAAATCGGTCCAGTGGTTCTCAAATGATGCGCTTACCAACGAACAGCATACTATACTAGCTTTCGCCCGCGGCTTCGCCCGCGTATAGTATGTCGATACAAAGTAGCCTATGTCCTTTCTCAGGCTTTAGACTATCTGTGTACCAAATTTCATTTAAATCGGTTCAGTAGTTTTGGCGTGAAAGCGCGACAGACAGACAGACAGTTACTTTCGCATTTACAATATTAGTAAGGTTTTCCAAAAGCTTTAGGTATGGTGACTATATTTTCTAAAAGATCGGCGAAGAGTTGGTGACCCGTTGGTAATTTTGCTGCTTGAGCTGCTCTTTCAGTTTATAATTTTTCATTCGGTGGTTTCAAGATTCAGTGATATTATAAACACTGCACGCACCTAATATCTGCACCGGTAACACGTACAAAACCAGTCGAGAGGTGTCGTGGGAGTTACATCCGGTTGGAACGAAGTTCCTTTCGCATTTGCACGCAAAAAAGCGTCGTGACGGGACGCCCAAAATGCTACACTTTTTTTACCCGACTACGGCGAAGAAAAAAGGAGGGTTATGATTTTGATCCGTATGTATGTATGTATGTATGTATGTATGTATGTATGTTCATCTGTTCCCTCCTATCTTCCAAACCACTTATCACAATTTGACAAATGAGGTATCGTTAGAAGCGTCGTGATTGTCCGCTGGTTATAGGCTATGTGAAGTCACATTAAATTAAAAATGGCGCCCTCTAGAGGACATAAAGTGAGGAACTTAAAAAAAAAAATGGTTTAATCGTACCATGTTGGGTATCAGATGAAAGGGCTTAATGAGCACATTTCAAAAATATATATATTATAACCCCAAAAGAATTTAAAAAAAAATCAAGTAACAAAAACTAAAACCCAACTACGTCTTAAAAGGTATAAACAAGACACCACAGACAGACAAATTAAAAATCCGGAGTCACACGTAATCTGTTCGATTTATGCACTAACACGTTTGACTCCGGATTTTTAGTCTGTCTGTGGTGTCTTGTTTATACCTTTTAAGACGTAGTTGGGTTTTAGTTTTTGTTACTTGATTTTTTTTTGGTCTAGTTCTCATTCGCCAAGTATGCAAAGTCGTACGATAAGGTACTTCATTCCAATATAAATCAATAGGTAGGTATTGTAATTATGATTAACAGAATAAGTAGGAAGAATAAAGTACAATCACGTGTAAAACTAATAATATTAGAAATACGGCAGTAATTTTCCACATACTTCAAAATCTATTAATATCGATGTTACCTAGGACGTTGTGCTTGTGAACTTGTTGAATTATGTTTATTTTAGGTATATACACAGCATACTTGTAAGGTGTGTGCCCATTATGAATTATGTCGCACTTAGGTAAGTATTTACCTACAGACAATAAATTAACGCGTTGAATTATAATGTAGTTACTTACCTACCTTTACTGCATAAACTATTTCTAATCAATATTTGCGTTAGAAAGGATTTCCTTACTGGATTTACTTTCCGTCTGGCTTGACGACAGTTGAAACGAGATGAAATTTTCTTCTTCTGCTTTCGGATGTTTATGCAAAAACTGTGGTCTTCTCTCACCTCTTCTTCTTCTGCTTCGTCGTATGTATCGATGTTTCCACATACATATAAGTTTCGACCTGAACTCAACCACGTCGACGGCATTAAAATTGGCCTCACAAAGGTCTTTCACAGTGCCAGGTGATGTTGTTGCTCAGAGCGCACGTCAGGAGGTGAACATCTCAAATGATACTTCATTTGATTTGCAGCTCCACAATCGCATTGTGGATCAATTGAGTGCCCCCCACTTGACTTAGTGGTACCTGCCGCCCAAATGGCTTCGGTTTAGAGATTTTCACATGAATCAATGGTGACATCCTACTTCCTACTAATATTATAAATGTGAAAGTTTGTGTGTTTGGATGTTTGTTACTCAATCAGGCAAAAACGGCTGAATGGATTTGGATGAAATTTGGCAAACAGATAGCTTATAACCTGGAATAACACATAGGATACTTTTTATCCCGATATTCCCACGGGATCGAGACTTACGCGGGTGAAACCGCGGGGCGCAGCTAGTACCTAATATTTCTTCTCAAAAATTCTGTAGCTGTCTTATATGTAGTATGTGCTTCTTTATAGCAGTAAGGATTGGCTGATATCATTCTAATGAATTCAGAATGTTGTTTTAACAGAATTCATTCTCATAAGCAATAGGTATAAATAATATTACAGGACTTCAGCAATGAGTTGCATCCTGTGTGAAAAACTAGCCGGAATTTCATCATTAATTTCATATTCCAACGACCTTGTTTGTGAAATAGCTGGTATTGGCGATAAGCCTACCGTAGGTATGCATTTTCTGTTTAATCATTTGGAATTTCTATTGTGCTACCTGTCGTGTTACAATCTCTGCCTAGACTTTATATGGGGTCGGATTCCAGTCTAACCGGATGCAGCTGAATACCAGTATTTTACATGGAGCGACTGCCTATGTGACCTCCATAACCCAGTTACTGGATAAGACGATACCCCTTGGTAAGACTGCTGTCAGACTTTTGGGCTTCTGACGACCAGTCAAAGATCCAAGAATGACAGTCCGAGGCACGGAGGGGTCTCGGTATGTCATGTCGTGTTACAATAAAGTATAGATTTCAAGTCTTCCGTTTTACTGACTTCGATAACCAGTCGTCTTTTCGTCTACGAGAAAAAGTTCAAAATGCTAGTACCATAATAGTGTGGCCTGAGCTCTCCCTTTTTTGCTTTTTTCATTGATCATTTCATCGTATGGATCTTCTCTTCTCTTATTATTATAGCTTACCGATAGCCTCCTCATTACCTAATCTACAACCTCATACGTGCTGCACCATTAACCTAGGTTAGCGTTCTCTCTGACTTTTTCCCTTTTTGCTCGGTCGTAGCGTGATGATAAATAGCCTAAAACCTTCCTTAAGAATTGGACTATCAAAATGCAAAATGATTTTTTTCAGACCTGAAACAATCTCTTCAGCTTTATTATAAAGTTGGTATAAATGTAATTAATAGATTTAGTTGGTGACTTTGAGTCGATTGAATATCGATAAGCCACGATGGTAAATCGTAACCATTTTAGGAAACTGTTGACAACGACGTAATGTTTCACCTTTTATGGTTTTATTAAGGTTGGATATCACTGATTACTGCAGTTACCTACTATATAAATGGACATACAAAGAAACAATGAATATTCAAACTCAAACTCAAAGCATTTATTTCAAATAAACCAATTACAGGCATTTTTAAATTGTCAAGGGGTCGGTCGGACAGAAAGATGAAGCTAGTTGCCCATTCTGGCCCATTCCAAAGCGTAGTAGGTACCTATGGAGAAGAACGGGTAAACTCCACGGAAACTGTTTTAAATCAAAATATTGTTATAAAATATTGGCTACATCATTCATGTTGAAATTATACATGTGAGAACAATGTAGAAAGACGTGCACGTTAAAAGCGTCCGTAATAAAAAGATAAAAACAAAAAACAATTAAAAAATTAAAATTAACCGTTTGAAATGCTTTTTACCTCTTTTACTGAAAAAAAAAATGATTTCTCCTTACGTACATGATGTTTTCATATATTGATCCTTAAACAGAGAATTAGAGAATCGCCTCAGAAATACACCAGTAAAGCCTTAAAATGTTAAGCCGGTTTGCTAATAGGTAGGTTTTGTCTTCGCTGTAGACACCTGCTACAGCGAAGGCAAAACCTACCTATTAGCATACCGGCTTAACATTTTAAGGCTTTAGACTCAACTCAGACCCGTTGAAAGCAAAAACGTGTTACAAAATCATTTGAACATTGCAATATCTGCGTGCATACCTAATATTTCATAAGCTGCGAGCCCTTCACATATGGAATGACGTTCCAGTTATTTCATCAGTTTGCTAGTGAGTTTGCTAGAGCAGTGGTAGCCCAGTGGAGAGCAGTGGTGGCCCAGTGGAGAGCAGTGGTGGCCCAGTGGTAACGGCCGCGACTTATGAGTTGTAGGTCGTAGGTTCGAACCCCGACAGGCGCTTTACTTTGTGTAAATAATTTCATCACCACTGCTCTCAAAACGGTGAAGGAAAACATCGTGAGGAAACCGGCATGTCTTAGAACCAAAAATTCGAAGACATGTGACATCTACCAACCCGCACTGGGCCCGCGTGGTGGATTACGGCCCACTCCCTCTCATAGAGAGGAGGCCTGTGTCCCAGCAGTGGGAACATTATAGGCTGATTATGTGTGATTATGTGCTAGTGATGAATTTCATCTAGATACCATGGACTTTAAAAATACCATAATCTCTAATATCGGCAGTGGCTTAAGCGTACTGCTCAATGTGTTCTTTGATTAAGTAACACGATGCGATCAATTCTGGATGAATCTGTACATTAACAACGATTTTGTGCCTTTGCCGCCTGACCCACGGTTCAGGTTGCCGGACCAGCTCGCAAGTTGCCTACTCATACGTTTCTGCACCTATTTCGGGGTTTGTACTTTAGGTACTTCTCATCATCATCATCATCATCATCAGCCTATAGCAGTCCACTGCTGGACATAGGCCTCTCCAATTGCACGCCATTCAGCTCGATTTTCGGCAACTCTCATACAGTTGCTACCAGCCACCCTGCGAAGATCGTCGCTCCACCTAGCCTGAGGGCGTCCGACCTTACGTTTTCCGATTCGCGGTCTCCACTCAAGAACACGTCTACCCCAACGTCATCGGTTCTACGATTAATATGGCCAGCCCATTGCCACTTCAGCTACTACTAGGTACTTCTACTCAAGGCAATTTTTATCAGAAGAAGTCTTCTGATTGTTAAAATGTTTGTGATCATTGAGTTTCTACCCAACCAAACCTTAATAAGAATATTACTTCACGTTCCAGGCAATCCTGGACCTCGACGTGACAAAAGGTGTAAATGACAAAGAGCTGGAGCAATGTGTGCGAGATGTATTTAAGTATAGCGTGAAGACTCATAAGGCGACCTTCAAGAACCAGCTGTTCTGTGCCACTGACCCCTATGGGATGGCTGGAGCGTGGATCACGGAAGCTTGTAATACTAGTCAGTAGGTATATTTGTTAATTTGGTTTAGGTATTTTCTCTAGTAAAGGTCCTTGGATGTGAGAAGCACAGGGCCGGTTGTGTTGACGCTTGGGGGAGGCCTATGTCCAGCAGTAGATGGTTTTCGGCTGAAATGATGATGGTAATGGAAACTGTACCTGGAAACTGAACGGCTGAACGGATTTAGATGAAATTTGGCACAGGGGTAGACCATGACTTGGAATAGGACATAGGATACTTTTTATCCCGATATTCCCACGAGATCGAGACTTACGCGGGTGAAACCACGGGGCGCAGCTAGTTATAAATATTTTATTGCACCTACTCACAACAACAACCCTATCGATTTTCGCGATCTCTTCCAGGCAACTTTGAAATGGACACTGATGTGTGTGTGAATTGGAATCAATCTGGCGATTAAAAACCCCTTGCTATACTTTTTTCGAGCTGATAATGTAGGTAAAGTCTTCGTTGTCTCAAAAGGGTCTAATTTTACAACTTTGGAAACTATGTTTGGAAACGCCGTTAAACTAAGTAATTGCAATATCTTTAGGTCATGGAATGCAGTTTCTAATTTTACGAGTATGTGTGCAGCAGTACCTACCTACCGGAGTATGAAAAGTTTCATAATCTAACAGTGTTTAAATATTAGTGAACAAGTAAAACTTGTTTGAGTTTGTCATTAAATAGTCATAAAACGTGGTACTATCGTCCAACACGACCTGTAGTTAGTTTGCGCTTTCTAAATTTAACAACATCTTTCATACGTACTAAAAAAACAACGAAGTACATGAAATGTCATAAAATTGTTGTAAAAACTGGAGCCCAGAGACTTCGTAGATACAACTGTTTTTAAGAGGGTCAAAGGCTCAAGGTACAATGTCATGTCGCAGTCGTCGATTTTTCGTAAAGTGGGAACCAAGAGCTCTGAGGATATTTATTACCTACCTAACAGGCTTGGAAAACTTTTCGAAGCCTGTGAGGTTATAGGGCAAGGACTGTTAAACGGATCTGAATATAATCGCAAAAAGGACTAGAACAAAGGAGGGCGATACATTTACTATTTTCCTGTCTCGTAATCACTTACATAATATTGCTGCGACCAAATGCTCATGCTTGTAAAGGTCCAGGGTCATGGATAGAGCTGTTGATTCGTGTGTTTTTTATACATAGGTACATAAACTCACCCCTTGTTCCCATGGGGGTAGGCAGAAACTACAGAACGCCACCTGGTACGATCCCTACATACTCCATTTTCTTTCTGAACCTGATTTATATCCCTCACCCTACAGGTCCAGTTGAAAACAAGCGTACAACAGCCTGAACAGCCTTTTTGGCGCAGCCGTATGGCACACTTTGCTGCTAGTTTTATTTTTTTGTCTTCTGTTTATTACATTGTGTGCCTTTTAGTCTGTACTGAATAAATGTATATAGTCTTTCTTAATTCATTTACGTATTTGTATTTTTTATTTCCACTAAAAATGACACGCGTATTCCGTTTTCAGATATACCTTCGAAGTGGGTCCAGTATTCACTCTCATAGAACTTAAACTTCAGAGCCACATACTCAAACTTTTCGGTATTCCCGATGGAGACGGTATCTTTAGTCCTGGAGGCAGTATCTCCATAATGTATGGCCTGGTCGCCGCAAGGTACAAGAAGTTTCCAGATATCAAGGCCAAAGGGATGAGGAATCTGCCTGAGATGGTTATTTTTACTTCAGAAGATGTAAGTATAAGATCCTGTTTTGAATAATATAGACTACCAAACTGAACTTCGACACGATAAACGGTAGTTTTGAATTAGCATCGCGTCTGAGACGCAGTGGCGGATTTACCAGCAGGCTGAGTAGGCTCGAGCCTAGGGCGGCAGATTTTGGGGGCGGCAAATTTGGGGAACGATTTTTTTTTTTTTTTACCTCATAGAAATCAAAAATATTTTTCTATGACGGTTTTCTGATGTCTTACAGATAGATGAGATAGAAGTCCGCAACAAATTTTGTCGATGACTTTTCTCTCTCACTTGTCATTGCACATTCCGAGAGTAGCAAACTTCCATATTCTAGAGTAAAACAGCTAGTTCGCCGCCCCTCAAGCAGTAATCGGCCTCTCGCCTCTGCGCCCTTTGCCCACACTTCTCATGAGTGGAAAGAGCGCAATTGTAAAAAATATGCGAATATGCCCCTCTTCCCACTAACAACCCATACGTCTTACTACTGGCTGGAGGCTACGAACTGGATGGTTTGTATATAATTTTCTTGTCGCAAAAGGGTAAAAAATTATCTGAGATCGACCTTGAGCCAAGAAAAATTGAACGCTTTAGCTCTTTTGTGCATAGAGTCGGAATTAATGAACAAGATTACTTACGACGACATCATCGATGATTTTGCCAACAAAAAATCGCGCAAAAAGGCATTGTAACGAACTTCTATTTCGTTGTAAGTAATCTTGGTCATTGATTCCGACTTGACGGAGTCGATTATTGTTAACTGTTTGAAAGCGCAATAAAGATCGTTTACCAAATGTTCATTGTTGTGTAAATAGCATACATTACCCCGCCCATACATGATTGAGCTTCGATTAGCTCAAAAATATACCGAAAAATAATTTTACGTGCAATTTCAACGAAATTGTTGCATTGTAAAAATAATGTATGATATGACAATTGTTGAGGCAAGGGCGGCAAAAACTATTCAGCCTATACCTTAAAAATTTGTAAATCCGCCACTGCTGAGACGCACCACGTCGATTTAAGATATTGTCGAAGTAGTATGTCGTCGAAGTCACATCATTTCGTAGTTAAGCTAGTCGAAGAAACGTTTTGTCGGAGTATAGTAGTGTTTGTCGAACTAAAGTATTGTCGAAATAATGATGTGTCGGAGTTCCGTAATGTCGAAATAAAATCTTGTCGTAGTACCGTTTGCCGAAGTTCAGTTTGGTATACAATTTTCATAGCCGATTAATTTCATGACTCGACATAACATGCCATATGGAGGTACCTTATAAGTTTCTCATAATTTTAACAAAAATTTTCTAGAGTCACTACTCTATAAAGAAAGCAGCCCATTGGCTAGGTTTTGGAACAGACAGTATCAGGATCATACAAACCAATGCCAAAGGACAAATGCTGGTTGATAAGCTAGACGAAGCTATACAGAAAGAGAGGGACCTTGGGAGATGTCCTATATTCGTGAACGGCATGGCCGGCACGACGGTCTTAGGAGCCATTGATGACCTGGATACGGTTGCTGATGTGTGCAGGAAACATGGCGTTTGGATGCATGTTGATGTGAGTTTTCTTTCTTAAAACTATAGATTATATATACCATAATGTTATCTGCTGAAAAAAAATTATCAATCTGCTTAGCCTTTTTCCAACTATGTTGGGGTCAGCTTCCAGTCTAACTGGATGCATCTGAATACCAGTAGTTGACATGGAGCGACTGCCTGTCTGAACTCCACCAACCAGGTATTGGGTAACACGATACCCCTTGGTAAGACTGGTTGTCAGACATTTGGACTTCTGCGACTGTCAAAGATCTACGAATGAGTTTAAAAACGCATTTGAATAAATCCACGAAATGCATGTTCAAGTTGATTAAGTTCCTAACTACTGTATGGACAAAAAAACTTGTGTTTATTGCTGTCCGAATCTATGCAATTTTTATAAATTAAAGCCGCTTTTCGTGTTTGTCTGTGTGTCCGCGTTGTTTTTCTAAACCACGTAACAGATTTTGATGAGGTTTTCACCATCGTTTAGAGAATTGATTCCGGAAGGTTTATGTGTATAATACGTAAATATTAAAGTTATATATAACTAAGAAATCTCGATGTTTTGTCAAGTCGTAAAGACCGTGCGAAGCAGGAGCTAGTTGTTAAATAACAAGTTAATTTATTATATGTTCCAGGCTTGCTGGGGAGGCAGTTTAATGCTTTCACCTAAATACAAAACCAAGCTAAAAGGAATAGAAAGGTCAGTATACCAGTTTACGTCTGTTGGCGTCAACACTCGCGGTGTACCGCCGCTCATTCGTCAACGCTCACGGCGTTCTGCTTCCCGCCTCGCCGTGCATTCCGTATCGGTCAAACTAAAGTCATAGAACTGGGGAAAAATTATTTTCCTTCTCTAACAATAACTTGAATACTTCCAGAGCAAATTCAATAGCGTGGAACCCGCACAAGATGGCGGGCGCTCCCCTGCAGTGTTCTGTCTTCATGGTGCGAGACAAGGGACTGTTGCACGAAGCGAACTCGGCAGCTGCGCAGTACTTGTTCCAACAGGACAAGTTCTACGACGTGTCGTATGATACGGGGGATAAGAGTGTGCAGTGTGGGAGGAAGGTAAGAACCAAAGAAAATAATAGTAAAACTAGCGGATACTGATCCAATGAATATTTTTTTTGTTATCAAGCACTGTTATGTGTGTTAACAAAGAATAATTGAATGTCTAACATCACGCCGATCCCCGACGGGTCAGGCAAAGGTGTATATAACACATTCCGCCAGTTATGTTTCAATTTGATGTAATGGAGGCGAGCCTATTCATTGCCATCAACTTCTGTGTTAATTTTTGCAACTTTCTCAGGCAGGTTTCAAAGTCATTCCACTATCTCCTTCATAGTCTACCGTGGGCCAGTCCCGATTTTTCCTCCTCTATTAAATGATCAATGTGTTTTCGGGTTATTTAAAGAGTTTGTTAAAATTTTAGCAGGATTGTAGAAAGCACATAAAAACATCTCACCAGACCTACTACACGAACTTCCAAAAAATTAAAGTTATATTTTCTCGAGTTTTTATATTACATAGAGCAGATGATTTTCTTGTGTCTTCCATATTTTTGCTAGGTACTCATTTCTGATGTTGTATCCACTAATGTGAAATTATCTTAGTAGAACGGTAACTTAGTATCGAATTTGGTATTCCCAGATTGATGCTTTCAAGCTATGGATGATGTGGAAAGCCCGAGGAGACCTCGGTCTTGGTCAGCTCGCAGACCAAACGATGGCGACGGCTCAGTTCTGTTTGGAGACCGTAGCAAAGAGGCCAGGCTTCAAGCTGGTGTCTGATGAGCTGCAGTGCCCTAATGTGTGTTTCTGGTATATACCAAGCTTCATGAGGGGACAGGAAATGGATGAGAAGTGGTGGAATATCATGCATAAGGTGAGATGATTAAATAATAAGGGGTTTATATATAAACGTTGCTTAAAGTTGAGTGACATTCAAACGTCAAAAATGTATGGTTAAACAGTCGCAAATCATTTATGCAACGTTTATGAATAAACCCCAAATTGTTTATTCTCGGTTTTTGAATTGACAATTTGAAGCTGAGAACTTGTCAAACTCTCTCTCGAATTACAAGTCAGGGAGCTGAGGGTAGCTCGCGAAATTCAGCACGATATTTATATTGTGGCATCCGGGTTCTATGTTGATCTAAATATGATTCGCGGCCGTATCAAATATTTATTTACAGATTAAACCTAATGACTGAAGTCCATTTGACGTGGCGCTAGTATCTATGTCATTGCATCGCATTGCATTGAAATAATGTAGTTCCACAATTTTCCGCAGGCCTTCTGTCGTGTGAATATGGGCAGAAGAATGAAGACACTAATTTACTAAACCATGTCCATTTTTCCAGATAACTCCAAAAATAAAGGAGCTGCTAGTTCTAAGCTCTCAACTAATGGTAGCGTACTCGCCTGTCCGTCATTATAAGAATTTCTTCCGTTTTGCGTTCACCTTCCACCCAGCTGTGAATGAAGACCAGGTGCTTGGAATGCTGCAATCTATTGAACAGTGCGGAGAAACTGTTACCTTATCCATGTTATCGTAGACTAAGATATTTGTGTTAATAAACTATAAATAACTATTAAACTAATATAATATTACAGATTCTATTTAAAAGTTATTTCGGACATGAGGGTTTTCTGTTTTTACTAGGTGGCAGCGCTGAGACGTCAGGTCCGGGCACCTGTCACAAGTGTCAGCGCGGCTATATTTTTTTTTTAGTCTTGACTGAATGATGAACGTCATCATATATTTTATATTCATTGTCGGAATGGAAGACCTCTTGTTAAAGTGGCGCCAGCTGGTGGCGTGAATTTTCATGAAAACCCTTATTGCACCTTTATATGGTGAAGGTTTTTTGTTGGTTTTATTTCCTGGGATGAGAAGGTGAGAAATAAAAATCTAAACCAGTTAAGCTGTTTAATAAGAAACATTTTGTGATTTACAAAAATATTTGTTGCGTTAAAAGGTCAAGTCAAGTAAGTAGTCACCGTAGTTTTTTTAATATATTTCAATGGTTTCTTTTTCCCACGCCCACGTCTTCGTATTTGCAGCAATAATCCAGTTTAACGCTGTATACTCACCATGCGGATCACCGTTATGTCCCCAAAGCAGCCGGTTTCCGTTAGAATCGACCTTTGAATCCATTTTTAGTGCTTGATGAAATTGGTAATTGATAAATCGGAAAACTAAAGTTTCATCTTTCATCAATGGCTCCACATAATATTGATGGTTGATTTCGTTATCATTTGTCGAACCCCAGCCTTTTCTGTCCCCTAAACTGTCTGTATTTGAATCCAATTTTAAATACATGTTGCAGTCCATGTTTTTTATTTTAAATACGACATTATCATTGTCCCATATTGGCATGAACGTCCAGCTTACACGCCTACTTGTTTTATCAGAGCTATCTCCCGAAGCAAGCCTGTCATTATTAGAATCAGCGTTTACATCTAGTTTTAAAGCCTGTTGATATTGCTTGTTTACTATTGTCACAATATCTCCTTTAAAAATAAGCTGAAAGGCATCTGGGAAACTCTTGCTGATAATTTCATTACCTCCGCTGTTCCATAGCTTGTAAGCATAAGCCATGATGTTACTCGAACTTGCGCGTAAAAGTTTCGTTACCACTTCACTTATAGCTTCAGAACCACTTTCAGTGTCCATATTTTTGGTCAGGTCCACTGCAATGTCGTAAGTACCTTCAGTGACGTAATTGTAAAGCTGGTCTTTAAGCGCCGTCAGATTCAGGAAGGTCAAATCACTGTCGAACAACGACAAGCCTTGAAGTTCAGTGGGTAAGGTGTACCTCGGACAAAGGAAAACATCCTTCTTCTTCAGTTCTGTGGTAAGATTTCTAATATCAGTCGAACTGCTTTCAAATCCATAGGCGACAACTTTGCCTAAGTCTGGGTTGACCATACGTGCAATATCTTTGGCACAGCTGGAATTGATTGGCGCTCCCATGACAGTGACAATGTTGACTGAATTGTTCTTGATGTATCCGCTGGTGTCACAGTTCGTGTAATTAACGACAGGTATCCTGTTTGGGATCTTCCTGCCTCTATCAGGACCGTTGCTCACGAGTTGGTAGGTGTGGTTGACGTTGTAACAGTCAGAGAACCCACTGACCCCGTGTTGGGTGACTATCCTACCCTCCCCCCAGTAGTCAACATGTTCAATCAAGTTGTTGAGGGAGGGAGGAAGCTTGAGTAGGTAGTATTCTCCTAGGAATGGACACTCGGAGTAAGGATACGCTTTGTCTTTGTTGGTGATGTAGTTTGGTCTTCGAGCAAGCTTCCAACCGGCTATGGAATGCATTTTCTGAGTACCAATTATCGCTCACCTAAAAACAAAACATTTTAAAATGAATAAATAGATAAAATGTGGGTGTGGTGTGTTACCCAAAGAACGATAGATGGACTGTGTGAAAGATGATATGACTAGAAAGGGGTTGACTACTGAGATGTCGACTAATAGGGAAGTAGACATGTTGCGTCGACCACAAATAAATTGGGATAAGGGCAGGAGAATGATGATGGTGTTGCCCCATACCAGGAATTTCTCTTGTATCTATTTGTGCTTTAACAAACACAAATCTTAAGCCAGACCCGGTAGAACTATCTTTTAAATAATACAAATATTTGATTCGTGCGAGAATTGAATCAGAGACCCGTAGAACATAATCAGATGACCTTGAAAGTGGTATCAGCAAAAATGTAGACAGTAAATAAAAAAGCTGAACTTACCAACTTGAATTTGAAGTAATCAATTGCAGTCTTGCATTGCTGTGAAGCCTTTTATAGGAATCAATTAGGTCCTTTATCAGTTCTGTGGTTGTGGTACCCGATATATACCCGTAGGTACCGCAAATAATCTTTTTATTATAGGGGGCAATTTGGCAAGTTGTGTTGTCCGCAAAACGATAAGGTATACCGATTATACTTATTGACGCATGATATAGAATGTTAACAAAAGAGCACTTGTAGGTAAAGTTGGTGCCATTCACGAAGACGCGCCCCACTCCTATCTGCTCCGTACCAAAGTACAGCTTACATTATAGTTGGTATTGGCAGAGTGGGGCGCGTCTGCGTAGACGGCACTGTCTGTAGCATTTTTAAAGTTAGTCCATTACGTATTTCAGAAATTTGTAAGCAGCTAGGTAGGCAACAGCAGTATAGGTAGGTACAGTTCGATTCTAGCTTAGTGGCCCCTCGGAATATTGGGTGAGTCGCTGCGCAGTAACAATTTCATGTGTTAGCGGGGGTGAGGGGTTGGGTTAAGTTTGAATCGAACTGTACTACACCTACGCTATATCATTACAGCACCATTTCTTCCATGCTAAACTGAATGGCACGTAACTCATTATGACCTATTACCTCTTATACACTAATAGTTCGTATGACTTAAGTAAACCATTATTTTGTGGTGTCTTCCTAAAACAGTTCGTCATAACAAGCTGATTGTCAATATTGTCAGTGAACAATGTTTGTTAAACCAAATACTGTCTTAAACTCTCTTCGTTCCTAATACTTAGCTCTTAGCACATCTACAGGAATGCAAATGAAAAGTATAAGGAGAATAAAGGGAAATAAACCTTTGTATTTGTTGCTTTTATATAATTACCTAGGGCTGATTTAACCAAAGCCAGATCTTTTAATCGGGGAATAAAATTGACTTCTGACAGTTTTGTATAGAAAATCTGTCAAAAATTTAATATTTATTCGCTGGATTAGACATAAAATAAGGATAAAAGTGTGGTCGAATGTTTTACAAGCTGGATGGTGCCTTGATGAGCTTTGTTTTGGATGTCTTTTGTTTCTATCACGGTTTGGTAATTTTTATAAGTGCCTCACCAGCTATTTTCTCTGTTAAAAAGGGCGAATTTTACGCTAAAGGAGAGATACATTTCTAATAAAATAAAAATTCCAAATCCACTTAAACGTCATCTAAAATATGTATAGATGAACAACTTTATTCCTTCAAATCTCTTTACAAAATCTTAGCTTAGAAGCGCGCATTCTGTGCAATCCATCCGAGGTATTTGCTGACGCTTGCATAGAGGCCGGGATGGTCGGGTTCTCCACAGCGCAGGCCCCAGGACACCACGCCAATGGCAGTCCAGCGGCCACTCGGCATCTGGTACATCAGAGGACCACCGCTGTCACCCTGCGAAGTTGAAAAACAAAAACAATTCTGTGTTATCAAAATAATTTGGCAATCAGTTCAACAGCTTATTTAAATAGAGTGCCTAGTTATCGCAGCCTATGGATACTTTTAAATGTAAATGTTTTGAATACGAGAGGCCAAACTGGAGAGAAAGTTCATATGCCTCATCACCTCATGTGACTGTTATTAAACCGGGACATAAAATCTACTTACCTTGAAACTGTAACACGTGTAAGTTCATAAAAAAAACCTATTCCTCAAGAGTCATAAAAAACCGGAAGAAATTGACACGTGTTTAACCTCTCAACGAGGCATCCATGATGACGATTGACCTGTCGTGAACCCGAACACGACGTGTTGCCACGCCGAGCGCCGGACGCAAGCCGGGTCCGGGGTATGTTCTTCTTAAAGGTAGGTAATGGTTGCTGATGAATATCCTTTATAGTTGCCGAGAATCGAGCTTAATGGCGTGTCATTGGAGAGGCCTATGTCCAGCAGTGAACTGCTGTAGGCTGATGATGAAAATCGTAAGACCTAAAGATGTTTATTAGCGACCATTACCTATCTTAAGTACCTAGATATACCTGTGTACCATAGTGGTAAAACATTAAATAATGAAAGGTTTTACCTGGCAAGCGTCCTTCCCGCCCTCCAATCCTCCAGCACAGAGGGTCTCGTTGAAGATGCTGTCAGAAAACGAAGCGATGCACTTGTCGTGATCCCACACCGGGACCGTTACCTCCATCAGAACGTTGCTATGAGGACCACCGTACCATTGTGTACCCCAACCTGGAGGGAAGGTCACAAGATTCATCAATAGGGATGAAGACAAAAAAATATATTTTTCCATCAGTGATAAAGAAAAATTCAGGATTTTTTTCTTTTCTTACGTAATAAAAAAAAATCGGCGATACACTATAGTTAAAATGTAGCATGACGCCTTGCAACGGTTCGATCCCCGGGTCGGGCAGTGTTATTTGGTTTTTCCATTAGGAATTTCTTCAGCCCTGAGTTTGGAAGTAGGCGGAGTGATACCCCCGTGTCTACGGTGCGCACGTTAAGCCGTTGGTCCTGCGCCTGATCGTGTCGGATTGCCGTCCCATCGGACTATGAGAGTGCACCTGCATCTGCGCAGACACTTGTCTGCAGGATCATTACCACGTCTCATGAGGAAGCCCATTCTCATTAATGATTTATAAGAATACTTACTGTAGATAATGATTTACGAGAATCAGTCAAAACTCACCAATAACAATAGCCGGTTCGTCAGTGAGCTGCAAGTTGGGGGGTGGGAGACAGATTGGCCACACGTAAGTATTGAAGATGGCCGGTCGGTCCAGCTTCAAGATGGCGATGTCGTTCTTATAGTTGGCGATCTCAAAGGCCTCGTGTTGACGGATCTCTGCGACCTTGAAGTTGTAGGTCCGAGAGTCGTTGTCGCGTTTGAAGTCGTACTCTCCAAGACGGACGAAGAGCTCTTCTGCTTTCCATCTAAAAATAAACTTAGTAAAATTAATAGTTCTGCAATGTTGTTTGTAGCTACAGTTTCCTATAAGAGCGGCGGTGGCCGGTCACTGAAACGTTTATGAAAATAACTTGGTTGTGTTTTCCTAGAGAGCGTTTTTCGACCCCCTAAAGTCAAACCCCGTTGCATTGAGGTTGTAAACGTTGCCATCATTTTCAAGGCAGCTGTCACTGCGGGCGTTGTGTCGCAGAAACAGCTCTTCTACGTAAGCGTAGCAAGAGCCATCTGGAGCTCCACCCAGAACGAACGAATAGTAGGTACCTATCATTATTTATTTTCGTAACTGACTGAATGTCGGCTAAACGGTGTCCCTATACCCAGCGGCGTAAGCCAGCAAAGCAAGCAGAGCGTTTCAGGTTGTTCCATCAGTATTCACCAACCACCAACTTGTACAACTGGTAACACCTATATTTTCTGCAAATAAATGATTTTTATTTCTTATATGAAAGAGCGAGAAAGATTAACTTGGGTAAGAATACACGAATCATACCTTCTAGTGCAATGAGCGGCAGTCATGACATGTCTGTCTGTGATGAGCACTCCGCCACAGTACTGCTCGAAGCCCTCCGGAGTAATGGAGGCCATCCACGGCCATTCCCGAGGGTTGGCCTGTCGGGCACCCAGCACGCGACTTTGTTGGCGAGTGCTTAGACCACAACCTATAAAGAAATTGATACTAAAGGGGGATGCGATAAGGTAGACCGTGAAATTCAAATGTTCTTACGTTTGGTGCAATTTGCAGGTCAGAGGCCCTAGTGTGAGTTTCTTTTAACTATCTCGAATTTACGCATCGAGCGCGTTGGGCGCTCCGATTGGCCTGTCACTGGCCTTCACTGGTGAAGGGCCAATCGGAGCGACCGTAAGAAGTATATATTGTATTTACAGAATTATAATCATTAAAATCATCAATACAAAGTTCAAATTACCCTATTTTATTGAATGACTGACATATGGTTATTTTTATGCGATAAAACTACCTACATGTTTTGAACACTATAACTTGTGATGGTAGTAGAACATTGCTGCCGAACTATTACTGAAGATAATTTGTAACATGAGCACTGTAACGTATCAGGAATTGTCAGGATAAGGTGTAATAAAAATCCAACCTCTAGACTCAGCCCTGGTGACCTTCATGACAGCTTCATTCTGTTCCTCCCTCGGTGCAGTTGCTGGCAAGTCTCCTGCTAATCCTTCTGCGCCGCTGAGCGTTGCTTTGTCAGGGCAACAAGCTCCCACTGTACTGAAGGTAAATATTTGGCGATTGAGCTTCCCAGAGGACCTTAGTGCTAGTAATATGATAATCAAGTCAAGTCTTTTATTACTTCGTCATTCTCCAGATTATTTCCTTTATCAAGTCGGGACACATTTTGAAGCTACAGCACTGAGCAGACTTTTGCATAGAAAACTATAACTGTATAACTTTGAAATCGCGAAAAAAGAAACTACTGCCCCATACAGTTTAGAGCAGTAGGTAATAAACTTGACTATGGACCAGCTGATTTTTTTTCGCAATTTCAGTTTGTTCCCTTATAAGCCTCAACAGCCTCATAAAGTTTGTAAAGATAATTTTTAACACCTTATATAATGCAGAGTCGGTAAAACAGATTCTATCGTGGAACGAGCAGACAAATAAAGCCCTTACGATGATTATCACGTTTTGGATGTGACTGTACATAACTCACTTTTGTTGGATAATGCAGACATAATCCATGAACTTGATGAAGTCAGATCGGAACTCCTCCTGGATGCAGTGACGGAGGGGCCGGCAGTGACCAGGCTTGCCGTTTGGTAGGACACAGCCTTGATATGCTACATTAGCCTGAGAAAATAACTTGGTTTTAGAATAGTTAAGGCTCCTATGAAAATGTCACGGAAATTTTTCTACCGGTGTCGCGTCGCGCCTGTCTGCGGGAGCCTTTAGTTTCTTAGTCCGACGTCAACAACGGTGAACAAGTGTGATTTTATTAAGCGTTGTTAAAAAGCTGCGTAGGTATTTATATCAGACAGTATTCCCACTGACTCGTTTTTTCACCGCTTTGATCTCAGTTAATAGGTAGGTACGGAACAATCCTGTTTATAGGCATCAAGGTGTGTCTCGTCATTTTCACCTGGGTCTGCCCATAAGTCGATTTATCTAGATTTATATAGAGCAGTGTTTATTAACCTTTTTTATGACACGGCTCCTTTAGTATGAAGAAATAATTCGCGACCGGGCTTTTTGTATACCTATATATTTTATTTTGTGACAAGTAATTATGTACACACGGCGACACATCAAGCTATACATTTCCAGTTTATGCTGATCTCGCATTGTATAGGATTTCCGTACAATGCGACGTCAGTTTATACTGGAAATGTATAGCTTGATGTGTCGCCGTGTGTACGTAAAACACATTTTTTTACATCGAATGCGTCGCCAATAGCTAAAGCAATTTACGCGCATACGTACGACCAGAGCCGATGCCACGATTTTTTGTTTATTTGATACAAATGATTATATCCTTTAGTTAACAATTTTCTTAATACTTAAATCTTTTTAAACTTTATTGTTTTTTTTTTACTGCAGTAGCTTTCCCAACCTTTTGCAACTCCCCTATAGAGCTTCGCGACCCCCAGGTTGAAAAACACTGATATAGAGTAGCGGAAGACCAAAGAAAAGATGGATGAACTGTGTGAAAGAAAGATGATATAGCTCGAAAGGGGTTGATAAACGAGATGACAACTAATATAGAAGTATGGAAGAAAGAGACATATTGCGTCGACCCCAAAGAATGAAGAATCCCAGGAGAATGAAGATGATGTCGAAATAGAGATCTAAAACACAGTTTAGTACCTAATGTTCCTACCGACATACCGACCTATGGGAAAAGAGTTTCCACAGCATACAAACATTCAAACAAAACATTATCATGTCCCTAATTTAGTATCATTAAAGGTCTTGTGTCAGCATTTAACGATAAGATCGTGACACAGTCATTGTGAGTACGAGTGGGTACTTTTGTACTCAAATAGTAAACGCATAGTATTATTTGTAGTGAGAGGTTTGCTTAATTAAGCCCAATGCTTTAGAATGTACAAGCTTTGGTTCTCTGAAATCTACTAAGTTTGTGTTAATGATTGATTATGACGAATGTTCATTGCATAGTAGGTGAACCAATGAAGCTACCTTTAAAATTCGTACTCCGGACTGGGTCATTGGATAATTTTGTAGAACAGTCAAATCACAGTCAATTATTAGTGACTTGCTTCCGTCCGCGGCTTCGCCTGCGAGGTATGTTGATAAAAAGTAGCCTATGTCCTTTCCCGGGATGCCATCTATCTCGTTGCCGAATTTTATCGAAATCCGTTTAGTGGCTTAGGCGTGAAAAGGTAACATACAGACAGACAGACAGAGTTACTTTCGAATTTATAATATTATATAGTATGGATATTAAATTCTTTAGCAGTGTGACGATCTGAGGCTGCATGATCTTTATTTTATCTCGCATCAACACTGATACAAACCGAAACTGCTGCTGTTTAACTTACAGTTTGGGCAGTTAAATACGGTAACCAAGTGAGTAACGGTTCGATCAGTCTCTGAATGAGTTAGAAGACAGTGGGTTTTCTCGTTCATGACGCAGTTTTCACTAATATTGGAAAAGAGAGCACTGGAAAGGAGAGCACTCGGATGAAAGGGTTAACCCTTTCATCTGAGTGTTCTCCTTTCAGGCGAAAGCTTCAGGGTAGGCCGTCAAATTCAAATTTTCTTACGTTTTTTGTAATTTGCAGGTCAGTATCAGGTTGTATTTTGAATAATGTCATGATTTCATGAAATAATTATTCAATACATATAAATGTACTTAGAGAGTTGTATTGCTGATTCTTATGTTTATAATTCTGTAAATCCATATTTGTTACGATCGCGAATCATATTTTAATCAAAATACTACCTGATACTGACCTGCAAATTGCAAAAAACGTAAGAAAATTTGAACTTCGCGGGCTTCCTTAGCGCGCCCCCTTTAATAAAGAAGACACCTACGATGCTAGTAGGTACGCAAAAATTAAGAAACAAAATGTCACGTGAACAATAAAAGGCATCAATTTCTGACCGACTTGTCTTACTGGTTTTCATACATTTTGATTTTGAGGTACTTATTGCACTTTTCTGTATGAATCAGCAGATGTTTTTTTTTGATAACCCACGAAAAAATTCTGTTCTAGTAATGTGCTGAATTCATGGTTATAGTTAGCGCGCCGGCGCGTCCCTGCCACCCTGTATACGTAAATCCACCGCCAAACCATTTTGCAGAATGTGCCATTGCCGTTTGTCAAGGATATGATATGAGAAAATTAAGAAACAAAATGTCACGTGAACAATAAAAGGCATCAATTTCTGACCGACTTGTCTTACTGTCTATCTTGTATGCTAATTCCCTTGCACACATAGGTTAGCCGCGGAAATAATGCCTAATTGCTTATGTTTTACAAGCGTAATGATGTTGTTGATCCCGCATCGGTTGCTAAACATGCTCGGTGCGGCGCCGGCGCAATGAGGTTGGTGCCAGGTAACAGCTCATTGAATACGACATTTTCTAACTACATTTTGAAGGCTGTGTGGTGGGCGTGAAGATGTGGGCGGTTTATGGCTTTATTTGAAGAGGAGTTTGTGATATCCATGTTATTGGTAAGGACGAATGAGACATTTAATATTGGGGGGAGAGAGACGGAAAGTGGGCCCTGATAACGGTTGAAAAATTGGGGAAACTAGTGAAACTACAAATCCAGGACACAATTTTGGTGATCTCTATACAGGGTGGCATCGACGCGCAACCTGTTACTATATGGATTCAGTACATGATTCTGAATCGAAATTTTTCGTCAGTTATTTAAAAAAAAATTGGTTTTCATACATTTTGATTTTGAGGTACTTATTGCACTTTTCTGTATGAATCAGCAGATTTTTTTTTTTTGATAACCCACGAAAAAATTCTGTTCTAGTAATGTGCTGAATTCATGGTTATAGTTAGCGCGCCGGCGCGTCCCTGCCACCCTGTATACCCTGTATACCTAAGTCCACCGCCAAACCATTTTGCAGAATGTGCCATTGCCGTTTGTCAAGGATATGATATGACACTGCATGATTATCTTCCTACTCTATTAGTTGTTTTGTCTTTGATTTTATTCTGTACCATTTTTTTTTTTTGTCAATCTGAAGCAATGCGCACATGACTTTAGGTAGCAACACTTTAAAGCAACTAATGAGCAATGTGCTATGGTAGGTAACTATACATTATTTAGATACCAAAATATACTTAGAAAGAAACAATAGAGTCTCTTATCGCTTATTTTTTTAAACAAACTTTTGTTACGGTGTGTACTTGGTACTCGTACAATTATTTTAATATCTAATATTTTTTTTTATATAGAATGCTTGTAAGCGCAACGTACAAAAATAATCACTGTAATTCTAAACACGTCACATAGGCTCCCCGCAGACAGGCGCGACGCGACTCTAGTAGAACAATTTCCATGAAGTTTTTACAGATTTTTTTAATAAAAATGTATTGTTACATAATGTGATTTATGCTTTCAATAGCCGTTTAAAACACCCAATATTTCTACTAAATAATACTGAACATTGCACTATTTTACCACCTACTCACTAAACTCTTATAAGCTCTTTTAGTGATTCTTTAGGTAGGTAATGATCGTACTTCTCAGTATTCCCGTCAGACAAAGCATAATTGTTACTACCACTGTAATCTAGAGATCATAAGGATCAAATCAACATGCGTTTATTGCTAGACGCCACAATTTTTGGTGGGCCTAATCGCCGAACAAAAACTCCTTTCCATGAAGTTTTCATAGAAATTGTACCACCGGAGTCGCGTCGCGCATGTTTGCGGGAGCCTTAACTGGGGCCGGATTATTTCGGGAATTGGGGCCTAATCGTTGTATATAGTTCACGCCTAATGTACCTACCTATAGATTATCAAAAGCGGGGCTCCCCCGAGAGACTTTTTGTAACAACAATAGTCGTTATTTTATTATTTGCAACGTTTCCAAACGATCTGCTGTGTGGTACTCGTATCACAGTTCACCGTGGCAGTTTTAGTTAGTTATCAAGTTAGTTCGAAACTCGTAGTAAGTTTCATGATTCATGAATCTTAGAGAATAGCTGCAACGCTATCATCACACATGCAGATTATTTAAAGGATGAGTAGGAACTTCAATAGTTTGTCACCTACCTGATTGTCGTTTATTGCAATGAAACGTTTTGTTCTGCCAGCGCCGATATGCATACCACCCTCGGCGATAACCTCTTGCCATGATGGGTCGAGTAAATGGGCTGTAAGGATTGAAATTAATTACTTAATTAAAACATTTTTATCATGACGCATTCGCAACCAAGCAATCATCAACACCACAAAACTCTCAATTGGTTTCTAGTGGTCTGCATATGATGCATGATAGGGTTAGAAAAAGGAATAGAAAAGTATAAAAGAAAATACATAGAATATAAATAATGGTACACCTTAAACTGTAAAGCATAGATGCATAGAAGTTGTACCAGCTAAATAAAGGTGGTGGAAATAATTGAAGAAATAAAAACGACACATGAATCAAACGGATTTTTTAAACCCTAACAAGATTATGACCACCAGGCACAAACAAATAAACAAACCTAATACAAATACTCACACTTATAATCATCTCCAAAAGCACTTAAAACAGTCCCAAATAAAAATAGAAGAAGCAACATGTTCACTGATCAGTCCACGGAGGACTCAACGTGATTGTGGAATATATCGACCATTTGGGACGGATGGCCGGATACCACAGCGATAACTGACAGTAATCCACAGGATGCCACTGAGCTGATAGCGAATATTTTGCAGCAAAATGACGGAAAAATAGATATAACCCGCATATTCGGAACAGTTCAAGGACCATGGATTTATAATGTTAACAATTTTTCCTGCTTTTTTGTAGGCTGTCTCCCTCTTGCCCTTGGAAGCGATGAGTCTGATGGTAAATGCATATCATATTACATGAATAGGTTTTTGTTTCCTACATTCAACGAGATTCTAAATGCTTACAGGAATGTTAATACTTCGTACGTCAATTACGACGCTGTCCACGCTATATCTAACGCCTGTTCTAATTAATTCTTGTGAAAATTATCTTTGAACGTGTTACAGAATAAATAAAGATTGTGACTGATAAAGATAAACGACATGCATTGACATGCAACGCCAATTAGGGTCAATGTTATTCAAAACCTAACATTAACACTCCCTAAACGGGTATATATACCGAATATTATCGACCTATCGACCAAATTAAATGTACAAGTAATTGAAGACAGCAATTTTGTAACTGTTACCCATAATGATGTCATAAAATAGTTGATAAACTAAAATATATACAGTTTCTGGTCCGTGGGTGATCATTAAAAGCTGCAAACTTGCAAAAGGTACATCAGTGGCGAAACAAACATTCCTTGCGGCGATTGTTTGGTCCGAGGTGTATGCAAATGATTAAAATATTCGTCAACGCCCATTATACTGTTATGATAATAACTACACTGAATTAAAGTTAACCTAAGGCACCTCTTACTTAGTCAGACTGGTTGTTATAATGTCCGCAGATTGTATAATGTAGGTATGTACTTATCTACTTGTAGGAATCAACTTTACTGTGGGCCGTTAACCAAAATTGCCATAGTAGACTGATCGGCTGAAAATATAGGAGATCACCTATTTATCCTTTTGAGCGTCTGCATATTAGTAGAAATTGTTCTAAGAAATATGTTACCAATGTAGTAGGTACATAACATAATCAACCTATAATTTTCCCACTGCTGGGACACAGGCCTCCTCTCTATAAGAGGGATAGTTTTTTTTGTTATCTTAGAAAACATGAATATAGTCCGATGTAACGGATTAGTTGTTACATTAGCCATTGCGGACTCTATAAAAAAACGAGCGAGTCTTACACTAGTCGCTTAGGATGTGTAACATTTGAAATCTTGGCTGACACTACCAATCTCTCGGAAAATGGGTTGGTACCATCTGACGGCCAACTCTAGCACCACGCGCGATCATTGGTCAAATCAAATAGCGCGCTTCCTGTTACACACTTCCGTCCCTTTTCACAAAGTTCCGCCCAGGGATTGCAGGAAAGCGAGAGGAAAGATGTTACACATCAAAAACTGCTAACATTGTTGCTTCAAAAGTAGTCTGACCAAAAATGGCCTTGTAGGCTAAGGTTGAATCGCAATGAACATTCAAGATAATCAAGCTTAAGGGGGCGTGTATTGACAGCAAAAAATCATATTTCACCCGCGCAACCCTTACCTACCCCTCTCATTAAACACGACGAAAACAAAACACAATGCCTTCCCGCCAGCAGAAACTTTTCGTCTGGCGTTTATAAAATTCGAATTTCAATCTTCTGTAGTTTATTTTGCTTATACGATACGCTAAGCTTGAATTCAGAACTATGGATCATGTTCATGTTTTGGAACTAGAAACTCAATGTTGACGTGAAAAAGTTCAAATTTAAATGTTACCAAATTTTATTTAGGACCTTGTACAATTTGTACCTAATGACGTCTTTGTGGAAAACTGTGTTACCAAGTAATAAATATAATGCTATATCGTGGATTTCTCTCTTTGGAGGATCGTGCAAAGTGATACCCAAGTAAAAAATAATATTCGTATAATGAATTTTGCACTGTATTGTGCAACGAATATGGCATGTGTCATGAAAACCTTTCCTGCGCCAAACGCGAACAATCCCCTTCGAAAACATTTGAAACATGTGAAAAAGAGGCCGAGTTCTGTACAAAAAAAATAAATGTAGGATTGACGGCTTCACCACTAAAAGAATTGACATCTATTCATCTATGTAAATGGGTGCCAAAGTACCAAAGGGACTAATTATAACAAGGGCCCGAGGTACGCGGCTCAGTACCTGCGCTGTGTTTAGGTTAGGCTTCATTTACGGAGACGCGAGGAGTCGCGTGGCTTTGGGCGGCGCGGCCCGCACTGAATTCAAACATATGGCGTTGTATGAGTGCGTTTACGGAGACGCGATTTTACACGCGTTTGTTTGAAATGGAGCTTTTTTTGCGGCGGAGCCCGCGAATGGTATAGCCGCGTCACACGCGGTGTTTCATCACGGCGGCGCACACAGCAGCAATTCTCGATGAAGCGATGCCCGCGGCATACCTTCTCCCAGTCTTATTTGTAAATCGCACAACGGAGATGCAAGTTGAGAGTGGCAAGTTGCGACATGTGCAGGCCTAACGGCGCCCGGCATGGGCGCTCGCTTAGACTGCAGCGCTTGATAAAATTCGTTACATAGGAATTCATACAATTTTATTGAGCGCCCGAAACGCAGCGTACAAAATGCGCGTCTCGGGCGCTTGTTATAACTAGTCCCTTAGTAGAAAGTTTAGTATGGTCCCTCTTTTTAACTGTTGAAATTGTAGCTTTGAAAACATGCCAAGTTGCATTATAACTTTAGGCCTCATTTACGGAGACGCGGGGCGTGGCGCGTCGCGTGCAGTGTGGCGTCACGCGGCGCGTCTGACGTTTTTTCTGTTTACGGTGCGGCGGCGCGTGAAGCGGCCCTTATCATCCCACGAACATAAACATATGGCAGTATAAGTCTTGATTGTCGCTGCTTTTTTTGGGGTTATAATATATATTTTTTAAATATGCTAATTAAAACCTTTGATTTGATACCCAACATGGTATGATTAAAAAATATTTTTTGTTGTTCATGATAATGTCACCTAGAGGGCGCCATTTTCAATTTAATGTGTCTTCATATAACCGATGACCAGCGGACGATCAAGAAGCTTCCAACGATACCTCATTTGTCAAATTGTGATGAGTCTTTTAGAAGATAATATGAGGGAACAGACATAGATAAATACATAGAAACCGGTCAAAATCATAACCCTCCTTTCTACCTAGACCTGACTAGGTAAAAACTAAAACCCAACTACGACAAAAAAGTCAAATAAAGAGATAGAACAAGACATCACGGACAGACCAATTAAAAATCCGGAGTCATACGTAATCTGTTCGAGTTCGTTCGTTATACCAATAACCGAAGAATAAAGGTATTATTCTAAACAAGTTTTATTTAGGGGCGGTCAGTCGCTCCAATTGTTCGTCTAAGGGTCACCTTACAAGAAGTTTGTCAAAAAAGTGGGAGTAAACGAATTTGGATCCTGAGTAAATCGCAATAAGATTTAATCTCCAGTGCGAATTTTCAAATGAACGTGGAATGGGCTCGTTGGCTATGTTGTAAATTTTCTCCGCAAGAAAATTCACCGCAATACAGAGCAATGGCGCTAGTTGTACCTACTTCTTTCTATACTCCGTGCTACTATATCAGTCAAAAATCTGTCAAATAAATTGTATGTCATCTTGAGTTTTCAAATATCAACATTGAATTTTATATGTTTATTTAGACTCGGTATTTATTTATTTATCAATCAATAACACTTGTAATATTCGTTTTGGAAGTGGTTTTAGTGTTTATTTCATGTTTTCTATGTCTCAGTTTCTTTTGTGGAATGTGATAAATTACGAAAATATTATTTACGAAAATAAATAATATCTCAGCGCAGCTAAAAATTTGAGCGTAGTCCTCTCGTCTCAACAGAGCGAAGCCGACTGATTTGTGAAACAAAAATATGCTTGAAGTTCCCGTAATGTGCTTCGGAAGATGGCTTCTTCCACGAACTAAGAACGTCGTAAGTCCTACAAGCTTTGATTCGTAATAAAACCAAAAATAAAAGGAATAAAAAAAAAAGCCTACACAATTTTTTTTGCCTTGTTTTAATACATATAATCATCTAATTTTTATCATAATAGGCATTAGCATTTTAAGTACAAATCGAAAATACGTGAAAATTAGAGGTAATTTCGTGATATTTTTTTATCGAGAAAATTTTAATATTTTATGTTTCTGTTACACAAAAAGTTTGGAAATATCATGTAGTTACTCATACTATTTTTATTTTATACCTAAGTCTTATCAATTTTATGAAAAATCAAATTGAAGACAGGCAATTTTGGTTACGTCCCGGCCTTAACTTTCCGACAGAACACTTCACTCTCCTTCCATTCCACATACATTGTCAGGTTATAACACTAGTCAAAGATATTATTAAACAGATTAAGATCTAAACCAAACCAGTGTAGATTTATTGGTAGCAGCTTGAAAAACGGCCAGGACAAGCGTATTAGGCTTTAATCAAGCTATGCAAATAGTGACACAGCCGCTCGTCGCGGGCCGGCGGTGTGTCGGGATATTGGGTCGCAATTAAAATACTCGACTCATTAGGTCACTAGGTAAAATAATCAAGAAGGTCTACTTCATTCGGGATAAAACAAATGAAGTGCTAAGCAGTCATTTTGCAGAAACAATACGCACAAATACTACAGAATCAATCGTACGTATCAAGGGCCTAGAGCTACCGCCGTATAAGCCGTATTAATGTGATACGGGCCCCCGGGCTACTGGGGCCCTTGAACGATGTTACCCACACCTCAAATTCTTATTGATAACATTCTTATTAAAATTAAAATTCTTATTGATTGAAATTAATACCTGATTAAAATATGAAAAATAACGTAATTTGTTAATTAATGGCTAACAAAGGCTTCAAGCGACAGACGCAGTCAAATTCTCAAGCTCTTGCTTTCTTTTATTCTAAAACAAGCATACTATTTGCTTAAAAGGATTCTCCCCATTGTAATTAGAATAAGTTATTTAAGTTGAACAATAAAACTTTTTTTTTTTTTTTAATATTCAGAATGAATAGAACCAAGGCTGCAAAGGCGAGCAAAGCGAGAGAGAGCTTTTTTAGAACGAAGAGCAAGCAGCAAAATTTTAGCATGTGTTTTAGATTGCGGTGCACTTAATTATTATTTTTAAACCCTTTGAAGCCTTTTGCCGGTTGCTTTGTTGGGAAGACCTCCTGGTCCGGACACAGAGTGAGCCCCAAAACACTGGTGCCTTGCACCACTTTGCACTTTGGTGGTTACGCCACTGCCTTTGATGATACCTATTCTAAAGCTCACACATTCCGTTCCTGTTTAGCAATAACTACCATGTATTATGTATGTCCTACTGCCGATATTAAAAACCGGCTAATTATGCAGATCATCTACTTACAATTCAAACTATAACGCGAATAGTCACACGTACGTACTAGTGATTGACATAATTAAATACTTGCATAATGTGTGGGACAGTGTCTACAGTCTAGACGCAAATCCGCAGCCTAGCTTTACGATTACGACCCGGTAATTGCTGTTACAGTTAATTGCAGTTATTGTGGGCATAGTCGCACGCAATCAATATTTATACCTATGTGGTTTGATTATCAACACGAGACACCACAAACACCTCTTGCAAAACCCGAGCAAATGTAATAAATGTAATGTTGAAATTCGACTTCCAAAAAGATGCTATTCTCAGCATTTAATGGTAAGTTGTCTCTGCCGTCTGCCGACAACAGCACCATTTTATTAAGTTTAGGAGTTGGGAAGTCTACAGACTATTTCGCCGATTGTTTAAGAACCTACTCCTTTACCTTTTCTGAAGTCTGAATCTCGCTTTAGGCGCACTTTAAGCTCTTTCTGAACAGTGAACGAAACTGTCAATCACAAAAAAATCTATAATCGGCCCTGAATCGCGTATAATCGGCACTGTTGTGCTATTCTGTAAAAATCTCACCGTGAAAATTTAGGTGAAGTGAGCTTAGAGTGGAACTGTCACTGCTGCCTTAGCATCAGTAGGTATCGATGGCATCATTACAACTGGCATAGAGCATTCATTCTCCAAAAACGAGCGATCAGAACCATTGTCTGCATTTCTCAACAAGACACCTGTCGACCATATTTTAAAGAACTTGGTATTCTCACAGTACCTAGCCTATATGTGGTTGTACTGTTAAATAATTTCAAAAAATATGTATATGATTATGAAACTGACGAGGATAGACTGGTAAGGGAAAAATCGCGAAGAAAAGACTTTGGAAACAAAATCATCCCAGCTTTTGGAATAGTTAAACATAGTCCACAGTATCAGGCAGTTAAAATATTCAATAAATTGCCGCTTCAGTTAAAAAGCATACTGTACACAGGCTCATTCAAGGCAAGTCTCAAGGCATTCCTGTTGGAAAGATGTCTATACTCATTAGATGATTTATAGTCTTTATTTTTATTGAAACTGACATGGTGTGATTATTTGTTTTATTTGTTATAATGTGTTATATTTTGTTTATTGATTATTGTCTGAGTTTAATTTACTAATAATTTAATGAGATATTGTTTTATTATTTGTTTGAATGGTAATTTAATTGCATGTATTTTAATAATAATAATCTTTTTGTAATATTTGTGTTATTATGTTTCATGTTGGATTTTATTTCGAACGCAATGTGAATTGTTACTGAATAAATAAATTGAATTGAAAAATTGAATTGATGACAGTGACAGCTCACTCCACGCTCACATAAGTTTTCACGGTGAGATGGTTACAAAATAGCAATGCTGTTGCTATCAGTTGTCATAATAAATTAGTTTTCATTTATAATATTATGTTCTCTTTAAATGCAAACCTTTTTTTAACCAAGGTTATCGAAGATTCGCAATCCACTAACTAAACACAGAGCTTTCCCAAAGGAACAGCTCATAGTCTAAGTATTTTCTCAAGATTCGATGACTACAATGTTTCGTTTACATTATTAGAGTTACAACAATCAAGAAATGCAACAACATTACCAACTTAGTATGTAGTTTATAAACTTCTTATCATTGGAGGCGGGTAGTATGAGTCAGTCGAAGACATGGGTTATATATTAGTTATACCTATATAATATTATAGCAATGCTCCGTCACTGTCACTTAGATAGGCTGATGTGATCTTTAAACCCACAAGTTAGTAGTATCGTAATAAATACTTTACGTTCTGTTTCGTCTACGGAAATGAGCACGAAGCTACAATCTATTATTGTACCTAGGTAGCTAAAATTGTCTAATAGTAGGTAACAATATATTAATAATAAAATTGAAAGCCAATAACAATGTTAATATTTATAAAAACAGCTGGTTAAATTCCTTGTGCTTTTGGCCACTTTTACTTTTTATTAAGTACTGAAGAAAGTGTAAAAGCGTAGTGACTGGGCCATCAAAAAGTCCCGACTTGAATCTCATAGAAAACATGAGTCAAATGATTTTAAATTGAGACCCAACTGAAATAGAGGAATCGTGTCATCAACATGAGAATTTATTATCAACATAGAACATGGCGTATGAATTATTTGAAAATTTTGTGAAAAATGTATGAGTGCTGAACAAAAAAAAGCTTCTGTGGTGAAGTTATTGTTATAATGTCTTGATCACTTCCCTGGCCCTTGTGCATCCGTGTTACTCCCGCCAGTCGTGACCACTCATGATCTTATTCCATGTACCTACTATATAATTCGACTTACATCATCAACTGATGTTTCTCCAGCTAATTTATGACATCACTGACTATGGTTACCACGGATGCTGTCATTGCATGATAAACGGCGAAGGAAAACATGTTAGAAACTTACATGCTAATAATACTTGAGCACCATCTTTTGCGCTTCCTGTCACGAACGACCGGTGCTAAAACTTAATCAGGATGGTTGAGCGAACGAAAAAAATAGTTTTGTATGCTACGGGTGTTCGGAGGTGGCTACTCCGACAGAAAACTAACTAAATAAGTATTGTTTTAGCGATAAAAAAAACCCAAAATAAACTTCTTAGTTAGATATTTCGATTCTACCTTGTTTAATGTTATTACTTCCTTGCTACTCCATTTTTATTTGTTAATAAGTTAGTTTGCCTATCGGCAATTATGAGTTGTTAATGATTAAACAAAATCAATCTGCCTAGCCTTTTCCCAACTATGTTGGGGTCAGCTTCCAGTCTAACCGGATGCAGCTGAATACCAGTATTTTACATAGAGCGACTGCCTATCTGACCACCACAACCCAGTAACTGGGTAATACGATACCCCTTTGGTTAGACTGGTTGTCAGACTTGACAGACATTTGAAATGACAGCCGGGACCAACGGCTTAACGTGCTTTCCGAGGCACGGAGGAGTCTCGATATGTGAAAATGGTCACCCATCCACGGACCAACCCCGGCAAGCGTAGCTTAACCTGATGGATCCACCCGAGCGGCTGTTATTACTTAGCCACGAGCTCCTCTCCTCCTCTCCTCTGTTAATGATTAAACAAAGTAGAAATAACATTTTTGCACTCATTCGGCCTAGAAATTGACATAAAATTGTTTCGTATGATCAGTATAAGGGTGCAGGATAACCTTTACCAGAAGTGGTCGTTTTATTAGTGCAAGGAATATATACTCACCAACGGCGATATTGTGCAGGAATATAGCCGTTCGTCGTGGACGTGGTACGACGGTGGCTCCCGCAGACATCACCAGTGTCATCAGAGGTGAGTATTATTGTTCCTTGGTGGCCACTCCGAGGAACATAATATATACTCAATTACTTACCTACAGTGCGGTGATTACGGCGAGGCCACCACTGGCGGCCAAGCTCTCGCGCACGGGTTGTATATTCCTTGACGCCAAGAACCCATCATCGTTGCGAGCATTGCTAGAGTGATTGTCACCAGCCAGCGTCACTCTTATCCGACCTTTTCGGTGATTCTAGTAACTTCTTAACAAAACGGGGCGGCGCCACTTGATGCGTCGTCAAGTATATTATTGGAAAATTAAAAAAAAAAAAAAAAAAAATTAAAAATATTTATTGGAACAGAACACAGTTTACAAAATTTGTGTTCGTTAACAACCGCATTAGTATGGAATACTGTGTCGCGGCCATTAGCGCCCACCTCCAGGAAGGAGACGACAGCGTTCCAGGCATTTATATACACAGAGTTTTTTATTTTTATGTTTTACATTTTGAAAAGTAAAGTATCTACTTATAAAAAACAATAAAACGTTACAATAATTAAATACACAATTACAGTATTTATACACGTGAATGTGTTCATATTAGCGTGAATGTGAGTGTAAAGTATGTATGTGTATGCGAGTGAGTGAATGTGTGAGTATGTGTAGATAGGTATATGTATGTCTTTCTGTTTAGGTGATTTGGAAGGCAATGGGATGAAAGGGACATTATTACTGGAAAATGCAGAGGAGCTTCGCATAAAATTATATGATACATAAAAATTTGTTCATAGGGCTTACGCTACGTTTACTGCATGGATAATCTGATATTTTTCTCAAGTCTGCACATATTACATAATTTTATATAATAATGCCTATCTCCCTATGCAGTTCCGGCTAGGGCACCTGTCGCACTTCGGGCATCACCTGCCTGACCCTATTGAGATAGATACTGTAGTTTCATAGCTTAATTTGTCACAGAAATTAAATTAAACCCTAAAATACTGAAATTACCCAACAAAATCTCAGACATTCGCAAGTTACTTCCCAGTCTGAATACCAATCACTCCATGCCCACTTCAAACGGGTCCAGTACAGAAATTTATCATTTACGAACGACTAGTTCAGTATATAAGAGATATTACCAAATCATTTCATTACAATTGATGAATGAATCGGGTTTCGACTCAATATTATCGTCGCTGGCATCAATTTAGTTTGTAACGTAATAGGAACTGCCTACGCGTTCCCTTCACCAGTTTTAACTTATCAAGCGATACTCCTCAACAGGTTACTAGACTAAATCTAGGCATTACGACATTTTAGCAGGGCTTAGACTTTAGCACAAGTCCAGGTTCGCACTGGCGATTTTTAACGCGAAAATTTTTTGTGGCGCTCTGGATTTTCAACTCTAGGTGTTGAACAGAACACTGAGATTGCAAGAGCGTGCATTCCAGAGCGTCAAAAAAATACACTGTTGTATTTTCAACTCTCGGTGCTAAGCAGTGCGATGAAAATCCAGTGCGCGATAAAAAATCACCCGTGAGTACCTACGAGGGGTAAATGTGACTAGTAAATTTTTCTCAGGTAGCAATTTTCCTCTACAGCTCAACTAAAAAAAATCAAAGCATTTATTTCGATTAAACTAATTACAGGTTAAGGGGTTGGTCAGGTATTCAGAAAATTGAAGTGAGTTGCCCATTCCAAAACGTAGATCTCTATGGAGAAGAACCGACAAGAAACTCCAAGGGCACATCATTTTTCTATGCCTTCTATTAAACTTTTTCATTAAAATGAAAGAGTCTATAACTGCTAGTTATTTTAATATTTGATGTAAATAAAAGCTTATCGTTCACGACCTTTTGGTATCCAGCACAAAATTATTTAATTCTTTCAGATTTACAGGGGCTTTAGAGACTTGTGGACTTGTGAATGTTTTGTAAGTGGGTAAGTAAGTATTTACTTTTCTATGTGTGACACTGGGGATTAAACGTATTGGGCCGTTCAGTTTTTAGAGATAGATTAAATACTAACAACGCGTAACAAGTCAGGATAGTTTGTTTATTCTGCAATAAATTCACGATTAATTTCCGAACATCAAATACATCATTGGTTTACAGCACCAGGGACATTCAGGACAAAGGATCTTCGTTAGCATTTGAGCATAACCTACAACGATTGTAATTGTTCAAATAAATTCAAATTTAGAATAGGGCGCTTCGAGTTCAATCGACGTTCATAGACAAAATTAAAAAAGTTTTAGACGTGTCATACCGCTATCGAGTTTTTAAATAGTTGTTAAATTACATATAATTATAATGGTTGGTGTTTCAAAACTGCGTGCTCCGAGCGTGGCAGCGTGGCATACAAAAACACGGTTTGCCTTATCATTAGTCTCGTTAGCAGAGCCATAATTATCACTTATCGTCTTCCGAGTAATCCATGTGGAAAGACGGTTTTAGAGTTCCGTAGGGAATTGTGTTGATCGATTATAGACTTATTTCAGGAGGGCTCTGTTGGAACAAATGGTATTGTAATTCAAGGAAAATATGAAAATGGTAAAATTCAATTTGACGATGATGGTCATGTAAAATTTACAGTAGAATTAAAAATATTGGATAATTTGTCGCAAAATGGAGAGCAGTTTTGTTGTTACGTTGACTAAAGAGTCTTAAAAGCTTTTGTTTCTAGAAAGTATTGTGCTTGTCTGAGTAGCAATCTTCCCGGGCACTCTGTTGAATCCCCAAACTATGTTGATTTGTGAAAATTATTATTTAATTATTTTCGGAATAGTTTTCATTTTAGCAGTTAAAGAAATCTGCCCAGTTTCATATTCATATGTAAAACTTAGTTTTATAATGGCTATAAATCTATCAGCATAATCTATAATCTACTTTCCCGTTGGATACAGTCAAGACCGGAACTAAGGAATTTAAGGTATTTGACCCAGGTGTTCGTGCAGCCAAAAATAACGCGATGTTTGCCTCCTCACATTAAATATTTCACACGCTTTATTAGCATATGTAGATATTCAATTAATGTAAAATTATTTGCAATATATTTGCATATTTTGCACGTCTTGTGTTATATAACGTCCCGTTATGACCTGTGCTTAAAATAGTTTAAATTCTTTAGTGTGTATCGGAATTGCTTAAACTAAATAATGGTCATATTCGTTTTCATTAATTAAATAAATAATTTTACAGTTATTTTAAAGGAAATTCCTTGTGACTTGCAGGCAGTCTTATATTATTTTGCTATTCATGAAAACTGTGAATGCACCGGTCTTCTGACCTGCCAGTTTCTAGGTTAACACTATGGAAACCGGTTTTCAAAGGATTAACCCTATGGAAACCGGTTTTCAAAGGTTACCCTAGATTCCTATTCAAAATCTAGTACGGAACCTCCAACAGTTCCGTGGTTTACAATTGACCGCCGCTTCACGTTATCTCTCTCACATTATATACGTGTGACAAAGACGGTAACATTCATTTAGTGCGTACACGCAGCTCTGTCCTACTTTCGCTCATTTTGACGAATATGTGAAAATGATGTATTACAAGATGCTTGACGCGGAACCGCTTATTACCCGGCGTTTAACACAAGGTCAGAGATACATCTTTTTATCAGAAGACCCTTAGTTTTGACGGACAACCGACAGACAGATGAACGATTGATGTTACGAGTAGATAGACGGAGCATTTTTAGGTTTTGTTTATTTATTTGAGTACGCTATTAAAAGTTATTACTTTGAGTCAAAAGGTTTATTGATAAGTTATAGTTTTACACCAAAGAAGTGGTATTTCCATAAGTTGATTGTGTTTGATTAATTCAATACAAAATGTCTTTAAGTTAAATTAACAAAGATTCATTCGCATGAATGAAAATAATTGTTAAAAAAAAAGATAAAAAAAAAAAAATGTTTAATCTGATTTCTATGAGGATGAGGAATGTCTGCTTGATTGCCCATAAACCATACTTAGCGTCATCAAACGAGTCCTTTTTTAGATTTTTCCAATTAAAGCATCCGTCTTTAGATGCTTTAGTCTAAAATAAATATTTAAACGTTCATTTTATTTACATACTAGCCCTCATATTCATAAACGTTTCTTAAAGTTAAAGTCGTATAAACGTCAAAAATGTATGGTTTAACAGTTGCTAATTCATAACATAACTTTAAGCAGCGTTTATGAATAAGGCGGTTGGTATCTAAAACAACTCAGTACAGGGTGGTCGAATGTGGTGTCAATTATATATTTTACTTATAAGTACGTACTTAAAGGAGTAAATTGCTAAATAAAATTCAGCATCAATTAAAACTAAGATCATCTCTCTGCCACAACAATCACAGGATGTCGTTTTCTCAAACCCCTAAAAATAAAAGTCGTCTAAATTCTCGCTCTCACAAAACAATGCAGCAATTTTCAGCCGGTTCCGAACAAAAACAAAAAGCGATCGGGTTGAATTTGTTCAATGGTTCATTAGTCCTGTTGATTCATTAACCAGGCGGACGTCTCTCTAAGCTACTAGTATGCTCAGCACGTACAAAATTGCTAAACCGAGGTTTAATAGTAAAAAGTGTTGCATAACCACATGCCCAGGCGCAGGTACGCGGTAGCTTTGCCATCATACTTTCGCGGTCATTGGTTTAAGGTACCTAGGTACAGGTATAACAACAAGAACTACTAATTTAGTGGTTCATTGGTTCTAATTTCTAAGACACATGTATAGAATTTAAATTAAAAAAATACTTAAGTACAGATTAGGACATCCTCAAATTCAACTTCTCAATTCAGAAACCGGGTGTTTGTTTTGGAATAGGAAATCCTTATCTTGCTGTCAGGAATGCCAATAAATGCTGTGTGGAAATGGTGGTCATAGTGGGGAGCGGGCGTTTTTGGAGAATGTCTTATGTAATTTTGACGTTCGAAAAGTGCTGATTCTCAGACTAATTTGAATAAATGGCCTTTGATTTTAAATAAAATATTTTAAATAAACAATTAAGTTTTTATTTTTTGAAATTGGAGTTCTGGGTTCATAATTGACATCCAAAAGTTTGACTTTAACAAAACAGAATTTGAAAGCTTGCAATGAATGTGAAATGTGAATGCAGATCTAATCGAATCAAGTCGAAAGTTGCAAATTGACATGTAATACTTAGCCCAACCACAGGTAAATGGTTGATTCGATTGCAACACGTTTTAAATTTGGAAAAAAAAACAAAACAAAGTTATTAGAAAGCCAAATTAATTGTCATAATGTAACCATAGGTGATTTATATTAATGTTTTATCGTGAGAATATTGATTCATAAGACAGTCTGTCTCCGATTAAGTATAATCATCGATAACATCCTTTTCACATCAAAGCAGATAATTTGCATTATCAAGCGTTGTTTCGGTTGATTAAACTATAATGTGGTACTTCCTGTCTCGTTAAATCAAATTGAATACCGAGTGACCAGTTTAACTTGGCACCTGGCGAATTATTGAACGAAATTGCAACGTTCTGAATTCAACAAATTTTTGACATTTACCATAAACAAGCAGAGATAATGGAGTGTCAAGATATTTTGGCCATAATGCTTTCTTTATCTTTAGCACATAGATAATAACGGGCTTTTCCCCAGTAAATTAATAAACGTAATGTATGTGGTTCAATTGAAAGCGTAATTATAGACTGTACCAAAGTTTTTACTGTAATTAATAGTTGCCATTACGTTCTGTTTACAATAGATATTTTTATTGGTTTTTAAACGGAAGTGTAGTTTAAAACAAGTTTTGAAAGTGATTGTTTGACTAACGAACTCGTAGCTCCTTATTTTCGAATATAAATTAATTAACTGGCAGTTATAGACAAATTTGCCTCTCTAAAGAAGACACATAAAATGTTTAATGAAATTCCATTACCATCTGTAAAAACTTCCAGCGCTCGTTCGCGGCGTAAATCGTCAAACGTCAAATAGTTCTCGTTTCAAAGTTGTCAGCAATTAGAGGACCGTTTTTGCTGGGCCGTTGTACAGTTAGTGTGTCCAGGTCGTCTTCCTTAGAAGGAGACTGGTCCCGTCCCGGCGGAATGCGTCAATATTGTGCCGCGTTCCGCCGCCTGCGCTGCGCCGGACCCCGCAGCCCGCGGTCAACTTAGCGGCACTACCTAGTACTCCCATTCATGCGAACAAATGTTTACCGGTTTTGGCATTTTTTGTTGTTGTGAAGGGAACCTGTTAGGTTATTTAGAGATGTTTGTGAGTGATTGTTGGTATAGAAGTTATGATTGCAAAAAGTTTGCGAGTTGTAGTGTCTGGATATGTTTTGTGAACGTAGTGACAATGTTTCTCGAACTTAGCAGTAATTATTACCTAGCATTCTATGTGACAATCGTTTTGGTTCAGTATATTCCAAGTGATTATAATTTTCAGTAACTGAATGTTATTTAATTAAAGTGTAAACTTTTTCTGCAAAAAATGTGCAACATAAATCAAAGCCCGACAAGGATAATGAGCAGATAGAGTGGTAAGTATTTTCTCCCCTTTATATAAAACTAAAATGCCCATAAGTGTCCACAAAAAAGGGACACTTCCTGATCTAAACGAGCGACTTGTCTCCATGTAAGCGGTAATGATGTGCAACGTAAGTCATTGAGAGCGTCGTCACGTATGAATGATAGGTGCGCTTGCGCCGCGGACGGGGCCCATTACGGACCGAGAAACCGCCATTACAGCAATTGTATCCACTTGTACACCAGGGGAGACGGCATTTCTCTCGTTTGAAAGTATTCTATATATCTACGTTATAATATGTATAAGTACTTACCTAATGTAAATAATACAACATTGTTTTTTGCAAGAAAACTGTTTTCAACATCTTGATTTGTATCTGATCTAAATTATGCTGTAAGTGTGTAATGTAAAAAATATGAAGTTGTTTTCAAGTTGCAACTAGTATCAGGTTTAAAAAAAAACTTGATGTTATCTTCTAAGGAAATGTAGGTAACGACCCAAAACAAATATTTAATGAAAAAGACGTTGGTAGACTAATATTATAATTCAGCAATTCTTTGTAGCATGTGAAACCATCACTTATCTACCTACCCGAATCGCTTTAGCGTGGCAATAGCGGCCATTTTAAATTATTTATTCAGGACTTTATTTCCGTTTTTCAAATAAAGAATGCTAGAAAATGTAGGTGGTTCAATGACCGCTATTGCCACGCTAAAGCGATTCGGGTATAGTCGTTAATGTTTCTGCTAATCTTATGTATCTGTGGGAAAGTTCGTCTTTGCGAATTATAATTATGTAATTCATTATAATTAAATGCCATTCAATAAATAGTAGTAAGTCTAAGATTAGAAAGTAATAGAAATTAGATACGAATTGCAATCACATATCAATCAATCTATTGGTCGTGTTCCCATATTGACAAGTTGCGAATTGCCAATAATCTCCACACACGTTGAATCGCTAGAAACTCGTCCCAGTTTCCACCATACATAAACATACAAGTTTCCGTTTAATTTTCTTTAGATTTTACGCTTATTACATACTGGTTCCGTTCGTGTTGTATTAATTAAACAATTTATTTTCACCTGATTTATGGAGTTAGGAAATTATCGTGGTTGTTTATTTTATGGTTACCTACTGCCTAATCAATGGCTGTCAAGTATGAGGTCTTGATTTTAATAAGTACCGTACTTATGTATTTTAAATTGCTTTTGGGTTAACTGCAAAGAAATCCTCAGAAGGAGTCTGATGTAAGGCAAAGGGGTGGCCTTAATTGGCCTTATCCTGCTGCGTGCTTACGTTTCTTCATGCCAATACGTTTACTGGGTTGTTAGCACATCTGTTGGGCTATTTAAAGGAGCATAGGTAGGTAGGTACCTCGTATTTTCAAACTGCCTGCCCAAAAACTTCTGTAGCACAACACCCGAGCAATGTCGGTATGAAGAAGCATTTGTAAACACGCTTTATTGCTCTATTACAGGGTAGTAAGAAAACTCTCTCAAACATCTCTCTAAATATCTAAGCCTGCGCTTCGCGTCATTTCAATAAGCCACTGAAAAAGGTTTCATATTCATAAACGCTGTCCACATTTGATGAAAAGAATAAAACAGAAGCCATAAAGTCCGATAAAGAAAAATAAGTAAAAAGAAAACTTTATGGCATCTAATAAGTATTTTGACCAAAAATGGGCAGCGTCTGAGTTTCAAAAACGAGGTTGTAATTCCAAATAAAGGAATGTCAATCTGGAAAAATTACTGTGTTGAGTTGTTCACGCACTGTGCGTATTAAATAGTAGTTTATAAGAACCTTGAATGTAGGTAATGTAATTTAATTAAAGCTCTGAATACTTAATTAGTGCTTTTCAAGACAAACAATGAATCATACTAATTAATTCAGAACAGGAACTTACTAGTGATAACCTTTCACAATAAGTCAAGTTGAGCTGGTAGATACATGAAACGAGGAATTGTATGATCGTTTTGTAATTGAAGCTTTCGATTTTAATACTATGTCCTTCGCGTTTCGCAGAAATATTTAATTGAGACAATCGACAATTTTTGGTGTGCTGTGTGGTCTTCATCTTCAGCCAACATTGTTTTGCATCAATCTGCCCAGCCATTCCCAATATATAGGGGTCAGCTTCCAGTCTAACCGGATGCAGCTGAATACCAGTATTTTACATGGAGCGACTGCCTAACCTCCACAACCCAGTGGGTAATAAGATACCCCTTGGTAAGACTGGTTGTCAGAGTTTCGGGCTCCTGACGACCCGTAACGACTGTCAAAGGTTTGTGAATATAACCGGGACACGCACGGGCACGGATGGTTCTCGATATGTAATGGATGGTCACCCATCTAAGAACCGACCGCGGCTAGCGTAGCTTAACCTTCATCGACTCGTGCGATTGTTATTATTTAGGCACGTTTATTCTAGATAAGTGCATGTTGCGCATACGGCGTCCTCTACGTACCCATTGTGATAGGTAGTGAATAGTGATTGTTCCCAGAAACGTCATTATACGACCCCACAGCACATTCTGTGAACCCATTGGGAAGCAGTAGCTTTTCCCACGACTGTGAAGCAATATGTCACCGTTAAATATGTATAGGAACACATTCGTCTTGACCCGTCTTACAACCTGTAGCAAAATTTATGAATTGCGAAGGCTGAGAGGAATCTAGAAGTTCTTTGTAAAATGCAGTAGATTTGAAAGGAGATTTTGTATCTAACAAGATTGACTTAGTTTTATAAATTTTGAATCGATAAATGTTAATGGATGCTGGATGGATGGGGGATGGATGAGGGAAAGGGAGAGGGAGGTCAAAGAAAAGATGGATGGACTGTATGAGGAATGATATGAAAGAGAAGGGAGTGAATAATAGCGTGACGGTTGACAGGGGAGAGTGGAAAGAGAAAACGTGTTGTGCCAACCCTAAGTAACATGGGACAAGGGTAGGAAGATGATGATGATACAGGTTGAAGTTTATTTATATTTATGAAGGTATGTATTTATTTATTTATGTAAAATACAAAATAAGCTTATTGGATAATTATATGAACCGTCGTATGATAACGACATTAATTGGTGTAAGTATATCGTTTCAGGGGATTGGGGGATAACCAATAAGTGAAGATATTCGTACACTATGTAGGTACATTGCACATTATACATATTGATTATATAATATTCATGCTGGTGTGCAGCAACAGCCAACAGGAAACTATTCAAACTCATACTCATAAGTCACAGTCGTTCTCAGCAAAAAATCTAGTTGTCTGTGTTTGAGGTGTGACTTCCTTGGAATATCATCATTCTCCTGCCCTTATCCCAATTTATTTGTGGTCGGCGCAACATGTCATGCCATAACATGTGTGGTTTTCTCGGTAGTCACCCCCTTTCTAGCCATATCTTTCACACAGTCCATCTATCGTTTCTTTGGTCTTCCTCAACTTTTATCCTCTCTTTTAGTCTTCCTTTGAATATAAGTAATAGTAAATTCTCAGTACATTGCCGAAAATGCTACTACCTATCATACCAACACAAGGTTTAAAACTTTAAAACAAAAATTTCCAGTAGTAGCATATACGGAATACGGAAAAGTTATTTATACTCCGCCATGTAATATTAATTTATCGCATGTTAAACTTTCATGAGGGATATATTTATTCAGTTTACATATTTATTGCTAACGGATTAAAACAATGGGTCATGAATGGATTTGTTCATGAATGTACTTGCATGGGTACATACGAAACAATAATATGCAACTTTGGAAGTTCCGTTTTCTAAAATAAGGTTCGTATTTGAGTGCAATGTTGAAGTTCTTATGTTGTGTGCGTAACAGATTTACGCGTTATACTCCTTCATCACTGAGATATTTTGTACATTAGATACATTAAGTATTCTGAAAACGTTCTTTATTTTAGCGTTGGCAGAATATACGCAACTGCTATAGATTAAAATTATCCATATAACTCAGTAAAGCACGAACCGCCTGCTGCGAGAGGTTCCGTGACACAAACATGAAAATTCAGATTTTATTGTGGAGCTCTACTAAACTTATTGAATAATTTATGGGGAATAAATAAGATTGAAATATAAACTTAGAAAATTTACAAACTGTTGTAAACACAACAAAGAACGTATAGGCGTTTGCCTTAAAGCGCAAGTTGTAAATGTCAGCGTGGAGAAATAAATGTCTATAGAGCAATGGCTTTAATAGGTAGAGTAGGTAAACGATAAACTGTACAAACAGTTGTAAACTGAACAGGTATCGCATTCTTCTGAATAATATAAATAGAGGATATCTGACAGTCTTGACTGGCCCAACAATGTAGCCTTTAGGAATCCCTAGTTGATACGACAATGTAAAAGGATCAATGCTAACAAAAGGGATAGGTTTCTTGCACGGTATAGTTCTCTTAAAAGTAATGAAAGAAAATTAGGAGGTTTATTTATATAATGCAAAAAATTACTCCCACTTTATGAATCAAAACTGTGTCAAATGCTTTCAAGAGATTGGTAAGATACAATGTATAAAAATATTTAATTTAATATGGATTTTTTATGAAATCATTTCAGCAATACGACTTTAGGTAAAGAGGCCGTAAACGGTACCCTAGAAATTTGTGCTTGCGCACGTTAGGTCGATGTTTGATTGTTTCCAAATCCACTGTATTGTACGCACAGATTATAAATAAGGGCCTGATAAATTCTAATCACATGGCAGACGAATCCATTTATTATGAATGTATTTGGATGCATTCTCACGTACGGCGTAGTATTCCAATTGCGTTTTGGTTCCAAAACGGAATTTTCCTTTAAAATAATTTAAATTGAACACAAATAAATAGGTATGTTAAAGTCTAAGCGTACGGATAAAATAAACGGTTGTAATTTACTCTAGTCTACAACAGACAAGTATTCCTTTGTATAATTTTTCTACCAACTCATGTAGACACGGCTACATATCAAGCTATACATTTCCAGTTTATGCTGATCTCGCAGTGTGTAGGATTTCCGTACAATGCGAGGTCAGCTTATACTGGAAATGTATAGCTTGATGTGTAGCCGTGTGTACATATAACTATGACTTCCATGAGATGGCCATGAGTTTGATTTGTTGTGCGACCATAGTATGATAAAACTGTATTTTACATAATCAGCCTATAATGTTCCCATTACTGGGACACGGGATTCCTCTCTGTGAGAGGGAGCGGGGCGTTATCCAGTACCCGAGCCCGGTGCGGGTTGGTAGATGTCACATGTCTTTGAATTTTTGGTACTAGAACATTCCGGTTACCTCACTGTTTTGAGAGCAGTGGTGATGAAATAATTTACACAAAGTAAAGCGCCTGTCTGCATCCGAAACTATGACCTACAACAAGTCGCGGCCGTTACCACTGGGACACCACTGCTCTCTGTGCTATCCAAAGATACAAATTCAGTCTTCTGCCCTTGAGTAGTTTTAAAACAGACAAGTGCCAATTGCTTCGAAAGCGTTTCGTATTTCTACAACGACTTTCAACAGGATTGACATAAGCCTTTCTATAGCTTATGTCAGTCCTATACATTCTTGCCGTTTCCATCATTGTTATCGCTGATAGAATGTTACTTTGTCTAGGGCCTCGGGTTAGTCACTAAACACACGATAAGAAGAAGAATAAGTCAGCCATTCTCCATTCACAAAATCCTCAGCAATCAACTTTCCATAATCTAATGCATTTAATTTGTTCTAAGCTGAGAGAAGCGCCCTTAAACTTATTAAATGCTTCGCATAGTCACAACAAAAATTTTTGGGAGTACCTTCAAACCTACATAATTTGTAATAATACTGTAAACTGATATTATATAAGCGTTAAGTAGATTTATTGTGTGTCCGAGTGTTGAAGGACAATGATTAGATTTTTTTTTTTATATTAAAAACTGTTCTCATGCAAGTGAAATGTAATTTCTTTATGAGAAATAAATGTCTTTAACCAGAAATGTAAACATATTAACTACAAATTATGAGTCTAATATCCTATTACCATCCATATAGAGATTAGAATTACGAAAGTTAACCAGTAACACGAATACTTAATCATTTGTACTTAATTCTAGACAAATTGAATGTGGTGAAACTGTGGCCGTAAACTATAAAATGGCGTATTAGACGAACAAACGGGCGCCGGCGCCCGCGCCGTTGGTAATCCTAAGATTTGTGATCTGTCTACCTTGACAGATGAAATAGAATTATGTGTTCTATAACACTATACCAGGTTAGGAGTGGTCAGATCACCTTTTGTTGCGAATTCATCGAACCAGTTGGTTTTAGCTCGATTTTTTTTATTTTGGTATTTTTTGCCTATTAGGCTTGACATGGCCTTCTAGTAACTGCACATTATCATTCACATAAGACATCTGTATCCGTTTGGTGCTATAATTACAAACGGTGGGTTGCCCGTTTTTTGTCCTTCTTTATGCAAAAAGAGAAATTTGAATCAAATAAATTAAATAGGTTAGTAAGTTAACAATCTCCATTGTTACATGTATTGGGTTTATTTTGGTGCTGATCCGGGAGTGATTCGTTTGATTTACAATCCCTTAGAGTTCAATTTTCAGCTGTTCCTTATGGGAACGTTACTGTCTTTGGTTTGGCATACGTTTAGGGTAAAATCGAGGTCGTCCTTTAAAACTAAAGGCAGTCCAGCAAAGATTATTCAAAACATGTCACTACAAAATGATCTCTTGAGCCAACAATAAAGTGTGGCGGCATCTACATCGCCACATGCGAACTACGCATCAAAGACCTGACGTCACACAAAAATCCTGACGTCACATAAATCCTGCATCGCGCAATTAGAGTTTACCACGCGATGGACATATATACAAGAATCCAACATCAATCGTTGGACAGTTGCCCGCCAGACACAACACCCGTCTGGTCGGAGGATCCTCCCTTTTCAATAGAGGAATGAGTGAACAAAAAACGAACGCCCTAAAATGCAGTCACCTAAAATTTCAACAAGTCGCAGTCAACCATTTTGCCCCAATAACCCAAATATCTGTCGGCACCAACTACAATGGAACTTGACAAAGATCCTCGAGTGCTTAATGTATCGTTTAAGTGCACACTACTGATAAAGGGGAAATTATTAGTAAATATCTTTAGAGTCACAAGTTCCCGCTCACTTCCTACGCATAGTAGACGGTAGTAAAGTTAAGTGTTGTAAGACTTGTGCCACATTATGAGAACTGAGAAGGTTCAGTGATATGGCATTATGCGTTTGCATACTCTCTGAGGTCTATTTGTACCACAGTCCGAATCCTATTACTACTACATATTTTAGGAGGTTCTTAGAGTATCTTTTTCAGATTCATTTTCAAATAGATAGTAGTACCATGATAGTAGTAGTAGTTTTCAAGTAAGTGCCAACCGAAAGGCGATCGCCACCGATTGAATGTGGATATTATATACAGACAAGCCTGAATTTAACCTTCACTATAATTAGACTTTGGAAATATTAATGCAGTTCACATTGCTACTTGTTTCAAACTACATTTAAACGAAAAAGCAAAAAATCAACAAGGCATCGCAGATTGTGATATCAATACAGACCTACAGTTTCATAATCACTTCCGTACCTACTACATACTCTACGATTAAAAAAAAATACAGTCTGCTGATATGTTTTACGTCATAAACGCTTAACGATGTGATATAATGTCTTTTTGTGAAACCAAAACAAAAGGATAGAAGAGCCTTTAAGGCTTGTTCACTTCGATTCAGGTTAATGTTTTTTCGAGGATTCTGTTTCGCTAGTAAAAGGACATGAGTGTTTTATGAGTAAAGTGACAGATTAGATACGCAAACAAGATGTTTGGAGTTTATTGTAGAAACGGTGATTTAAAGTTGAAAGCCTAAGCTCTCGAAATGATAACAATTCGGAGCAAGTTAAGTATTATCCAATTAGGTCTTCCCTCTTAATTATTGGCGCCTGGTGCCGTAGACCGAGAATGACAATGACAATGAATGTCATATTATATTTTCATGAGGTATTGTGGCTTTAATCATTTGAGTAGGTATTCAGACACTTGCTCTATAGTCTAAGACCTGCCTTTTCTGTCCCACTGCAGGGCAAAGGCCCTTCTCATACAGAGAAGGTATGATCACTTTTGAGCAAGCGAAAAGAGAGGTTGGCGATTTCAAGTCCAGGTTTCCTCACGATATTTTCCTTCACAGATGTCGGTTATGTCCAAGATAAACTCAGGAAGTAATTTGCTCTATTTTGTACAAATAGCGAATCCAAATCGAAACAAACTATACGAATAACAAAAGGATTGTATAGATTTTTCGTTTTTATATTCCACAAAAACTATAGAACGGATACAGCAACCTTAGCGGCCAGCGTCATGGTCAAACACATTACTTCTCGCTTCCCTACAGTCGTGAGTAAACAAGGAACGATTATTGTGAACGTAAGTAATTATTTTAGTTTCGAAACATCATCATTATGATATCATTATTAATTGCATTTTTTAAATAAGTAAGCCTTTGCAAGAGTACCTACTAGAAGTAAACTTTTAAATGTTCTTGATGGTATTATTCGTAGTCTCAACATATTACACGGAGTAATAAATAATGCGCAGGAAAACCAAAGGAACCGACATAGCCCGAAAAATTGCCCGTGGGCATTACTCGCAGAACAGATTCGATGGTCGATGGGGCCGAAAGGTTCTGGAATGGCGACCGCGTACCGGAAGATGTAGTGTTAGAAGGCCTTCCACAAGGTGAACCGATGACCAGTTTGTAGGGCGAATGAAATAAAAATAAAGTTTTTTTATCACTGAATGGTATAATTATTGACCGATACAAAAAATATAGTCATACTTAAAAGTCTAAATTCGAGTGACACCGAGACGAAACGGCACGAGGTGAAGGCCGCAAGAATCCGATGCAAGAAGCAAAGAACCGGTCGAAGTGGACGTTTTTTGGCTGATGATGAAGATGATAATGATGATGAATAAATGTGGGTTAGAACCAAAAGCTGCATGATGAAGTTTCATCCGACTTGTGTGTTGTTCGTTCACATAATGACCTTCTGAATAACTGATCACCAAGGTAAACGCTTCGAAGAAACAGAATTTCGTTTAAAAAATAATATAGTGTGAGGCTAATTTCTAATTAGTTACGAAGCCTACAACACGTCAAACAATTACTTAATAACCCAAACACGTGTTACTTACTCGTAGTTCCGCGAAACCTGTAAAATGTTTAAAATAAACATGTTTCCAACGATGTTAACAGTAGACAAATACACGGTTAAACTAGACTTGAATAAATTATGAATATTCAAACGACATCAACTGGGGACAATATTTGACTAACTTTGTAGAAACTAGAAAGTTAGTTTGGTGCTAAGTTATGTTAAGTAGACCGTCATTAACTGCACACAACTCAACTCAAAGCATTTATTTCAAATAACCATTAAGGTACAGGAAGGTTCTGGAGTGGCGACCGCGTACAGGAAGACGTAGCGTTGGGAGGTCTCCCACAAGGTGGACCGATACCTTGTGAAGACCGCAGGAATCCGCTGGATGCGAGTAGCACAGAACCGGTCGAAGTTGAAATGCTTGGGTCTATGTCCCAAGCATTTCAACTTCGACCGGTTGTTGTCTGTGTCCAGCAGTATACGTCTTTCGGCTGATGGTGATGATGATTTAGGTACAGGTACTTTTGAATTTTCAAAAGAGTCGTTCAATCAGATGAAGCTAGTTGCCCATTCCAAAGCGTAGTAAGATTATATGGATATGTAAACAGTAACACAGAATACTTTCCCTTTTGAAAGACCACCACCCCAGCTAGACGGTGATGACCTGGTTCTTAAAGGAGCTTCGAAGGCCAATTCCAAATCTAGTCGCACTTTCAGCTCAGTGACAAGACAATCAATGTCAAAAATGTAGGCAAATCACAGTAAAGGTACACAGACAGATTAGTAGGTATAGTATTAGAATGCGACTGTTCTTAAAAATACTGGAACCAGGTTGTGGCGCAACCCGGGTCGACGGCGCGTTTGTTCCACGTGCACCTCAAAGGGATGTCAGCACAACTGACGGGGTCCGCTAGAGCCGATGCCTGCCGGGGTCGCGGGAAAATCCGAAAGGGATACCGTGGCCTCTGGCAACTTACAGGCTACTGAAGGAACAAGGGTGGGATTCAGTCAGTAAGGGGCGGGAGAAGTTATTTCGCACCCAAAAAAAAATAGGTTATGGCGCAACTTGAGAGAAGTCCATGTGTAGCTGTGGAGTGCGATATGCTGAGTTCATTCATTATCCACGAACATAATTATGTCTATTGCCTCGTTTGATCTACGTTAATTTTCCTGACCTACATACTAGGTATATAAACCTAGTGCAACAAAAAATATAAGATCGTGCTTAAACTATCAACATACAAAAGTTTTGAACGACAAACGCCTTCATTCATAGAAGTTGACTCAGATTTTATGCTAGACCCGTGTCTGTGAAACATATAAATCTATGGAGGTTGATGATGTCACCCAGGGTTAGCACAAGACTTGGGATGGAACCATGAGGAATAGCATATAAGTTTTATTTATTTAGTAGCAGCCCGGAGCCTGAATTTGTGCCCCGTTGATAGCATTAGGCTCGCCCCCTATTACAAAACATTTTTGGCGAAATATACATGCTGAAGTACACCTCTGCCTAACCCTTCGGGGAATTGCAGGCGTGATGTTATGTTAAAACTTTATGCACAAGTAAAAAACTGTACACGAGCTATACATTTCCAGTATAAGCTGACGTCGCAAATCCTCAGAAATCCTATGCAATGCGAGATCAGCATAAACTGGAAATGTATAGCTTTATAAGTGTAGCCGTGTGTACAAAGGCTGACTCGTGTCTTAAGCCTTTTCTACATTAGGTAACTTTGTCTTCCAAAATTCTTCTTTAGTAGGACACCAGCACCTATTGCACATTATTTCTGCATCTGCATTTAGTTTTACAACAACCTGCACCAAGAGAAGGGGGGCTCCTATTTTTAGCCAGGCGTAAAGCACAACACGCTATCAATTATGTTATCCGTTATGGCAAAACTCATTTAAAACAATCATACTACGCTTTAGCTCGGATAATTCCGCGCTGTTCCTTGACCCAATAGCACCTCGCACGACCTGCACCGCCGGAGTTGTATTACATACCGAGTAGTACTGGCTTTATTACAAACACTGGCTTGTAAAGGACTGTTTAATATTATTTGAATTATCAGGTTTATGAGGTAGGCAGTATCGATGTCTAAAGGATAGTCATCCACACGTGGGATAACGCAGTCAGAACGGCTTTGTAGATTTTTGCTACGAGCGCCTTTGTCGGGATTATTGCGATCTGTATAATGTTTAGAGTTATTCTTAGGGTTTTGATAGGCAATATCGATGTAGAAAGACTTGCAGGACCTGCACCACCGGAGTTGGAATTACATACCGAGTTATTTATTTATTTATTTTCAGAAAGTTTACAGTCTTATATCTTTTAAGTAGGTTATGTACAATAGCGCTTACAATTGCCATTTACAAGCTTCCACAAATTAAAAACTAAATACTGGCTATATTACAAACAATGGCTTTTATAAGACTGATTAATATTATTTGTTTTATCAAGCTTACGAGCTTGGGTGGTAGGCAGTATCGATGAGGGATGGTCATCTACACGTAGGCGGTGGGATAAGCAAGAAAGCGAGGAATACCTAAGCAAGAAGGGCTTGGTAGCTTTTTTTTCATAAGCGCCTTTACTGTTTTTAATCAGTCTTCTTAATAGGTTAAATAGATGTAGAAAGACTACCTTAAGAACAGCCGGATAAGGCCGGTAACTAAATATGTATATTTTAGCCACTTTTAGCCAAGCTCATTAAAGAGATCAATAGTAATTAAACCAAATTAAACGATAATTCACATTGCTGGGGTCAAGACAACAGTGTGTAATCAGCATACGACCACCAGCGTAGAGCATGAATTATTATAATAACGGAGAGTTTAATTGAATTATAATTATAGAAGTTAACCTATGATAATCTTTAATGCTTTTTTTAGCATATGGGAAAGGTCAAGCAGACCGATCGAACCTGGTAGGTGTAAATTATCTCCTGCCAGGGTTGCGGGAAAGTCCGAAAGGGATACCGGGACCTTGGCAATAGGCAACTGAAGGAACACGGGTGGGTTTTAGTCAGTAAAAGTCTGACACGCCCTTCCGCTCCGCCCAGAGCGGGAGGAGTCATTTGACGAATTCGCAACCTCAAAAAAAAAAAAGTTATTTTAAGTAAATTATAGTTTTAAGTAAATTATCCACGAGCCCTGGGGACACGACCATGACCAATCCCATCACGAAATAGCCGATCTATCCTGTAAAAATCTCACTGTGATAACTCAGGTGTGGAAAGACAGGTCACGTCACCTAAGTATTCACGAATAGACCATCGAAATGAAAAGAAATTGAAATGAAATGAAATGAAATTGTTTATTCTGTAAATAGGATATCGCAATCACTTTTACACGTCATATTATTAAAAAAATAAAATAAGCTAGATGAGGTCGGCGTTTCCTATCTGACTACTCTGAGAAGAAAGGCCGAAACAAACTCAGAGGTCGCAGTCTCTTTTAAGGTCCAGACATAATCTTGGTCAAGCCATATGAGGACCATGTAGATTAATGTCTGAAATGGTCTTTTGAGGAAAGAACCACACAGATTTGAGTGGACCTGTCCAGTCAGTGCAAGCATTTGTCAGTAACCGAGGAGCTCAACTCAGAGCTGAAGGAGCTCAACGACTCGACGAACAATACCAAAAAAAGGACATTTGGGTAGGCCGCAGAAAGTACTCAAAACTGCCAGACTATCATTAAAACAGGGAAAGAGGAGCAAAAAATAAAAATGATCCACATAGTCCTCACATTCACAATAATCAAAACAAAATAATACTTTACAAAGTAATAATGTCATGTTGTATAAAGAATAATCAACAATGTCAATTTGTAGGTATATAAAACTGGTATAATTTAATGATTTTAGATACTAATTAAAATTAAAATGTCAAGTTCTAGGGTTTTTTCAAGGCTTAGCAGAGCGAGCAGCTCAATCCCATGCATTTCTGTCTTCTAAATAATCCGAAATTTAATAGTAGCCTTTTTTACATAGTTTGGTTTTAATACTGCTTTTAAATCGTTTAATGGGTAAGTTTCATCATTTTTCCCTACACCTACACTTTTTCTAATCCTCTTAAAAATATAAGCAGTCTTTATCCAAGTTTACTCATCTTGTGGGTCATAATGAAAGTATCGAGCGATTAATTACCTTAGATGTTTACGGCATTGTCACGCATAACCAGACATTGCCCCAGCAGGGTTAGACTAACTGGTTGTGCTTTTACTTTGATCTCACAAAGTTACTACTATTATAGCTTGGAAACTGTTGGTATTGGAGCGGAAAATTCAAAGTAGATAAGGATCAGGAGATATTTTCCATATAAGACCGTGATTACCGTGAAAGGTACAGTTTGATCTTGGGCGTTGATATTGGTAAAAGTTCGCCAGCACACAGTAGCCCACAGACGCCCTCAATCCATCAATCAACAAGAATTTTTATAACAATATTTTACAGTTCTGTTTATTATAATTTTATTGTCACGGAAACATTTTTAATCAATTTCTAACAACAGAATATTCGTAACACTGTGATTTATACGTCCATAAAGATGTTAGCACTACGACGTAACAAAGCGGATGAACGTCATCAAAACACCTACGAGTAATAAAACCCAAGCCTCGGGCTCACAGAAGCAAAGTGAAACTAAGACCCACCAGCATAACCTGAACCCTAACCGCAGTACTGACTGGTTCACTCACTCCAAGATTCCCTATAGCTCGTTTATTCTCCAGGTCAATCTACACTGGTTTGCCACGTAGAAAGTTGTGAGCTTACCATATCAAGCGCGCTGTTCCGACGCCAGTTCCATATTAAATATCATATTTAATAATAATTTTATGGGGGATAAGCAAACTTGATTATAATCATCGTGTTGATAAACTACTCTGCGATAGCAATCATCGGAGACTTCTGTAAAAGCTTGTCCAAGTTTAATTTTAATTAAGAATGGACAGGGGTCATCCGATCGTGCATCAAAAGCTCAGCTTAATTTTAATGTGATGACAACGTTCATTTGCAATTTTGTCGAGAAATCTTGGTTTTAATTGGGAGATTATGAAGGGTTAATGATGAGGCATGAGCTAAAGGTATGTTATTCAAGTTATGTAGTTACAACACGTACCTAAAGCCAGCATATTTGCCCAGTGCTCATTACCTACGCTTGGAGGTGAGTCTCCATTAATTTAATTATGACGTTGACTCTAACCGGCCGCGCTAGATTCCTTATTAGACACTAATTATATGGGCACATGGTGCATTTCCGTACGTTTTTCTTGTAACCTACTTTGTTTGCAACAGTTCCTAACATTGTTTGCGTCTTCTGTCGTAAAACGGAGAAGCATTATCATTTATCAAACCGTAAAGTATCGGCTCACTACGGCTAAGCTTTTATAAGTGATAAACTAGGTACTGACGGAGTTGGCCGCTATATTAGCAGATAAGTGGAATATGCTGATCATCTTCTTGACATAATCACTTTACTAAGACTTATGAGGGGTTAAGAGATCTGCCTGCCCGCTTAGTATGACCGCAATAGAAACGGGATTTGTCGACGGAAGAATAGACAAAATGACAGATTGTGATTTTATTTATCTGTTGTCCATTTCAATGGTTGTGATTCTACGCGTGCTCGTAGGTTATCCATTGTCGGGTGTCGTACAAAGTTTTTTTTTGTTTTTATATGGCCGCCATTCGTTCCAATTTCCAAAACTAAATAAATGTCAGTCATTCTGCGCGCTTGTACCTAACTCAAAAAGCCTAGAACGAATTTTATTCGATACTAAAACTGCATCAATAAGACAGCCATGAAAATCGATTTCAGCGTTATACCATAAAGAGCAGGTCACACCTAAAATGGTGGACGAAATAATATGGTTTTAATCTTTACTTTAAGGTTAATGAGGTATAATCACGCTATGGCGATAAGTAGGGGAGCAGTAAACCTGCAGGCGAATAGGTTGCTAATCTACTGTATATAGTGTTGGTTATTGTTGATGGTTATATTTTGTAACGCAAATAAACTTGGTTAGTTATGAAGTTAGGGTTAGGACTAGGAGTAAACGGAGTGGCCTAATCTTTCTGTCCACGAGGCAAGGGTTATGTTTGTGAAAACTTTACGGAGGTACTTACATATAATAAAATATATTAAAATTACCGCCATTGAATTCTTTACAACTCATGTAGGTACCGCATAGCGTGACTATAAAATATTTTCCTACTATTATATTATTAACGGTTACAATTTGTATGAAATTCTTTAGTTACGGAATGCTGTTTACGACTAGACCATTTCGTATGTCGATATTTATGCAGATGTCATGGACTATACATACATATTATAAAATAAGTCTCTTTTCGTGTCTGTCTGTGTCCGCGTTATTCTTCTTAACTACGCAACGGATTTTGATGCGTTCTTCACCATTATTTAGAGAATTTATTCCGGAAGATTTATGTGTAAGTATATAAACTTACATATAATTAGGAGCTCGTGGCTACGTAATAACAGCCGCACGGGTCGATCCATCAGGTTAAGCTACGCTTGCCGGGGTTGGTCTGGGAATGGGTGACCATCTTTACATACCGAGACTCCTCCGTGCCTCGGAAAGCACTTTAAGCCGTTGGTCCCGGCAGTCATTTGTAGACCTTTGACAGTCGTTACGGGTCATCAGAAGCCCGAAAGTCTGACAACCAGTCTTACCAAGGGGTATCGTATTACCCAGTTACTGGGATTTGGAGGTCAGATAGGCATTCGCTCCATGTAAAATACTGGTATTCAGCTGCATCCGGTTAGACTGGAAACCGACCCCAACATAGTTGGGGAAAGGCTAGGCAGATGATGATTAGGAAATCTCGATATTTTTGTCAAGTCGTAAACGCTGTGCGAAGCAGGGGCAGGTCGCTACTTAGGTATATAATCATGAGTCCTTAGATTTATTTAGTGAATCATAAGAAATAATCAAGTCAATCAATTCAATAACAAGAAATGTAAGAAACAGAAAGTCGAACTGTAAATAATTCTAGTCTAAATAGCTACTCACTGTCTAGAAATTTTTCGACTAGTTTTTTTTTCCACTAAAGTGTTATTGCAGCTGCCTTCCGCTTCAAATCAGCCTATCGCAGTCCACTGCTGGACTGCCTCTCCCATGCTGCGCCACAACACCCTGTCCTCCGCCTTCTGCATCCAGACTGGTGGTCCATCTAGCTGGGAGGCGCTTGCCGATACGCGGTCTCCACTCTAGGACTCGTCTGCTCCACCGGCCATCGGTCTTGTGACAATCATGGCCAGCACACTGCCATCTTATCCTTCAAAGAAGGTCCGAACACAGTCCGCTCTATAGTGCGCTGAGCGACCTTGAATTTGTGGACTAGCCAGACTGTCAGTGTCCACGGTTCGGCACCTACCCCGCAGTTAAAAGTTTTAAATTAAAACATTTCGCTTTGCAGTAAAAAATGTGCATAGAAAGTTTGCTACAATTTGTGTCTTACAAAGTTTTTGCTATAAGCAGTTTATGATTGAAAGAAAATTTGTTTATTCTGAAAAAACTAACGCACATTACAAAAAAATACATAAAACACAACACTCATTCAGGTCAATGAGGTTAGTCGAAAGGTACATTTCTCTTTTCATTCGTTGAAAAGCCTTCAAAGTCTCCTACCCTTGAAGACTAAAATCTCCTTGGCACAAACACTTATCCAGCCGATTATAGATTATGCTGACGCCTGCTACCTGGATGCTACTGAGGAGCTATTAAACAAGCTTGAGCGCTTGCAAAACTTGTGCATTCGCTTCGTTTTCGGTCTGCGAAAGTATGACCATGTTTCTCACCTTCGCAAGGAACTCAAGTGGCTCCCAATCCGCCTTCGCAGGAACACTCGGATTTTATGTCTCCTCTTCAACATCTTACACAACCCGTCTTATCCGTCCTACCTGCGTGAGCGTTTTTCTTACGCTCGTCCTAGTGACGCACCGTGTAGATCACACCTTAGATCCCTCCTTAAATCAAATCCTCATAAAACTAGCTATTATTCTTATTCCTTCTCTGTCCATGCTGTAAGATTGTGGAACTCACTTCCGCCTAGTATTCGTGATTTGAAAACTGTTTCTCTATTTAAACTTCGTGTAAAAGAGCATTATCTTTCCTCTCAACTTTGAGTATTTATTATTATATAGGTACCTACAGTGTATTTATGTTTATATATTTAAGCTTTATGTATTTATTTAAGTATATGTTAATTTTCTTGCGTATATGTGTAGGTATATTTGTTATTTTTAGTTAAGACTTCGCATATTCATGTTTTTTCTCTTCTTGTTCTCACACACTATTGTCTACATTTCTTTTTCATATCTCCTTTCGCAGGTCTGCTGGAAGAAATTTCTTAAGAAATAAGCAGTACCTTTGTACTCATATTTTAATTATGTCGTATCTTTTTGTATTTTACTGTGTGTACATAAATAATAAAATAAATAATAAACACGTTGGTGAAAAAAGTATCGGTATTGTTGACACAACACTAGTTTAAAAAATCTTAGGTAAATGCTACTTTGATCGAGATTTTTAGATCGTTAAAAGAGCCAAAGCTCATGATAAAGTTCAGTGAGATCTTCAGTAATAAGTTTTCGTACAGGGTCCCACGTCGTTGCATGTAAAATGCTGTTCAACATACATCTTGCGGGTGGTTCCTACCGATATATTTGCGACCTACCGGTTGTCGAGATAAGCGCAAGAGACCGCGGTGTGTGCATCTGCGTCAGCGCAAGATAAAATATGTCCCGTAACGTGACTGTAGGTGAGATCATTGTTTATGTTGTATTATGATGTTTGCAGTTCCTGGTAACGGAGATACGCCTTTATGCACATAGATAAAGAAAGCACAACAATTAAAAAGAAATATTTAGCTTGCGTTGATAACAGATGAGTTACATGACATACCTATGCGTTTGGTTAATCACCTTCAACATAATTTGAATAAGTAGTAAAAAGGCTACGTTCTTTTTCCGAGTATTGATGCTTGCATTTCAAATTCCCGTTACCTAAAAGCCATACAAGCTTTATTATTACTTATTAGATACAAGAATCAATCATCTCTAAGTTATAACGTATTTTTTTTTTATTATTGTAACACCTACTTAAATCTTTAATTTGTGGCGTAGTTCTAAGAATTGCCAAAATCCACTTGAGTATTTTAACCTTTCCGCAGAGCGCTAAGATAACCAGTATCGTTCAAAAATTGTAAGAAACAATAATTCTTCTATTTTAAAATCGCCGTGGGTAAAAAAGCTATAAAATCTATATCGCATAGATGCGAAAGAAACCAACAGAATTATTTTTATGTTTCGCAACTTCCTCTAATTTTTTGGGTGTCATTTTATGACTCCGTGGGTGTAAGTTCTTTTATTCCAAATTCGAATTTAGACAGTTCCAGGTAGGTTAACATTAGAATCGGTTCCCACCTCGCTGTATCAAGGTTGCCCATTGTATTTTTTTTTTGTTATTTGTCTTGACTTGCGCTGTGCGCCATTTTATTTTATGGATCAAAGCCACATTTTACATTGAGCTTTGAAAGGTAACAAAAGTGTAATAAATAAGTGCTTAACGGTTACTTTTAACAGTTTAACCACAGAGTTTCTGTTCGCAATTTAGAGTCTTGCAGGTTTTTTGGGTTCCTTATGAAGCTTTCGCTAAAAGAGCTGAAAAAATGAAGAAGGCATCTTCTACGCTACCTAGATGCTGATGATAGATGATCGAGTCAAAATACATCTTTGAAGATACAATAAAAATTAAAAATTTAAAAAACCCCCGACAAAAACAAAGCGTCTAAAAGGTAAAAAAATAATATCATAAAAGTTGTAGGTAATATTTTGATCCAAGCGTCGTCGTGTCGGGGGACGGCTAATGCAAACGCCAACACACACTAGGCATAATGAATGTATGCTGTTGTAGAAAGGATAGCTGCTGTTAACTTCCTATTTTCATTAGCCGTCCCCCGACACGACGACGCTTGGATCAAAATATTACCTACAACTTTTACGATATTATTTTTTTACCTTTTAGACGCTTTGTTTTTGTCGGGGGTTTTTTAAATTTTTAATTTAATTTTTATTTCCAGCTTTTTAAATTACTAGTAGAAACGCTACGATCAAGACGCAGCTCGCCGAAATCTGCGTAGCTGTACGTTTTTTGCCACAGTGAAGCTTGTTACCTACTAATTCACTCTCATTTATCTTTCCTACTCCATCATCAGACTTTGATCACCATCTATCTGTAACCTATTTGTTGAGACCTTTCCAATGAGTCCAAACGCGATACTTCTGCTGTAAGTTCGTGAGGGAGTTGGGTATCCTGCAAATTCCAGGTGATGCTGCAGCATCAGCTCAAGGTTACTACATATATTCTTTTCATATAATTGAAATAAGAGAATTCTAAATTTCCAATCGATTAGACCTGTGGAAGATGCTCACATCCATTCATCAACTAGAAAAGAGCTCATAATTTTCAAACGGCTGAACCGATTTTCTTGAATCATAGCTAAGAACACTCTCGATTAAGTCACCTTTCAAACAAAACCAAAAAAATCAAAATCGGTTCAGCCGTTTGGCAGCTACGATGGCGCAGACAGACACACAGATACACAGATACACAGACACACAGATACACAGATACACACGTTAAACTTATAACACCCCTCTTTTTCCGTCGGGGGTTAATAAATACCCAGCGGCGCGGCGGAGTGCTACATGCTGATTAACAAAACTATTTAATTGTTTGATAAATTCAAAAGCAGCATTTTGCTACGTTAACCTTCCAGCGACAATTCAACCCTGCAACAAACTAGAAAGTAAATTGCAAAAACATTTCACTAAAAGTTCACAACTTAACGTTTAAAAATGAATAAAAGAAACAATTTAATGTAAAAATGACATAAACAGTGACAAAATTAAGCTCATAAAATCCGTGTATGTTACAATCGGGGCAATGCGCCCTGACTGAATCGTAAAATAATATAAAATATTATGTCAACATGGCGCCGGTTTACGTAGGTCGAGAGTTTTTATTTTATCGGACCACACCGGGTTGGTCCTTGAGACGTAAGTTTGTATAAAAGTTGCCTTTGTTAGTAAAATGGCACACATACGGTTGCGATAGTGTTTCAGTAAGGCTTTGTGGCACGAGCGAGGCTAGTTTATAAATAAATACAAGAATTTGTTACTGTTACAACAAAGTTAATCCGGCAGAGAACCAAAGTTGTTGACATTAAGCAAGCTGAAGTAGCAATGGGCCAGCCATGTTAGCTGTAGAACCAATGACCATTGGGGTAGACATCTTCTTGAGTGGAGACCGCGAACCGGCAAACGTAAGGTAGGACGCCCTGAGGCTAGATGGAGCGACGATTTTCGCAGGGTGGCTGGTAGCCGCTGGATGAGAGCTGCCGAGAATCGAGCTGAATGGCGTGCAATTGGAGAGGCCTATGTCCAGCTGTGGATTGCTATAGGCTGATGATGATGTGTTACTGTGTAGTATTACGAAGAGGTAAATAAGAGTTACAATGAAGCTTCGAAAGCTCAAGATCCGTCCTTCTGGAACTCAGAATAAAGCTGCCGATATCGGCTATTATGTTTCCTACAGTTTATGTATTCTGATTCTCTTTACTTTACTTTGTAGCCTCGTCCTTGTGTCATGTTCCTTATTCAAGTTATACTGAGGCCACTGAGAAGCGCGATTTCTCCGCGGAGTCATTACTTACCTCCTTGACGATCATGTTTTATTTACCTCAACCTGTGTCTTCGACTTCGAGGTCTGCTTCGAGAAGTTTAATGAAAGTAAGAGGAGGTGGAATGATTTTCTTAAAGTTATATTGGGTCTAGCCATACCTACCTACAAGGTGGGTCACGAGGTCCAAAGCAAATTTTTGAAGCCTTTTTCCAAGATCTTCCCGAAACAACCCCATCCATGTATATTCAGCCATTATAGTTCAGGAGCTAGATAGCTTTTAATCATTTTTGGGAAATTCTCACTATAAAATCTAGCCTAACCCAAGAAGCTTTGCTTTGTTTAGCGATTTTGTGTCATGTGTATGAATTTCATAAGTATCATATCTAAATCAATAAAATACAGCAGTTAACTATAAATATGACAGACAAGGATATTGATTATTCTTACATTTTAGCTTTAACATTGTTTATACTCACAGATCTTTGTTCATTCCGCATATAGGTACTATAGCTTACGACGTAGTCTTTTTTGCAAAGGCCTATGAATATTAATGACTAATTATTGCTATCAAAGTAATAAAATTGGCATATACATAAAATCTTTTGTCTGAAATCTTTTGTGCAAAGTTTTCTCAGAAGGAAAGCTTTGATTTTCATTTGATACCAAACTTTCTACAGTTTCTAATTAAAAGTAATAAATAATAATGCAGAATTAGGAAGGTGGGGCTAATTAATTTTATTGCCTACCAAGGATTTTACCACAGTGCAGTTTTTAAGTGCATCTAAGTCAATCAATCTGCCTAGCTAACTAGGTCGGCTTTCAGTCTATCCGGTTGCAGCTGAAGACCAGAGGGCCTAGACAAGTGACAATCGCTTCCAAAGCGTTTTTTTATTTTTACAACGACTTTCAACAGGATTGACATAAGCTTTTCGATAGCATATGTCAGTCCTATACATTTTTGCTTTTTCCATCATCGTTATCGCTGATAGAATATCACTTGGCCTCAGTATTTTACTTACATGTTGCGATCTCCACACCCAATTACTGGGTAATATGGTACTCCTTAGTAAGACTGTTTGTCAGACTTTTGGGCTTGGCTTGGGCTACGAATGAGAGCCGGGGCCAAAGAAAGAAAGAAAGAAAGAAAGAAAGAAGAAAGACGTGGTCTAAGTGCCAAACCATGTCTGTCCATAGCTCCATCGTGGACAATAATGTCAAGGCGAATACTCGTACCAAAATATGTTGGACTATGACGATCATGTAAGATTGACCGTTGATGACCATCAAGATGACCAGTGGTACTTACTACTTACTGTGATGATAGAATACCTACTAGCACAGCCTACTAGCCTCAAAGAAAGCTGAAACAAAGACGTCAATAATCTATGACAAGAATCATTTGAGTTTTAGGTATCTGTATTTTTTATGGTGTACATAATAAAGAGTATTCTATCTATCTAATCATTTGAGTTTTAGGTAGGTACTTAAGTCCAAGAAAAATGCAATAGACGTAGATATATTAACCTAGAGAGTCATAAAACACCGTGGAAGAAATCGACAAGTGTTTCACCTCTCAACGAGGCATCCTTAGGATGACGATTGACTTGTCGCGAACCCGAACACGACGTTTTTTTTTAAATGGATTTCCGCAAAATCACGCCTGAAGCAATTAACTATCCAAGAAAAAAAGGGGAAGAACATGAAAGAAGAATTATTAATATGGCAGTGCTTTCCTTTAGATAAATGCGAGATCTTTAATGACTACAAAAGATTAGTTGGTAAGCCTAACCTAAGTAAATTATACAACAAAACAGGTGGTTGCATGTATCACATCTCAAACTTCGTTGGTGGTAAAGCGATAATGCGCGACGCTAATGCTCTGACTTGAAATAGCTGAGACTGGCCTTTAAAAAACAATAATAATAAAAATAAGACAAGATTTCATACGCATTTTTCTCAAGTGCATTTGTCGTGGTGCCCATGTTCGAGCAAGCTGCCCACGCGCATCGAATTCCGTTATATTATGTAGTTCGTACTGTCACTTAGAAATTTCGACACCTTGATACCTTACGGTGGCATAGCGTGATCTGAAACAATTAATGTGTGTTATAAGTGATTTATTACATGCATTAGGTATTATGATTTAAAAGGTTGTTCGTGTTATGATTTATGGAAGAAGATATTTGCTTGAGGCTTTATTTTGAAGGGATATTTACGTGGAACAGTTAAATTAATGATGGATCCATAGCTAACACCATCAGCCATATTATATTTCTGCAATATACGACTCTGTCAAAATCTCTTTACATTCCGACGGAAGCTCTATATCTAGGTAAGTATAAGTACTATATGCTTTAGTTAATAACAAAATCCGTTCAATCCAAAAGCCACATGCAAAGAGGTTATAACTCCACTAATTCTCAAATATTGTTCTATTTAAACTACGTAATACGCATAACCAGTTAGGCTGCTTCGTAAACCTCATTTTAGACATAAACAAACAAACTAAAAAATGTAAATGAGTATGACCACTAATCACAGGCAAGGTTGAAGCTAAAATAGTGCCTATGGATCACCGATGATATCATATCGTATCTTATCTCCTGCTAAGAGGAACCTTGGTTTCGTAATTTGTACTTATATCGAAATTTTTGAGGCCTGATAACGTTTTCGACTGATAAGAGGGAGGACACGGCCTTGTTGCACATTTTGGAGCCAAGCAGTCTTGCTCGATAACTGATAGGTATTGATAACATGACATGGTCACTAATGAGTCTCGTGGAAGTGAAAAAACAATTAAAAAGTCGTAGGTGTTAAGAGGCGTGATTTCAAGGTGACTAAAATATAGTGTTTGTAGACAAAGATGGACAAAATCTCATTTATTCTGGTTAAGCCCACGGGTTTGATTTACATAAGATCTTGTGTAATTTTAACCAAAACTACATAGAAAAAGCTTTTGGATGTAAAAAGTTTTTGCCTAAAGCTAAGCTTAAACTCAGGGGCCAGAGTGGTATCTTTGCATATGTATGATGAAGACATCTTGTGAAGGGGATGCCTAAATTACTTTTTTTTTTGGGTTGGAAATTATCAAATAACTTCTCCCGCTCTGGGCGGAGCGGAAGGGCGTGTCAGACTCTTACTGACTAAAACCCACCTGTGTTCCTTAAGTTGACTGTATGTTGCCAGAGGCCACGGTATCCCTATCGGACTTTCTCGCGACCCCGGCAGGCATCAGCCCTAGTGGACCCCTTCTGTTGTGCTGACATCTCTTTTAAGGCGCGTGAGGAACAAACGCGCCGTTGACCCGGGCCTGTGGGCCTACCACCACACCACCGCTTATAGCAGTATTATTTTAATCATACTTCGTTGGGCAAAGAGATGGAGCTATACGTCCTGTAGAGCTTCATCTCTTTCCTATACTGAAGTAAGAAGTGAATGTTACTTCAGTATAGGAAAGAGATGTAGCTCTACAGGACGTATAGCTCCATCTCTTTGCCCAACGAAGTAAGATTAAAATAATATACTGCTCTAAGCGGTGGCGGTAGGCCCCCTGGTCCTTGTCGGACGGCGAGCTACCTATTGCTCACCATCCGCAAGCCCGCGCCTACGGGGTGGCCGGGAATCCTGGGGATGCCTACCTAAACTACATATTTTCATATAAAAGGATCTCGTTGGTCATCTTCAAATATAAATGAAAGAGTGTCCATAGAGTTTCTTGCCCGTTCTTCACCATAGGTGCCTACTACACGTTGGAATGGGCAACTACTGAGCGTCATCTTACTGACCGACTCCTTGATAATTCAATAGTATTTGCAATTGGTATAATTGAAATAAATACTCTGAGTTAGACTGTTTGAGTTTGAAAAACATTAAGGCAAGTAAAAAATGAAAAGGGAAATAACTTTGACAGATAAGACCGTTGGTACCCGTGTCATTCATCAGGATGTTACGAGACTGCGTCTTAGGGGTGTGAGATAAATCCGATGACAGCGAAAAAAGGTGAGAACCTTTGACTTGTCAACTGTAAAAATAACTAAAAAACAGCTATCCAAATTATCAAACATCCTCATGCATGTATTCCACGAAGGGTAAGCAGTAGTGTGTCGGTGTAGGACACCCTTATTACGCCAGTTATGTATTTTTTCCATGCAAGTAACCTGGGGCGAGTCTTTTGCGCACTCGGGCTCTGTCGCACATAGGGTCACAGCATTATACTGAGCAATGGATATTTTGCGTGGATGTGACTATGTGACGCATAATTTCCCCCAACTTGTTCTTTTCGTGTTTGTATTCTTTCTTTGCTTCATGTTTACCGCAAATCCAGACTCCGGGCCGCTACTGAGAGATTTCTGATAGAAAAATCCAATAACACTTTGCCCGACCTGGGAATCAAATCCAGGCTCAGCAGTAGAGCTTGCGACCACTAGACCAACGAGGCAGTCTTGACAGTTTTAATTAATAAGTATGAGATAAAATAACATGTCAAGGCAAAAAGAAAGCGCTCCAGGCAGTCTGACAATATTCAATATTATATTCACAACAATATACACATATGGTAGCACATAAATAATAGTGTTATCGTTTTGCACACACATACACACACATGGTGCAAGATGTGCAAGTCGGCAAACGAATGTGATCGCCTACGCAAAACAATGTTTACCTATCTTCTCGATACTCAGCATCTTTATCTAATGTTAATACAAACAATAAGAAAACGATTTAATTTTTTAAGATACTAAGGTGACTATGATATTTATTGCTTAGTTTTTTTTTATCCGTAATTTGCTAGGCTATTGAAGGTCAAATAAAATTAGCTAGCAAAACTCTGCAGACGTGATGGGTGTCGAATTATCGATAGTGTAAATGTAAACAGAATAAAACAAAACAATTGTTTTCTAAACTCATAGCTATACCTGCGATCGTTGTCCCCAAAAAAATGTATAAATCAAAAAAAAATACAAAAATGTACAATCATCAATCATCATTTTGTTATGTTTAAATATCGACCCATAACGAGTTTCACTAGCTATACCTATATATTTATTTGATCCTGCATAGCTGCATAAAATGCATGAGGCACAAAACAAATTCAAGTTTCTAATAAGTTGAAACACAAAAAAATCAAGTTTCTCATTAGCTGAACCACAAAAAAATACGTTTACAATATTTATACTTAGATCTCTCTAGAAAGCAGTCTCTTTCAGGATCTATAAACTTTGTAAACGTATTTTTATTGTGGTTCAGCTAATGAGAATCTGACTTTTTGAGAGTCAAATTAAGATTTATTTTCATAGTACTTAACATCATCGATCAGCATTACGTACACTGAGTCAAAAAAAAAAGTATTTATATTTATATGAATAAAATTTCATTTAAACGTCGGACATTTAATAAAATACTTGACGACATCTCATTTAACTTAACGATCATGTTAACAATATTTATTTTTTAAATGTTTACAAAATTATTCGTATAAGGTTACTACGACCTACGTAGGTATGTACAAAATAATATTATATTAACATATCAAATAAGGGCCGTATACTTGACTCCAATGAAATGTCAATTTACATATTTACGGTATTTTAAACTCGGTAATAAGGTCCCTAAATAAGTTTTTTAGTGACCCTATATGACTGGCAAGTGCTAGCCACCCACATAAAGAATGGTTGAAATAATTACTTACATCGAATTTTTATGTAAGTAACAGTAAATAGGTTTACTTACCTACGTAAATAAATATACATAACATGCCTGTATTCCCCGAATGGTTCGGCAGAGGTGTACCGATATATGTACACCTACATTTCGCTTGTTATGTTTAGGTCCCATGTAATAGGGGGCGAGCCGAATAGAATCCGTGCTGCTGTGAAATTCCTGGTGGAAAAACAAAACAACTTTGTCTGACCCGGGAATCGAACCCAGGACCTCATGCTCAACAGTAGCGCTTGCGACCACTAGACCAAAGAGTTAGTAAAATAAAGAAAGAAAAAGCGTATTTTTACATTAGGGTCCAGTTTTCCCCCTTGAGGTAGATTCTCTCAGGAGGGAAAAGTGGAATAACTCAAAATGAAAAGGGGACTTTCTGGATTCTTTTTACATTTGGGTCCAGTTTTCCCCCCTGAGGGGGATTCTCTCAGGGGGGGGGGGAGAGTGGAATAAGCCAAAATAAAGTTAGGTTAGGTTAGGTTAGGAAATCAACATGTAGTTCTGAGTAGCAAATGTGTAGGTTCAAGTTCCGAGCTTTGAACCAAAGCTTAATTCCCAGAACTTTTATGATAAATGTTTTGTTCTCGTATAAATAAGTATTCATGAACATAATTATGTTTACAATCGTTTATTTCCTACGACTCCTCTTGTATACCTACTTTTAAAGTAGGGATAGATTCAAGTAGTAAGTACTTACCTAATTAGAGAGAACAGACATGTTGTGGTAAAGCTCAGTGGAATAGAATAAAATATAATTTTTATCTTTATTTTGAATTAAATATTTTAAATAAAAGATTTGAGTAAATAAAATAGTTCCACATATTTATTTTGGTTTCTTAAAATCTTATATTTAATAAAATTATACCTAAACGAAAACAGTTATTATCAAGTAAGATGCCTATAGTAAGATCATTTTGATGTAAATAAACTTATTATCTTTATTTTGCATTAAATATTTTAAATAAAAGGTTTTGAGTAAATAAAATAGTTCCACATACCTACATAGTTGCTTACTTAAAAAAATACCTTATAAAATAAAATTATACCAACACAAAAACAGTTATTAATTATTATCAAGGAAGATACCTTTAATAAGATCATTTTGATATAAATAAACATATTTAATTATATTACTAGAGTGAGAGCCTGTGTGTTAGTATTTAATTATTTTGAACTACGCTTATTTATAATTTAAGAACTCAGCAGTGTAGAATTATTAAAGATCCATTTCTTATGTTTCGGACGGATATTGTGGTAAAAGCTCAGTGGAATAAGGAATAATACTTACATACGTATAATTTAATATAAGGTTGTATCTACCTGCTAAGTTTCAAGTAAGCATAGCTCGGAGCAAGCGGCCGCGGTCGGTGGCCCGTGCGCGCAAGGACGTTGCTGCGCGGGCGGAGGCAAGCGTTCGACCACTTCTTGGCCAATCAGCGGGCGGCATTCAAAGTGTGAGTGTGCTGCTTCGTTCGCTCGGTGTTGGTGTTGCCAGGAAATGAGACTTTGCTTTGGCTGAGGAAGGGTCATGGTGTTTAGGTAGTAGCGAAAGAAAAACGAAATATCAAATAATTTTAGAAATTCAAGAACGTTTTATAATGTTGCTGCAGTTTAATTGTGTAAAACAATTAGATAATATACCTAGTTATTTAATTTTTTAGTCCGAATAGTCGGACTGCATAGAAGAAATAAAGACTGAAGACTGTATGGAAGAAAGGGCCATGTGGCGCCGACTCCAAATAAATTGGGATAAGGGCAGAAGAATGATGAGTCGGACTGCATGCCATTTTGATACGAAAGCGAGTAGAATCCGGTTCATGAACAATAGACCAAAAAACTAAGAAATGGTTGGAGTTTAGAAAATTATATTGTAACTGAATATTGACAGTAATTTGAAAATTGAAAAAATGACATGACATTCTGAATATACAACGTGCCGCTACCATGACGACATTAATTTAACACACGTATCCGATTTCGCGTATTCGTTTTAGGAAAATATTTTAATTTCATTAAATGTTATTATTTATTGATTTATTTACAATTTTCTAAATTACCATCCTGCAGCAACCTGTACTTAAAGAAATGTAGCGAAGAGTTCACGTTGCCGGGGTCACGGATCATATGTAGGCGAATAAAAGGAAAGCCGCGCAATTTCCTAGAAATTATGCCGACAAAGGATCTTGACCGATGGAACGTAAGCCAGCTGGTACCTACATGAATGAATCTTTTACAAAGAGTGATCTCAATTTTGGTTATGTTTTTATTATTTAGTTTGTTTGAAAATTATTTTTTTTCAATTTACGAATTATTTTATTTTATTATAATTTTTATGGTAACTGGCCACTAGCCCTACCCGTGTGTTAAATTAATGTCGCCATTGTAGCGGCACGTTGTATAAATGTGTTAAATCTAATACTTTTGAATTTGATTTTTTTTTTTTCGCTTTCGATGTTTCACAAAATTACACTACACATATCATGTAGATAAAAATCTAATATTATGTAATTTTAAATAATAAATATTTTTTTATTTTTTATTATTAATATAAGTAAGCGTTTATAAAGTCGTAAAAAGTCTTCGATTTAATTGGATTTGAGTTGGTATTGTTTACTATAAAATAATTGGTAAATTTCTATTAACATACTGGCAATACTTACCTGAGACAGAGCGCGCGCACGCGTGCGCTGCATATTGTTTGTATCTCCATTCACTCACACTGTGACGCGGCGCTGAACGTGGAAGTTGTGTGCGGTGTTGTAAACTTTTGTTTTTTTTTCTTTCGTATACAGACGACCACTTGCTTCTATGCCCACCGTTTACCTGCTAGTGTTTAATCCTTGTTAATAACTGTGATCTTATTCGTTTCTCCTCTAAAGTTGCATTTGAACTAAAATAAAACTTGTTGGTTACTGCGTCTAGTGAAATCTCTGTCGACTGAGGTCCAGATGTTAGAGCAAACGGCAATAACCTCGTTTTGTGTCAACAAATAATAATAAACAGTGATCGGGACAAGTTACACTGTGCGTTCGGAACAAAAAGTGATGAATTAAACAATGTTCTAAACTGGAAAGCCTGGACGAGAATGGGTTTCGTTCGCTTGTATTGGAACGTGAATATTGTTACGACCTCACCTACATAGCGTTTATGGTAAGAAAAAAGTTTTACTTCTTGTTTCGTAACTTACAACTTTATTTTTTCGGTCGTCGAGTCAGTTTTGGTGATGCCGTGATGCGCTTTTTTATTTATGGTACAATGTAACGTTGAGAAGAAAGTTGGGCGAGATTCAAAAGTTTTTTTTTTTTGACGCGCTTTGCTCCGTGCAAAGGCGTTGTCGGGTTAGGGTTGCGAAATTCGCGGTATTGCTAAGTAGGTACGTGCAAGAAGTTTGGTTATGGTGTTTAGCCTACGCACAATTAAACGCTGTTTTGTGATTGCCAAACCTGTAGTTGATAATATTTGTCCCTACGCTAGCTGTGTATCTTGCGTAAATAGAGCTGCAGGTGAATTATTTTATTGTAAGTAAGTACACCTGTATTTTATTTTTAAAGTAAGTAACCTGACTACCTACTTAATGAAATTATAAATACCTACCAATTAGCTCTGCTGTGCAATTATTCAATTAACTCATTAATATACGATATTATTTACCTACCCATAAAATTATTAATTTTCATACAAGAGGACACAAGGTTATTATGGCTGATCGTATGTAATTACAAACCTATCAAGTAGGCAAATTACTTACCTACCTACTTACTTGAAATCATGATGGTGCGGATTCCCATCTGGGTACCTAGTTAGGTACCTACCTACCTGGAATACTGTACGAAATGTTATGATACCTATGTAACATTTTACATATCATAACATTTCGCCTGTATTTCTTGATAGGGTAGGCAGAGGTTGTACGAATAGGTACCTAGTACTGACACCCACATGTCGCCAGTTAAATAATTCTTATACTTAACTAACCCTAGATTCAGACACAGAAAACTTCCTAAAACCCAATAGGTATAGGTACTGCTCCGCAACCGAGATCGAACCCAGGACCCCGTAGTCATTAGTTGCGCTTGCGACTACTGAGCCAATGGGGTAATTTTTATTAATCCAAGTAAAAAAAGCTTGTATTCATTAAATCAGAAACCTAGCTGGATAGATACATACCTACCCGACAAAGGCTCCCACAAACTGGCGCGACAAGGTTCGCGCTGTCTGTCGCGCCCGCGATATCGCGCCAGTTTGCGAAAAAAAATAAACGAATTACAACGTTTTTCGTAGCCACACCGACCAAGGAACTTAGGTACCCACCTGATCAATATAATTTACCGTTTTTAATCATAAATTCGGCGTAAAAGATTACCTCAGGCAATATTTTAGCGACCTGTCAAGTTCTGGTTCTGGGTCAATAGGCGACTTCGAAACTTGATGAGCAAAAAACTTATTTATGGGATCTGTTTCCTGCTAAAAATTATTCGATGGGGACGGTGAAGGTACCTAGAAAGTTATTTAAGAAATACCAACTAGGTACTGAATGACAAAAAAATTGAAAATTCGCTGATTCTTCCTCGCGAGCACAGACCTCGCGAGCTTTCCTAGTTAAGGTTGATGCGCTAGGGTGGCCCGCGAAATTCAAATTTTCTTACGTTTTTGCAATTTGCAGATCATTATCAGGTTGTATGTTGATCAAAATATTATTAGCACTCGTAACAAATATGGATTTACAGAATTATAAACATTAGAATCAGCAATACAGCTCTCTAAGTTCATAAGACAACCACCATCCTGTTGATTACAGCTCAGATTCAATGTCCATAATGAAAACTATTAAAACCATGGCCATAAAATCAAATGATATTCTGATTGGCATAATGTACATTCGTACAATCTAGATACGATAGTGTAACATCGCCTAAAAAGGCCTTGCCGACATTTACTACAGCCCTATTCTATAAAATCTCACCGTGAAAACTTAGGTGAAAGAACTTGACACAGCCCACGTGTCAATAGTGTCAATGTCAATCCCTTACTAGCGTCAGTGCATTGACAGGCCACTTCAAGCTCTCTAGCTTCGCCCGTCAGGATTCTGAGCGTGAACCTGCCGAGGCGGAAAGTGATAACATTCCCACTGCTGGGCACGGACATACATCTTCTCTGAGACTTCTGTGAGTGAGCGGGTCCAGTATCTACGGATTTGTAGATGTCACTCACATGTCTTCGAATTTTTGGTTCTAGAGCTTTTTTCTGACGATGTTTTCCTAAAGCAGTTGTTGATACATCACAATTCGGGCTTAATGAAGTCTTAAAAACAAGTAACAGAAGTCGTGAATCTCTCCTTGACATATTTAACTACATACAGAGCATGCGAACGAAGTGTGCCCGAAAATGTAAGGAGCCATTAATTTAAGGAGATAGCACCAATAAATGCAAATTGTCTGCTCAATGACGCTGATTCATTACCGCGGTGTCGCAATACAATGTGGGCCAAACATTGATACCAAGCTTTGATTGTATGTAATCAATTAACTCCAACGAAGCCATTGTGTAGCTGCGTGTAGGAAGGAAACCATCAAACCGTTAGTTTTAAAAACTGATGTGGGTATGTCTAATTAAAGATATGTCTGTAGTTTTGTTGTTGGTGGGTATGTCAGAGGCCAGTAAGACGCGCTGATAAGAGATTAGAATTCAGGGATAATGTCGGGTGGTCGTCCGTTGAGTACCCAAGTTTTTACACACTGACTCACTAGTTATCCTGTACTTGGTTCGATTCCCCGCGTCGGGCAGTGTTATTTGGATTTTATTTTAAGTGCTTAGGAGTCCTGAGTCCTGACTCCTGATTTTGGATTGTGTCATTCATCATCTGCCTAGCCTTTTCCCAACTATGTTAGGGTCGACTTCCATTCTAACCGGATGCAGCTGAATACCAGTATTTTACGTGGAGCGACTGCCTATCTGACCTCCACAACCCAGTAACCGGGTAATACGATACCACTTGGCAAGACTGGTTGTCAGACTTTCGAGCTTCTGACGACCTGTAACGACTGTCAAAGATCTACAAATGACAGCCGAGAACAACGGCTTAACGTGCTTTTCGAGGCACGGAGGAGTCTCGATATGTGAAGATGGTCACCCATCCACGGACCAACCCCGGCAAGCGTAGCTTAACCTGATGGATCGACCCGTGCGGCTGTGGTTTGCGAGTCTGGATTGTATAATTATTAGAGTAATTACAATATAGGTAACTGCACAAATGTAATAGACCGCTGCCTACCCTTCCAAGGATATACAGGCGTAAAGTTTTGAAGTTTTTTACGCTCTAAGGTTCGAATCGAACACGAAAATAATCGCTTAGCATTTCAATAATCCTAGCCCTATCCCAAGTTTCACCCAACGTTATTGTTGGGTAAACAACCAGTCTAACCAGTTGTGACTGTATTTTAAGTATCAGATGAAACAAGAGTAAAGTCCTCTGTTCCTCCGTTAGGTTTGTAATCAGTGATATCTGATATTATCCCATGCTTAAGTCCGACCTTTTTATTGTGAATCTTTTTTGGGCTTGTGATTGTAACCAAAAAAAAAAACCACGGACGACGGTAGCCCCTTATCAAATGTTACGGATTTTATAACATATTTTATTTTACGATGGTTTCATTCATTTTAAGGACAGTGGTGGCCCAGTAACGACCCGGACTTACGAGTTGTAGGTCGTGGGTTCGAACCCAGGTAGGTGCTTTATTTTGTGTAAATAATTTCATCGCCACTGCTCTGAAAACGGTGAAGGAAAAAATTGTCTGGTAACCGGCATGTCCTAGAACCAAAAATTCGAAGACATGTCACCACCTACCCGCAATGGGTCTGACCCACTGAGGCCTATGTCCCAGCAGTGGGAAGATTTTAATCTGATTATGCATTCATTCTTTAGGCTCTCTAAAGAATAAATGAGCCCATATTTTAGGTGTGTAGTAGGTATACCGTAAATTTCGCTAGTTTTGTTTAGGACCCACGTATGGGTAGCCCCTATTGTTATTAGCTGTTGGTCCTACGCCTGATCTCTCTCCGGTGCTCTCACCGGAGACACAAGTGCACTCACTCTCACCTCTGTGAGAGTGAGGGAAGAGTGAGTGCACTTGTGTCTGCGCAAACACTGTCTTGTGCACTATAATAAGTCCCCCACTATAACAGAGTCTCCTTTGATTTCGGCCTAGAGACTGCACAAATCCTGAATCCAAACATTTTCAAACTATGCATGTGAATGAGACTTATGGAAGTCTCAAGAATTATCTTCCGTATGCAAAGCGTAATAATTTTCTTTCGTATATTAAAATATGCGTGAATGTGCTGACGAGGAGATCGTAGTACTAGTAACTGTGATAGTAAAAGCTAACCTACCTTTGTTTGGTTTGTCACCGTTAGGTAATTACGAGGCATAATCACGCCTGTTTTGTGCATACTTCGGTGGAAACTCTCTAAACACGTGTACATTGTTAGAGCATGACTCGTTATTGTGCGATTTATTATTTTGTATGGCATGGCATGACTGATGTTCTTTATTGTCGCGAACAGAAAAGGGTTCCCATAGAAATGCATTAAAAAAGAACTATTATGTTTTTTGTTTTATTTGCTTTAACTGTGCCACTGCTGGCCAGGGCTTCTACTTCTTTCAATGCTGTGCTTCTTCTTGCCAATTCTTGAGGAATCGCATCAGTCAAGGCACCTTCGTTGTAAAACATAATTTATTATTTTGAAGAGTTTAGTAAATTACTAATTTATACACTCTGTTTCTCTCTTTTAACTAATTAATTGGTCATTCATCACAGCCCCTTCGCTTTCATAGCTGACCCTAAAAATGACATAGGACAAATTATGATTGCTCAGATGAAAATGATAGAAACATCTTCCACCCAGGGTCGGACTGGGCTGGAAGGTCCCGAGTGGCTCCCCGCGAACCCGGGGCCCGGGATGGTATACTGATAGACGGCGTACTCGCCCGTCTGTCATTGCTGCGAGCCGCAAGCCAATTTGACAATGAAATTTTGAGCAAGCTTACGTGTATCACCGACGGCGAGCCGAGTAAGGTCGCGAACTTAAAGACCGCGTACTTTAAGTACGCACGTCTATCACCCACTTTAGATGAAGTTCAACATTATTTTCCCCTTTTTTTGCTGTTAGTAAGGCGATCACGGCTAGTTGATGACTGTGGCTTTAGTCATGTTTGACGACTTGTTCATAAATGTGTTATTAAAAAATATAAATGTATGTTTACAATCTACATAACCTACCTACCGCCAGCCCCTCGGGAGGCCCGCGCATGCTAGGGCCCGGCTGGCAAACGCCACCTCAACTATATGGTCAGTCCGACCCTGCTTCCACCTGTTTGTTAACGCTGATAAGATCATAGTGCGAAAACCAGGTTTGTTTATGGGCCGTAGAGGTCAGATGTCAGATGCCACAAGCACTGCGTAAAACCAGAAATTCCATAATATTATCTGATGATGGAACTGGCTAGAACATTTGCTAATGATCAAACAACCAGTCGGTTGAGAACTTTAGACAATGCTGACCTTCGTAGTAGGTCTTCGAAGATAACTGTTAGGCATAAACATCAAGTTTACTGTAGTTAATATCCTTCGAAAGTTAATTGCTAAATTCAATTCAATTCAATTCAAATCATTTATTTCAGATCATAAAATCCAATTTGTTAGTAATACATACACACCTTAAACTCTATTGTTAGTACATTATATTTGGAAAATTCAGATAGGTGATAATTAATAATAATGTCAAAATTAAAGTCAAGTCAGGCGGTAGGTAGGTTAAAATTAAAGTCGGTTGCGATTAGGGTAACCACTTCAAAATTTGAAAAGTCCTGACAAAAAGATGGATTTTTATTTTCTACAAAAGTACGGATACGGATAATTCTGGACGGATGGTAAACCTAGTTGCGATGTCTATGTTCGAGTCGATTCCTTTCCTTGGTCAAAATAAAATTGACTAACTTTCATATTAAAAGGTTTAGTTACCTTAGTGCATCATACGCCTCCGCTCGTGACTTACACAATCTTACAGCTAGACAAGCAAAAGCATCATCCTTCTTTACGCCACCGAATAAGTCTTTCATTTGGTGGCAAAGATTTAAATGCGAACCTTATTTTTTTCACAGTGGGCTCTCAGTGTCCTCAGGCCAGGCTTCAAGATGTCCCATGTGGGCAAAGTAAGACTAATTGACCATCGATAACACAAAATCTTTTTCTCAAACAAAAGAGGTTGTTTTATGAATAAAGAACAATGAGACATTTACAATCATGTTTAAAAAAAACTTAAACGCGAGACTTTTGGCTTCTATATTAACTCAAAGTAATTTATTTAACATTCAATTACAAAGGCCTCAAAAAGGTCCGTTTTAAAATCGTGCCATAACTAATTTCCGCCAACAAACACCGGTTAAGGCCGTATAAGTATGGTCCTTTGCCTTACATAATTATATTTTTTTATTGCCTGTGCGTGGTGCGCGTGATTTCCACTCTGAAGTACTGATATGGTGGGTAGTGATGCGACACGCTTTTATTTTTAGTCGAGTACTTAATTAAAACGTCAAGCTGGGCTGAAGTGCCTGTTCTGATTATACCAGACGGGTTATACAGGATTGGAACAAAGGAATCTTCAGGCTGTGTATTGAACTCAAGGTATGAGGTAGTTCTAGGATGTGTAGACACGTCTTATTGATTTTAGGATAATCGAGAACACGTAGTAAAGTCAAACATTATTTTTCTTACCACTGTAAACATTCTTAATGACTTAGAAAATACCTTATTTCTTTATTATTATAAGCTGCTAAACAGGAATGAGCTTATTTAGTTTCCAACCCATTGAGTTAGCGGCGTTTCTAAACGCAAGAACCAATAAATCCTGCTTATGTCAACTCGCGGCTAAGCCTTCCCCTCATCACTAGCGAGTTCAACGGTTGCGCGTACCTATTCTGAGAAACAGTAGCTTTCTTGTTTGCGCTGGCAACACAACACAACCCTTCTGAGGAGCCATTGTTCCCTCGAACACACTCTATAACACTTATGTGCTTATGTTTCAAGTTATGCTCATGTATTTGATACGGCGACTGCTAACATGCGGACCAGCACGTAGCACGTATTCTAAAGTCTAAACGCTTTCCGTTTATCTATTGTGTGAACACTTTAAACAATATCGATATTAAAAGCGTAGGTAATCGATAATGTTATGTGCACTTCATAAAAAATGTGTAGGAGTTGAGATAATTTGTGAAATCAGATATGTTTTACGCAGTTGGTGATAAGATTCTGCTTGCAAACTGCGGTGTGATGGTAATGAAAATTTTATAAAAACAAACATAACATAACGCTGTATTCCCCGAAGGGTTAGACAGAGGTGTAGCTCAAGTACACCCACATTTTGTAATAGAGGGCGAGCCTATTGTCATCAACCGGGCACAAAGCCATGCTCCGGGATGCTATTGAGAAATTCCAGATGGAAAAACCTAATAACATTTTGCCCGACCCGGGAATCGAACCCAGGACCTTATGCTCAGAAGTAGGGCTTGCGACCACTAGACCAACGAGGCATATAATATACATATATGAAACTGAGAAATGTCGCATTAGCAAGAATAGGCCTGTAGTTATGGCAGTAGATATTGTAGATACAGGATGTAGTCGATCATAAACAGCAGTTTCATGTTTGTTTATTTAAATACAGCCATAGCACAGACACATAAATGGTACCTACATAATAATATTACATACTTAGTGCAAGAAAAGACCATTTCATTATAAAAAAAGATTCCTAGGAAATTAAGAACTATGCCAGACGACGCCACGAGTAATTCGTCAACTCGTCATATATGCCTACGGCCCATTTAGAACGCTTTTTTGATTTTATGCAAGCCCTCTTAAGTGGGCCGTAGCCGTAGACATGTAGGACGAGTTGATCAATTACTCGACGCCACAATACCTCAGCTTGTTAGTGACGTGACGAATTTAGGAAATCCTCTTGGACTGTTGATTCTCGCATTTTTGGAAGGCATACATTTTTTACTTGATACGTAAGGCAAGTAGGCAATAATACCCAATGCATATCGAGACGAGACCCCTCCGGCCCACGGAAAGCACGCTATAAGCCCGTTGGTCCCGGCTGTCATTCGTAGATCTATGACAGACGTTACAGTAGTCATGAGCCCAAAAGTCGGACAACCAGTCTTACTAAGGGGTGTCGTGTTACCCAGTAACTAGGTCGTGGAGGTCAGATAGGCAGGCGTTCCATGTAAACTGGTATTCAGCAGCATCCGGTTAGACTTAAAGGTGACCCCAACATAGTTGAGAAAAGGCTAGGCAGATTGACCAAAGTAGGCAATATAAAATAATTTCGATCATCCTGTTTCAGATATTTTTTATTATTCAACCACGTTATCATAACTTTCTTTCACAGTAGGTACACACGGCTACACATCAAGCTATACATTTCTAGTTTATGCTGATCTCGCATTGTATAGGATTTCCGTACAATGCGAGGTCAGCTTAAACTGGAAATGTATAGCTTAGTGTGTAGCCGTGTGTACTATCAAAGAAATGCATATCTATACACTCACAAGTAACGTTGGTACCTACGTTACTTATTTAGATAACACTCGACGTCTTATCTGTTAAGAAGTTACGCCTACTATATAAATAAACTTTACACTTGACGTTGGTATCGATCTAGGTCGAATTCGGTACACAACTTTTTATCGATAATAATCCTAAACGTTTTAAAATTGATTAATATTTACGGAGTCAACAAGTTACACTTAGATAGCTGAAGTTAATAAAAAACAGGTGCTTCGCATTTATAAAAAGTTTAATAACCCTCCTTTGGCTTCGCCGTAGTCGGTTAAGAAATCAAATGTACGAAAGTCTACAATACTTTTAAGATCAATCTGCCTAGCCTTTTCCCAACTATGTTGGGGTCGGCTTCCAGTCGAACCGGATGCAGCTGAATACCAGTATTTTACATGGAGCGACTACATATCTGACCTCTACAACCCAGTAACTGGGTAATACGATACCCCTTGGCAAGACTGGTTGTCAGACTTTCGGGCTTCTGACGACCCGTAACGACTGTCAAAGATCCACAAATGACAGCCGGGACCAACGGCTTTTTCAGATATCACTACATTATTTATTATTAAAAACGTCCTCCGCCGCGTGTCTGTCTGTTCGCGATAAACTCAAAAACTGCTGCACCGATTTTCATGCTGTTTTCACCAATAGATAGAGTGGTTCTCGAGGAAGGTTTTAGTATATAATAACCGACATCCACGCGGGCGAAGCCGCGGGCATCAGCTAGTTGCCATGAATTTAAATAAGGTTCCATCTGGAATTCTTCAGTAGCAGCTCGGACTCAGGATTTGTGCGCGGTTCATGGCAATAGGCTTGCCCCCTATTACATACTAGGACTAAAACAGAAGTGGCGACATAATATAATATAATATGAGGTTTACAAATTGCTACGAGATATGGGAACAAGTCTGATGACGAAAATATAGTTTTTAGAATTTTTGTCCGCTTGTCTCTTGATGTACGTTCCGGATTGGCGCAAAAACGGCTGAACAGATTTGGAGATAGTTTATAAGTCTTATTAACCCCGTGTGATATTTCCCGACTTCCACGTGGGAAAAGCCGCGGGAAAAAGCTATTTACTCTTAAATTGAGTTTTAGTCATCGAGATATAAGTACTAACGTACTAGAGAAGACACCGTAAATTCCTACTTTGTCTCGTTAAACTGCGGCGATCGCGCCGCAGTTTGTCGAAGAAAACGCGTAAGTGCCGTGATTTACATGGCGCTTAAGACCTTTTTGCCGATAATAAATACACTTCCGCAGCAAATCTAGCACTGTGGTAAATTAGGTACGGTTTAGACGAATTGTTATTATTTTAGCGCTGCAGCGAACTAAAGATTCAATACGAAGAATAGGACAATTCAGTTATTTGACGTAGCTTCTCTAGTACGTTAGTACTTATATCTCGATGGTTTTAGTACAACTTCCTATCTGTGACTACAAACGTTTACATACAGAGTATACAGACTGGGACATTTTTGTGACCAACAAGGCAGGCAGTCTTGAAGTAGATTTTGAGGGTAAATTCACACTTCAGGGTTTCCGCAGACGTCAGAAATCCTAGAAGTACTAGAAAGTTAGTACAACTTCAAACATGATCATTACTACCCGTCCAGTTTAAATATGGCGGTACCGCGGTATCTAGTATATTATTGCGGTGGCTTTGTTATTTCATTGTTTGTAGGGCTATAAACATGAAACACTGTTGATTAGATAGTACAAAGAGGACTTGTATTGTATTGTACACGGAATTTGATGAATGTTGCAATTGTATGACCGGTTTTGTAATGATAATAATTAATATTTATAGTGCACCACTTTTGTCGTAGATTGCGAAGACATATTGGTAGGATGTGACCACACAAGTATATATGACGAATTTTGCAGAAGTTACAAGATCATTTAAATACTTATTGTCATGATGACACTTGCCTTCGTCACCGGGACGCCAATAGTATAAACACATAGAAATATAAATATATTGTAACACTAACACTTTCTATCATAACAGAATCGGATGGATTTTGAAGGAAATTCCTAATCTATTGCTTTATGTTTATACAGAGTGTATCAGAAATGTGTGGTCATATATAAAGGGTGTGTTACAGACCATCAAACTAAACAACTTTCTCCAGGGACCAAAATAGTAATTGTGAAAAAAAAATCAGCTGCCCCATACAAATGGGACGATGTTTAAAAAGTTCGTCTGTTTGACAACGTAAATAACTCAATGAATGTGGTTGAATTGTCAAAATGAAGGCATTGTCATTGATTGCGTATGCAACTAAGCACGCTGGTCTTCGTCTTTTTATAAAAGTCGCGGGCATTTCACCTTTATTTTTCTTTTATTCATGGTTCTATTCCATCTTTCCAATGTTTTTTATTTTTCTTAAATTGCCATTATTATCGCCGTAAAATAAATTATCTAAACTATTGGCGCCTTGGAGCCTTCTCCCTGTCGATGTCGCCCCGTTGCGCAGTCTCGCACTCACTCAGTCCGTGAGCAGTATCGTGCGAGCAAGATGAATTTGAGCTTAGGTATTATGAACTCTTAAGATTGGTTAAAAATTCTGCGACTATTTATTACCCTAGGTATCCAAGGTGACCAATCATGTGTGCCTCAAATGCTAGCCTAGATAGACTATCGTGTTTATGTGTTTAAACTACTGTATGTACAGCGACAGCAAGATATCAAATCGCCATATCGTGTAATATTTGCGCATACGCCGCCGCGCCGCCAATATTTGTAAAAAACCGTTCCCATCGACCAAATTAAAAATACGGAAGCTGATATCAAAATAAACGCGTATCTTAGATATGAAATAAATGAGCACTCAATATTTAGGTCGAAGCTGTTGAACCTCCTTGAGATACGACTCTTTAAACATAATGTTATCTACAGAGAGCAGTTTGATGTTTAAAAAGTTATAGAAGATTGTCTGTGGCGCTAATAAATCAATTAGTTAATTGCGCACACGCGTCGTTTGGATATATGAGTTCATGTGTCGTTCTGGCTTTAACATCAGTGTTAAGATTACTGGTATTTTAATTGAAGACCAAATCATATTATTACATACATACTAACATAAAATCACTCCTTCTTCCCATGGGGGTAGGTAGAAACTACAGCACGCTGCCGAGCCAGGTGTGAGAGGAAAAGTCGGCAGGGGACGCCCTAGGAGGACATACAGTGCGTGTCTGAACGATGTATGAACCTAAACGAAGCAAAAGAAGTATGTAAGAATCGTACTCTTATTTTATATGTTTACATATCTCGGAACCATGGGGTTCCGGTCTTTTGGAAGGCGTACGAGGGGCCGAAGCCAACTCGCAGAGGCCTCTTACACTTTAAATGGAATGAGGCACCAACCGACGATTATCCCTGTTCGCACTTCGCACTATGCAAGGGCACCCAAGGACAAGCCCCGGTGTGTGTAATACTATTGCAGGATATGGAAGCAAAACAATGATATTGAACTATGGGTTTGGGTGGCTAAAGTGGATTATGGAAGGTAAATAAATTAAAGTAACCTGGAACTATGGAAGGACAATGGCCCCTGCATATTCATGGATAAAATGGCAGGGGTGACTTGCACACACAATAATGGGCCCCCAAAAGCGGCCGCTAGCACAGTAGTCTTTATTATTAATCTAGAAATTCATGAAAATAATGGAGACGACGACAATAATTCGACGAAGACGTTGATGAATCATAATCGGTTTGGCAGACTTTGCTTCCAAAACTTAGTTTCTTCTTTCTCTGCAAAAACTGCGAAATACTGAATACTTGTGGTGGTGTTCCACTTCATCTCATTACGTTACCGCTTCTTATTTTATTGTCTACTTTTACTTTAATGTCTAGAACGTTTCTATTACATACTTTCTATAATCTATGTCTTCAGGCTTGTTTTCGCTCGGAATGCTTTCGCTAGAAATTCCATGCGAAACAAATATTGCATTATGGAGTATGGCAAGTCGGGTGTAACAAAAAATGCCAATTGAATTGAAAGTTTTGTATAGAATATTGACGGTTAGCCCATAATAGGTTGTATTTTATCGAATTGGCGCGTGCGCAGTTTCCTATTTTGACTATTATACACTTCTTTGTCCGCGAATACCTTTAAATTGCAGAGTATCAAGTGCCTATGGAACTAAAAAAACTGAAAATCTATTAACATTTGACGGCAGTCTGCGGTTGAACATTGTCTAGTTATTTCATAGTAACGAGATCAATTTGCTAATGCTGAGTCATGCTTCTTTAATCACATTTTGCTATTATTGAAACTATTATTAATAAAATGTTATGGGTCATAACTGGTCAAGAGTACTCTAGAGTTATTTTCCGACAAACATTGCAGAATAATTACGAGTAATAAAACATCACTTAGCCTGAATATAAAATGGTAGTTACGCATATCAATGATTTATAGATAAGTTCTGAGAGGTACTCGTAACAGGTGGGTTCAGTTTTTGTTGAAGTAAAAAAAGCTGTTTAAGTGAATTTAAATGGGATCAAGTAGAATCCAGGACAAGTTATTATGATTACTTAAGCAGGTGTTTATTATCAGATTCAGTCAGATTGGATTTAAGTAAACACAGTTCTTGATAAAAAGGATATAACTTTTCATCACTCTGCAAACGACGTTCCAAAAAGTAACAATAATGACAATACTGACAATGCGAAAGCGGGCTATGTGGAGTTACTAGATTCTACAGAAGAGCCGGTTATTATGGAGGATAAAGTAGTTAGAGAAGTATAGAAAACAAGAATAGGATATGACGAAGATAGTACGGAAGTCACATGACATGAATTTCTATTCAAACCAGTCTGACTGACTACAGAGAACACAGATCCTCTTGCACTCACACAAACAAAGGAAACAACATTTATAGAAAACAAATAGGTAACCATCAAGTTGCTTTAAGATGCTTAGATATTACCATTATACATATACCACTTATGTAGCACCTACAAAAGATGCTACTTTTCAACAATGCAAAAGACTCCAAAAAGTAACAATAAAGACGCAAAAGCAAGTTAAATGGACTAACAAGATTCTAAAGAAGAGCCCGTTATTATGGAGGATAAAGTAGTAAGACAAACACAGAACACAAGAATAGGATATGACGAAGAGGTAGTACGGAAGTCACATGAATTTCTATTCAAACCAGTCTGGCTATATACAGAGATTCTCTTGAACTCGAATTCAAATAACCATGCTGTCAATACATACACCACTAAGCATAATACTCATATGCTAACACTAATTCTATACGAAACAATAGTGAAGTAACTTATAGTAGACAGAAAGATCGTAATCCATAATTATATGCATAATAGTGCCCTATGCTGAACTATGAATGTTTATACAAATACAAACTGCGGCGATCGATTCATCCATGAGTGTCCATGACCATAGACGAAGTACTACTCGTATAAACATTTGTAATGCGATTTCGATTGACATTTCTTTTGTTTTTATTAAACTAGTGTTGGAGTTTTGCTGCCACCATTAATAGGTACTACGCTTAGTTTACAATTATGGCAACTGACGACAGTTGCAAAGATTTTTTCCGTACAAAACGCTCGAAGTATCGAAAAAAACCCAGCCCCTTTAATAAACGCGGAGTGCAAAACTTAAACCTCAAAATACTAAAGACGATGTTCGTGGTAACTATACACATCATATTATCATGGTTTGAGTTAAATATCAAGTAGGATTTAGCTATTTTGTTGCATTACTGTATAAGTCCTTGAAAAACTTGTCGAGGAGACTAACCTATCCAATGCGTGACTTTAAACCATACATTTAACACAACTTAAACCCATCATGCGTAAGCCTAATGGAGCCAATGACACCATATCTCCAGTGTTCACCCAGCCTTATTATGCCTAAGTGGGACGTTGAGCTTCACGAACTAAAACTAGATAGAGGACTGACAGACAGATAGACAAATGGACGTGAATTGACAGGGAGAATCGATAATGTGTTTGAAGACTACGTAGTACTTGAAACCAGTTTAGAGCTTCTAACTCTAACATAACGGATTGGCATCGGCGTACAGGCAATTAAGCAAATTGATTTTAATGCGATTCCAATAGTTTTGAATAATTACGGGACAAGATATAAAATACGCTCGGAGTTATTCGATGAATTTTATCTATGTTAGCAGTTGGCATATATGGCATCCTTTTCGTAAGTGGTATTCAAGTTTATTGCAAATATTTGCATGATATATGGATTTCGGATGTCGAGACTATTTAATGTTTGGCTACGACATCGTTATCTATTTACTAATGAATGGTACACCGTTCTGTTCTACTGCCGTTAACTTTAGAAAACGGAGCTCGAAATTCTACAAAATAAAAATAAACACAACACCACATTCGTACAATAGTTTAGTTGTCTGAGCAAAGTAAACAACTGCTTCATAAAATTGTCGAGAACACACGTATACTTGCTTGTAGAAAAAGAACATCATTATCGTGGTGGCCCAGCAGTGGTGTTGGCTTCAAGTAACGAGTTGTAGGTCGTGAGTTGGAACGCAAACAGGCACTTTACTTTGTGTAATTAATTTCATCAGCACTGCATCTGCATCAAAACCGGCATGTCCTAGAACCAAAAAATTAGAAGACATGTCACCAAGACCAACCTACACTGGGCTCGCGTGCGGTAGATTATGGCCCACTCCCCTAGAAAGGAGACCTTTCTCCCCGCAGTCACCTTGAAATGTGTTTTCCTGATCCTCTGCTGAAATTGCTGAGTTCAGTGAACTTATCTCTGCAGATAAGGGTAAAATTCTTGCTGCAGGCTAGAGAACAAAGCTAGAAATATCTCTAAATTTTATCTTCCTTGTTTCAGGTTTAACAACATCTTCAACAATGACGTGGACAGTGTACAAAGTAGCTGCGCTAATACTGCTCAGTGCACTCAGCAAGGGAGAACTGCCGGAAGATGACTTCAGGATAATAAACAGACAAGGTAGGTAACTTTCATCCTAGTTTATTAATTATTACTGATTGCCAATGACCGCAACAGACTTTCGGAGAATGATCAAAGAGGTTATTGATGTAATCTCACATGCAAGAAGTAGAGAATGCAAAAGTATTCAACCAGTACACGTAATCAAGGCTGACAAAAGTGGCTTCTCGGGTGCAATTTGCAGTAATATTATAAACTGTCTTTCTGTTTGTCTGTCCTTTTCACGCCTAAACATCTGAACGGAATCCGACAAAATTTGGCAAGGAGATAGATGGCACCCTGGGGAAGGACATAGGCTTTTTATCGAAATACGGCGCGGGCGAAGCCGCGCGCCGAAGCTAGTATTATAAATGCCAAAGTGAGTTGGTTTGTTTGTTACGCGTTCACGCTAAGACGCCTGAACGGATTTGGATGAAATTTGGCACAGGGGTAGACCTTGACCTGGAATAGGACATATAGGACTTTTTATCCCGATATTCCTACGGGATCGAAACTTACGCGGTCGAGACTGCGGGGCGCAGCTAGTACTTGATAAATAACACACAGGTTGCCTTGCCCTTCCCATGTTTCATCTTGATCTTGTAAACCCCATTACTCCAGATGATACTAATCAAAGTATCACACTGTTTAAATTACAAGCCATTAACACCAACATCAAATATTTGGATCAAACCATCCATATGGTCCAATATTTACCAAATCTCAAATATGTTTATTATGCCTTACCGTGAATTTGTTTGTACAGTCAGTGTGAAAATAATCAACGCATGGTAATGGCTTAATCGCTACTTTAAACATTCAAAGCGATGACAGATACGCGACAATTACGAGAACCCAATCATCCAACATATCTTGACCTGCGGTAGAATATGAAACTACATCTCTAAATGTACTGAATTTGATATCGTGTCATTGTTGTCGCTTTCCTAAGAAATCAGCGCCACCTCATGGTCTCAAGATATTCTGGTCCTGGTGTACAATGTTTGTGTTGTTGCATATGTAATTGGATTTACAAGTCAAATCGCTAGCCTAAATGTAAAGTAGAAAGCTAATTACTTCGCCTAACTGTAGCTTAAAGCTCAGCATAAAGCTCCATGTAATTTAATAGGCTATGTAACATTTGACCGAAGATTAAAGTATAATTTGGCATTTCGTTATTCAGGGTTTTTCCATCTGGAATTTTGTCAGTAGCTGCCCGGGGTCTGGAATTATGCCCGGTTGATGGCAATAGGCTCGCCCCCTATTACTGGGACTGAATTAAACATAACTGGCGAAATCCGCGTGTACTATATACAAGGTGTTAGTGTAAACACCGTTATCCTTGAAACCAGTGGTTTGGTTTCATTTATAGAATTTAAAAAAAAAAAAACGGAAAAGAAAAACAACTTTTTTTTCCACAAGAATATTTCACCCTATACGCAAGGGCAACGAACTTGCGTCTCAACCCGGCCGGGGCGGCGGTTGGCGGGGGCGGGCGGGGCGCGCGGGACGTTACAGTCAGCTGTTTCGCAGATCTCTAGCGCGTATCCATGAGTATCGGGACAGTGACGGATATTTACTTTTTAAAATCTTTTAATGAAAATAAGGTTTTTTTTGTTGTTACTGGGTCATTTATTTTAATATTTAAGTCAACTACCCATGGTTTGAGTGACAACGGTGTTTACCCTTGCATACTAGATGAACCCCTGCCTAACCCTTCGGGGAATACAGGCGTGATGTTATATGGCGGAGTGACTGTATTTACAATGTCTTTCATTTTGATAATACGACAACGTTCATTGCGTTATTGACGTTGTCGGGCGGACGATTTTTTCAAGCATATGAAGTAATGGATTAGGAATTCCCTTCAAAATCCTTTGGATTGCGAAAGAGTGTTATGCAATTGGGGTGCTGAACATTGAAGTAGGTACGTTATTAATTTTAGTCGAAATTGCCGTCACTGCAGTTTTAATACAAACCTAGTCTTTATTCAGATTTTAATGGCCTCGACTACTCTAGGCGCCGAATTTAGATTGTGTCCACAGAATTTGCGTGGGTCGCTATTACATAAGGTCAGAATTAAAATCATCTCATTTGTTATTCAAACACGGCGTCTAATCAATCAGTATTCCATGTACATAAGCTATGAAAAGAAACCTGTCGTTCAAGCTGTGATAGTTATCTTTTTAATTTATACTGAACGGGAGTTTGTCAACAGCTTTCCAGTCCTAGTATTATGCTAAACCTTTCTTAAAGAACGAGTAAATGGTTTTAAAAAAAAGGGCAATCATCGGGACTGCCAATAGAAGTGCAAACTTAAAATTGGTATTAGCGCCATCTATATTCTATAGTACAGCACTACAGCGCATGTCGGTGACGCGAATCCATAAGTTTTCCCCTACCAAAAATCGCTCAAAGCGTCTAAAGAAGATTAATTCACTTCAAAAAATTGTGTTGGATAGCAAAAAGTAGAGGACAAGTAAATAGTAATGTTATACATGGTATTAGCTTGAATTAGCAAACCCGACCTACCATAGATGCATGATGATGCATGATATTTAAAGTTGTTAGTCTGTAACCTTTCTTTAAAGTAATGTAAATACATAGTACAGTCGAACAAGCTATTTGGTATATAAGTAAAATATATTCATTTTCCTCTACACTGCCAAAATTCGTTTTGATTGTGTGTGTAATTTAACTTTTTGAGCTATAAGCTCACTCTCCTAAGCTAAGCCATAAGGCTTAGGAGAGTGCCGTAAAAGGATTGTTGACTACTGAAAACACTCACAAAATTGTTTAAGTAGTTGCAAGTTATCTGCCTGTATACCAAATAGGTTGTTCGACTGTACATAGCCAGAATATTTCTAGGTACTACATTGTAATAGTTAGTATACTACACGGAGTAGACGTGCTCAAGTGCGGTTGGGAGAAGTGCCGTTCAAATCAGTGCTAAAAGTGGAATACCTCGAAATACTCTGTGGGATACTATTATAGTACCTAGGAATATTCTGGCATAGAAAAGATCTCATCATACTGCTCTGAACAGAATGCTGAATGGAATTTTCAGAAACGATAAATGAGAAAAATCAAAGATCTGGATGTATGTACACACGGCTACACAACAAGCTATACATTTCCAGTTTATGCTGATCTTGCATTGTATAGGCTTTCCGTACAATGCGAGGTCAGCGTATACCTACTGGAAATGTATAGCTTGTTATGTAGCCGTGTATACAGGGTGCCCAATTTTTATTTTTATTTTGTTATGATTTACATAGCAAGGCAAAAATATTGACGTAAATCAACGGCCATTTTTTTTAAATTAAATTCTTTTTCTCTCTTCTTAATCATCATTTTTATTTTTTTCCAGATCTCCTGTCACCAGACCACAGCGACGTATTCGAGGATAACACCACAGGATCGTTTTCGCAACTGCTGTTCGATGTGGCAAGAGACCAAGTTATCGTGGGCGCAAGGTGACTGCCTAAATCTATTTATGTCTAGACTAACTGCAATCCAACCTGTTCGGAAATACTTGATTTAGTTGGCCAAGTTGTTGGAAAATTGGAATGTTGTTGGTTTATTTATTTTTCGGCTGGGAATTTGTGTTTAGGTTTTAATAGAACGTTAGGCCATAAACCTCCACGTAGGCCCAGTGCGAATTGCTGGTGATCGTCTAAGTATTAATTCTTTAGGCGCTGAATAGACGATAGACAATTTCTCCGCGGACACGTAGCCCACGAAATTCCAAGTTTCTTACTTACGTTTTTACTGTCCGAAGCCTGAATAACTTTTCTAGAATTTGTCCTAAAAGTGATCCAAAGTATTAGTATCTAAAAAAAAATGTAGGAATGGATTAAAGTCTAGCCAAGCTCAGAAGGCTTTAATCATCTAACAAGTGATACAACTTTCTTGAAATTCCCCATAATATTCTAGTTTCCAATAATAAATGCTGGTTTAATAAACACTTTATTGCTGCTTATAATGATCATTTAATTATCTCTCGTGGTGTAAATTTTATAGAAGTTTGATGAAGTTTTAACTACATTGTAGGTCGAACTCGAATCGTCATAAAAGCATAAAGCTACCATAGATTAATTAACAAAGAACTGCTACCTACCATTAATAGTATCCAATCCATGGATTCTGTTTTATAGTGCCAATAATTTTGAAACTTAATTTAAATATGGGAAAATTTATGCTATTGGCATTGAAATGGTATTTTATTATTTTTGGGAAAGTTATGTAGGTTACCTACGGCTAAGCTAATTTAAAAAAAACACCCAGAAAAAAATATTAAGTACAGTTTTTTAATTTCCAAAAGTATCGTTCTTTAAAAAATTACTTATTACCTATTGAAATGTTGCCATAACATATTTAGTCTTCTAATTAACCTCCTCCAAAACATAACGGTTCTTTTTTTAGTAATACTTTTATTAGGTAACATAACTACACGCCTGTTTTCCCCGAAGGGTTAGGCAGAGGCTTATTTAAGTATCCGACATTTCGCCATTTAAACAATAGTTAGTAATAATGATAGCACTTAGTAGTAGTTGAGTTTTAATAATAATTAAATCATAATGATAATTCAATCATACCCGAGAGTATTAAAACATAGTAACGATTATTGAATAGTAATGGAAATAGATGCAATTCTCAAGTGGGTTAATAAACTGTGGGGGCGTTGTAATCTTAAATCGATTGATAAAGCTATCTCAGTGTAGAGTTATAGGACGTCCATGAATAATGTAGTACTTTACTATACAGTAAGCTTACTTTATGTTTTAGTTATAGAACTTATAGACTTCACATTATGAGGGGAATATCAAGGGACTGTACTAATGTATAATGCATCAAATTTTACGAGTTTTTAGTTACCTATTAAACGAGTTTCTAAAAGCTTGTTAGATGAACAATGATTTATTAATTTTGTTAGGTTTACCAACAATTGTTTTTGAACTGAATGAAATGAACAAACCCATAGAAACCTTGTAATTATTAATGTTTACCTAAATAAAATAAAATGTATGTTGCAGAGAAATGAGGAAACCAGGGATTTCACGAAATCCCTAGGGATTATATTCTTGTTTATTACGTCTTCTTACTAAAAATGTTTAGTGATATGACAAAATGTTATAATGGGCGTTGTAATAATGTCAGTGATATGTCGTTTCACTAAACTAAATCTAGTAAAATGAGAAAAGTGTTGATCGATAAAATAATAAAACAAAATTACAAAATAACTGATGAAAAAACAGAAAAAACTTTTCCATACTTATAGGTACTTACTTAGTAAAAAATATTATCCCAATTGATACTTAGTATAATTATGATCAAAAGAAACGAAACAAAATACAAATTAAGAGATACTGAACCTCACAACAACAAACTTCAAATTACAAAACCACACGTATTTTAAATCATTAACAAAAAATCGTTATCGTACTTTAACAGCCTTTTAATGCGATAGCAGTGCTTACTCTAATAACTTGTTCAAACATGCAGTCATTCACCTGATGATTTAAGATAGTGTTATCACCTCGACAGCTTGTTACTCTGCCGGACCGCTGCCACTCGATTTAATTAAGTAACAATTACCAATTACCGTTTATTTGAACTTTTTTGGGTTCTGTACCTGAAGGTTGCTAACGGCACCCTACTAAGGCTACGCTGTCCGTCCGAATGTCACACGCTGTATCTTTTGAACAGTAATAGGTAAACACTTGAAGTTTTCACTGAATGTGTACTACTATGGCCCCTATATAACAGCAAATAAAATAAAGTTGAAGGGGTAGAAACGTTTTTTTGGCGTTTTTATTTTATAGAAAATAGGTATTGTTAAATTAGGCGGGTATGTATTTACGGAACCCTTCGTGTGCGAGGACTCGGACTTGACCGCTTTTTACTATATAAGTGTGGTCAATATATTTACCGTGAGAGCTTTTCAATATCCGCTGCAGTAAGCAATGAATACGCGTTTTTAAAAGGCGTTTTGGCTCGCCAATGATTTAATAAATTATTGGGAACTGGTTAATTTGAAACACATTTTAATGTCCTTATTGATCTTTTAAAAGTTTACTTTATATGATGCTCTGAATATGAGAATTGTGGCAGAAATGCAGAATACGCGAAAACAACTTAATTTTAAGTCACCGTTAAATCTCATGTTGTTTCGGCTTCTTCCCCTTCCCTACCTCAAATTTTATCTCGCTCGCACCTTACTACTCTCGGCCTGAGTGCGAGCGAGACGGAGTGGGGTGCTGGTGGCTCTCAAGCCTCGAATAGTTTAGGTAATTGATTTTTACGGTGAAAATAATGAATTCTATTGAGAAAATTTTATGTAATCATGTTTTCGCGAAACAGAACCTCGCATCAATCCTCAACTTTAACATTATAATTATTTATTTCAATTAATGCAGCAGGTAGGTACGCAACCCTAAAAAATGCGAAATGTAGTCAGTATTGTATTTCAGTAATTTGTATTCCAAGTTGATAGATCCAAGTCAGTTCAAGGCATCTGTATTTAACTGCCATTAAATCTAGGTAATTAAGTAAATACCTAGTTTATAGATGTATTGGGTCAGTACGTGTCAGTTTTATGTAATGAAACGTGGTAAACAGTCATTAAATGTCATTAGTACAACCTATATCAATTACTACGAACTGGATCGATATTGACCAATAAATATATAATATTATTGCGATATTTACATTATACAATAACCTCTGCGCACTAATTAGCGGAATAAATAATTAGGTATGCACCATAAAATGAGAAATATAGTTTTATGTGTGCTTACTCAGAATTAGGTGGGTTGACGATAAATGGGAGGCATACAAATGTACCAACTGTTAGCAATAAGTATTTATTCATTTAGTGTGAGATTCTTGGTTATAATATAAAGATCCTTGGTTGGAGTTTGGGCCGTGGATGGGTGACCATCTTTACATACCGAGACTCCTCCGTGCCTCGGAAAGCACATTAAGCCGTTGATCCCGGCTATCATTTGTAGATCTTTGACAGTTGTTACGGGTCGTCAGAAGCCCGAAAGTCTGACAACCAGTCTTACCAAGGGGTATAGTGTTACCCAGTAACTGGGTATTCAGCTGCATCCGGTTAGACTGGGAGCCGACCCCAACATTGTTGGGAAAAGAGTAATCACCTATCCACGAAACGACCGCGGTGAGCGTAGCTTAACCTTCGGTCCCGTGCGGGTGTTATTATTAAGCCAAAAGCCCCTTCACGGGCCCTTTCGATCTGAGGGTGATAATTAACGAGACCGACTATATCATGCACGCGGTGCGGTACCACGAATCAAGACAGCTAACTAGTCAGTCATTTACTAGACTAATTAATTACTAATTCATCTCAAAACTTTATGTAGAAAGTTAATCGGCTTCATATCTTAAACCAGTAAAATCAGGGCAGAATTTCTCTAGAACTAATCGTCCTGTTCTGGGCTCTCACAGTCCTCATCTAAGCCAATTTCAGGTTCTACCGTACCTAATTCGTAAACCGTAAATCCGGCCACGTTATTTCAAATCAAGGCCGACTAGAGATTCATTGATCCTGCTCAACTCAGATACAGTTACTATCTTTAGCTCGATCTTAAAATTGCAATAGCATAAGTAGTTATTTTACATTGCAAAGTTAACGTGAACATAGGAACTAGTTTTCCATATAGGGAAGGGAGATTCTAGGTCTTCTTTAAGATTCTTGATCTAGAAATACTTAGTAATCGTCTCGTAGGTTTACTGGTCCGAGAGGTTGCCAAGTGGGAGATTGTGGATTCGATTTCCAATTTCTCAGTGCCAGGAAAGTAGTAGTAGTTATTCTATTTACCAACCGTTCTGTCTATCAAATAAATTTAAAAACCGGCCAAGTGCGAGTCGGACTCGCGCTCGAAGGGTTCCGTACCATGATTTATAAAAATGGCAAAAAAAACACGTTTTCTGTATGTGGCTCACATACAGAAAACGTGTTTTTTTTGCCCTTAAATATTTATTTTATCCTGTTTTTTTAGTATTTGTTGTTATAGCGGCAACAGAAATACATTATCTGTGAAAATTTCAACTGTCTAACTATCACGGATCATGAGATATAGTCTGGTGACAGACGGACGGACAGCGCAGCGGAGTCTTAGTAATAGGGTCCCGTTTTACCCTTTGGGTACGGAATCCTAAAAAGGGTGCAGAAATGGAATAGAGTTGTCTGCTAAAAAGTTTAATCCAAACATCATGTGGTGGCGAAACAGGCAACACTCAGCCCTCGTCGGGCAATTTTTATCGTTTACTGGATTTTCAACGCACTGCATAACGCCGAGAGTTGAAAATTCAACAGTGTGTTTTTTGACGCGCTGGGATACGCTCTGCAGGATTTTTAATGATCGTCTCAACACCAAGAGTAGAAAATTCAATCCGCGGTAAAAAATAGTCTGGTTAAAACTCGCCCGTTCGAACCAGAGGGCCTAGACAAGTGACAATCGCTTCGAAATCGTTTCGTATTTCTACAACGACTTTCAACAGGACTTACATAAGCTTTTCGATAGCTTATGGAAGTCCAATACATTTTTGCCTTTTCCATCATCGTTATCGCTGATAGAATGTCACTTCGTCTAGGGCCTCTGGACTTAAGCGTGTAAACGACGTGTTAGTTAGATGTCTGCTTACCCTTTGAAGTAATAAAGTTGATGTTTATGCAGAATCTCTCGATTAGTAACTGGAATTAAAATACCGAGAAATTCTTTACCATATTATCGTGAATTCATGACCCAGACCCAATACTCCTAATTACTTAATGTAACACGTGTGAAACGAAAGTCGAGAACTCGAGAATTTCCTCAATATTAAGACGAATGTTAGCTTAGTGTTATTACGATTGTGTATTAACACTTACAGTTATAATCTATGGATTCGGTTCAGTGCTAGGGTTGCTACCGACAAAGAGGTAAAAATGGGAATGTAGTGTTTTTAATTTTTATCTTGGAAAAAATCTGTCTTAGAAAGTCCCAGCAATCATTATTCGGTGTTATTAAACATATTAAATTAGGATGTCAAAGCAAAGGTGAAGTGAGTGAGCTGTCAATAGTGTCAATCCTTAGCATCAGGTGGAATGACAGGTCACTTCAAGCCACATTAGCAATTCCTCTAAAAGCAATTCATTTCCTGAATTTCCAGCTGTCATTAGCAATTCCTCTACATTGACACAAAAGCAATTTTTATTGTTTCGACCAGTTTACGAATCTCCATAGAAAACTGTCAACAGATGAATTATTTCGTCACGCAGATCATAATTATGAATTGTCAGTCAGTGTGATTTTACGATGATTCATAATATTTTCCAATAATGATTCTGCCAAAGTGACTGTTTTAAGCACCTGATGTGTTTTGGGATTGAGTGAGCCAAAAGAATGAACGCAATTAAAGATTTTTGTAGACAGTCGATTCTAAGTAAAAGTTAGGGCCCAAATTCTGGACAATTCCCGCTATAGCAACAGAGAAGGTAGCCCTATCTATGGTACAAACGAAGCGGCACAGATCAAACGCCAGGAAGTGCCAGTGTTTGCCACATAGTGTCAATATGTGTACCGTGAACATTTGGCTCAGCTATTAAACCATTTTGTTTGTTCATGTGCTTTTCAAACACGTATCAAGGCACGCGTCTATCATAGTACCGAAATGTGTGAAGTTTACATACAAACGTTCGTTTATGTTGGGTTTATTGGCTTGCATCGTTCTAATTTGACAGTTATTATGGTCTAATATTTATAATTATAATGTCATAATGTTGTCTGTATCATAATATCAGGCATTTAGAAAACATTGCTGGATACCTATACATATTTTACTCTCGTTAGCCAAAATTTCGTAGCAATCAGCAAATTCTGCAACGCAGCTCGGCTTTCTGCCGAGTACTCATTTTTTCATTGCTAGTAAGGTACTTCAACTTAGCACTTCTCCAATATTCGATATAGTTCTAATTATTTTACTGATTGTCTCATTACGAAATCTTACTCATTCACTATGTAGTACGCGACCACACTCGATACATTAATAATTTCGATACCGTTCTATCGGTACGCTATCGATTACAACGGCATTGCATTGATACTCGATCCTGCGGCAATCGAATAGTATACGGTTACTTACATGTGTTCCGATTATTCTTACTACTGCTTGTGTAACTATATTTCCTAGGTATTTCAAATTTGATCTAGGTGATTAGATTACGAGGTCGTTTGCGAAAATAGTTGTTTGAATGCAAGGGAAATTGCATTTTTTCACCTACTTAGAATCGGACGCCGCGCAGTCTACGTTCGCCTCTAGATAATGTTCAATGTCGTTAGCGATAACATAATGTGGAAATATTGGATGGATTTGTATACTTTATTGCCCTCTAAGTCATTCAAGGATACAATGTACGCAATTTGTGTTTGCTATCCTATCTGTTTGTCATCAGTATTGGATTATGCTGGATTAAGATGATACCTAAATACATATTTTCACTGTAAGCACGCAGGTTGTTAAGTACTGTATGTATTTATACACTTGAACATTGTGGTCAATCTCTATTGTGTGAAAATGGGGAATTACATAAACCATTAGGTACTGTAGGGTTGCCAACTCTTTTTTATAACAAATACGTATATAAGAACCTAAGAATGTTCCAAAAATTAAAAAAAAAATGCATGTTTTTTTCCACTTTGACCCTTTATTAACAGCTTACTTATTTATTAATAGCTGCGCCCCACGGTTGAACCAGCGTAAGTCTCGATCCCGTGGGAATATCGGGATAAAAAGTATCCTGTGTTAATCCAGATTATAAACTATCTGTTTGCCAAATTTCATCCAAATCCATTCAGTAGTTTCTACGTGAAAGAGTAACAAACATCCATCCATCAATCCATACCTACAAACTTTCGCGTTTACATTATTAAGTTAGATTTTCTACTTTGCCAGCTTACTTGTTTTTTTTTATAAATGTCTCTTATCTAGTAATTATTATTTCACTCTAAATTAGGGTTACAAAATACCATTCAATTTTTTTGAGATTAATACTGGCCTTAATGCGGTCATATTGCCGTTTTGTATTCAAATAAAAATATAGCACTTCGTTTCGCCTACATACATAACTTTATCACAGTTTTTTTTTAAATCTTATTTTCTTTTTTTCCTAGGGATGCCCTCTACAGACTATCTCTACGAGGTCTAAGCGTGCTAGAACGTGCTGATTGGCTGGCTCCCTTCAACAAGACAAAGCTATGCCAAATGAAGGGGCAGACAGAACTTGACTGCCGGAATTATATCAAAGTGCTGCTGCTACATGGTCATAAGCTGTTCGCTTGTGGGACTCACGCGTTCAGCCCTGTTTGTAGCTGGCGAGAGGTATGTGCATTACTTAAACTCACTAAGATTTCTTCTGTACAGTGAAAAATACTATCACTACATTATTATAAAACAAAGTCCTCCGCCGCGTGTGTCTGTTCGCGATATACTCAAAAACTACTGCACCGATTTTCATGCTGTTTTGACCAATGGATAGAGTGGTTCTCGAGGAAGGTTTTAGTATATAATTTGTCAAGCGGGCGAAGCTGCGGGCATCAGCTAGTTTGGTATAATAATAACAGTCTATTACTGTCCTCCTTAAGGGCAAAGGCCATACAGGTATGACTATTGATCACCACCCTTGCTTGTAAAAATATCACAGCATTAAAAGTAGTTGCAAGTTAGCTGCCTTTTATACCAAATTGCTTCTTCAACTGTCCATAAATCAGTGACAACCTAGTGGTGTGATCGTGGGACTGCCAAGTCATAGGACCCAAGACCTCTGAATTTTTGGATTTTATCACTTGCTTCAAAAAACGGTGCAAGAAAACATCGTGAGGAAACTGGCATGCCTCAGAGATATTTTCTGGACGGCATGTGAAGCCATGGGCGGTATTTAAAAAAACTCTGACACCAGGTTAGTCACTAAACAAACGAAAAAGACATAAAAAATAAAATAAAATTTAAAGACATACTTAAATAATTCGTACTGCAAACAAATAGTCAAGTTTTAAAAAGTTCTGTGACAAACTACCGGACAGACAATGTACGGCCTAAAGCCTAAGCCACTGAAGATGATGAGGATGAAGAGATAAATGTGCACTTAGGCCGTTTGTCCACCGCGCCTTGAACTCACGTCAACGAGAACGAGATCTATAGCCGCGTAATCTCGTTGACGATGACGTCCCGTTCACGGTGCGGTGGACAAACACTGTAGGAAAAGGTTTTAAAGCGGATCTCGGGGTTTTTTGAAACACACAAAAGTCGATGGAACAGATAATCTAACACACATAAACAACTCCCGTTCAATAAACATTGCTCCGAACGAGAATCGAACTAGTAACCGGTATCGCAGTAGTCTTTAAGACACTGCGCTCAAATCTTATTTGTTATTTTAAGGCCTGCTGCCGTAAAGTGTATGTAAAGAATATTTGAATATTGAAATCGAATTTGTATGTAGGTACACATAAATGTTTATCTAACACTTTCGGTGTTCAAGCCAGTTTGTCTAGTTCTGGAAATCAAGTTAAAGAAACATGGAGACGATCTTAAAATAATCTAAGAAATATATTATCATATTTCGTTTTACCAATTATAAATATAATGGCTATACAAGTTTGATTTTAGTGAAAATCTTAGCAGTCGTTAACCAGCTCATAGATTAGCATTATCCTGCCCTTAGCCAAATTTATTCGGGGTTGGATCAACATCTTTTTTCTAACATCCTATCAGCCGTCATCTCATGATTCTTGAAATATTCTTGTTTTCGTGTAGTTAATGACTAACCTGGTGTCAGAGTTTTAAAGCCGCCCATGGGCCTCTGACTTGGATTCACATGCCGTCGAGAAATATCTCTCAGGCATGCCGGTTTCTTCACGATGTTTCCCTTCACCATGTTTGAAGCAACTGGTAATTATATAATACGCACATGAATCCGAAAAGTCAGAGGTGCGTGTCTTGGGTTCGAACTCGAGATCAGGACTTGGCAGTCTGTCGGTCACACCACTAGGCTATCACTGCTTGCAATCATCTTGGCAGATATATGACTTCCATAAATCACAAACTGGACATTCATTGAAAGTCGCATCTAGGATCTTCAAACTTTCATTCACTGTAACCTTTTTGTTCACCAGATTGAGTCAATAAGAACAGTAACAGAATGGGTGACAGGAGTTGCCAACTGCCCATACAACCCACATTCCAACGTGACTGCGATCCTTGCCAGTAACGGGGAGTACTACGCTGGTACTCCTACCGACTTCGCCAGCTCCGACACAGCTATTTGCAGGTAAATTGTTTTTTTTTTTTGGTGGAGGAATCCCTCGTTAAATCGTGATGATGTTAGTAAGATGAAGGTTATTGTATCCGAAGTTAGCTAGGCTGCACCGAAGACAAATTCATGCATAGTTGAGCGAACTATTTATCTTACTACCGAACAGCAATGCTTTGGGTCGGCAAGCGCAGTGTGGGACGCCCAGCTAGATGGACCTTCAAAAGTTGGCTGGGACTGACTGGATTTGGAAGGCGGAGGACAGTGTGTTGTGGCACAGCCTGGGAGAGGCCTATGTCCAGAAGTGGACTGCGATAGGCTGAGTTGAATGCTGTGTCTTTACGTAAGCATAAACAGCACCGGTATATGAGATTTTCTATTTTCTAAATATGGCAAGGAGCCAGCGCCTTTCTTCTGCAGTTCGTCAAGAAATGATTATTGACTAGCGAGTAATAGGGTCGATGATCTGATTGTCAGAGTATTTGACAACATACTATTGGAACCCAAGTATATCCCTATTGCATTAGTAAAAGGAACTAATTGCAACGATGCAGAAACATTACTATCAGTTGCCATGCAGATTTTATAGTGGTCTAGTGTGTCAACTGTGTCAAGTCGTAAACACAATTCTACTATAAGAGGTTAGTAGTGTCACAAACGTAACGACTAGGTGGCACCGCTCTAATTTGATATCGATATACGGGTCAGTAAATTATTAGTCGATATCGATTGTCGTCCTTGTATCAGTGTGGTGTCGAGTCATTTTATTATCTGTATTCGCAATCCTAGTAGCGTTGATTAGATTAACTCCACCTTTAGAGTTGTTATTAGATTTGTACTAAATATAAGATATTATACGGAATTAGAGATTATTAATTTCCTGTTGTTTCGAATGGATTTTTATAGGTATTGGCAATGAATGGCAATTAAAAGTAGATTACCTAACTAATTTTCATCATCTTTTATTTGCCTCTTACGAATATTTTTAGGTAAGTATGTTACGTCTGATGAACATGGCAATGCAAAAAATATAATTTAATTTATAACCACTAGGTATTGCTTAGGATCTGGCAATGATCAATAACAGAAAGCTAAGCCATCATGCTCAATTAATCTAAGGGTGAGAGCAGTAGTAAACATGACGTTCCACTGTTTTTAAAATTCAAAATCAAAGCATTAGAGGCACTTTTGAATTGTGAAAATAAAGTTTTCTAGTTTCCGGATAGTGTCTGAAAATAGCTTGATTTAAATAATTGCCATCTTCTAAAAATATTAACTTTGTTCTCAGGAGCCAAGGCGCCGCCAACCACGACTCAGGCATGCTCCGCACAACCCAGTACGACCTGAACTGGCTGAACGAGCCCCAGTTCGTGGGCAGCTTCGAAGATGATCGCTTTGTCTACTTCGTGTTCAGGGAGGTTGCTGTCGAGTTCATGAATTGTGGGAAGGTAAGCTTGTACGGTATCATAAATATGAGTAACTTTTTGAATTGTAGTTCTGGGTAGATACTACAGACTCGACCAACGACATCTATTGTCAAAGGTATCTCTTAAATGCACACACTACTACACATCAAGCTACACATTTCCAGTATAAGCTGACCTCGCATTGTACGGAAATCCTATACAATGCGAGTTTAGCATAAACTGGATATGTATAGCTTGATGTGTAGCCGTGTCTACATTTATGATAATCCGAAAGATAACACAAGGAACAAAATTGATTGTCACAACATAACATCACGGCTTGTTTCCCCGAACGGTTGTGCAGAGGTGTACATACCCACATTTCGCCAGTTATTACTGGGTACCTACTGGGTGTAAAGTAAACCCTTAAGGTTGATGCGCTAGGGTAGCCCGAGAAATTAAAATTTTCTTACGTTTTTTGCAATTTACAGGTCAGTATCAGGTTGTATGTTGATTAACAAATATGGATTTACAGAATTATAAACATCAAAATCAGCAATAAAACTCTCTAAGCTCATGAAAGTGTATTGAATGACTATTTCATGAAATCATGACATTTGGCACTTTCATGAACTTAGAGAGTGGTATTGCTGATTCTAATGTTTATAATTCTGTAAATACATATTTGTTACGAGCGCTAATAATATTTAGATCAACATACAACCTGATACTGACCTGCATATTGCAAAAAACGTAAGAAAATTTGAATTTCGCGGGCCACCCTAGCGCATCCCCCTTAACACTTTGCACGACGTAGGAATCGAACTGAAGACTTCATACTCAGAAGTAGCGCTTGTGTCCGTCCACGCGTATGATGTACGCAATTGTAAAATAAGATTTTTGAAGGAAACCTTTGCTTGTAATTTGAAGATTGTAATATTCTTATTGCTTTGAGACTCGCTTCTGACATGCTAGGTACTTAGATAGACACGCTTAGTAGGAGATCATAGTACTCTACACATGCCCAGTGTAATAAGATGTTTACATAACAACGCCCGTGTTTGTGACGTCATCCCGTGTACCGGCAAGTACCACAACCACAACAAGTCACCTTACAACTAATCATTTAGCTGGAATATCTTCTTCCAAAGTCTGTTCACAGACTGCTTTACCCTCTTTTAAAGGGTCATTCTACTCTATTTGTTTCTTAACGCAACGGAGTGATTGAGCAGTCCATTGGGGACCGTTTCCTCTTTCGAAACCAGTAATTTATTGACCAACCAGTACTGTTTCTATATTTATATTCGCTGTAACGAGAGTCCGAAGTTCCATACCTTATTAGGTTAATAATAGTAGGATGTTTGGTAGAAGGACCGACCGATTTTTTTAGGGATAGGGAGTTGTGTTATTTGCTAGCTATTTTATTTTTTATTTTTATAAATAAAATTAGAGAACAAGACTGGAGACACATTATTAAGTCATTTCATAGAATCAATTGTAGGTATATTAAATATAAATAATAACACCAGAAGTTATTACGTTCTATTACAACCACAAACAAAAAAGATATGACGACATGAGGAACACATATCTCAATTACTGTGAAAAAACGTATGTTTTATAAAATAAAATTCGTTTAATTCAGTCTATTAGGTCTATATTTTGTTAGTACATTATCTTAAACTTATGTTAGTCATGAGGAGATAAAATTTAATGTCTTATGACTCGCCCTGTCCCTAAGAAAATTGTGTCGGTTCTTCTACCAAACACCCTGTATAGGCCTCTAGTACAAGAAAAGTGTCCCATCTAATATTAGTGTCATATATCTTGCAACGGAAAAGGTTATGACCCTCATTATGTCGTCACTGCCAATTTGCCAATTGTCTTCGTAATTCTTTGATCTATCGCATTGTTATTCTTTTAAAGAATAAATAACGTAATAACTGGTACCTGTAACGTGCATCGCATTTATTTTTGGTCACAAAAGAGTAGGTTATTCAGGGTAGTTCCCTTATTCAACATGGTTTCGCATACAATAATACTATCTACTGGCAATTTTTTTTTCAAATATTCGGGTAGTTACGTCATGAAACGTTCCTACCTAAAATCAATTCAACCTAACATTAAAACCATTCTTCAAGGCTACAGGGGGACAAGTCTACTAATTTACAAACGTGTCAGTGGTCTCGCAATGATCAGTTTTTGTCAGATTTTGTATAGCATATCTGTCAAAAACTGATAATTGTGAGACCACTGACACGTTTGTAAATTAGTAGACTTGGCCTCCTGGGCTCATAACCTCTTCTCCGCTATCATTTTACGTGCTATTATGTGTTTCAATACAATTATCTTATGTTACCAGCTTATTTAGATTTTATTCTATTCCATTCATATCCTTAAATGTAGTGGAGATTCATTACTTCGATTGACTTTATAGATCAAGTGCTAACAAATACACCATTTCCAGATAATCTACTCCCGAATCGCGCGCGTCTGCAAGAACGACCCTGGCGGCTATCTGGTGATGAAGGAAAGTTGGAGCACCTTCCTCAAGGCTCGGCTGAAGTGTTCAGTGCCAGGAGACGTGCCGTTCCACTACGATGAGGTGCAGAGCGTGGAGTATCTGCCTCAGGAGAAGATACTTGTTGCTACGTTCACCACACCCGCGTAAGTTAACTTCTACTTAGCACTTTAGTTGCAGGATTCAGACCCTTTTCATGTTTTCGCTTGTATCGAAACGAAACAGATCGGCTGAATTTGGAATTTATTTGCTTCAGGAGGTAAAACTAATCCATATAAAAAATGTTTAGGCCTGTGCCCTGTTTATCAAAAGTTACAAGTCTAAACGTTCACATCACAACTTATGTTAATTTTTCGGTAAATTCTCGTCATCTGCATATTCATAATCAGCCTTAATGTTCCCACTGCTGGGACACCGGCATCAGGTCATCTATCTATTTTGACCACATTTAAAAAAACAAAATCGAATTAAAAAGTGTATTGCGGTCCTAAGCATGACGCTTGTGAACATGTAAGATGGAATAGAGAGTCGCCGGACACTCGCAGGATTTGCTATGATTTTCTACAAGTTGCAATTTTTTTATAAACAAACAGGGCACTGCTTGCACCATTTCACTAAATACGTTTAGCTCTAAACAAATTTAAAACATCGTTCTGTTTCTGACAATAGTTTGAAGATAATAAATTCAGAATGCTGGCACTTAGAACCCTAGTGGCAGCTATTGGTATCGGTTTCCGCGCGCGCGCAATAAAACATAATTTTTTGTTTATGCTAAACCCGAAAAGGGGTCATTGTACTCATCATTTTGAACAACCTTTTCTATGGGACCAACCTAGAAATCGCGAAAAAAAAATCTGCTGTTCCATACATTTTGTCGATTTAAGTGCACACAAATGTATGGAACAGCTGATTTTTTTTTTCGCAAAAAATAATGTTGTATATTATGTTAAGCACTAAATGATATTATATTTTATCCTTTCTTCTTCCACAGGAACAGCATAGTCGGCAGTGCGGTATGTATCTACAGCATGTCGGATATCCATGCGGCTTTCGAGGGTCCCTATAAAGTGCAGGACCGACCCACATCGACGTGGGAACCACGATCGCCTTCTAAGCAAGCTAGGGACCATTTCAAATGTGTTCCCGACTCCAGGTTAGTAAATCTACGACTTCATTTATCTACAAACTGTGTGCTGGATGGGATTTCCCATAAACAAAAATGACGCACCCGTTTAAGGGGTGAAATTGTCAGTGCTCACCTTCATTATAAGGAACTTACGTCTACGTGCAATGCTTTTTTTAGACCCAGCGGTTTAGGCTGATGTCAGTGAGTGAATGAATATAAGATTTATATTAATTAGATGATTACACAAAAAAAAAACGATTGCGGACCTTTGCAACTGGCATTTTGAACTTTATAACTGTTTTGGTTAGAGTCAATACTTTTTCTTGAATAATTCTTTCACTTTATAACTGATCTTGATCTTTGATTCTGCTGGGAATTTGATAGACTAAGTGTTACTCAAAGTGTGCTCCGCAGAGCCCCTGGGCTCCACAAAGACTATTAAAGAAATTTCTGGTCACAACCTATGTAAATCGAAATAAGAAATGACCTTATTCATGATTCCATAAACTCTTTCACACAGAATCCACGAAGCAATAGAATACCACCGCTACCACCTAATGTACGAATCAGTACAACCCGTCTCCGGCGAGCCCGTCTTCAAAGTGACGTCAGAGCGGTTCACCCACGTCACTGTTGACGTCACCAGCGCTAAGAATGTTGAGAACCAACTCGTTTTATACGTGGCAACACAGGCTGGCAATGTGTTGAAGTTGGCAGTACTGCCGAAGTTGGATGGCGCGTGTTTGGTCGAGAGGTGGAAACTTAACGGGAAGAATAACAGCTTTGAGGTTCTGACTATGCAGTTTGTTAAGGATACTGTGAGTATTTTCTTGTGAATATGTTTTTTAAAGTGTTAGGAGGCTGATATTCTGCAATGGAAGTGAACAAAATTCTAGGGTTTGTCAGTAAGCTGGTGAAAAGGGTGCTGGACCCAAAAATGCTTTTAGCCGGTAAAACCGGTTTTTTTCTGAAAACCTTAGAAGGCAGTCCAAAATTACCCCTACAAATTCTCAAGGCAAAATAGTATATTTACTACTAAATAGTTTATATACTCCTCCGTCTAGATAGGAGGGGTATTTCGACATTTTCCGTCATCATTTTTTCAGTGGAAGGACGTTCACTGCTAAACCAATATATTATGTTTAGCAGTGATCGTCTCACTCTGTCTTCAGTCACAATAGGGTATTGGATTTTTTTATTAGATTTTTCGAAACCTGGAATAAAATTAAGCAACAGTAAAAAAAATGGCGAAGTCTATGCTAGACAGAGACAGTATTGCTGCGATCTGACGTCACAACACAGGAACGCCATTATAGTAGCTTGTCTTTTTTATAATATATTTAAAATGAGTTTTAATTCCTGTATATATTTATAATAGTAAAATATATACACGAATTAAAACTTATTTTACCAGCCAGCCAGTCAGCCTAGTCTTACCAAGGGGTATCGTATTACCCAGTTACTGGGTTGTGGAGGTCGGATAGGCAGTCACTCCATTTAAAATACTGGTATTCAGCTGCATCCGGTTAGACTGAAAGCCGATTCCGACATAGTTGGGAAAAACCTAGCAGATGATGATGATTTATAGTAGTAAAATACCCCTTTCCTCCTTCTAGATGTCAGTGTACATAGGCGGCGAAGCCGAAGTCCTTCGCATCCCCGGCGCCCGCTGCGCGCGCTACAGCAGCCGCGCGGGCTGCGTGCGCGCGGCCGACCCGCACTGCGGCTGGGACGACGCGCGCGAGCGGTGCGTGCCCGCGCGCGCGCGTCTGGGCGACCCCGCCTTCAAGCAGGCCACGGGCGCCTGTGCGGCTGTGGATGGACCGGGTAACATTTAGTTGATAAAATAATAGTATATTATGCAATTAGTGAATAAAGGACGGATTTAAAGCGAGGGCCATAGGTGAACCACGAGCAAGTGAAGGATTCTAACGACTGAATCACGACCGAAGGGTGTGATTCATGATATGCTCGTGATTCAAGTGTTAGAATCCTGAGCAACGCGAGTGATTCATGTCCCTCGATATAAATCCGTTTTATTCAAGAGTTGCTTTATACCCTGACTACGAGAAAAAGAACTTCGAGTATGTTGTTATGTCAATCTTATGCCTTGGTTTTATAGTACCTACACCATAGCATGAAATACGTACTCCATAATGTCGATGACTTCTTTTTCTTCGACCACTCATTAAAATAAGTTAGGAAAACAAACTGAGAATGTGCCAGAAGCTTGATTTTAATTTTTCCATTTGCAAAACTCATCGTAGGCTTTGATGTTAACCAGCTGTGATTTGTTGGGTAGCAAGTTATCTACTATATCGAACGCCCTCTCTTTTATAAATTCAGGTGTTAACACATGTTCATTACCTGAATACATTTTCAATTGATTTATTATTAAGTAACACTAAACTTTTTGTTCGTACAACTTACAATATTTAAAATAGCGCCAATTTGCTAATGAGAGCAAAGAACACGAAATAGTTTTTGTTCTAATGCTAAACTCCTGTTCGAAAATCAAATAGGAGTTTGTATAGCATTGAGATGGAGTTCGAATATATTGGTGTGTTCTAAGTTCAAACATCAAAACAGTGATTAAAAGTGCTTTTTCACTGTTTTCAGTGAATAAAATAAGCTTTTTAGAGGGCGAATGGTATAAAGTAATTATTCGCGCCTCGGAGCCGCCAGCACCCCACTTCGTCTCGCTCATTCCGTGAACAATAATGTGCGAGAGAGATAAAAAGTGAATTTCTGCGGAGGTCGTATGCAACTTCAAATAACCTTCTATTGTTACAGTGGACGGCGGCTGGTCATCCTGGTCGGAGTGGGAGCCTTGCATGCAGGACGGTACATCCGTGTCTATGTACGACGACAACAAGCCCGACATGTGCATGTGTCGCACGCGGCGCTGTGACAACCCTCGACCGGCTTATGGCGGACAAACTTGTGAAGGTACGTACAACACAAAGCCCTACTAAACCCTATGTTAACCCATGAGAGATCTTACTTTGGTTTTTTTGTGTCTTACCAATCTGTATGCACACATTGGTACATACATGGATTGGTTTTGTAATTTGCACCTAGCTTCTGACGTTTCATAAGTAACCATGTAGGTTACCTTAGCATAAAATTACAAAAAAATAATTAACTAAGTCAAATGCACCCCCCACGCGTCTCGCCCGCACCCCGCAGATTGTGCCTCACCTATCGTCACCCCTATACGTTTTTTATTAAATATGAAAGAAGCGGCGCAACGCCCGCGCCGCACTTTCGCCTCGCCCACGCCCCCTCGCCTCTTAGTGCTCAAAAAGTTTTAAAGATACTCCTAGTTTCATCAGATCAAGTTAATCTGTTGTTAAAATGTCACTTTAACTTTCGTGATTCAGATATGACTTCTAGATTTTAAAACTAGTACTTAAGCTAACCTTCACGTGTTCCCCCAGGCGCCGCCATATCGGTGTCGAACTGCACGGTGCACGGCGGCTGGTCGGGCTGGGCGGGCTGGTCCAAGTGCTCGGCGTCGTGCGGCATCGCCATCAAGTCGCGGCGCCGCACGTGCTCCGCGCCGGAGCCCAAGTTCGGCGGCAGGGTCTGTGTGGGGCTCGATATTGATGATGTTTACTGTAATCTGCCACCTTGTCCAGGTTAGTATTGAGTTATTTGACTATGAAAAAAGAAAGACAAAAAATAAACAAAAAAAAATAAGGAAAGTATATCCAAAAAAAAACTGCAAACTAAAGTAAAGCATTTTCTGTAAGGCACAATTTTTAGTCCAGAAAGTCCCAACACCTTGTATTACCATTTTCTTTAATTTTGTATGGACATGAGCTTCATGAAATGAGCACATGTCAAGGGAATATGCATGTATTTTTTTAATATTTTTATTCGATAGTTTACATCGTCAAATAATAGTAAAAAAAAATTCGACGGCAAAAAAGCAATTTAAAGTAGTTAAAAAAATGTTTAAAGATATCCAACCGATCCGGGCTATTTAAACGCCCTCCATTTGGCGCGCTTGGTGTGGTGACGTCACAGTTCGTGAAAACAGACAAGCAACTGTCAAGTCAACGTCAAACACTCCTTTTTCTTGAGCGTTGACATTGACTTGACACTTGTTGATTGACTTGACATTGACATTTTTATTATTATCCCGGATTGTTACGTCACATCCGCTCATAGCCTTTTCAAGTATTTGAATTACCCACAGTTTTTTGGGACTTTTTAAAAATTAATTTCTCGCTCAAAAAGAAATTTTATTCAAAAATATTGATGGAGGCATAATTCTGAAGTAACATAGTTTATAGAAAAAAATATTTGACCCATATTTGAATCACATGCATATTCCCTATTCAGAGGGCTCTTTGAACTAATACTGATACGACATAATTTATCTCGCCACTGTGCATTTTAAACTAAAGAGGTTGCATTCAATCCTTATATTTAATTCATTATAGAGCGATATTTCATAATTTTGTATTAATTATGGATTAATTCATCAAAACAGCGAAATATTTGACAGCTATTTACGATGTTGCCAACTTTAAGAAAAGAGACTCATGTGACACTTTTTAAATGGTAACTTCATCCAGACTCCATCTTTTATACACTTTATTTGTAACTCGTAAACATTCCTTCTTCCTCAGATCCAAGTCTTGCAGCAGTAGACGGTGGCTGGTCAGACTGGGGCCCCTGGTCCCCTTGCACAAGCAGCGGCGGCCCTGGCTGCGGCCCCTCCGGAGGCTGGAAGGAGAGGCGAAGGGACTGCAACAACCCCCTCCCTAAGAACGGAGGGGCCGAGTGTGAGGGGCTGAGTGCGGAGCGGCAACCGTGCGACATGGCGCCCTGTGAAGTTAGGAAGGCCACTGCTTGGACGCCTTGGGTGCAGATACCTGGTACGTATTCAGAATATTTTTCAAGCCCAGCAGTTGGTGACCATGGGCATCTTTTGCTGATTAATTACATACCTACTTAGGTTAGATTCTTCGTAGAGAATCTGAGTAATAACGAAACGAACTAATACAATTGAAATATTAATTATAGCGTAATATTTAATTGTTCACAGGAAATGGATCAGACGGAAGCTACACAGAAAAGAGATTTAAATTCCAATGCAGAGCTCCATCACCAGAACAACTGAAAGTAAGTTACCATTTCTTTTCATGATGAACTAATAAATTGATGGTAAATAATTTTTGAGAGAAGAAGATCTATTTTCACATCCGTTCTTGAACTTTGCACTATTGGTACATAATATTATAACTGCGACCGCGTTGCTCCTTCTAAACTACGCTGCGTAACGAATTTTGATGCGGTTTTCACCATCGTTTAGTTTAGAGTATTTATTCCGAAAGGTTTATGTGTATCATTTATATTATCATAAACTTACATATAATACTGGATCTCTTATATATATTCTCGATGTTTTATTAAGTCGTCAAAATCGTGCGAAGCAGGGGCGAGTTACTAGTGTGTATGTTATAAAAACTAAATCGATATACAACACTTCTTCCGCTCCCCAGTTATCCCTAGTCCGCGAAGACGAACGCTACTGCACCTCCCGGGGGCGCTGTACCACAGAACGCTCCACAGAAGACGAGGCGGGCTGGGACCTGTGGGGGCCCTGGGGGCCCTGCACCGCGCCCTGCGGCGGGGGCCAGCAGAAGAGGCGCCGGCGCTGTGCGCGACACACGTGTCACGGGGCCGCAGACATGCTGCGCGCTTGTAACACGCAGGCTTGTACTGGTGAGCGTACTGTAGATGCGGAATCGCAGACTTATGACCTTCATAACCTGGACAATTCAAAATGTTTTCAGTTCCCGCGTTATAGCAATCTGTTATTAACTGTGATTTTGCTTGATGCAGGTGAATGGTCATGCTGGAGCGACTGGAGCGAGTGCAGTGGCTCGTGCAAGGACGCGGCCGCGAGCGCGAGCGCGGCCTCGAGTGCAAGCGCGGCCGGGCACCGCACGCGCACGCGCCTGTGTCTGTCGCCCGACGGCTGCGCAGACGCAGGCGCCGCGCTCGAGAGGCGCGTCTGTGTCAACAACTGCGCAGGTATGAATAGCTTTTGTTTGAGAATATACTACAACTTGAGTTCTCTGACAAAAATGGAATAACATTCTAAATACTATAGTCCGCGCGCGACTGCTAGTCACTACTTGAGGTATGTGAGCGGTGAGACGGGGGCACCGTTGACTAAGTAGAATTGAATGGAAATAATTTACTTGCTTATAAAGTAGGTATACAGATAAGATGTAACTTAGACTATGGGGGGGTAATCACTTTGTATTCATCTGTGGGGGCTTGTAATAAGCAACTTAGTTAAATATTATTGTTATTATAATGTTATTTGTCTGTAAGCCTTCCGAAAAGAATAAAATAAATAGGTCATAAATAAATAAATAAAATCGGCAGACTGAGTTAGCTTGGCCTTTAGTTTGTCTACCTCCCTCACGATGACTTCCCTCGTCTAAGTGCTCACATACCCACGGTGACTAGCAGACGCGCGCGCGCGGGCTCTAGTCGCAGATTTCAATAATTAAAAGCAGAATGATCTTTAATGTTTCAGTCTGGTATAATTGCCCACAAAAAGGTCACAAAAAAGGGTCGGTTGTAAATACTCATCATCATCATTGTTGTGAAAAGGCTGGTCGTGCCTAGCCAGGGCCAGCCATTTCTGAACAATGTTGGGGCTTTTAAAATACCGGATGCATTTGAATACCAGAAAGGCAGTACTTACTGTAGTAGTAATTACGGTCCTTAAAATTCTATTTTAACTTTGATTCTTTGTTTCAGACTCAGAAGCAGGTTGGGGCGAGTGGGGCGAATGGGGCGACTGTACCAGCGGCGAGCGAGTGCGGAAGCGCGCGTGTCGGGCCGGAGCCTGTGTGGGCGCGCAGCTGCAGGTGGCGCGCTGTGCGGGCGGACAGGATATCGATAACGGTGAGTGTTTTAGCCCCTTACGCCGTTTGTCCACCCGCCATCGTCAAAGAGACGTCAACGGGAAACGACATTTTTCGAATTGAGCGTGTTGTCCCAGTGACGGCGTGCGGTGGACACGCGGCTATAGTAAATGTTTTATCGCCCCTAACCAGTGGTTTCAATGTTGGTGAATTTGTGGTGTAAGCGGGCGGGAATCTGTTTTACGGTTACGGTTTTTGTAATTAGAACTTCTCTAATAAAGCTCGTTCTAAATTAAAAAATGGTTCGACGACGGTTTAAGACTGGGTCTAAAGATAAACCTTGTTTTGTAATAAGTTCGTTAAAAACTTATAATGTATAGGTTAAACGCATAACACTAGAAAACACTATGGCCGTTTGTCCACCGCACCGAGAACAGGACGTCAACGAGGAAAAGATGATTAGGCCGAAGTAGCGACATTACATTTAGGTACTAAAGCCTCGTTCCTCGTTGACGTCCCATTGACGGTGAGGTGGCCAAACAGTGTTTAAATAGTATATCAAATCAATCAACATGTTATCAATGACATGTTTTCCTAGCTACCATGCTACCCGCTGATAAATCTGTTGTCAAATGTCATGTGATAATGTTGATTGAAGCTGTGATAAAACTAATTGGTGTTGTTTTGCGTAATCAATCACATCGGCTTACTAAACAGTACATTTACCAATACATTAATTGATCTCAGATCTAGATTATAAAGTCACTGAAATTAATTGTTTTTCAAATTGACTACCAACATAAAGTGTTCACAAATCACAAGTGTCATTTGATAGTTGCATGAAATGGCTATAATATAACACGGGAAATTGACGTAGTGTGTCAATTTAATTAACAATTAATTTGCCTGACTGTACATGTTGATAGATAATGTCAGTAAACCTGTTAGAAAATCAGAAATGTACATATTTCATTTTGATCCCTGCCGCACAATTATAAAACATGATCCCATTTTCCAACAGAACTATACGCGATGCCAGCTTACAGTCAGAACGTAGAGATGGCGTCGTTCGTCACTATGTCGAACAACGAGACGCTCAGTTTAGGCAGTATCATAGGCTGTGTGGTCGCTGCCTTCGCCATGGGTGAGTTTTTAATGTACTACGTAGTTCGTAGATGTGAAACTAGATGGCGCTAGTTGGCGAGTTGTCAAGTCAATGTTGTTCTATGGTGTTTTTGTATTTATTTTTTAGATTTTTTTGTGATTTTAGAATATAAATGAATTGGATTATATTAAGGGCTACGTGATTAGTGTATTTTTATAGGAATTATCTGAAATTTCTTGACAATAATAGAAAAATGTTCTAGATCGCGCAAGTAAAGTTTTCATCAAAGTTAGTAGACTCGCATAATTTCGAGCGTTTGATTTGTGTCTATTGAAAGGAGAGACGGTTAGCACTCCCCTTGACAAGGATGGAACACATAAATGGTTAAGGCACATCTTGACTACATTTTTTTGACATGTTTATTTTGAAAAATATTTGATCATATTTTCTTTTATGAAGTTTTCATAATTATAAATATTAATTGTTAGTACTGAATTAGATGTTGTATACGTTAATAATAAGATGTTTGCGACGTTGTCAAAGACTAGTTTATTTTGTTTGTAATTTAGATTTTAATCGTCCTCCTATTTGCAGAATTATTCATTACCCTGAGATGAAAATATTTTATTATACTAATTAGTGAGGCAGTAATTAAACAATCTAAGCTACAAAGTTATTCAAAGAAAATAGAAAATGTATTAGGTAATTTGCGTCTAAACTTAATATTATAAAAAGAAAAGATTTGTTTTTTTTATGTTACGCTTTCACGCTAAAACGGCTGAACGGATTTGGATGAAATTTGGCGCATGGATAGACCATGATCTGGGTAAGGACATAGGATACTTTTTATCTCGATATTCCCACGGGATCGAGACTTATGCGGGTGAAACCTTGGGGCGCAGCTAGCTTACAATAAATATTGTAAATCCTTACTAAACAATTCGAAAGTAACTCTGTCTGTCTGTCGGTCTGTATGTTACCTTTTCACGCCTAAACCACTAAACGGATTTCGACAAAATTTGGCCAGGAGATAGATGCCATCCCAGGGCCTCCTCTGGGATGGCATCTATCTCCTGGCCAAATTTTGCCAAATTTTGTTCAAAAGTAGCCTATTTCCTTTATAGGCTACTTTTGATCGACATACCACGCGGGCGAAGCCGCGGGCGGAAGCTAGTTAAGTACATGTTTATTTAATAAAAATGATTTATTATCAGGTTGCCTAGTATGCCTGGCCGGCGTCATATTCTGCCAGAGGCGTGGTACCCGCATGCCTTGGAACAAACAGAACAGGGTGCCGTCGAGTCCTCACTACATTACAGCTAAACAGAATAGCTACGTCACTGTTCCGTTGAAGGAAGTTGTAAGTACCTAAGTTCTATATAAATCATTGTTTCCAATTGATCTTATAACTTTATGACAGCGTAAAAAAGTTGATTTTAGACTGACTAGTACTGTTGAAAATGTCATAAAAATATGAAGTTGTAGCGCAAACTGAACCTTATGTGTAGGCATTACAGTTAGTTTTCCTAAAACTCGTGTTTTTTTACATGTTTGGCAAATAAATTGCGAACGCAGTATACTTGTTTGATAAAAATGTTTAGTGTCTTTAACGACAACTGATCGACCCTTTGACAATTCAAAAGTACCTGTATTGGTTTATTTGAAATAAATGCTTTGAATTTGAAATTATGAATCTAAGTCGATTGTAATGATTTCCTACAACCCCCAGGAAGTTATGATGGCTTATTTTTTCGGCTGCTCATCCTTCTGCATCTTTTTCTATAATGTCGACACAAGCTTAATAGAATGGCTCAGGCTATGGAGAAAACTATAACAAAGGGGACTGACTGCCCAACTGACTCTCGACATACAGCGCGTCCAACTTATCTGTGCAGGCGGCAAAACTCAGAACTAAAACTTAATGTACCAATTTGTCATGCTGTTGCATTTTTCCTTGACCAGCAGCGCCACCATGAACTGCAAACTTAAAGTGGTCATGCTCTCCATCTTTATTCTTTACGAGTGTAAACAAACACACACACACACACATACAGAAAGTCTTCATCACCCCAATGCTAGGCTACCGATGATTTAATACTCAACTAACACCATAAATTTCCCTACAGCCCCGCAAAGCGAAACGCCAGCCCTCCTTCACTGGCATAGGCGGTACCAGCGGGATCCTCCTATCAAAAAGCAACAATATTGTCAACGCCAACAACCACAACACCCAAGCCACGACCCCGAAGCTGTACCCGAAGGCGATCGCGAACGAATACGACTCGCTCGGCACGCTACGAAGACATTCCAACCAACCGAATAATAAGAATAACTTGGATGTCGAAGAGGATAAGTTTTATTGAAGATGGAAAAGGTATGTTTGGTACCTATTTTGGAAGGTCTAATCGCAATAGAAATGCATTATTTGCAACTTATGCTAATTTCAACTTTAACACGTAGGAGTTGAGTTGATTTTAGAATGACGTCAAGACAAGACATTTTTAGTTGCAAAGAAAAACGAGCTTTTTGACATGGGGTTAAGGTTGAAGATCCAAAAGCTGTCCCTTGAGTGTTAGTGCGATTATGTGTTTAAAGCCTGTGATAGTAAAAATTGGATGATACTGTTAAAAGTTTGGACTTAAAACTTTTTCAAGACAAAATAGTAGTTATTCTACTGTTTGTATTTGCCACAGTTTACATTGAATTGAATGTGTCACAGTATAAATAATACCTATTAGCGTATTATATCACGCCACCGATACGAGGCGTATCGACGTTTATTTTTCTCTTAAAAATTGAAAATTAGCAAGTGCATAACGCCTGAAAAGATAGTCTATTTTTTTAATCTTGTAGACTTATTTGATATTACAAGTGATTATTATTGTTTTTTCAATTTAGAGTTTGACATTTTCACCTGTCAAATTAGTCTACGAGTTTAAAAAACAGAATATAGACACAGAAAAAGCTATACAAATTTATATGTAGGCTGTGTGGTCTTGCCTTAACCAGTGACTATGTACATAACTTACATAGATTGTACACACGGCTACACATCAAGCTATACATTCCCAGTATAAACTGACCTCGCATTGTATGGAAATCCTATACAATGCGAGATCAGCATAAACTGGAAATGTATAGCTTGATGTGTAGCCGTGTGTACATTTATATTTGCCTTTACTATAGTTCCTTGCAGTTTGTATGGAATCTCTAAAAATCTAAGTTTGAATGGTTTTCGATTGGTGTTGGAGTTATTCCTGTACTGTCAAGTGTGTTTTGTACTATCCCTCCAAATTATTTTATAATTATTTTTATTAGTTGAATGAAATTTATTTGAACTTGTTTCTTTATGATTACGGTTATAATAATTAATATAAAATATTATTATAGCTATTGTAATAATTATTTTTCAGAATGTTGCCAGAATTATTTTAATGAATTTCCATTCCATATTATTCGATTTTTGTGTTATAATTATTTCTACGTTTTCTATTTTTATATATTTTATTGAATGTATTAGGTACTTTTTATTTTGCAATAACAAACACATATTCTTGTGAAGATAACGAACGTGGATATACCTAAAACTTTATAGGTAGGTTGTTAGGTACTAAATATTCACTGAAAGTTATACATTTTGTGAGCTAGTAACTTTTATAGCGTGTGTTGCCAAACTCACCATTTTATGGTCGACAGAGTTTAGTTCAATCGTTGTCGTGGTATAAAAATAAAAACGATATTGGATCAGATAACTATCCAATGAAAATCGTGTTTGTTTATGTGTTGAAAAATGTGATAACATTTTTCGTTGTTCATCAATTTATATTTTTAGGGCATCTGAAAGTCTGATCAAATCTGTGGTTAAATCCTATGTAAGCTGTTCTGATTGGGTGGCGTAAATATTATCAACCAATCAAGTCGCTTGACACAGGGTTGGATGACAGATTACATTGAATAGGTAATTTTAAATTGTGGGTGTGTTTAAATATTAACTTTTTATAAGTATTGTGATTAAACTATAGGCCGTAGGTAACGAATCCAGTGCCATTCTACTAAAAACATGTAAAAATAACCTATTCCCAGTATATTTTAGTTTTTAATATAAAAAAAGGAGTTTGTACGACAAATCAAAGTATGTGCCATGTAAATAAGTAGCGAATAGTTTTAATATAGGTGTAAATAAAAATGTAGTTATTAAAATTAAGAGATATATTTTATATTAAGCAGTACAAATAGCGGTGCCTTCACATACAATAAAAATATATATAAAAAAAAGAATATACACATAACATATTTACATTATACTGAAATAGATGGCTATTTACATATGATTATTATATTTTATGTAGAGAAATATACTAAATACTCAGACCAAATAAAAAACCAAGACAGAGCGCTGTCAACAGTGACGTGAGGCCGGTTTTGTAAACGTGTGTGCACTTAGTGAGGTGTAGTTTGATTGTAAATGTGTCCGCGAGAGAGTGTATGCACAGAGCGGAGGTGTAGTTATGCCATGCTTCACTGTATTGTTCGCACGGCTATGTCTTAGTTTTTATTTGTTCTGAGACTAAATATTACTTGTTGAATAAATTTCGACGTTTTGAACGGCTCATGTTGAGTCATTATAGAAAAGTGTGGGTTATTCTTATTTGTATGTGAATTTTATACTTTTGTATTTTACTTTGTAAGTGACTACGCGTTGAGGCTCGTTTACAACGATGTTTTAAAAAATGTTACTGGTGACTTCAATTACTGGCATTAATTCAGATGTAAACAAAGCTTCAGTTTTATTTCAAATGTAAGGTACTTTTGCAAAAAATCTGAAGCTTTATTTGCTTTTTAAAACATTATCGAAGTAAATAGTTCATTTCGTGGTAAAAAAAAATTTGGGCTTTTATTAAAGATACAAATTCAAAAGATATGCTTATGAAACAGTATTTTTTTTAATAATTTTAAATACAAACAAACTGAAAAGAAGCGAGTTACTTTTATCCATTTCAAATGTAAAACCGTTTTATTTTCGGTAAAAAAATGTTTACCACACCTATTAGTCTCAATAGGTTTCCGTGTTAAATCCCCAAGTAGGTAAACTGTCAAACTATTACGTCGGAACGCTTCGTCTAATCGACGCACTTGAAACATCGCTTCACATAACATTAGCTATAAGTGTAGCATGATTGATGGATTCTGAAGGTCAAACAAGACTGATGGAACTGTAATATTTTATGACGTAATATCAGGGGTGGCAAACTTTTTGAAACTGTGTCTTAAAAACAATGGTTGGCAAAGTTGCGTCAGAGTGCGTTTCATAAAATAATTCATGTGTGTTGGCTCCACTGTTCAATTTAAAAAATCAGACCTATTAGGTAGCGTCGTAGCGTTTTCGTATTGGTCGTACAACAGTCGAGCCAACATTACGGCATAGTTATTATTTGAAGGAACGCACTCTACCGCCATCATAGAAATGTTAGGCTAAAACAAAATATATTCGCTTAATTTTTTTTTATAATGGATCATATTGAGAACACAAAAAATATACAGAATGTAACTTTTCAACGCACTGATTTTATAATTAAAAAAAAATAACAATTCTATTGTTACATTTTGTAGGTATTTCCGGGCGCAGAGATTTTGTCGCGTGTGCCATCCATAGCGTAAGTGCCAAAGGTTTGCCATCCCTGATGTAGGTAGTGTATTGTCTGGAAGTAGACAGTGGATGACCTTGTGTTATTGTCTTATATGGATTCATGAAACAAAACTGCTATTAACGGACTCTAGCTGTGGACTAAGGGGTCTGTTTATAACTTCACGCCTGTATTACCCGAAGGAATAGACAGAGGTGTACCTACCTATGGCTCACCCACATTTCGCCAGTTTTGTTTAAGTCCCATGTAATAGTGGGCGAGCCTATTGCCATCAACCGGGCACGAATCCAGACTCCGGGCTGCTACTGAGAAATTCCAGATAGAAAAAACCCAATAACACTTTATCCGACCTGGGAATTGAACCCAGAACCTAATGCATGGTTAATGGCCCCTCTTACATGGGACTTAAACAAGACTGGCTAATGTGGGTGTACTATAGGTACACCTCGTTTTGTTTTTGAGGGTGGGAAATCATCAAATGACTTCTTCCGCTCTGGGCGGAGCGGGAGGGCTTGTCAGACTATGTCAGACTTATACTGACTAAAACCTACCCTTGTTCCTTCAGTTGCCTGTTGCCAAGGGCCCCGTTATCCCTTTCGGACTTTCCCGCAACCCTGGCATAGGTACACTGCTGCCTAATCCTTCGGGGAATAAAGGCGTGATGTTATATTATGTTAATTCCTACAGCTTCGACTCCATTACAAATTAAATTTCATTCATTAAAATAACCTATAAAGTTATAAACTCCAGATTATCGTTCCTAAAGCTCCAAATTGTGTCCTGAATTGGTACTAGTTCCCCATCAATGCTATAGAGTGTGGGTGCTATGCGAATACAATGAGTTCCACTTAGACCTTCTTCTAAACGACGTGATTCTCGCCCGGACCGTTCACACTTATGTTATAGGTACCTAAGTTTATTGAAAGTGAAGGAACACTTTTAGGAATGACGCACATTTCCTACTGACTGTTATTTTTACCCGACTACAGCGAAGGCAAAAGCCACACGTAATCTGTATGATGTATGCCTTAATTACATGACTTAAGCGGGATACGCTAGGGTAACCCGCGAAATTCAATTTTTCTTACGTTTTTTTACAATTTGCAGGTCAGTATCAGGTTGTATGTTGACCTAAATATTATTAGCGCTCGTAACAAATATGGATTAACAGAATTATAAACATTAAAATCAGCAATACAACTCTCTAAGCTCATGTGCATTGAATGACTATTTCATGAAATCATGACATTTGGCACTTTCATGAACTTAGAGAGTTGTATTGCTGATTCTAATGTTTATAATTCTATAAATCCATATTTGTTACGAGCGCTAATAATATTAAGATCAACATACAACCTGATACTGACCTACAAATTGCAAAAAACGTAAGAAAATTTGAATTTCGCGGGCTACCCTAGCGCAAAGGGTCCCCCGGAATGATCAATTGCAACTGTAAATGTTTACGTCATTGATTTGCTATAGATTGATGCTCAAAATGGTCGTCTAGAAAATGCAACTGAAGTGATTGACAATATTGAAATTGTAATTGATCGTTTCGTCCCTTTAGTAATAACGTGTGACTTCAGCTATACGAAAAACGAAACAAACTGTCAGTAAAATTCATTAAAATTTCAGTGGTTTTTGAGAACGTGGCGATACAAACATACTACAGGTAAAATATAGCACCTCGTGTCACTTGAAGTTTGTTCAAATAGAAAATTCAAATAATGCTTCAAATTACGTAAACGATGCAAAAAGAGTATGTTAGGTTCGTAGCAGGTAGCGTTCTGTAGTTTCTGCCACCCCCATGGGAAGATGGCGTGAGTTTATTTATGTGAGTATCTTCAAACTATGGTAGCAAACACAATTACGAAATGTAGTTTATCATAAAGACAATTCTTGTGTGTTTCGAGAATGAAATATTTCCATATTTGCATGAGACGTTAGCTGAATACAAATATTTTTGAATAGCAGCACTATTTGTCGTAATTTATCTACAAATGCATTCATTTCGACTATTGATTTTATCTGGGAGAGCATTGACTTTTCTCCACAGCTAAAAGTCAGAAATATCTTTGATTCTAGTAAAGTAACCAGTATCATTAGTATTTCAATCCTATTTTATCTGCAAGTAATGAAGGTTATACATTGAAATTGCCAGAGAAGGCAACGTAGAATTTCAATGTCTGTCCTTCGAACAAATTCTCAAACTGAGTCAATAATTGCCGACTTGTCTAGATAAATACAACGTCTTGTTACTGCATTTATTCATTGCAAATTGACATAAGAAAAATCGCGAGAAAATACAGTGAGAAAATGTGCGCCCGTTCCTAATAACCATATAGCTCCTTGATATATTATTCGGTATTAATTTCTGAACTATTTCCTGACATTAAGATTATATTCGGGAAATGAAAAGGAAAGAGTAATTCGTCAACTCGTCCTACATGCCTATGCCTATGGCTCATTTAGGACGTTCTTTTGATTTTCTGCAAGTCGTCTTAGATGGGCCGTAGGCATGTAGGACGAGTTGACGAAGTACCCTCGTCCTACATGCCTACGGCCCATCTAAGAGGACTTGCAGAAAATCAAAAGAACGTCCTAAATGGGCTGTAGGCATGTAGGACGAGTTGACGAGTTACTCTTTCCTTTGCATTTCACGAATAGAAGTATTTATTGGGAGTCTCACAGGAAGATTACACAAACTAATATCACACAGAGAAATAAAAACATCAGTGTATAAAAAGAAAACTGTGCGAGGCTAAAAGGACACCCTATTTCAGAAAATGATATTCATTGTTATAACATTATTTCAGTTTCTCATACTATCATATATTATTATAAGAGGCTTTTTTATCTCAACAACTCACCGATTCATGTCTAAATCTTAGAGATTATTATTCTTGTGATTTGTAACTTGATGCCTTAGTTATTTCTATTCCTAAATGTTTAACTATGTAAAATGTTTATATAAGACGCTGTACATTGTTATTAAGCTACTTAAAATAACAATAAAGACTGTCAGATATTGACAAATTGTTTTATTTAAAATACTAGCGACCCGCATTCGCACGGTTATTACGACTTGACAAAACATCTAGATTTCTTAGTAATACATAACTTTAAATTATCGTATTATACACATTAACCTTCCAGAATAAATTCTCTAAACGAAGGTGAAAACCTCATCAAAATCTTTTGCGTGGTTAAGAAGAACAACGCGGACATACAGACCAACACGAAAAGCGACTTTAATTTATACTGGTACTTAGCTGCATCCGGTTAGACTGGAAGCCGACCCCAACATAGTTGGGAAAAGGCTAGGCAGATGATGATGATACTATGTATATAAATTAATATTTTTTGACTGCCTCGTTGGTCTAGTGGTCGCAACCGCTACTGCTGAACATGATGTTCCAAGTTCGATTCCAAGGTCGGCCAAAGTGTTATTTGGGTTTTTCTATCTGGAATTTCTCTGTAGCAGCCCGGAGTCTGGAGTGGTGCCCGGTTGATGGCAATAGGCTCGCCCCCTATTACATGGGACTTAAACATAACTGGCGAAATGTGGGTGTACCTACTGCCCAACCCTTCGGGGAAACAAAGCTGATCAATGATATTATATTAACAGATATGTTATAAGCGCGCAATCGTGAAGACTCGAAAACATTCCAATTGTAACGTTTTTACTTGTAGTGAAATGTAAAATGAATGAAACGTGGGTATTTGTGCCGCTGCTGCGCGGAACACTTTCGGTTGTTTAGTGAGTGTATAACATATCATTGAAGCTGATGTATTAATATTTTTTAAATATCGCTCGTAAATTGACCACAACACCACGGACCTCGCAAACGGATTTGTAAATGCAGTATTTTTTAATTACCGTAGGTAGGTAAGTACATTCTGATACTTACCCATTATTTTTACACTCCTAATCCCCTTTTTTTCCCATAAATTCTGCCTCTGGAATTTAAATGGTTATAAAGGATGGTAGGTATATTTTTAATGGACATAAAATTTATGTGTATGGAGTATTTTTTTAAAGGGAAACCATTAAACAATGTGATGACGACAATACGATAACAATTTTAACTTCTTTTAACTAACGTTCTCAATCTGCATACGAAAATAGAATAGTCAGTAGTTGAGTAAACTATATTGGATACTTACATCTGTTTTTTTTTTTGACTTTTTTACTTCTTGTAAGTACTACTTAATTTAAGCTAATCAAAGATCAGCAAAACCCATAGTCGGCCCATCACTGTTATTTAATTTTAGTTTGTTTGAAAAATCTTTTATTTATTTAATTTTAAGTTAAGATTTATTTGATACTTTCAAAATACTCCTATTTTCTATAAATTAATTTAAAGGTTTATGCATGATACTTTCAAAATACTCCTTATTGCCGGTATTTTAATTAATTTTCGCATTATTGTCTCCAAATTTTTAATTGGTTGTTCAGAAAACTCTGGGACGAGTACGTAGGTAACATAGATAGTAGGTAATGTATCTAACCGTTATTTTCTTTCTCATCGTTTTAGACAAACATTCCATCCTATTAATCGCATAGAGTACATATTTGCAAAGGAAAACAAACTGCTCTGTCGAATAAAACATTAATATTTATCGTCGCTTCAACATCAAATACGGTTTTGAGTTGTTTATTCTGATTCTGATAATTTCGTTGAGTTGTGATAAGCTTCATACATTTTAATGAGAGATATATTATGTAGGTACCTAGTTATGTTGAACTTACTTAGGCGGGGTAAACAAAAATACCTGGGGGGCCTAGACAAAATCCCTTTTCTGTAAGCGTTAACGCCAACGGAAAGATCAAATTGTATGGAGGTGACAGCAGCAGTCACGTGATATCTCTAAAGCTAATTTCAACTCCATACAATTTGATCTTTCCGTTGGCGTTAACGCTTACAGAAAAGGGATTGTCTCTAAAGCTAATGTCAACTCCATACAATTTGATCTTTCCGTTGGCGTTAACGCTTACAGAAAAGGGATTTTGTCTATAGCCTCTGAGCAGCTAAGCGGCTGTGCATCGATCGAGGATATTAAGGTAGATAAACTTTAGTCCGAACATAAGAATATTTTAATCTCTAAACATTACAAAAAAAACGTTAAAACTGTACACCAAACGTCCAGATCGGTTGTAAAGTAAGACCCAAAGAGTATAATAATAATTGGTAAGACCTGTAGAGGAGTGTTTTACAAACTGACAGGAAATAAATTTTTGCCAGTCTGGAAGCAGAGATGCTTCCCTCGCTCGGTCAATAAACACGAAGCCAAAGGAGTAGATATGTAGGTAAGGAGTGTAGCAGGTGGTGTTGTATAGTTTCTCCTGGTGTAGGCAGACATGGGAAGAAGGCGAGAGTTTATGCAGGTACATAATATAGTACCTGCCTAACTAATAAAACTTACACATATTCTCAGTAAACATTAGAAACACTGTAAATAAGTTATTATTATTCCATAGATAAATAATACCTACATTAATAGATATAGTTTCTGACTTTTTTATAGGGTTGGGCGTTGCAGAAACTTGCTTTACCCAATAGAAAGAAAAATATTTTATTAGGGACACGAACAGGAAATAAAACAATAAAAACACACTTTAAAACTAACAAAATCATGAAAACAAACGCGCTTATTTAGGTACAAAGTTGTATCACCATGTGTGCCAATTGCCAATTGATTTTGTTGTCTCCTAAAACATCATTGCATACAACTTTATTTCACACAGGTGAAAACAGATACCTATCTGTTTTCTAATATAGGTACCTAATCCAGTTACAGCTGATCCCCAGCTGATTGACATAACGTGCCTACGTTTCAGACAGTTAGGGTCATCAGTTACACAGATCCTATGCGCTACATCGTATTGGAAGATAGGATTTGTCGCAGCGAGTAAAGATCTACTGACCCACTGGCTCGAGCAAATGTACAGTCAATCAAATAGTTAGGGACTTAAATAGACTAAATTGTCTTCGGTTAAGGTTAAGGTTAGAATAAAGAAAGACGGTAGGTACCTCAGTTTATGTGCGGTAAAGGTATTGTGTGATAAATATTTTATTACTGAAAACACATATGCCAGGGATGCCCGCCTAGTCTTCTACGTATGTACTCGTATTGTGTGGAAGGGCGACTTCTGCTCTGTTAGGTTTGAATGGTTCAAAGACCGACTTTGCGAACCCAATTTAATATGTGTGAAAACAAAGTCAATTTCTGTAACAATTCCACATTTTGAGATATTATGATTTTTGCAATTCGATAAAAAAATAACTGCGCATCGCAAATAAGGAGTGGCACAGGGGTGTCTCCCTCCTCTCCCCGAAATCAGTTAGGTAGATAACATTTATTTTGAGGTTATTTTCATACGAACGAAAAAAAATAAAAAATAACGGTGCATCTCTGGCAAGAAGGAGTGGCACAAAGGGGACCTCCCTCTCCCCCCCCAAAATCAGGGAGATGGTGTCAATTAAAAATAATACTTACCTTCGTTTCTGGTCTGCACTCTCTCTCTCGCAACAATCTCTTTTAACATGTGTACATTTCACAGAAAACTCGGATTAGGGTACTACCTACGTCTTTCAATGGAATACGAAGTGACATGCGCGTTCATTAGTCCGTTATACAACGTGACACGGTATTAGGCGCGAGACGTGACGGCTATGTAAATTACATACCGATGTTGTTTATTTTGCTTCAGCCTGTTGTAAATATAGGTGAGTAGGTAGAAAGGTAGGGACGCTTCGTTTACAGTTTGGTTTTATATTGTTTCTTCTTTGCCGGGTGACAAGATAAATGACGATTCTAAGCCGCCGCCGCCGTCTCCGGGACATCACCGAGAACGAGATGACGGCGCCGAAGTAGCGATACATACATTTAATATGGCCAAGTGTCCACCGCACGTCCGTCACCCGCGGCGTCATGCTGACCGTCAAAGTTTCCAGTAGTTCGGCGCGACCGCTGGAACTCGACCCGAGTTTGTGACGGACCAACACACGTCAGCGTCGAGCTTCAAAGCACGCTGCCGTTGGCTGAATCTGCAGAAGTCCTGTCACCGTCGCTGTTCGCCCGGTTTTTGTTTTATCTATGAGGCCATACGTGGACACACGATTGCCGTCATCGGGATGTCACGGTCGGTTCGAATAATCTCGTTTCTCGGTGACGTCCTGCGGTGGACAAACGCCCCTACTGGAGGACGGACCTGTCTATGAAAATGAAAATTTTCCTTTCCTCTATTCATCACCCACTGTTTTTTTGGTAACTTTTTACTTATCTCATGTAAGGCCTTTTTGGTTCAAAAACCTCATGACTTTTCTTTCATCAACAGACCATCAGATCTCTACAATAACGGCAGTTAAGGAACTGCCCACTACACAAGAATAACAGCAAACTTAGGCTTGCTATTGTAATCGTAATATCAATTTCCTCTCCCAACAATTCTGTCGTCTTATTCTCGACCCAATTTAGATTATGGTCCAATAATATCGAAGTTTTCTCAGACGATTGCGATTAGAGATTACGAACAGACTCGGTTATCTTGTTCCACGATACCTACTTCTATTGTTATGAGTCGAGATATCCGTTGATTGGGGCGCTGATTTGACAATTTGTGTGATTTTAGTTGTGCCTCAGATTATGTTATACCTACTGTAGGAGTCTAGGAGGTATTGTTGTTAGGAGCGTAGGTAGTTTGGAATCCTGCCAGGGTTGCGGGAAAGTCCGAAAGGGATACCGGGACCTTGGCAATAGGCAACTGAAGGAACACGGGTGGGTCAGTAAAAGTCTGACACGCCCTCCCGCTCCGCCCAGAGCGGGAGAAGTCATTTGATGATTTACCAACATAAAAAAAACGGTAGTTTCAAAATAGCACCATAAACTGAAAAGTTTTGTAATATAGTACACATGCACATACCTAGGTATTTATTCTTCAAAATAAGAAAAACGGAAAAAAATATTCGGCTGTACGGAACCCTAAAATAGAATAGAAAAAAAAACAAGTTTTTATGTCGTGAATATTATTATTTTACCAAACCCCAGTCTTCGAACTACCCTCAAGGTCGTTGAAACACATAAAGAGATTGAATGCAGACAAAGGGGTGTGTTTATTAGTTAGTTAGAAATATAATAAGTGTTGGAATGCGCGTCACGTAGTCAGTCAGTATGAACGCGGATCGTAGTCTGAAGTCTGAATAGGTACCATTTAGTAAGCTTATTGATGTGTAAATATGTGCTTTATGGATGAAATATAGTGCTAATAGAAATTTCAGTGGCTGTGGTGAAGGTTTTAGATGAGAAATTACTTTAATAACGATGTTATTGCCTGTTTGGTTTATGAATAGGTATATAACCGCCTTATTCATGAACGCTGCTTAAAGTTAAGTTATGAATTAGCAACTGTTTAACCATACATTTTTGACGTTTATACAACTCTTTAACTGTAAGAAACGTTTATGAATAAGAGGAGAGAGAAGTGCCTACGAAAAAAATTGGTTGTCTGTAAAGTCGGTTTACGGACGATAGTTTAATGTGACAACGTCGATCGAGCCTTTCGCTCGCTCGTGTAGCGCTCTCGCTCCGATCGTAACGGGGCAATGGGCGTAACGGGACAATGAACGTAACGGGACAATGGGCGTAACGGGACAATGAACGTAACGGGACAATGGGCGTAACGGGACCAAGCGCGTAACGGGACAATGAGCGTAACGGGACAATGTGTCATCCTTTTTCGTGCGTGCAGCCGGCGTTCAACGATTTATTAGACGTTGTCACGTCAATAATTTTAACATTGTAAAGCGGTCCCTAGACGATCATGCGGCATGACATGCAATTGTCACAAGAATTATCGTGTTGCATGAAGCATGGTAATTCACGCTTATTATTGTTATACGGTGAAGTATGTAAGTATGTATCGGTCTGCGTGTGCGTCCACCGCTAATTAGCCAGCTAAGCCAACATGTATGAAAAACTAACTGAACTAAATTAGTTTAGCTGGCGGTGGAAGATCCGCTGAAAGGAACAGAAACATACGTACAAAAGTGATGCTTATTTCTACAGAAATCTCTTCCAGAATAACTGCGATAGGACAGAGGAAAAAGGCTCTTAAATACTGGCGCGACTTGTCGCGCGACGCGAATTTTAACCAAACAATTTCTGAGAAAACTTCACGGCGAACAACGCGACGGCGGGCGTCGTCAACAAGTCGCGCCAGTATGTAAGAGCCTTAAAAAGAGATGTAGACACCGTGTGACACACAAGAGAAAATGAAAATACCAGACACAAAAGAAAAAAAAAATCAATTCACTTCACTACATATTACAAAACAAACTCAAAAACTACTGCACCCATTTTCATGCTGTTTTCACCAATGGATAGAGTGGTTCTTGAGGAAGGTTTTTGTATATAATAACCGACATCCACGTGGGCGAAGCCGCAGCCATCAGCTAATATTAAATAAAACATTATTTTTTCTTATATAAATGTAGATTAATCTCGAATACCATAAACTGCGAAATGGCTAAGAGACCGACTAGACAAAACGTACCTATATAGTTTTGAATATAAAACAAGAACAACAAGATTATTATGTTTATATTAAACAAAATTAATTAACTTATACTGCTGACTTTACTTTGTAGCAATTTGTTTGAACAGCAATTTAATTTTAAACTGTTTGATGGTTAATTATGTTTTGATAGAATTTTAAATTACCAAAATAATTGGCAAAACAAGGATTAATTACTTAATATAAATATATAAATACTTACTTATTTTTGGTAAATAGGTAAATTAAATTAACAGAGAATGCGGGAAATAAATCGAATACTGTTGTGACCAATCAGTCTATGTCCAAAAAGGATCTCCTGACTGTTCATTAGGGTGAACTGGTGCCTACGCTTATCTCAATCAAATCCGCCTTGCCTTTTGCCAACTATGTTGGGGTCGGCTTCCAGTCTAACCGGATGCAGCTGAATACTAGTATTTTACATGGAGCGACTGCCTATCCACAACCCAGTAACTGGGCAATACGATACCCCTTGGTAAGACTGGTTGTCAAACTTTCGGGCTTCTGACGACCCGTAACGACTGTCAAAGATCCACGAATGACAGCCGGGACCAATGGCTTAACGTGCTTTCCGAGACACGGAGGAGTCTCGGTATGTAAAGATGGTCACCCATCCATAGACCAACCCCGGTAAGCGTAGCTTAGCCTGATGGATCGACCCGTTCGGCTGTTATTACTTAGCCACGAGCTCCTCTGGCCCTACGCTTATGTGCTTATGCCTATGCTTATGAGGTGCATATGTATGAACGTAAACGAAGCAAAAGGAGTATGTAAGGATCGTAGCAGGTACAGTACGACACAACTTAGATGTAGCATCGGCAAAATTTGTAAATCCGATCACAATTCGAATTGAATGGGCCTTCAAAATCACTAATCTTTATTACTGCTTTAGGTGAAAATGATCTTTACGCCAACGCAATAACTTGTTGTATAACCCAATACATTCGTAAAATTGAAATGAATGAATGCTTTTCAAATTTATGCTACATCTAAGTTGTATCGTACTGTAGCGTTCTGTAGTTTCTGCCTAGTAGGCACGAGTTTGTATGTTGATATGTAAATAAAATAAAATAATTATCTAGGTACACAAAAACTTACTCCTAATTACTTAAAAATCATTTCTTCTTGCAGTAATTTTCCCTAAAAACGTTCTACAACAAACTTTTAAAACTTTCTCTAACTACCCTTCTTTGCGTGATATTTTTGACCATCAACTTAAACATAAAATATAGCACTTTAAACAATACAAAAGCACTAATACTTATAGAAATATTCACTATGATTAATAATTCTATTTCGAAATATTGGGACCAGGGGACATGAAGCGTGGGTGAAACAAGATGGCCGCCGCTGTGACGTAAAACGTACTCTATGGCGTCAACGGCGCGGACCGGCGCAGGCGCAGGCACGTCGAAAATTATTGTGCGTAGACGATGCATGTTAATGCGGTAGCTGGAAATAAGAAGGTAAGGGCTAGAATTGGTCACTATTAGCACAGATAACATAATGGGTCTATTAACAGAATTTTGATTGAAAATATATGATAGTCCCGGCACGGAATAGACTTTATATCCACCGAATAGAAAATCTATAAGGGCTTACAAAAATGTTGGAAAACACCCTATTTTCTAATTCCGTGTCCTAATAGAAAGCAATCGTTGCGCGAATACGTGATCATCGCGTTCATTTGTCACTCATTATTCTGGCAGACTGTTTTTTTAAATCCGAATTATTGAGCAAAATAGTAAATTAAAATCGGAAGAAGTAACATTAAAAAAATATAACACTAAGCTATTATTATATAATGCTAAAATACAATGCATAGAATAAGTATTTTTTTTTTTTTTTTGTTATTCGATATGTTTTAAGCAGTGTAAATCGACTTTTATCGAGAGACGTGTGGGCCTTCATTGACAAAAACACATTTTTTTTCTTTTTTTGTTATTCGATATGTTTTAAGCAGTGTAAATCGACTTTTATCGAGAGACGTGTGGGCCTTCATTGACAAAAACACATTTTTTTTCTTTACTAAGTGGAATTTAGGCTTTTATTCGAGAAACAACTAAGTTCATAGTCACCTTTCGTTCCTCATAGTATGTTCAATAATATTCTTCAACTCCTCATCGTCAACGTCTTCCAAGTCGAGTGTACTGCCAATTGTGTGGCGCAACAGTAGCTCCATGTTGCGCGACTGGTCGGCTGCTAGTAGCAGTCCTAGAACCGGTACTGCTGCAGCTATTGCTTCGTCCATAGACTGTTGTCCACACTGGCTTATAAAGAGTCGGATGTTTGGATGCTCTGAAAAGGAAATTGTGTTTTGTATGAGTTATTTTACTGAATCATGACCTAAAGATAACACCAATAACTCGAAGAAAACAAAATTAAAATTAAGCTCCGGCTACACTTCCCGCGCGGGATACCTACGAGACGCCATTCTACGCGTCGATTGTTTTAATGAGTAGGAATTCACGCGACTATTCGCGTCAGTTCGAACACTCCAGCAAACAGACAGCTGTGCTGCTGGGGAGTTTGTTGCGCCACTTCTTCTTCCCAGCTATAACACTAGGTAGTGGTGAAGGTTGGTCGTTTTGGGGGACTGTATTATGTAATTTTAACGTTCGAGAAGTACTGATTCTCAGCCTAAGTTGCCTTTACTTTTGATTTGATCTGATTTCGGTTTTAATTTGTTGACACAATCGGCGCGAACGCATTTCGCCCAGTATCACGCGCGGGATTCGATTCTGTTTGGCCAGAGAGCGAACTAGCACTATTACAATTAGATGCATCATGAAAAATAGAAAGTTATAGGTAAAATACGTTCAAATGTAGGTTCTTTTTCCTTGCAATAACCATGATAAATCCTATACGTGTGCTACTTTATTTCTTAGTATGGATCAGTGCAATAAGCTTGTCGGTTTTCAGCTTAGTATCAACTTCCCGTTGGTATGTCACGATGCATTAGAGAAGTAACTTTGCAAAAGGTATTAGAGCTGTTTGATGCGAACACTGTATAAAACTCGTTCCTAGTAAAGGCTAATCTCAATTCCCTGTGAGTGTGCAATAGCAACATGAATGTAGTTTTTCATTGGGAATTGTAGCTTGTAGCTGATTTGACTAGACAGTTTCGTTACTCGTGAATTAGAATTTTATTTATTTGTAAGAATGTAATTTTACATAGTATGGTGTTTATTTTTGTTAGTTCCTAAATTCTACCACAAATAATGGTGTACAAATATTCACTTGTCATTCTTGACTTGACAAATAAAAAGAATTGTGATTTACAAATATGTCCACTATGAGTTAGTAGGTATTATTAAATAATAATAATAATAATAAATTTATTTGCATACATACATTTACCTATTTTACAATGTGTAACTGAATTCTTGCAAAAAATCTATACTAATACTTTACAATGGCAATGTGGCAACAATTTCAGTTTAGGTAAAGAGATTAGCGTCTGTAGCCGAACTAGGCATAGCCTGTATTTCGGCTATCAGCACCATTCCCCTCGAGTATTATAATACAAGAATAGGTGCCAGGCAGTAGAGGCATAATAATTAAATCAGTACTACAGAAATACAGAATAATAGTTGTTAAGTAATCTAACTAAGTGATTTGTAAAAAGGTAAGTACATAATTTTATACAATAAAATAAAATAAATGGATTGAGTGTATGTGTGGGTGTGTGTGGTGTGTGTGGTGTATGTGTTTGTAGGTGTGTGCGTGTGTGAAAATAATAATGTAGTGAAAGTGAGGGTATGACTATGCGTGAGTGAAGGTGAGCTATGTTGCAAGTGTAACTTTGATTGTCTGTGCTCAATATCCGTAATTTTTAGAGTGGCAAGTATATTAGTTGTTCCGTCTCCTCGTAGCTCAATTTTTGCAAATATTGGGTTACTTTTTGTTTACATTGTTTACTGGTCAATGTGTATATATTTATTGATTTGTTTAGCTTATTATAAAGGTAAGGGCCCAGAAAAATTGCAAATCTTTTACCAAAGGTTGTTTTAAATGTGGTTAGATAGTCACATACATGATGTTTACGACGTCTCTGTAGTAACATTGGATTATAGGGCTGTTTCTTATGTTCTTGCAGGATAATTTTAAGAATAAATAACTGTCTTACTGTCAAAACCTCGCACAACTGGAACAATGTAGTAGTAGGAAAGCGCATCGGTTTAAACGTGCTAACCTTCAGTATAGCTCTCTGGGCGACCTCTGCTGCCTTTAGCGTGGTTTTGCAGCAACCTCCCCAGGATGAAAGGCAGTAGGCAAGAAGCGACTGACACAGGGCCTGATATATTCGCTTCAGCAGTGCAGGGTCCGCGACATGTCGTAGGTTTTTGAATACATATATTAATTTTCGTACTCTATTACAAAGAATTGTAGGTATTATTATATAATGTATTTAGGTAATGGTTACTTTAATAAAATGTAAATAAATAACTATCTCGTAAAGATAACAGAGGGGCAATTCTCGTATTTGTAAGAATCTTTGTATTTTAATCTGAGTGTCAGTCTGTCAAAAATCCTTTTTCCCTACATTTTTTTGACATTGAGTGTCGCTGAGTCAAGATTGCGACTAAAATCTAGTCGCAATCTTGACTCAGCGACAATCAAACGCAAAATTTTACGAGTAACAATGTCGAGGAATACCTATGGCGAGGCATTTTACAGGAATGTTGCCCTATTCGTCCAAAAACCTGGTCAAAAACAAGGTCATTTCCGACAATTCCATGCTGAAACTGACTGCGGGTGAAGTCGCGCGATTAATTGCAAGAGTTTAAACACCTCCATACAAGAAATTCATCCCGCATCCCGCGCGGGATGAGCCTCAGTTTGGCCAGAGCTTAACCATGAGCGAAAATAGCCCTCGATTGAAAACTACGAAAAAATCAGCATACTTACTCAACAATTCAGCTTGAGGGAACCACTTTCCGATCTTCACATTATATGGCAAGTTTATGACATCATCATCCCACTTCCACAGCACGTTGAAAGACAGCTTGCCAAACGCACTGATGAGCTTGCGTAGTGTAGGCTCAGGTACCATCCAAGGACGTATGTTGGTGCCCAGGCTGACGTAGATCACGCCATACATGGATGAATCTAGGTAGTCTTGCAGTTCCTGGAACATTGAGGTTACTTGATGTAAATTATGGAACTTGAATGTGATGAAACTAGCACTGGCAGTTGGCGTTATAATAAAAATCGGCTTAAAACTATCTGTAGACAAGATCTTATGATGTGAGATACATACGATCTCTCTCTCATGGTTATGGATTTATGGTTCATCTTAGAAACTGTTCAGTTCTGTGGTTGCCACCATTCCCAGTGGGGGTAAATTTTCCGCTCGGTTTGGTTGGTGGTAGGGCTTGTTCTAAGTCCACCTGGCTAGCTACAACCATCTTATCTAAGTCTGTCGCCATAGCAACAATGTTAACAGCATTTTTGTGTTACGGCAGTTAGAGATACGGTAACCAGTTCCTCTGTGGTTGAAGATTCCGGGTGAATCTCGCTTACACCTTCGGCCTGATCATCACTTACCATCAGGTGAGATGCAGGCCAAGAGCTTCCCCGTACTGAATAAAAAAAAGTTTCACAATATAAAACTGCCGTGTGATTAGACTTGTGACTTACCTCTGTCATCTCCGTCTTACGATCTCTATCCTGCAAGTGCGTCGCTCCTAAATGCATCACATTTCTCGGCACAGGACGCGTTCCTTCCCAAACTGGATGAATATTCAGCATCAGCATCTCTATCTTTTCCACCTGCTGTTTTAAAGAAGGAACGTTACCAAACAGACTCTTGGCCAATGCATTTTCCTCTTTCTCAAGTACGTTGTACATGGAGTTCATTTTCCAATAGTCGTTCAATGCTGCAATTTTTTGCCAGATGTTTAGATTCCAGACTTCATGTTGCAAACTTGTTGGATATAGCAAAGGGTGTGTTGGACCACCCAGATTTATGTAGTCATTAAAAACTGGGCCAAAAGAACTGATGGTGACTACAGGAGCATCGGAGATGTAGGTCCAGAAGAGTGTGGGCCGAATCCAGGCTTCTAATAACAGAAGATCGAAGGTTTCATTGTTTTTTATAAAGCTTTGGACTTCAGGAACTTCGAATTGTTTCACAACAACTTTGGCAACAAGTTGTAGAACATATTTTAAGCCCCCATTGCTGTATTTGTCTTTCCCTGAAATTTCTTTAATATACCTTTCTTGCCAAACTTCGTTTGTTACTTCGGATACATCGATTTCCATTAGGTTGTCAGGTGATGCTCCTCTAGGGTACTCCGGTAGTGGTGTGATTAGTACTACTTCGTGATCTCGATGAATTAGTTCGTGTATTATTGATCTATGGGCGCTCTGATGGCTTATCAGTGGCGTTGGAAAGACTGCCAATATTCTTGCTGTTTCGGTTTGAACAAAAAATGAGACATTTATTATGAGACACAGTAACATCGTTTTTATTTTTATAGGATTTAGTTTCCTCTCGAATGTTATAACTAAAAACTATGTTCAAATAAAGTGAACAGTTAATTGTAACAACACTTTCGATCTAAGCAGCGACTGATGGCAAAAAGAAACATTATGATAATAAAAATTACATGTTAATTATTGATACAAGTGATTGAGTGCATAATATTTGCACAAATGCCTCCTTCATGTCATTTAGCTCTCTGTAGGTGAAAGTTTATTAGCCTCAGAATATGAATTGATGGTTTGTAATTAATTAATTAATGTATTCATCATTCTCTTGTCCTTATTCCAATTAATTTGGGGTCGGCGCATGTCTGCTTCGTCCATACTTCTCTATTAGCCGTCAACTCAGTAGTCACCCTCTTTCTAGGCATATAATTCTCCACACAGTCTATCCATTTAACGTAAATGTAAGTCAGGGTAAAAAGGAAAGTGCCTGGTAAAACCACGGTCAACCATCAGGGTCCCCAAGCTTCAAATTAATTTACCAGCTGTGCGCCGGTAAGTAAATTTTATCAGCATCAGTATTCTACCATCATCATCTGCCTAGCCTTTTCCCAACTATGTTGGGATCGGCTTCCAGTCTAACCGGATACAGCTGAATACCAGTATTTTACATGGAGCGACTGCCTATCAGATCTCCACAACCCAGTAACTGTGTAATACGATACCCCTTGGTAAGACTGGTTGTCAGACTTTCGGGCTTCTGACGACCCGTAACGACTGTCAAAGAGCCACGAATGTCAGCCGGTATGTCAGCCTATCACGGTCTAGTCGCCTCACTTCTACGATACGGAATTATTTTTTGGGGTAATTCCCCGGATAAGGGATTACTATTCAAGGCACAAAAAAGATGCATTAGAGCCATGTGTGGTCTGAAAACAGATGACAGCTGTGCACCGTACTTCAAATCATTAAAAATACTAACGCTACCGGCGATATACATATTAGAAATTAGTATCTTCGTCAAAACCAATCCCAACCTTTTTGAAAAAATTACTATGGTACGAAATGTTCCAATTCGTAGTCAGTACAAAAATTCTTTGAGTAATTATAAATGTAAAACAGCATTAGTAAACAAGAGTGTCCTGGGTATGGCTCCACGGATTTATAATAAAATTCCAGACGCCATGAAAGAATTAAACTTTACACAATTTAAGAAAAAAATGAAAATGTTCCTAATTGATAAATGTTATTATACTATTGACGAATACTTAAATGACGAATTAATTTAGAATTACAATTAATAAGAAGTATTGACAGTATTTGACATTTTAATTATTTTGACATAGATTTTTTGACATTTAATAATTCCTCATTTAGGTCTGACATAGTTGAAGTTTTTAATAGTATGTAATCGTTTAATTTATTTTCTTATCTAATATCATAATTATGCATGATTTTTAAAAATATTTCAGTAAATTTTAATTTGTATTACCTACTCAGCTAGATTTACACACCATATTTGTACGCCTCCTGGCATAACATAGCGCTCTGTATATCAAACATAAGATCTGTATATCTTTACCTATGTTAACAAATAAATAAATACAATACAATACAATACAATACCGGGATCAACGGCTCAACGTGCTTTCCGAGGCACGGAGGAGTCTCGATGTGTGAAGATGGTCACCCATCCACGGACCAACCCCGGCAAGCGTAGCTTAACGAGCTTAGCCACCAACTGCTCCTTTCTAACAGCTACACAGCCGGGTAGAAAACACTGACACAGGTTCAGGGAAAGTCTGATACGAGTGATTCTATTTACCTACATCTCTGGTCCATAAACAAACCCTAACTTGCTTGTTTACATCTGTGGGCTATCAATAAATTCACCGAAACGTTTAAATACGCCAGAAAGGGTCTAAAAGAGTGTATTATTTAATTAAAGATACTCATTAAGTATGTGTTACACGACTCTTCAGTAATTATTTTCCGAGAAACGTGTGTATTTGGCACATGCTTGGCGCTAACGTAATAGAAAACTTTGTCTGATGTTGACTCCGGGTCGCTCTTATAGGAATTATATTACCACTCACAACTTTAAGGCCGGCTTTTTTCAAGCTTCTTAGGTATCAAAGCAGTACCTCAGCCCCCACAATCGACAAGCCATCGTAACAAATGACGAAAACACTGCACAACACACACAACGTACTCATAAATCAGAACGTACCATACAATCAATAATAAACCTTATCCCATCAAACACAGCGTGTATTTACCATGCGCCGTACATACTCACACTTAAACATAGATACGGCACACTAGATGCGTTTTCCGCGCTCACAAAAACATTTGATGCTACGTAATGCATACATGCTCAAAAGGGGCGGGCATTAAAAAGTATAGGTACAGCGACTGAACACTTGTGTGTGTTCAGTCGGGGTTCTTTACTTTCTAATGCCCGCCCCTTTTGAGCATGTGTGTAACTCTAGGGAAGAGGGGTTGATATTTATAAATATTTGATCGATAAAAATATCGATGAAAACCGGATATTATTATCTATGATGAAAACCGACTGCAAAAAAGAGAAGTATTTTTGGGGCGTATTTTGACATCATTAAAACCAAATTAAGTAAAATATAATTCAAAATTCAAAAGTCATTTATTAATAAAACTGAAATAAAATGCATATAAACTCTAAAAAAACTAGATCTATAGGTAATTATTATATACTAACGGCTGAAATAACTAGAACGAAGTGTGAAATATGTACCTACTATGTTTAAAAAAAAAACATATCCGTGTTATTTATGAATAAAACAAGTGTTACACTTCTATAAATTTCACTCCACATAAAATTTCCATACCAGGGGCCTTTTAGGAAAATCGATTCTTAATGAGTAAACTCCAATAATATTATTTAATATAAATAAGCAAATGTAAAAAAAAAAACACCGTAACAACGAGTAACAGTTATCGATATCCATATCTCAGCGCGGTTGACAAATTGCAGAATAAACTTTCATAGTAATATATACGACAATCGACATTATTGTCGATAGCCTACGTTAGAATGTCTCACCACATCACTAACTTGTCGCGCGCCGCCCGGCGTACTAAGCGAGCTAACGCTTACGTAAAGTATCGTTTTGTGAGTTTTACATTGCTTTTCCAGTCCCTTATCGACAAACACTTAGGTAGTAGTTAAGAAGCAATGTATTTACTGCAAACATAGTACGGTCGCTATGATATTTGAAAACAAAAATAATGTAGTAAAGTATCGTTTTGTGATTGTTACATTGCTTGTCCAGTCACTTAGTGACACACTTAGGTAGTAGTTAAGAAGCAATGTATATACTGCATAAATAGTACAGTCGCTGTGATATTTGAAATGAAAAATAACGTAATAGAGGCAAGAACTCAACCGGCGGGGGTGGCGGGCTCGCAAAAATTGGCACACGTCCGACCTCCAACACGTTCCGCTCGGGACTAAAGGACGCGTGACGCGCGCATTAAAAGATGAAACCACTTAGTTTTGAAATTAGTGGTATAAATATTTTAATATTTCACATTATGTCAGCGCATATTTAACACATTTTTTACGACCTTTATTATGGTATAAGTTTTATTATTCAAAGCCTAATAAAACTCAAATAAAATAAGAAATTAGACCGAAATTAGACTTGTCTTTGCGATTTAATTGGATGCAGTAAAGTGCAAGTAATCGTGTATCGCATAGCCGGAATCTAAAGATCGAAGTATGAATTATGTACCTAATGTTTTTTTCAAAATTTAAATCCGTGCTATCTACGAATAAATCACAATAGAAAACGACGGTTTTTAGGGTAACATCGCCTTAACTTAGTTTAGTTGTTCCTTCCAATAAGGAAATATTATACTGGTATACAGTACGACACAACTTAGATGTAGCATCGGCAAAATTCGTAAAACCGACCGCCATCCGAACTGAGTGCGCCTTCAAAATCTCCTTTCTTTATTACTGCTATGAGTGAAAATGATCTTTACGCAAACGCAATAACTTGTAGAAATATAACCAAATACATTCGTAAAATTGAAATTAATCAATGCAAATTTTCAAAATGCTACATCTAAGTTGTGCCGTACTGTACCTACCTTTGTTAAGAAAAAGTTTATTGTTTTGATTTTCGCTTAGTGAGAGGAAGTGGGAAACTAAATATGTATGACTGCGTGCTATATCTCCATTAATTGGTACACACGGCTACACATCAAGCTATACATTTCCAGTTTATGCTGATCTCGCAATGTATAGAATTTCCGTATAATGCGAGGTCAGCTTATACTGGCTGGCTGGCTACTGGCTAAATGTATGGCTTGATGTATAGCCGAGTGTATTGAGAAATAAAATGAAAGAACTCGTTTTCGTTGACTAATGAGGTTTTATCATTATTCTTTCACACATTGAAGAATGCGGCCATATGTTTAAAGCTGGTATAAAGACAACGTGTGGTCTTATCTGCACATAACCTCTAGACAACGTGTTATCGTGCTTTTTATCTGGAATTTATCAGTAGCAGCCCGGAGTCTGGATTTGTGCCCGGTTGATGGCAATAGGCTCGCCCCCTATTACATGGGACTTAAACATAACTGGTGTACTTTAGGTAAACTTCTGCCTAACCTTTCGGGGAATACAGGCGTGATATTATGTTATGTAACCTCTAGACAAATTCTGAAAATATGAAATCCTAACTGAGCAGGGTAATCAGATTAACTCGCCTACTACATTCTAAAAGCCTTCACATTTTCCCTGAATTTCAGATTATCACTTAGAAACCTACTTGTTAAACATAGTTCAGTTCCTAAAGTTTTAGGACTGATGCAAATTACTTCGTTGTAATTGTGAAGAGATCGTTCAACTTGTTAATATGGCTGACAGAAAAGGGATCTTCAAACCTGGCCGGAAACTAAGACAAAAGGTGGACTTGGAAGTTCAAATTAATATCCTTCCACTTAGTTGCTTTCAGGATGGATCCAGTGTTGATGTTTAATGGAAATTAATTTAATTTTGCGGTTGATAAGGTTTTAATTTTGGAGTAAAATAGATAATTAAATTACAAATATGACAAATTTTGTCAATGGTAAATTAGGAATAGGCCAAAATCCAAATATGTAATAGGGGTGATAGATAAGATATTCTGTAAGAATCTCAACGTGAAAACTTCGGTGAAGTGAGCTGTCATCAGGTGAAAAGACAGTTCACTATTACTTATTTGGATTTTAGCTGCCTGAACACACAGAGAAGAAAATAATGATATTTGTCAAATAAAAGTTCGTTTGAGACATGTCAAAATATATGGCGTGGTAAATAGCGTAGTCGTAGACATTGGTTTTTACCAAAATCTGTAGATATTCAAGAAAACAGCAGACACATACAAATGACGTGTAAATGGTTTCGTTTACGTAAATCCAATTATGTAAAGATAAACATAATCAGATGACCATGGTGTTGCTTTAATTCTGATTGCCTAGACTAGGGGTGAATGACACCCTGCCAGGGTTGCGGGAAAGTCCGAAAGGAAACCGCGGCGGGACCTTGGCAATAGGCAGCTGAAAGAACGGGTGGGTTTTTTCTCAAATGACTTCCCAACGTCAAAAAAAAAAAAAAAGGGCTGAATGACACAGTTCCTTGAGCAGAAAATAACAATACGAATACTGTTTTTATTTCGAACATCAACACCTTAATATAGAAAAATAAAGATAGTTTTAGGATAGATGCTCTAATGGTATCCATTTAGTTTTTACGTTGTCTTATTAGACAAAAGAAAAATCCTGTTTGTTGCACAGCATATTCCGAGATTCTAGTTCCTTGCCAAGTCAAATGTGAATATAGTAATGTCCTAAAACCTATGTCATGTGATTTATAGTAGTACAGTCAGCTATCAGTGGTAACTATCTGATATTGACAGCGCCGTTATGTCAAAGCAGTAACGAAGGTTTTTGTAGCACAAGTGTTACACTTGCAGTTGATTGTACGTGAACTTCTTTCTTTTTGATTTATGTATTCATGACACGTTTGGGACCTCGCCTCGCTTGAGCCTCCCTGACATTTAAATTATGTGATTCTGAAAATGTTCTAAACCTCTGTTACACGTATCGGCAAGTTTCGCACAACAGCGTTCTGTCATTTTATGTTTGTTGGAATTTATCGGGTTCGCTTCATATCGGTTTGGCCATATGCCAGCGTGATTTGGCAAATGACCTAATTGATGTTAAGCTGTGATATCTATTCTATTTATCGTCGGAATCTAAAAACTTATTGACAATCTAATGAAGAACATTTTTTTTTAATTGGCCCTCTTTTTTTTTCTGACCTTTTCTCACAGTTAGAGCGGTAGCACGCGCGTTGCAAAGTTTCAAGTCAAGTTCTTAAAATCCGCTTCGTCTACGTGTTTAAAATAGGGGCCTTGGTCGCAGTAACTAAGCTAGGCACCATGACCAAATAGGCTAGGTTAGGTTAGAACTGTGAGCAACCGCCCTACATCCAAGTTAGTCGTAGTTACTTGGCTATTTTAAGTATCTAGAGAGTAAAATAGGAATATTTAGAGATTGACAAAAAGAGGCGCATTCATTGTATCAGAGTGTTCAAATGTTTAATATTTTGAGTTTGAGTAAACCATTTTTGGATTCAGGGATCCGTTTGCGAAATATTAAGATTTAAAAGGCTAATTTTTGTAAGAGTCACCCCTGCCAGCTAAATGGTTGGTTTTGGATATGTGAAAAAATCACGGCAGTAGTATATTTAAATAATGAAATTAAAAGGAAAACTATCACAAGTAGGCTCTACAAGTTACCGAGTAATAATGGACCAACTTACATTTGCATTTGCAAAATCATGGTCTAATGGAGTACCTACAAGTTTTTAAACTACGAGTACAATGTCATGTTTGTTCTCGGGATAAATTCATCCCAACTACGGAACCCTTCATTGTGCGTGGTTTGACACGCACTTGGCTTACACCTACCTTACTCATGAATCAGTCCGTCCATTGGTGGAAACGATATCTATGGTGGAAACCGTAGGTATGAACATCCGTTCGGTCATCGAGATATAAGTACTAACGTACGTTAGTACTTATATCTCGATGCGTTCGGTAGTTTTTGAGTTTATCGCGTTCAGCCAGACAGAAAAAAAGGCGCGGGGACTTTGTTTTATATTATTATATGTAGTCTTAGTGACTAGGACTACTTATAAAAGAATAAGGCGACGCCATATCTATTTGGCAGACAGTTATCGCGAGAATAAAATATATTTACACGTTACTCACTACATATAACAATATAAAGGGGTCATAATGCAATTTTTATAGGGCTGGCACTCTCGGGATGACGTTAGAATCTTTTTAATATATAGGTACCTAGTACCTTATTGTAGTTACTAATGGAGGTCTTCAGTTAAGTAAGTTCATCAATCAATCTGCCTAACCTTTTCCCAACTATTTTGGGGTCGGCTTCCAGTCTAACCGGATGCAGCTGAATACCAATATTTTACATGGAGCGACTGCCTATCTGACCTCCACAATCCAGTAACTGGGTAATACGATACCTCTAGGTAAGACTGGTTGTCAGACTTTTGGGCTTCTGACGACCCGTAACGACTGTCAAAGATCCACAAATGACAGCCGGGACCAACGGCTTAACGTGCTTTCCGAGGCACGAGGTTAAGGGGGATTCGCGACCGTAACAAATACAATACCTTATAGAATTATAATCATTAGAATCAGCAATACAACTACTTAAGTTAGAATAACTGCCAAATGTCATGATTTCATCACTTGAGTTGTATCGCTGGTATTTTGATTAATAACAAGAACGTCTTATTTGAATGCAGAACTTGATTGTTTTCTATTTTCGATTAGCTGCACCCCGCGGTTTCACCCGCGTAAGTCTCGATCATGGTCTACCCGTGTGCCAAATTGCATCTTAATCCGTTTAGCCGTTTTAGCGTGAAAGTGTAACAATCGAACAAACTCACTTCCGCATTTATAATATTAGTTAGAATTAGGTACTCAACTTATTTTTTAGTAAATGAACAATTGCTTCATATTTTGCAATAAATTACAAGTGTTGTGTCATCGCACTTCTCTTTCTTTTCGAATGCGGTCCGACGGTGACTGCGGTGTAGCACTTGTCAGCGTCGTAAATGCCAAAATTCAATCTTTCCTCAACCTTACTAAGCAAAACGTTCCCTATTCTTAAAACCACAGCCCTTTTTCAGATCTAAAAAGTTTAGTGACAGCCCTACGCGTGCTCCAGTCATTCGCTACGTCTAGACCGATTCGTAGCCAGCTCTTAACATTTTATTGTAATAATAACGTTCAAACTTTCAATCCCGTATTTAAACAGTTGATATACTTTTAAGATAATGATATATAGATAGATAGATAAAACGTTTATTTGGTACACACAAAAGACAGCACAAAATACGGTTAAATAATAACTAATAACATTAATAAATAGCTACAAAGGTGTCAATATACAGAAAAAAAAAATAGAAACAATTAAAGAAAACTAGACACAGTGATGACAATCTTGTCTATGACACTGTTTAAAAAATAACGAAACATACAAAGTGCGGTGTGCGTCTCAACGTTGCACCAAATGGGAGTCAAACTCAGCATTTGTGTCAGGCAAATATACCTGACGCTGATATTCTGCTGGATCCCTGCAGTGACATACGGACGTCGATTAGATATATTAATTTAATATGTGAAAATTTGAATGTACGGAGCAAAATTACGTAAGTACCCGTAATCCGCTTTCCCTCCACCATTATGACGGACAGTTGACATTAGGGACAGCAATCTCACTAATGTGCATGAGATAGTGTAACTAAATGAAACTGAATGACTGTTTAGCTTTTTGCCCGACTGCCCCAGAAGGAGGATAATGTTTTTCGATATTATGTATGTACCTTTGTCTATATAATATTCATAATAACATGCGTCTGCAAATACAAAAAAAGGAGGGGAAGGTGTAAAAAAAGAAAAAGTTATAACAATATTGGTATCAAATATTAATACGTAATGAACAAAAAGTTTTGTTTCAACAAAGCAAATTATTAAAAAAACGAGTCGGACTCGCACACGAAGAGTTCCGTACCATTATCTATAAACACGGCAAAAAATCTCGTTTGTTGTATGGGAGCCCCCTATATTTGTTTTATTTTAATTTAATTATTTACTTTTAAAGTGAATATATAACTAAATATTCTGTGAATATTTCAAGCGTCTACCTGTTGCCGTTATCAATATCGAGCAAAAACGAGCAAACAAATCACGATTGCTGTATGGGAGCCCCCTTAAATATTTATTTTATTCTGTTTTTTCAGTATTTGTTGTTATAGCGGCAACAGATATACATCATCTGTGAAAATTTCAATTGTCTAGCTATCACGGTTCATGAGATACAGCCTGGTGACAGACGGACAGACAGACAGACAGACAGCGGAGCCTTAGTAATAGGGTCCCGTTTTACCTTTTGGGTACGGAACCCTAAAAAGGGAGGTGAAGGTGTAAAAAAGAAAAATTTATAACAATGTTGGTATCAAATACCAATACGTAATGGACAACTCGTGCTTTAATGAATACAATTAAAAAGCTTTGTTTCAACAAAGCAAATTATTTAAAAAAAAGTACCCGGCTGCAAAAACACATAGCTGAAAAGAGAAAAACAAGCATTAAAATCTATAGAATTTTGTTTTTTGAACGATATCGCGGGCGAGGAAAAACAAAAGTTACACCATATTTCAGGATATTGGTTTGTCGGGACCTGCAATACTTTACAAACAACAAAATTCTATAGATTATAATATAATGCTTGTTTTTCTCTTTTCAGTTCTGTGTTTGCAACAATTTGCTTCAGATTGTCACCGCCCCTACTGTCGCTGCGATTGTAGGCTATGAAATGAAATGAAATTGTTTATTCTGTAAATAGAAAAATATTGGAATCACTTTTACACGTCATATTAAAAGGTTGTAAAAATAAGCTAGATGAGGTCGGCGTTTCCTATCTGACTACTCTGAGAAGAAAGGCCGAAACCAACTCAGAGGTCACCGTCTCCTTTAAAGTCCAGACATAATCTTGGTCAGGCCATATGAGGACCATGTAGATTAGAGTCTGAAATGGTCTTTTGAGGAAAGAACCACACAGATTTGAGTGGACCTGTCCGGTTCGAGTGACGGTACTAAGTACATAACAGTCTCAAAATATCCCTACGTATCTTAAAAAAAAACAAGTGCTTGTTTTGCAAAAACTTTATTGTGAAAATACATTAATAAGTGCAACTTATAAGTGTCACTATTATCCAGTGATTCTGTGCTGTGTACAATATAAAAAAACAATAATAAGCATATTCCTTTTGGGTACTGTTATTTTTCTACCCTATACGAACAATTAATAACAGTCTTATCTACATAACTACTGAAAATACTGTGTGACCAACTTTCAGTGCGTGTGCAGCCTTACGGTGACGTTGTGTTTCGTCTTATGGTGTCGCACCTTGCTAGAACACCGTCAAAACTGCCATAAACGCATTAACTGAAAAGAGCGCCATCTATTCATTCCTGCGTGAACCATTTTGTGGATCGATTGGTATCACGCGCACAGCTTGCTGCAACACTGTGATACTACCATAACGCATTTACAGCGCCGTCTATTGATTTCTCAGTGAACAGTTTTGTGGACCGATTGCGCAAACGACACATCAATTTTACTATGGTAAAGTGTCATGCCTGCGGTAAATTTCTCGCGGCGGCGGATGCGGCCAAATGCGACATCTGCCCACATTGGTATCATCGGCAGTGCGTTGGAATACACGGGAAAGGCCTATTACCATCCCCCTGGCACTGCCCGGAGTGTAAAAAGAACATTGTGCGGGACAACCGGGCCGATACGCCAGTGAGAGGCCAGGCAGTGGCACCACTGAATGACAGCAGTAAAACGGTAAATCTGATGGAAACTAGTCCAATAAATACCACCGCTTTGGATGCCACACATGAGCTCACTCAGGATATCACTACCGAGCTGAGGAAATTTAAGGAAGAGTTTATTAACACGGTGCGGAGTGAATTCCAATTACTGCGAAATGATCTCGCCGACCTGAGATCCTCATTAAACTCCACTAATGACCGTATGAGTAGGTTGGAGGAGAGAGTGGCCGTTATGGAGAACCAAAAATTGGTTCAACCCCAAGTCTCGCCGGATGTGCATAAATTAATTACCCAATTACGAAACGATTTGAATGACCGTGATCAGGAACTGCTGGCCACTGATATTCAAATCTCAAACTTGCCAGAACCGAGTGGTGAAAACCCCATACATACGGCTATGCTAGTGGCATCAAAGATGGGCCTAAAGATCGAGGCGCGCGATATTGTGAGTGCCGAGCGCGTTGGAGGCAGACGCATAAATGCTACGCAGCCAGCGCCGGTGGAGTCCCGCCCGCGTTTCCTCGTCGTCCGCCTCGCGCGCCGCGATCTGCGCGACGAGATGTTGCGGGCCGCACGAGTACGACGTGGCATGACTTCTGCTGATCTCGATATGCCCGGTCTGCCAGCGCGTTTCTACGTCAACGAACGCCTTACCAAGCAGAATCGTGAGTTGTTTCGGATGGCGCGGGAGGCCGGCGGCCGGCTCGGTTGGCAATTTGTATGGTGCAAACGAGGCCGTATACTTGCCCGATACAAACCCGGGGACGCCACTTCCCAAATCCGCTGCGAGGCTGATGTACAGCGCATCTTTGTACCCGTACCTGTACCGGTTACCGACAGCCACAAGGCCTAAATATGTTTGTTTTACTGTTACCTTTATTTCTTATCATTCCTGCTGTTTTTGTTTCAATTTATTCTACTTATTACTTTTAGTTTTTAACATACCGATGACACATATTTTATTATTTTATGGTGCAATCGTATCATGGTCCTATTCCTATAGTTATTATTTATTGTGTTCATTCTGCCCGACCCTCCGGGGAAGCAAGCGTGATATTATGTTATGTTATTTTGTTTGTCTCACGGCGGCTACGCGCGCGCATCTCAGTAGGTTAGTAAACCGGTTTCGGCATGCCCATAATGTTATATTAACTATTTACAAAATTATCCTACATCTAGCAATATTTTCAATCCTATTTACATTTCTACTTATTATTGTTATACATCATATACACATTATTAACTATCCAATATTTACAAATACCTATACAATTTTTCTATTAATAACATTATTACACACTATACGTATACAAACTGATAGGATTTTGAATGAATATGCATTAAAAGTGAAGTTGGCGTTAACTTTGCCTGTAGTATTGATTTTAAATTATAGTCATGATGCCTAAAGGTGGAAAACATTTTAAAGTGGGCTTCCATAACGCAGGTTCTCTGGGTACAGACCATGATGATTTGATTTGTGCAATTGACAGATATAAGTTTGATTTAATGGCTATAAACGAAACTTGGCTTCGGCCTGGGGAGGAGGGGCGGGCGCCTGTCGTGCCCGGCTATCGTCTACGTCACACTCCGCGGCCGTCAGCTGTTCGCGCGGGACGTGGTGGGGGCGTTGGGTTTTATCTGCGGCGGGGTCTGAGCGCGCGTATCTGTACTGGCATGGCTGATCCCAGGTTCGATTCCGTCGAACAGATGTGGCTGACAATCTCGCTAAGCGGGAAAAAAATTGCCATTGGTACAGCGTACCGGCCACCGTGGTTGGATCTAGATCTCTTCCTTGATGCCGTCACGAACACCATTGCTACGTTGGGAAACTGTGATCATTATATTTTGCTCGGTGATTTCAATGTGAACATGCTCAACATAAATGAAACTAAAACCAAAAAAATACAAGAATTTTTAAATTGCGTAGGTCTCGTTCAACTTGTTACGATCCCGACGCACTTCACGGATACGAGTGAGACTCTTATCGACCTATTGTGCACAGACCTTAGGGCAAGATATACCACTGTAGAATCCTTTGGTTCGATTACAGGCCATTCTATTATAGTAAGTGAATTTAACATAAAGCGTGACAAATTTATACCATATGTAACCAAATTTAGGCCGATAAAAGACATATGTATGGATAATTTTAATACAGATTTGTCGCAATCTAACATAGGTCGTGTTTATGAATCTACCGATGTGAATGACATGGTTGATACTTTTAATCAATGTATAGTATCATTGTTTGATGTCCACGCGCCACTCAAGAGTTGTCGTATTAGGGAATTATCGTATCCCTGGATTACGGACACTATCCGCCTCATGATGCAGTTACGGGACAGTGCATTAGACAACTACAGGAATACTAAATCGGGAACAAAAAAAGTTTACTATAAACAATTAAAATCCTTGGTGGAAAGTTCCTTGTATCATGAAAAAATAGCATACTTTAGGCACAATATCAATAATAAAATATATAATCCAAAATTATTATGGAAAAACATTAAATCCACGTTTGCACCCTCAAAGCAAGTACAAGACCTTCCCCCACATTTTAGAAATCCAGACGTAATAAATAACACTTTTTTGAATGTCCCTGGTAACCCGGTAGCTAGCACATCGCTTATATCATTCTATGAGACCCACAGATATAGCGAAGCAATTTTCACAATTGCTCCAGTAGACCAAAATGACATTTCCCGCATTATTTCTGACCTGAAGTCAAATGCCGAGGGCTACGACAACATTACCTTACGTATGCTTAATTTGACTTTGCCGCACACTTTAGCTACTATTACCTATATTGTTAATTATTCCATATGGACATCAAAGTTTCCTTACCAATGGAAAATTGCCACAGTTAGACCACTAGCTAAGAGTCCAAACCCTACAGAAGTTAAAGACTTGCGGCCGATCAGTATTCTGCCGTGTCTCTCAAAGGTGATGGAGAGGGTAGTGTGCCGGCAATTGACTCGGTTTTTAGAGGAGAACGAAGTGTTACCTGATCTTCAATCCGGTTTTAGGAAACAACGTAGCACTTCTACGGCTTTGCTGGATGTTACGGACAATATTCTATCAGCCCAAGATAAGGGCATGTGTTCACTGATGGTGCTACTTGATTTTTCCCGTGCATTTGATTGCATTAACGTTTCACTATTAATTTCAAAGTTAAAATATTACGGTTTTGACGATAATGCCATTCAATGGTTCCACAGCTACCTCAGTAACAGAAAGCAACTTGTAGAATTGCGTTTGTCGGATGGTTCTACCTTAACATCAGCCCTTACGTCTATAGAGAGAGGCGTTCCTCAGGGATCAATTTTGGGTCCGATTCTTTTTATTCTCTATTGTGCAGACATAATAAGGTGCCTTCAGAAATGCAAGTATCATATTTATGCCGATGACGTACAACTGTATTTGTCTTTCAAACCAGATGATTATGAATTAGCCATAAGAGACCTAAACGATGATTTAGAAAGAATCGCCGCCTGGTCTGATGAGAATTGTTTGGCATTAAATCCTTTAAAAACCAAGTACATGTTGTTTGGTACGAGGCAGCAGTTGAAGAAGGTACCTTTAAGTCTTAATTTGACACTAATGGGTGAGCCTATTGAACGCGTAAATGAGGCGCGAAACCTTGGGTTATGTATGGACAACAGCCTTAGATTTGAGAAACACGTTGCTGACTCCGTAAGAAACTGTTTCTATCGTCTAAGACTGCTTTACAAAATGAGACCATTCCTGTCTGAAAAACTTCGCGAACAGCTAGTTGAAACGCTTGTCCTGTCTAAACTAAACTATGCTGATACGGTGTACGGCCCACGATTGCTGGCTCGTACCGATCGACTTATACAAAGAGTCCAAAATGCATGTGCGCGCTTCTGTTACTCGGTTCCCCCTAGAACTCATGTCACCCCCTTTCTTAACAATCACTTTATTCTCAAGATGAAGTCGAGACGAAAGTTACACCTAGCGTGCCTGCTTTTTGGAATCGTTAAGTCTAAGAAGCCTAAGTATTTGTACGACAAGCTTAGTTGGATGGCTAGTAGACGAGATTGCGCGCCCAGGCAATGTGCACAACAACTTTCCACACAGTCTCATAGGACAGCAGCTTTCAGAGGCACTTTCCGGTATGCTGCGTCTAAAGTGTGGAATAATATCCCGCCACCATTAAGGATATTGGGCACTGTCCACACGTTCAGAACACGTTTACGGCAGTATCTGATTGATTCACAACAGAAACTAGACATGGTCGCCCTAAATGTTTCACTTATATGAAATGCCTACAGTACTTAGCTTAATACATAATTCCTGTCGTGTCACGCAAATTATGTTCTGGGTATGCGGGTAGTTGCACGCGCTCGGTGATTTTCTGTCCGTTGCTGCCTAAATTGTCCCAACTCGATGACGCTGCTGTGCCATCCGTGGCGCCTACTATGTGCTACTATGTGCTGTCGCAGTTGTGAGACCTGTAGAAGCATAGACACAATAATTCTATAATTTCGTTTTATTTATTCATAAACAAGTCATAATCATATCGTGCTCTGTTCAATCATAACGCGTTGTTTTCGTTCTTACCCATTATGCCTGGCCTACTTGCGACTGTGACGCACAGCCGGCGTCGAGATCGCATCACGAACCCTCGATTTTATTAATCAAATCCTGGCCGACGATGCCCGAAAACGATGTTTGTTTTTGAGTACAGATGGTGCCGCCCTTTTTCAAAAATCGACAACTAGAACAAAAAGGAGCTAATTATGATATTTTACACTAACACGAAACTAAAATATTGATCAACCTAGCAAAATTATTTATCGAACTAAAATTAAATGACGCTTACCTTCTTCTATTAAGCTTGTGCCTACTTCATCTATGGTTATAAGTGGGTACTTCACTTACCCCCGAAAAACATTAAATTAAAATAATATTTATGAGTATTTCTCACTCTCACTCACAGTATTTTCTTTCTTCGACAAACTAAATACCTAACTGTCGGTGGGTTGTCCGCCGAGCTCGGCGGCCTGTAGCGCATTGTGAGTGCACCGTGCACGCATTGATTGATCTAATCGCTAAACGGGTTTGCTGAGACGGTTCTTGTTGTATTTACTTATATTATTTTATTTTATTTTTTTTATTCCTTTTTTTTACTAGCTTATTTATTAATAGGTACCTAATGGTTAAAATATTTATTGGGTATGTTGAAACTGTTTGTACTTCCCGTCACTTGTCACTAAAGGTTCATTAGAAAACCAGCGTCAGACAGTACCTGTCTGGCATTAATGCTGAAATGAACCTTTTTGGCGCAGCCGTGAGGCGCACACTATTGTTTTCAAATTTTTTATTTTTTTTATTTTGTTATTTGTATTTTGTGTTTCACGAACTGTGTCCAAATAAACGTTATTCTTTCTTTCTTTCTTTCTTTCTTTCTTTCAGTCAGTGCAAGCATTTGTCAGTAATAGTAGAGCTCAACTCAGAACTTAAGGAGCTCAACGACTCGACAAACAATACCAAAGGAAGGATCGATCGACCTTGAGTTCATAACAGCTACACACGGTATACGGGATTATGGTCACATCAGACGGATCTGAACTGAAGAACTGACCATGTACGGCAATCTTAATATCCGGTAATAGCTGTAAAACTGCAGAGCGAGAAATGGACCTTTTAAGTAGACTGTTTCAGAAAAATTCCGTTTCGTTTCAAGAAAATAAGCTCATTACAGTAATGGGACACGGAAGAGGTATTGAACGAAATTGCTTGTTGTTATTCGATTGAAAGAAGAAAATTGCATTTTCAGGAAAAGTTGTGTATTTTAGCAGAAGTTGCTAAATTAAATTATGACAACTGCACATTTCATTTATATGAAAATGTGGCACCTTAATAAAAACTGTTTTTATAGGCCTGCACCCTACGACAACTCTAATGAAAATTGCCCTTTTCACAAATTAAATTACACACTTGAATGTGAAAACTGAAGCCCCCATCTGGGTATTATCGTCAAAATTGGTGCCATAAGGGATCGACCGGCCACGACGACGACCAGTGGTCGTGGCCGTCTAGTGCGCGAGATCCCTAAAAGTAATTCCATAACTGCAAGGTTTATTTCTATTAGATATTTCAATTCTGCAAGCCAGTTGCAGAATTTTATTCGATAACTTTTAAATAGAGGGTATTTCTTTTTATTAGATGAGCACCACTTTTATTGTAAGTAGTACAGTCCACTGCAATTGAATCGAATAAGCTGTATTGCATTAAGGGTGAAGCCACAGCTGTGCACGGAATTACGTGTTTTGAAAATCTAATCTCCGTGGCGGTAACTATTTTCTAACTTTTCCTTTATTTTTGTGGTACTTGCATTAGAGAGTTTTTATTTTCGACTTGGACGTTACAATAAAATTTTATATTTCAAATAAAGATAATTGTATTCATGAATACATGTATTACGTCTATGATACATGCTACACCCACATTTCGCCAGTAATGGTTAGGTCCCATGTAACAGGGGGCGAGCCTATTGCCATTCCGGGCACAATTCCAATTCTATAGGTAGGTACACCTCTGCTTCACCCCACGGGAATTGCAGGCGTGATGTTATAATACTTGCTATATCTAAAAAGGGATTAAAATGAGATATTTGTTGTGACCAAAAGCACCCATTTATTTTATGAGTAGTTAACTGCACCTAATAGTGATTTGTAACTAGAATTATTTAAGACTTACTCACTACATTGTTAAAGTATTTTTCTCATTAAACCATCCGTCTTTTACACGACCCTAATTTCAATTATTAATCCACCATTTTGAACTCCATTAATATGACCCGATTGAAGAATCTACTGACCTCAAATAACAGCACGTAGGTAGGGTATATATAAGTGTACCAATTCACGGCAGATTGAAACCCTTCTAACTACGCCTGTGACAGATTAGCGAACGCTCCGATAGGCTTTGATAGACAGGCCGATAGCCTGTCACTCAGAGACAGACATGGAATTAATCCCGCACCGACCGCAAAATTTTGATTCTGTACTTTTAACCTTAAACGCTTATTTAAATTAGGACAGCTACTCACCCAAAAAAATATAATAAACGTAGATATGTTTAGTAACCGCTTAACTATTCCTCAAGAGTAATAAAAAACCCTGTAAGAAATCGACTCGTGTTTCACCTCTCAACGAGGCATCCTCAGGATGACGATGATCAGTAGTGAACGGTTTGTAGGTACGATAGCTAGGTGTAGGTAAGTAGTAGGTATGTAGGTAGGTAAGGTAGGTACTTAGTGCTACCCTTGCAAAGCCGGGGCGGGCAGCTAGTATTAAATAAACGAGGTACTCCTCTTCTAAATGGAATCGGCCACATGGGGTACAAATATCGAATAAAATCTCCTTCAAGCCAAACTCCTGTAAGCGATCCTGTAAATCTGCCAAGAAAAGAGTTTCATGCACTCTAGGGAAAGAAATTAAACTGTCCTGGAATCTGCAACCAACTTAATCTGGATGTGGGAGGAAGGAAGAGATGCTGAAACCATTTGGGAATGAATATTTAAATCCGATGCGGCGGAAGATATTTTCGAATATATCGTCGAAGGGGCACTATTCGATAAGAAAATAAAAGTAAAGAAATATCTGTAGAGGAATTGGAATTTTATTGATGGAAAAGTTCGGAAGTTAGTTTTAAAATTATAGCGTTATTTGAAAATATTAAGATAATGTTAAGGAATTTGTAGAAAGAATAACGATTTTAAATGCATGATTGCGTGTTTTGAATGACCGCTGAAGAGAGAGATGAGTTAAGAAAGTTATAAACTGAGTATCATGACATGACTGATGAGCTATGTATAAGCACAGTATAAATAAGTAACAGTATTATATCTTCATAGAAACGACACGTAACTCAGTGTGTAATATTTGTACGCAACAGTATCGAGTGCGGCGCACGGACGCGGAAGGTTTATCTACCGAGTGGCTGGCTATAGGTAATTATTTCAAGGTCACTGTGGAGATATAATACTGCTACTTTATTATACTGTGGTATGAGGCATGAGAGCTAGTAGGCTTTTCACAAGATTAAATAGCTTGGAGACTTGTGGCTCAGAATTAACAGCCGCACGGGTCGATCGTTCAAGTAAGCTACGCTTGCCGCGGTTGGTGACCATGGTGAGGATGGGTGACCATCTTAAGATACCAAGACCCCTCCGTATCTTGGAAAGAAAAAAAAGAAAATACTGGTATCAAGCTGCTTCCGGACTGGAAGCCGACTCCAACATAATTGGGAAAAGGCTAGGCAGACTGATTGACATGATTATACAGTATGTTAACTAACAAAGGGCGTTCCCGTTAACCTGCAATAGTATAACGTCTATACATGCGAAAAAAAATATTAGGTACCGTTAAAAAAAAAAAAAGTTTTTTTTATTTTTGTATAGTAAAATATTCATAAAAATATTAAATTGTTACGGAAAATAAACTCTCTGTACACGCCCACTTGTCACACTTGTTTTTCTACGTTGAAATACAAGAGTGCGTGTACAGAGTGTTTCTTTTACGTTTAAATTTAATCTTTTTGTGAACATTAATTCAATACATATATATATATTTTTTTTTTTCAGTGGTAATTTTTTTTTTTTTGCATGTATACACGCTATACTATTGCAGGTTAACGGGAACGCCCTTTGTTAGTTAACATACTGTATAGTTTGAATAAAAGTTTTTTTTAAAAACAAAGTGACATAAACGCTGTGCCCTCTAACCATTCCCATGTAATAGCGAATTTAATCTACTTTTATTTTCCTAGTTTTCATGGCGTATAAAACCAACTGGTTACAGTTTACGATCCTGCGCCGCGATCAAATTGATGGTCGTTGGTGTTTCCAACCATTGCACTTGTGTACACATAACATCTATGTGTTACGTCATAGATAGGTCTTATTTACTGGTATATAATGTGTATTTTTAAATATATATACCCACACATAACATCACGCCATATCTAAGTATTCACCATAGGAATATGTGAGAACTATATGCACAATTATAGTACACCTTTTCCTTTTTTTTGATGGTGGGAACTCATCAAATGACTTCTCCCGCTCTGGGCGGAGCCAGAGGGCGTGTCAGACTTTTACTGACTAAAACCCACCCGTGTTCCTTCAGTTGCTTGTTGCCAAGGGTCCCGGTATCCCTTTCGGACTTTCCCGCAGCCCTGGCAGGAATTATAGTACACCTACATTTCACTAGTCAGATTTGTGTTTTAAGTCCCCTGTACCTATAACAGGGGCGAGTCTACCAGACAAAGGGTTATCCAAAAAAACCTAGTGAAAAATCCCAGAAGTCTTTGCTTAACTAGAGAGTCAATCCTAGAACAACAGGCTCAGACATCACTCCTGTGACCAGACACGCTGGACCACTAGACGATGGCCGTCAGATTACTGAAATAAAATAGAATAGAATTATTTCTTTGCATTTAAACATGGTACAATAATGGTCTTAATAATAGGGATATGATCTACATGTCTCGCCATGAACTGGCATACAAATATTTTAAAGAAACCAAGTTCCTTTATTTCATTTTAAATACATAATCTTTACATTTTTAAATATTTTTACAAAAAACAAAAACAAAACAAGTTCCTTATTATACAATTAGCATCATTGCACATAATTGTCATTACTTATTCATTACACTTACTGGTAACAAAATAATTGTAATTCTAAAATGTTTACAATGTTATAAATCTAGGCAGTATTTATTTAAATAAATATCAGCAAACAGTAAAAATATTTACCACTTACTTTTTTCTCAAAGAATTCCTTTACACTATAAAAAGTATTATTTACGAGCCATTTAAATAATTTAGACTTAAAATATTTCAGAGAGAGTTCCATATTACCTTTTGGTATATTGTTATATTGTAAACGGATGCTAATCGTTGCTGACCGGCGAAATTTCAATCACTGCCTATTTTCGACTCGTAGGCTCGTGCCAACAAGAAAAAGCTTCAAAATGAGCCAATTTAAACAAGAGATGTACTTTATAAAAATAAAATAAAATATTCAGTTACTGAAAGACACCACACGCCCTGAACCGCAAGGTCTAGAAGCATTTTTTGCACGAGACTTCCTATTAGAAAGGATATTTTTTTTAAAGTCACCCCCTAAAAAAGGGGATGAAAGTTTGTATGGAAGTTCGTAATTTTTGAAGTTAGAAACGTGGAATGTGGTACTTATGCTTATAAGTAAAAGATAGTTGGTATAGCGTTTTTTCAGATCTCATCCCCAAGCTCCGGAAAAGTTGCCGATGGGAACTCCCATCGGGCATACGGCTTGTAACGAATAAATTCTAAAAAGGCCATAACAGCCAGGACGCCATTTTTATTATCCCAGGATTACTGGCTGACGATAGATCTAGGCAACGTGAGCGGATTGCAAATGGCCACGTGGTTCTTTATTCAAAACGTGGGGAACACACACACGCTTTTGTTTGAAATCCGTGAGATAGAAAATGTTAAGGTTTTTCTACAATGAAAAATGTTTCAATCGGCATTGTGCACGTGCTAGAGATTTAAAGGGTTTAACACATACATAACACCACGCCTTGTTTCCCCGAAGAGTTGTATAATACACCCACATTTTGCCAGTTATGTTCAAGTTCCGTGTGGCGAGTCTATTGACATCAACCGGGCACAAATACAGACTCCGGGTTGCTACTGAGAAATTCTTGATAGAAAAATCCAATAACACCTTGTCCGACCCGGGCATCGAACCCAGGACCTCATACTAGCAGTAGCAGTTTTGACCACTATACCAACGAGGTAGTCAGGCGGTTAAATGGTTTAAGTTTTTATGAATTTCTTTTATGTTGATGCTAGTTTTCCGCGTCGAGTTTAAACATCATCATCATCATTTCAGCCGAAAGACGTCCACTGCTGGACATAGGCCTTCCCCAAGCACCGCAACTTAGACCGTTTCTGTGCTTCTCGCATCCAGCAGATTCCCGCGGTCTTCACCAGGTCATCGGTCGACCTTCGGTCTTCCAACGCTACGTCTTCCGGTACGCGGTCGCCACTCCAGAACCTTTCGGCCCCATCGGCCATCTGTTCTGCAAGCAATGTGTGCCTACTAGAAATTAGAATACGTTAAGATCTCCATCCATCAGTTCACAGAACCTAAACTAAGACGCGTTACACGTGTCAAAAATGATCTAAAATAGATTTATAGAATATATTACAGCGCAAGCAATCTCCACGTAGTCCGATTAATATCAATATGTAACCAATAACCATACTTACACGTGCTAAGCAGAAGCTTACAGACACGTGTCTAATATCTTTTAACGACCGACACGAGGACCGATTTGGTATTGAAGGCACATGCTGGTTAGAATATTGTGTGGCTGTATTGAATTTAACTAGAAAATTGAGTAATCATCCGAGTGTTTTTATTTTGATTTGTTTTTATTGCAAAAAAAAAAAAATTGTAATCGTGATTGCAAGTCTGGTTATTTATTGGTGAACTTCAGCATTCCTGTTTATGATAGTTTGTTTAAAGTTTATTTCGCCCCATAGCCTCTAACTCTTTCACACGCCTCTAGATACTTTCCCAATACAAGATTTTTCTTTCCTTATTTTGGAAACAATAAAACTAACGCAATAAACCAGGCGTAAAAAGTTATTTTCTTTCTTTTCATCGGTAACTGAACTTGGAGGAAAAGAAGATGTACAGTACGACACAACATAGATGTACCTAGCATCGGCAAAATTCGTAAAACCGATCACCATCCGAACTGAGTGCACCTTCAACATCTCCAATCTGTATGACTACTTTAGGTGAAAATGGTCTTTACGCAACGCAATAACTTGTATAACCAAATACATTCGTAGAATTTAAATGAATAATTATGTTACATCTAAGTTGTCTCGTACTGTACCTAGTTTTTTACGTCTTTAATCCAGTCCAACCAGCCAGAATATCTGAATCAAACTGCCTAGTCAGACGAACGTCCCATATTGCCTACCTTTTCCCAAAAAGATGCCAATTTTGTGCTGTAATAAATCGTAATTGAACTCTAGCCGATCTGTTTACTAAGAAGCATAAGTTCGATGCCCTACTTAGATACATAGGAACGAACTATAATTAGGCTGGACCTAAGGGATTATGGAAAAGAGACCATCGTACGAGTATGACACAGGGGATAGAAATCATTAACATTGTAATGCCATTACTGCTAGTGTGTACTTACTTCCATTTTGTTTTACATCTCTTCATGGTAGATACATAGTTTTTTTACCTACATACTACTTTACTACATAGTTTTAAAGAGAAATGATTTGTATTTTTATTTGTAACGAATGAACTCAAAAACGATCGGACCGATTTTAAAAATTCTTTCACCAGTAGAAGGTTATATTATCCGTTTATCACTGAGTAACATAGGCTTTAATGTATAAAGATATCCCGCGGAAAAAGCCGCTAGTCTTTTAAATATAATGTTTGAAACTTAGAGATACATGGAAGTGGTCAATAATCTGGTTGTTGTTTTTTAATTGGGCATACTGCATACGCAATACTTTAAGTGCCCAAATAAAAAAACATCATAAGTCCTAGCTTCCACGTGTTATGTTCGAGCTCTTTGAAAAATGTAGTTGAAATCGATTCAGTAATTGAGGCGTTATAAAAAGGAACAAACAAACAAACACACACACCACACTTTCGAACTAAGGTGAAGCACAGATCCAAAGCATCACCTACATTATATTTTTGGACCCCACGTGTGCAAGAATAAAAAAGATTTCTCAATGAAATTAAATTCTTTTTATATGGTTATTTTATACTGTGAGAAAGCTGGGCTTAGAGGGACAAAGGGTGGCCCTAAGGGTATGTACTCTGGGCGATATCTGAACGCAAACAATGAAGCAGGTTACGACGGTATAAAATGTAATAGGGGAAAAAATATTTTTTTATTTTTGTGGTTCTCTTTGAAGGAAAATTGTATGGTGCGTTAATGGATAGTATGGATACACTCTTATGCAACATTATTGCCTCGATGCTCTTGTAGTTTAGTAGTGATAAGCGTTACTGTTGAGTGTAGGGTCCTAGCTTACAGCCCCGGGTCGTGCGTCAACGAGAATTTTAACACTTAAAACTTTTCTTTCATTGTTTTTTTGGACGGTAGTCACGTGTGTCCCGTTCAATATGAAAACTTCACTTTTGATTGTATAAGTTGGGAAATAGTTGTAATTATTTGTCAAGCTTTGGTTATAGATATACACGGTGATTTTTTGTTTTTCACTGTTAACCTTTCAGGGGGTGAAAGTACTCATGATTATAAACAATTTTCACTATGCGAACAAATACGAAATAGCTAAGAAAAATGCATCCGTTTCACACATTTTCATCGGGTATATCTTACATTTTTGTATGAAACAGCTGGTGTATTTTTCGATATTTCAGAGTTGGTCTTATAGTGAAAGCTCTGAATCATGAGTACTTTCACGCTAAAAGGTAAAGAGTGAATTAAAAATCACTGATTAACATGATTTGTTTTGTTGACTTGAGAATTTTAATGAAGTTATTTTCAGTAAATGTCCAGTTTTGTGACAATAGACTTGCCTCTTTTTATATGGAACTTATCACACAACTTTAATGGTGGCTATACTAGACACAGCTGTCTAATCCTTTAGGTAATATAACCGTGATTATAATATGCTATATAACATCACTTATGAATCGCAATGAGTCCCCAGACGGTCCCAAGTGTGTTCTCTCCTAACACCGGCTTTGCGGCGCACCACACAGAGATAGGGTATATAAACTTATTCAAATAATTGACCACATGAACCATTGGACCGGGAAGATCCGGGAAATAGAGGAGGCTTTGAGAAGTCTTTGATGCGAATGAACTGCTTATGAACTTGTGTTTATGTATTTTGTTCATAGCCTTGTTTCTTGTCCGTTCTTTTTACAAGCTTTTATTTATCTTGCCTTGTTAGTTAGTTAGTATGTATGTTTGGGTCAAATCTTGCAAGCTGAATTTAAACCACTTCCTCTTATCCTACCAAGTTGAAATTTTACATGTCGGTTCAGTTTCGAAGACAATGCATGTTTATGATAAGCATGATTATAAGTTTCTTGTCCGTTCTTTTTACAAGCTTTTATTTATCTTGCCTTGTTAGTTAGTATGTATGTTTGGGTCAAATCTTGCAAGCTGAATTTAAACCACTTCCTTTTATCCTACGAAGTTGAAATTTTACAAGTCGGTTCAGTTTCAAAGACAATGAATTTTTATGATAAGCTGTTAGGATATGATTACAATTACTTTTCTTATTACTTTTCTGTCAAACCGATAGATAATAATAAAAAATGCTTTGATTTTGACAATCTTTAAAATTACATAAAACTCTTAGCCTTGTATTATTTTTGACTAAAACAGGTACCGGGGAAACTCGCCACAACCCAGAATTTGCGAAAAACAAGCGGCCATATAGCATATTTAGCCCATAATGTTCCTACTGCTGGGACATAGACATCTCTGTGGGAGGGAGCGGCCATGTTGTTAACCCTAATTTCCAAGCAGAAAAAAAAAGAAAAGCAAGAAAAGTCTCCTGAGGAATAACGGTCAAATATGTTTTGCGCTCCTCGTACGTCTTAAAAGAAAGTATACCCAACAGTCGTTTTTGTCCGGCAAACAATCGATTTTTTTACCTTTGACTCGAATAAACAAAGTTATGGGTCGAGAAGTAGGGCTTTTTGTTTGTACGTTGCTTATTAGACACTCTTTTGCGAACCGATTTGGATGCCAGCCAGTTCACAATTGCGATCGGGGAGCTAGAGTGTGTGAAAAATAAATGATCTCTAGTATTAATGAAGATTAAAGATTGATAATATTTTCAGTGATTTTGTGCAATTAGGAAATTAGTTTTGTATAGAAAATTTGATGTTTTGTTTATTTAGTACAAAACATTATCTTAAAGAATTTGATTCACAGTATCAATTGGTAAAAGAACAAAGTGGTATTTTACTTTATAAGTACCGTCAAGAAAAATATACAGTTTTGTTGTTCAGCGAGCACGTTCTGTCTACGTTACACTACCATTAGCATTTTAGTCTGTACAGCAGAATTTTATTTACGTTCTTTTGCAAGAATTCCCAAGGAACTGTAGAATAGTTTATACCTAATGTGCTATAACGCAGAATTGTTCAATTTGCTAGTACTTTCAGCTGAAATCCATTCACATAAAACATTATTCTTCTTGTTGTATTGGCAAGTAGAACTGAATTAGCCCTGCAGGTGTCGTTTAGATTTTAGATTTCATTTCGAAGATCTGATAATATTTTGCTCTCAAACTCCTTGACTATAAGGATAAAACAGTAAAACAACTTCGTTCTATTCAGATAACAGGCGTAATGTCACTTTGTGATTATTAAAACTTTTCTTTTATTGTTTTTTGGTCGGAAGTCACTGAGTCTCGTTCACAGTGAAAACTTCACTTTTGATTGTTTAAGTTAGGAAATAATAGTAATTTATAACTTGTTTAGCTCATAGATATATTTTGGTAGAATAACATGATTTGTTTTGTTGACAAAAACTGTTATTATAATGTCAGTAGTAGATTATTTTTCTTCTTTTCAATAATATTGACTCCATTTTGTAAATTATTTAGTTAAGATCGCTGGCCTCCTGAAATTTTTTCGTGAACTGATCTTTATGAGTTCAACGACCGGACAACGAAATAATGAGTTTGCAAACAGGAAAGTTCATAAATTAAAGTTGTTTCGCGTCAGGATTTTGTTTTTTTTTCATATTTTTTCGTCCTGACTTTTCTTGAAATTTTCCCACATTTATTTAAACGAAGTTTTACAGTAAACGTATATTTTTTAAATCTTCCCTTTGTTTTTGAGGTTTTATTTCAGGCACGTTTTCTCTCTGCGTGACAATTTCAGGACCTTTATAAATTGATTTTTACGCAATGATGTCGACCTTCACTCATCGTATAAACTTATATCAAATAAACCAATTACAGGTACTTTTGAATTGTCAAGTGGTCGGTCAGTCAAAAAGATGAAGCTAGTTGCCCATTCCAAAGCGTAGTAGGTACCTATGGAAAAGAATGGGCAAGAAACTCCACGGCACTCTTTTAAATCAAAATATTGTTACAATATATTGGTTACATCATTCATGTTGAAATGATACATATGAGAACATTGTAAATAAAGACGTGCACGTTAAAAGCGCCCATAATTAAAAGATAAATACAAAAACAATTCAAAAATTAAAATAAATTAAAAATAAGCCGTGGCAGTAAAGTATGTGATTATGTAGGTAACGTTGATACCAAAATCATAATTTAATTATATATTTTTGGCGAAGTGACAGTGTTCCGTGTAATGATATTATATTACCAGATATGTTATACACTCACAAAACAACCGAAAAAAGTATTCGGCGCAGCAGCGGCACAAATACCCACGTTTCATTCATTTTTACATTTCACTACAAGTAAAAACGTTACAATTGGAATGTTTTCGAGTCTTCAAGATTGCGCGCTTATAACATATCTGTTAATTAAATATCATTGGTTCCGTGACAACAAAGAGCCGCTTTTCGAAAAAGAAAATTCCTACAAAAATTTATAAGATAGAAAAACAAGTAAATAACTAAATCAGTCTCGCTGTTTGATGAAGTCGGTACCTGAGCAAACAACTCTAGTTCCTACATAAACACGCTTCTCCATTTATTTATGTGGTTGTTTAATTAACTATTCCTGTAGCTGAACGAAACCTGGTAAACTCAACTTGTGTGTGCGGAAATAATAAAATTCCAAGAACTAAGAACTAATAGACCAAGCAATCAATCTGCCTAGCCATTTTCCAACAATCTGGGGTCGGCTTCCAGTCTAACCGTCCAGCTTTATCTATTGAGTCCTTTTCATTAAACGATTAGGTATGTACTATTTTGTTTGTTTTTTTTTCGCTGGTTTAGTGGTCACAATTGCCACTGGTGAGCATGGGGTTTTGAGCTTGGTTTGAAACTAATAAGGGTATTTCGAACACCAAAGGTCGATTCACACATATCAGTGAAGCCACAGTTCCGACACAGTACCGGCACAGTGCAAAATTTTCTTTCATACATTCTCTATGAACGCATCCCCACTTGTGTCAGTCTGAGACACTGACACCGGCATGAGAATGTATGAAAGAATATTTTGCACTGTGCCGGAACTGTGGTTTCACTGATTGTGATAGTTACTTTCGGTGAGTGTGAATGTCACTTATTATTTTAATTTGATAAAAGGCAATATAAAACAAATAATGGTCAACCCCTTACTTTCATAACCAGTTTAATTTCATATCACTAAATCACGTTAACGTCCTTTATTTCGTCTGACCAATCAATCTGCCTAGACTTTTCTCAACTATGTTGGGGTTGGCTTCCAGTCTAACCGGCTGCAGCTGAATATCAGTATTATATATTTCTTTCGTCTGACCGAAAACAATTTTATTATTCTGGTAACAAAATCAGCTCGGAACCGGAAATCCCTTAACTGTTCTCTTTCACGGTCAAATTAACGTCAAATAAAGTCGTTTATTTTGTTTACAAAGGCTTTGTTTACTTTAAGGAGTGAAAATTAAATGTAATTTCCGAAGGGTGAAAGTTTTACAATCAAGTTTATTGAGTTTCCTGTTTTGGTTATTTCATAATTTTATTATAAAAATATTTTGACGTTTTTCTGTTTTTTTTTAAAGTCTCTTTTGACTATGTTTCGGTAAACAACTACTTATGTTGTTTTTTGTAGACAGGAGAACATTGCTGCGTTTATCCTCTTGAGAAAATCCCTGAGATGCCTTTTAAAATACCTGTGGTTAAAGAAAAGGCGACTTTTTCCAGAAACCAAACCATTTATGTACCTTTTCATCATCTGCCTAGCCTTTTCCCAACTATGTTGGGGTCGGCTTCCAGTCTAACTGGATGCAGCTGAATACTGCTGAATATCTGACCTCCACAGCCCAGTTACTGGGTAACAATACCCCCTGGTAAGACTAGTTGTCAGACTTTAGGGCTTCTGACGACCCGTAACAACTGCCTAAGATCTACAAATGACGGTCGGAACTAACGGTTTAACGTGCTTTCCGAGACACGGAGATACCCATTCACGACATCCACATCTTGGTATGTAAAGATACCCATCCACGGACAAACCACGGCAAGCGTAGCTTAACCTGATCGATCGACCCGTGCAGCTGTTATTACTTAGCCACAAGCTGGACATCTCTATCCTACTAATATTATAAATGTGAAAGTTTGTGTGTTTGTGTGTTTGGATGTTTGTTACTCAATCACGCAAAAACGGCTGAATGGATTGGGATGAAATTTGGCAAACAGATAGTTTATAACCTGGATTAACACATAGGATACTTTTTATCCCGATATCCCCACGGGATCGAGACGTACGCGGGTGAAACCGCGGGGCACAGCTAGTAATATTATAAATTAAAGCCGCTTTTCGTGTTTGTTTGTATGTCCGCGTTGTTCTTCTAAACCACGCAACAGATTTTGATGAGGTTTTCACCATCGTTAAGAGCAATTATTCCGGAAAGTTTATGTGTGTGTAAGAAATCACGATGTTTTGCCAAGTCCTAGAATCCGTGTGAAGCAGAAGCAGGGCGCTTGTAATGTATAATTGACAAGTAATGAAACTATCTATATGGGATATGTTTACCAGACCTCCCTAGTCAATTTTCATTATATCTGGCCCTGAACTTCAGTACAAGTAGCTCATTTAACAGAGTACCGCTAACATATTGATGGCACACTTCAAGTCTTGCTCACGAACGAGCGGAACGAGCATGAATATATAAAGACGAACACTGCTAAATAAATTGAGGGCAAGCTTCGAATAGTTGGGGTTTCATGTAACGATGTAGCAATGGAGGTAAGGTATAAGATTATCTGCGTAACCTTTACGCAGATATAGACTATTAGTATTTCATTTGATTAGTTGCGTTTAGTTCATTTTAGTATCTCACTTTTAGTTCATTTTAGTATTTCACTTAAAGTGAAACGGCTGAACACAAAATAAACCAAAAGTGAAAAATGAATTCATTCATAAGTGAACCGATTTAACGTTGTTGGATTTTGACACTCCAACACTCGCCTATAAAATGATTGAAAAATGAAATAAGCAGAAATGAAATCAGTAAGTAATTTTGTGTAGTATGAACGTTGAATGAAACAAAAATGATTATTCACTCGAGTGAAACGATTGATCAATATCAGCTTTAGGGCATTGTTGATACTAAGTTAGCCTGACTCACTATTAAATGCGAGTGTGAGTTTGCTTCGCTTCCACGAGTAAACGGCTGAACTAATTTTGATAAACTTTGATATGGGGACACTTTGTACCCTGGGGATATGGCTACTTTTTATCGAAAAAACAACGCGGTCGGAAGCTAGGAAGGTCATAAAACTAAGTAAATATGTGCGAAATAAGTATTTTAAAATAGTTCGAATTTACGTTACGATTATTCCTTTCGTGCTAGGACCACTGGAGGTCCCAACCAAAACCTTTTTTTCCCTAGTCCATTGAAGATAGTCCATTTCAAGAACATAGTACCTACTACTCTTTAACCTCGGAATCAATCTTAATGTTTCAGATTCAAAATAAGGAAGCCTTAACCTAGTTTCAACTGGCATTTGTTGGAACACAACTGGTGCAGACAACGTACCGTGTGCAACTGTGTCGCAGATGGTAACGTACCGAACGTGCTAGAGAATTGTAGCTGTTATCATTTTACCTACGAATGCTGTGCTAACCTATTTCGCTTTTACAGTGGAGTTTGGTTAATAAATACATAGTTGTTTTTAAATAATTACTAGCTGTTGCCCGCGATTTCGTCTGCGATCAGGATAAAAAGTGTATAAGCTTATGTCCTCTGAGTCATGGTCTACCCATGTGCCAAATTTCATCCAAATCCATTCAGCCGTTTTAGCGTGAAAGCGTAGCAAACAAACAAACTCACTTTTGAATTTATAATATTATATACTGGGTGCACCCCGCGGTTTCACCCGCATAAGTCTCGATCCTGTGGGAATATCGAGATAACAGGTCCTATGCCCTTCTCCAGGTCATGGTCTACCCATGTGCCAAATTTCATACAAATCCGTTCAGCCGTTTTATAATATTAGTTAGGATTAGGATGTAAAACAATTAAAACAGGATATCAGGGTCTCAAAGCGGTTCTCTGGCTCAATTTAAGTAAAAGGTCCCACAGATTATTCAGTCTTACCTAACTTGCAAGAATAGACAAAATAAGAAAAATGGAAGACGAGTCCAAAATGCTTGGAAGACTTAATGGGCCCTCAAAGAACACATGAATGGCAGCCATCCTATAATACTAAAAATAAAACTCATCAACATTTAACATAAATAAATTACATAGTCATCAAACTCATTTTTGCGCTGAAGAAAGAGATAAACCTTTTTTCCGTCCAAAAATAAATAAGTTGAACGTTGCTATAGTAATTAACTTAAAAAAAAGTTTCCCAACCTCTGACCCCGTGTATAAGTGTATATTAATGATTGTGTGGAAGTGTGACCCATATCGGATAGTAGGTACCTACCAACGCAAGCCATTAGTATGATTAATTGAAAATGCGAGCAGAAACCTTTTAGGGTAGTGGTCAATCAGGACGGATATTGAAACCGGCGTTCAATCAAGAGGGAATGATTGTATTCAAATATTCATTCAGCTTCTGGTCAATGGATGGGCCAATGCTATTCAGTAAAGTTCATTCGAACCTCGTTCAAGTGACCGTATACAATGTGAACGCGGATTCATTTGTTTTCAAAATAAAAGCTGATCCACATCTCGACACCGACCGTTCGAAATTCGAAGTTATTTTTACAGAACTTTTTTATTTTTAAAATAACGTTCACATTCGCATCTCATTCGCAAATTGTCAAAAAAACATTAATTTACCAATATTTTGGACGTTTGACAGATTGCGACTTTAATGTGAACGTTTTTTATTATGTAAGAGAATTGGCCCTCAGATAGGTCAAGGAACGTTAATAAACAATTAAAAAAAAAACCTTTCCCACAGCACGAACTGTCATTTTCATAAAAACATTGATTTGTAGTCTGAAAAAAAATAAGGTGCACACAAAAAAATGCCTTGACGAGGTTGCGCCAAGGTAGCCCGCAAAATTCAATTCTTTTTACGTTTATTGCAATTTTCAAGGCAGTGTCAGATTGTATATCGATTAAAATGTGATTCGCGAGCGTAGAAAATATGGCTTTACTATAATCCTCAAATGTCAAGATTTCATGAAGTTTTATGATTATAATTCTATAAATAAATATTGGATACGGCCGCGAATCATATTTTGATCAACATACAACCTGATACTGACATACAAATAGCAAAAAATGTATATGTTTTTTCTATATTTCTTTGATTATTTGAAACCAATTGGCAAAATTATAAGTACATTTTTTGGGCTTATTCCACTTTTCCCCGTTGGATGATCCCCATTGATGGGGATTAGTGAACTTTTTGTTCACTATTCCCCGTTGACCCAAAATTTTTATTTAATGGGGATAAGTGAACTAAAAAGTTCAATAATCCCCATTAGGTAGGTACGTTAAAAAAATAAAATATATGAATCATGTTACATTTATTAATTAAAAATATAACTTTCTTATACCTAATAAAATCACAGATTGTACAATTATTAATTTAAAATAAAAAATATAACTTTCTTATACCTAGTAAAATCACAGATTGTACAATTATTAATTTAAAATAAAAAATATAACTTTCTTATACCTAATAAAGTCACAGATTGTTACAATCATTAATTTAAAATTGTAGCATGAAAATATTTCTTTCTTATACCTTGTAAAATCAAAGATTACAATCACTTAAGTTTTTCTAATTAGGTACGTTAAATAAAAACAATATAAAAATAAAATATATGAGTCATGTACTTTTATTTTTATAAGGTAAGAACAAAATTTTAAATTACCTACATACCTACTTTACGATTTTATTAGAACGAAAAACAGATTGTTGCCCCAACGAAATTGTTCTAACGATGTTTGGGAATAAGACCTTATATCTATCTATCTAATAAGATACACAATACTGTAAAAGATGCTCATTTTCTAGAGGCGCGCAAGGCGGTGGCGGAGCGGGGTGCGAGTTAGCTCGTATGTGATTGGTCGACCCATCTTTTGTTTTTGTTTCGTAGTCGTTAAGGGTTAGTAGTGTGTAGTGTAGTTCAAGCGTGCAGTTCTTATCAGTTCGCAGTTATTAGTTTAATATAGGAATAAATAAAGGAAATGGCTGGTAGTTCAACTGACGTTTGTTTAGAGTACGTTAACAAAGGTAAAGCTACCATACTTCTCCGGGCCGGACATCAATACAGTAAAAAATGCAAATATAAAAATGGTGGAGTTTTGTGGGAGTGTACCACAAGAAAACAAAGTAAATGTGCCGGATCCATCACTGTCATGGTAAGTTACTTATTATATTTTGTGATTAATAATGACAATAATAACTCAGGTTATGTGTGTTATCAATATCACGTTTATCAATATCAAAATTTAAAAATCAACGTTAAAGTTTAAACACTGTTTCTGTCATGGCGGCACGTGTGACGTCATTCTTTTGTCAAACAAGTCTATTACACCTAGTGTAAAAGAGTGTAGCTGAAGTGAATTGTATATATTTAATTATTATTACATAGTTTAGTTAAGCATAAAGTGAAATATGTTTTGTTGAACTATTCTGATAGGATAACAACAATTTGTTATAAGTTTTAAAGGTTGTTAAATAGCCTATTTAATTTTGTATTCTATGTAAGTGCAATATTGTTTACTTAAAAAATAATGTAAAGTAATTAATTATTATTACTTAATTTTACAGGACAATCAAGTTGTAGCTGAGAAACGACACAATGTTTGTGAACCTGATTTTGCGCGGAATGAAGTTACCTTGAGGTTATTCAAACTAAAAACTACACTTGCGGATCCAGAAGCACCTGCTATTCCCACTGCTTACAACGCGGCTGTGAGCTCACTAAAAGATACCGGAATTGACAAAATAAAAGAATTCCCTGCCCTGAAGTCTATCAAAACAACATTATATAAACACAGAAATGCAGCATTTGAAGTAAGTAAAATTGAGTTCAAAAATGTTGAAGAAGTTAAAGTACCTCCAGCTCATCAGGAATTTATTTTAGCAGACTACAATGACAGTGGTATCCGTGTAATAGCTTTTTGCTCTGAATTTGCCCGACATCAAATGAAAAATTTGAAGATGTTCTTGGGTGATGGAACGTTTTGGATCTGTCCATCTCCCTTTTACCAACTCTACACCATTCATGGGGATTTGGGCAGTACAGAAAAACACATAAACATTGTGCCACTTGTTTATGCCCTCATGAGCCATAAAAATCAACAAACATATGAAATTTTATTTAGTATGCTAAAATCTGCATTACCTGATTGGAATCCAGAAATATTTAAATGTGACTATGAAGTGGCTCCGATGAACGCAATGCGAAATGTTTTTGTAAATATATCTATTAGCGGCTGTTATTTCCATTTCACCCAGGCAATATGGAAGAAAGGAAAACAACTCAAACTAACAAAAGATAAATTAACCAGAAGACAAGTTGCACTTAGCACTGCTTTGGCTTTGTTACCATCAGATAAAATCATTGCGGGTTGGTATTATGTTGCCTCTCAAAGCCCTGATGATGATAATAGCAAGGAGTTTAGAAATTACATGCTCAGACAATGGCTACAAGATGATTTTATTAAAACGTGGTGTGTATTTGGACAGACTCATCGCACTACGAATTTAGTCGAAGCATGGAATAATAAAATAAAAAAGCGTGTGAAAATAAAGAAACCCAACATTATGAAGCTCCTCACAGCGTTGGCTGAAGATGCATCGTATTACGAAGTTCTTGCATTGGGGGTTTCTGAAAATAAAGGTATAGCGGAAAAAACAAAAAAAAGCATCAATCGCGATAATTATATACAGGAGGTCCAAATGGAACTCATTAATAATGAAATTACGATTGGGCACTGTTTAGAAAAACTTAAGTGAGTGTAATCTTTGATTTTTCAAGGTATAAGAAAGAAATATTTTCATGCTACAATTTTAAATTAATGATTGTAACAATCTGTGACTTTATTAGGTATAAGAAAGTTATATTTTTTATTTTAAATTAATAATTGTACAATCTGTGATTTTACTAGGTATAAGAAAGTTATATTTTTTATTTTAAATTAATAATTGTACAATCTGTGATTTTACTAGGTATAAGAAAGTTAAATTTTTTATTTTAAATTAATAATTGTACAATCTGTGATTTTACAAGGTATAAGAAAGAAATATTTTCATGCTACAATTTTAAATTAATGATTGTAACAATCTGTGACTTTATTAGGTATAAGAAAGTTATATTTTTTATTTTAAATTAATAATTGTACAATCTGTGATTTTACTAGGTATAAGAAAGTTATATTTTTTATTTTAAATTAATAATTGTACAATCTGTGATTTTACTAGGTATAAGAAAGTTAAATTTTTTATTTTAAATTAATAATTGTACAATCTGTGATTTTACAAGGTATAAGAAAGAAATATTTTCATGCTACAATTTTAAATTAATGATTGTAACAATCTGTGACTTTATTAGGTATAAGAAAGTTATATTTTTTATTTTAAATTAATAATTGTACAATCTGTGATTTTACAAGGTATAAGAAAGAAATATTTTCATGCTACAATTTTAAATTAATGATTGTAACAATCTGTGACTTTATTAGGTGTAAGAAAGTTATATTTTTTATTTTAAATTAATAATTGTACAATCTGTGATTTTACTAGGTATAAGAAAGTTATATTTTTTATTTTAAATTAATAATTGTACAATCTGTGATTTTATTAGGTATAAGAAAGTTATATTTTTAATTAATAAATGTAACATGATTCATATATTTTATTTTTTTAACGTACCTACCTAATGGGGATTATTGAACTTTTTAGTTCACTTATCCCCATTAAATAAAAATTTTGGGTCAACGGGGAATAGTGAACAAAAAGTTCACTAATCCCCATCAATGGGGATCATCCAACGGGGAAAAGTGGAATAAGCCATTTTTTGCTTTTATTTTTCGTTTTTATTGATTGGGTAATGCATTTAAAAAAATCAATCAAATTACAGGTCGGTCTCCGCCGAATATCCGCATCCCATTTACACATAATTACCTCATTTGTGACCCACGTCAATCCGAGTTTATATTTTTTTATTGTAACTGTCATGGCCGCCGATCTCTTAACGTGAATATTTTACCGGCCGTCACACCGACAATGTGTGATGTGATTTATTACTTTATTTTGTCACAATTTCGTTTGTTTACGCAAAAGAGGACATTAATGTAGCTATCTGTCATGTCACTGGTATCAGAATATGTTTGAGCAGATGAAGAGTGGGGCATTATTGATGGTTCGGTAAACATTCATGCTTTGTTTATCTATTTATTTAATAAATTGGTACATCGACATACAAAACCATCTATATAAATATTATAAATTAAAGTCGCTTTCCATATCTGTCTGTGCGACCGCTTAGTTCTTCTAAATAAAATGGAGTTTGATGCGGTTTTCACCATCATTTAGAGCAGATTTATTATGGAAGGTTTATATGTATAGATACATTAATATTTTACTTACATTAATCTGCCTAGCCTTTTCCTAACTATGTTGGGGTCAGCTTCCAGTCTTACCGGATGCAGCTGAATACCAGTATTTTACATGGAGCGACTAACAGCAAACTGCAGCAACTGGGTAACTGCAGTAGTAACTGGGTAATACGATACTCCTTGGTAAGACTGTTGTCAGACTTTCGGGCTTCTGGCGATCCGCAACGTCAGTCAAAGATCTACGAATGACCGAGACCATTCCAAGGCACAGAAGAGTCTCGATAAGTAAAGATGGTCATACATCCACGGACCAACCCTGGCAAGCGTAGCTTAACCTGATGGATCGACCCGTGGGGCTGTTATTACTTAGCCACGACTAACTTAACTTACTTAGAATAAGGAAATCTGATTTTTCTGTCAAGTCCTACAGGTCCCAAGGGCGAAGTAGGGGCAAGTTAGTATTATAAAATAAGAGTGATGCTGTATATACGCCCTCAGGTATCAACGTTCATCGTATCTTACATAGACAAAAACATAACCATATAAAAAAACATTTAAAATAACGTAGTAATTTCCAATACATAAACGATAGTGAAAAGTATACAACATTAGTTTTTGTTTATGCTAAACCCGAAAAGGGGCCATTGTACTCACTCAAAAAAAATCAGCTGTTTCATACATTTTATCGATTTAAGTGAACAGAAATATAGGGAACAGCTGATTTTTTTTTCGCGATTTCGTTGTTGGTCCCTTAGAAAAAGTTGTTCAAAATGATGAGTACAATGACCCCTTTTCGGGTTTAGCATAAACAAAAAATAATGTTGTATAATACATAATATTGTGGATGTGAAGTTACGAAACTGAAATACAACATGAAATTGTTCAGATATCGAGTGAGTCAAATTAAATTATCTAAACTCTACATTATGTAATTTTGTTTGGTCCCATGAAGTTGTGATTCTTCTTAACTTTACTTTAAAAGCTTCCTGTCCCTATAAATAAACGGGCAATTCTTTGTACTTATTCTGAATGTAGTAAGTACACTTACTACATTTCATATGGCCTGACCACATATATTATAATAGGCCTGACCAAGATTATGTCTGGCCTTTAAAAGAGACTGTGACCTCTGAGTTTGTTCAGTCTTTCTTCTCAGAGCAGTCAGATAGGAAACACCGAACTCTTAAGTTTTTAACCGATTTCTTCAAAAAGGAGGAGATTCTATGTTCCTTTTTTTGTTTTGTTGTTGTGAACCGATTAAAAAAATCTTTTTTAGTTCGAAAGGGTATACTCCCGAGGTGGTCCCATATAAATTTTATTAACTTTGCTTGCGTAGTTTTTGAGCTAGCTTCAATATTACTTATTATTTCCACTTAGTCTATGTAGATGATATAATTATTTAAATCAGTCGCTGTTATTTACATAGTGGTATTCGAATTTGTGTGGGTCTTTTTAGTTGTGGTACCTACATACCACAACAAAAAAGTGAAAAATAAAAACATTTTATAAAAAAAGACAACCGACTTCCAAAAAAAAACACTAAAAACTTGCAAAACAACTTTAATTTCGGGTGTCGGTGGCAAAAAACGAAAATTGAATAGTAAAGACACCGACTTCCGAAATTAAAGTTATTTTTCACTTTTTTCGTGTTTTTTTTTGAAAGTCGGTTGTTTTTTTTTTGTAAAAAGTTTTTTAAATATCATTTACTTACCTACATGCACATAAAAAGCACAGTGAAAAGCAACTACGCATCGTAATATTATATATACCGTTTCCATAAAACATAATGGGCAGTAACCAACGGTCTAAAATATAATCCCGGACAAAACTCCCTCAATGAAGCATAAAAGAAGGTTGAAAATTATATTTTTATAACCTAACCTACGTAAATACTGTTGAAGACTATATTTTTATGAAAATATACGTATACTTTTATGCTTGAATGAAAGTCTCTTCGTCAATATACGTTATATTTTGACGAAGTTATTTATATTGAATTTACTTCATCATATAACCCAATACCATCTATTGCAAAATTGTAAGACTAAGCTTAGATTTTGTCAAGCATAACAAATTTTATAAAATTTATTGCTGACAAATAAGATTTAAATGCAATAAGTTGACAAAAAAGCAGTAAGATTTATAGCCTATTTTAGAAATAAAGCTTACAAAATGTTCGCCTCAGATTCATAAAATCATGAATCCTAACTTCAGAAAAGCTTGAATTTCACATCTCAACTTTTGTAGATTTAAATAAAATACCACTAAAATCTTTCCATCTTAGGATCATTCGACTTCTTGGATTTTTAAATTCATTCTTTCATTCACCCACTGACAGACAACGCGCCACCTAAACCACTGGGTCTAGAACCATGAAATTTTGCCTAGCAATTAAGGAAGGGTTTTTGTAAGTTTATTGTTTGCCGATGGGAAATCCCATCAGGCGCAGGGCTTGTAAAATCATAAAGTCTAAACTTCAGAAAAGCTTGTATAATACTTTCGTAGATCTAAAACCACATTGGAATCAAAATTCTTCTACACTCCTTAATAAAATACATCTTAGTACCGATATAAGTGTACACCATGAGAGGGACAAACATAGCACACCCTTAAGGCTTAGGCGCGATGTCTCATCGATCACGCAGTGGAATTCCGTCGAAGCCGATGTAGCCCGTGCCGTAAGCGTAGCAAAGGACCACAGTCGCGCATCGCCCGTAGACCGCTACGCTCGTAGCGCCGTAGCACTGCTACGAACGTGACGTACGTACTAATAACAAGTGTGTTGTGAATGTGGAAGTGACTTTTTTGTGACTTTGTAACAACTTATCACGTAAGTTTTAGTTTTGTTTTACGTAGTTTTAAGGCTAAAGTTTGTTCGTTTATTTTTGTTTGGCGTCAGGAGTTTATTTTTAATAAGGACTATGGCCGTAGCATTTTTCGTAACTAAAAAAAAAACGGTTTCTTATTTTATGGTATAAATAAATCAGGCTCTGTTTTTTAAAGAAAACATTTTGTTTCATGCAACAGTATTTTATTAAACGACTTTTCAGTATTTTTTAATGCCATTGCTACATTTTATTCAATTATATAAATTATATATTTAAATAAATAAATTATATATCGTTCTCATAAACGTCTACTAACAAAACAAGTTACTTTTGTTTTGTGTTTCCCATCTTCAAAGGTAAGGGTGTCAGCGAGTGAACTTTTCAGGAGGCTGCAAGTGGGTCAATGATCTCACATTATTAGGCTGTAGTACGTAACGCTTCTCTCAACGTGATATAAATTTCAACAGGTTCTTCTATATTTAATTGGGACCTCGGGACTGAAGGGGATTTGTGGTGGCGTATCTTTTATATTAAATTTTTGCTTCTTCGATTTTGGATTTTGCCTGAGAAAAGATAAGAAATAATTAAGCGTCTTTTGAAAGATGACCCCGAATTACCTAGTTACTGGGTTGTGGAGTTCAGGTATGCAGTCACTCCATGTAAAATACTGGTATTCAGCTGCATCCGTTTAGACTGGACCGACCCCAATATATTGACCCCGAAATAATTGTTAAGTTTGTAAAATACAAAGAGTGAAAAGAGAAAAAAAAAACTTTATTTATTTCAAGACATGTACAAACATAACAAAAATATTCTTTCTTTTCTTTAAACACGTTTTTTTTTTTTTTTTTTTTAAAACGTTGCCCCTCACTAGGAATTTCTTCCTGTATCGTGGGTGCGTTTACAAACATAGAAACTCACATACACTAACACCCAGACCCGGAACAACTACTTGCAGATCATACAAATATTTGTTCCGTGCGGGGATCGAACCCGCGACACGTTGCGCAGCAGTCCATCGCTCATCTACTACGCCAACTGTGTCGTATTCAGGCTGGATCGCGAAAATCTCTCCAAATAGAACAAATGAAATAAAAACAAAACAATTTATATATTTTATAAAAAGTGCATTCTCTACCGATACTTTGGCAATTTTCCGAGGATTCTATACAATTCAAAAGCTACCTGCGAACACGATAACATTTTTTTGTTGAAAAACGTGGTTGTCGGAAAATCTAAATTCACACTTGCAAAATAGTTATACGAGTATTCACAGAATATGGTCCTTAATTTATACGTCACATTACCACGATACTGTACATATTATTTCCTTACGGCAGAACAAAGGCCTCTTTACATAAACAGAAGAAAAAGCTTTGATCATGACCCTTGTTCACTGTGCAATGGAGATAGAAGCTAAAGGTAAATAATTATTCAGAGCAATATTGCCGATACTAAAGATTTTTCATGAATTGACAAGACTTAGGTAAGTATTAAATAATATGAGTAACTGCATGAGAAAAAATGACTTTAGTTCAGATACTTCTTCTTCTTCTTCTTCTGCCTAGCCATTTCCCAACTATGTTGGGGTCGGCTTCCAGTCTAATCGGATGCAGCTGAATACCAGTATTTTACATGGAGCGACTGCCTATCTGACCTCCACAACCCAGTAACTGGGTAATACGATACCCTTTGGTTAGACTGGTTCAGATACATTGCAATGATTATTTACAATATATAACACTACTAACTACATATTTACACTAACTATACAATGATATTTCCAAACTTTTTGTGGAATAGAAAAATTGAATTATTAAAAAAATCTCGATAAAAAAATACCATGAAGTTACCTCTAATCTCAACACATTGTCGATTTGTAATATGAAACGTTGACTAGTGATACTTAATTGTAAGAAGTCGTCTTTCGTCGCATGTTGCGGAAACTGTAAGCTTATCAATTGGGAGTGCGCAAGAGTGCGCGGGTAAGAAATTAATGACTGTGTCTATAAAAGCACCCTAGCCGCCAAACAGCATGATTTTAACGATACTTACCGAATGAGCGCTAAAAACGATAAAATACAAAAATATACTTCCAACAACATAACAAGTTTAACCGTATCCTACAATTTGCCCTATTAACATTTAACTTTAAGTCATTAAGCTACACTGAAGCTCTATGTAGTTAATACTGCCGGTCCCAGGGCTAATTGCAACTGCAGATGGACCTAATTGCCAATTACTGACCAGCACTAGCCTGTCTTTGAGAGGACCTAACTTTCTGTAGAACTTTTATTTTTCTTTTGAAACTGTTAGTGCGTTGGTGGGGCTCAGAATAGTAGAAGATAAGTTTAGAAACATGGTTGGAATAAAATGTGCAATCAAAGAAGAATTCTCTCTCTCTCTATAGTATTTATCTATGATTGGATGGATAACTTATTGTTCTTCAAAAAGGTCAGGTGCGTAGTACTCACAACCGGCGTAAGTGTTTGACCAGATGTATGAATGTAAACGAGGCAAAAGGAGTATGTAAGGATCGTAGCAGGTGGCGTTCTGTAGTTTCTGTCTACCCCCGTGGGAATAAGGCGTGAGTTTATGTAGGTATGTGTGGATGGATAACGCAGATAGAGAAATTGTGGAGGCGAGAATTTGTGTAAATTATTTCATCACCAATTCTCTCAAAACGGTAAAAAAAAACATCGTGAAGAAACCGGCATTTCCACGAACCAAACATTTGCGACAGTTAAAACTGCAGCAGCTATAATTTTAAAATATGCATTACCAAATATTATTTCAAGGCAAAGGCAGGCTGCCTATTCTTCCCGTACACAAAATATTTGCTCACTTCCTATTCAACTCAACACAGAATACGTCTTTCTTTATAAAATTATTTTCGAAAAGAGGTCTTTAGGGATGCTGAACTGGAGTTTACGATAACAATTACGCTCACAAAGATATTAGAATTTATTTCATCTCTATTTTACACAGGGGATCAGTATGTAAGTGAAAAATGGTAATCTTTGGGCGTACCAGGAAACCGTGTTATTGGTTTATTGTACTAACCAACTAGGTAGGTAAAGTCAGGAAAATTAATTGACAATTTATTTAGTCAGGCAAATATAGACTACCATCTCAAACTGTCCGTATATTGTTTGACAGTTACACACAGACACTTTCACTTGAAACCAAACATGGAATCATAAAAATAAATGTTCTTGACTTTATGTCCTCTAGAGGGCGCCAATTTAATGTGACGTCACATAGCCTCAGCGGACGATCAAGACGCTCCCAACGATACCTCATTTGTCAAATTGTAATGAGGAGTTTAGACGATAATGAACATACATACATACATATCGGTCAAAATCATAACCCTCCTTTTTGCTTCGTCGTAGTCGGGTAAAACAAGAAATCACCATCCACAGACCACAAGACCCTTACTTCATTTCCTGGTTACCTTCAACATTCCAAAGAGCTTATAAATTATTATTAGTTCTTACATTTGGTAAGCGTATCACGTGCAATTAATAATAAAAGTCAGGGTTGCGTGATAGGCCTGAACCACACATAATAATATAGTACGCAATACTTGGATGGTCTTACAAGGCCATCTTGATAACTTTTCTTTGGAAATTTGTGTTTGCGTAAAAGTTGTGAAAGTTTGTGTTAATTTCAGGCTTAGTAGGTACGAGTACTACAAATTGTGTTTTGTGTATCAGAATTCATTATAAGTGGCAGATTAGTCATATTTTAGTTGTTTGATTTTGGGAATTGCTAATGGTGAGACGTTTTTCAGCTCAATTGGAGTCCAGAAATTTTTGAAAATTTTCGTGGTAGCTTCCATTAAAAAAGAAAAAGATTGTTTAGCTCTAAGTTTTTAGTTTAACAACAATTTATCTTGACGTCACCCCTATATAAGATAAATTAAAATTAAAGATTGAATTGCAATGATAAATATTATAACGACATAGGACAATACTGGTAGATTGATTTAGGAATCAATCTATCATTATTTATCTATTATTATATATTATCATTCTATTATTTATCATTATTAGCCAGTTATCAGTAGCCAGTATTGTCCTATTTGACAGAAAGGCAAAGGTCGTCCCTAAATAATAAAGCCCAAAACACACACAGAGCGGGTGCGGAGCGGGAGCGGGTCGGGCGCAGGAGTACGGCGGGTATAATAATTTGTAATTCAAGGAATTATATGGATGTCAACAAACAGAACGCGGGCGCGGGTCGGGCGCGGAGCGGGACCCGCGCGGGAGCCGGGCCGCCGCCCTCCGACACAACAGCGCGGGGCGGGAGCGGGTCGGGCGCGGGAGTACGGCGGGTGTCATAAATTGTAATTCAAGGAATTATATGGATGTCAACACACAGAACGCGGGCGCGGGTCGGGCGCGGAGCGGGAGCCGCGCCCGCTGACACAACAGCGCGGGACGGGAGCGGGTCGGGAGCGGTTGTGCTATTCTGTAAAAATATCTCCGTGAAAACTAAGTGTAGTAAAATATCAAAGTGAGCTTGAAGTGAACTGTCACTGCCTTAGCATCAGTAGGTATCGATGACAATGACTCATTCCACTCTCACTTCACCTAAGTTTTCAAGGTAAGATGGTTACAGAATAGCAATGTGGGTGTAGCGGCGTTACATTCGTTGCAATACAGGTATCGATGATATTCTCCATATTAATGTTTTTTTTTATTAATGTCAAGAACCTACAACCTTTTCCAATTTCGCGTTCTTCTCTTTAAAATAATAATTCTTCGTCCGTGTCAGAATCACCCAACATTTTCACACTGCAACCGCTGCCGTCTGTCAAAGTACAACCGCGCCCGACCCGCTGCCGTCCCGCGCCCGACCCGCTGCCGCTCCGCGCCCGCGCTCTGTGTGAACACGATGAACCGCGCGACTCACGCGATGAAAACGACCCGACCCGCTCCCGCCCCGCACCCGCTCTGTGTGTTTTGGGCTTTAAAGAAGTATTATATCTTTAACTAGCGACTCGCTCCAGCTTCGCACCGTTTTTACGACTTTTCAAAACATCGAGGTTTTTTTATTTATTATGAAACATTAATACTAACGTTGCCCTCCAGCCAATGATATTACCTCTAGCATTCGATTAATATTACAGAATCAGTTATATTTATAATACTTGTAACAAATGCTGTACTTAAAGTAAGTCGTGAGCATACAAAAACCTTCCGTAATAAATTCTCTAAACGATGGTGAAAACCTCATCAAAATCTGTTGCGTGGTTTAGAAGAACAACGCTACCAAACACGAAAAGCGACTTTTATTTTTAATATGTACATAAATAGATACCTTTCATCTTTAATACTAGTACCTAAGTAGGATTAAACGCACGACCGCACTCGTTTATTCATTGTCCCCACGAAACATTTAATGAACACGTTCAAACAAAAGTATTTCATTCATTTCATTCATTTGTTCAGTCTTTGTTACGTTTAGTTGAACCGGCCTCGTTATAAACTCGTTAGCACACATTTAATTCGTTTCAGATTAATAGTTAGTTGTTGGTTTTGGTTCAACTGGGATTAATTAAATTACCTGACGTTAATAAGTGGGTTTCGTAGTAACATTGTAATTCAGTTTGGAATTTCTAGCTTATATGTGTCGGTGGAGCTCGTTGCTAAGTAATAACAGCCACACGGGTCGATCTATCAGGTTAAGCTACGTTTGCCGGGGTAGGTCTGTGGATGGGTGACCATCTTTACATACCGAGACTCCTCCGTGCCTAGGAAAGCACGTAAAGCCATTGGTCCCGGCTGTGTCATTCGTGGATCTTTGACAGTCGTTACGGGTCTTCAGAAGCCCGAAAGTCTGACAACCAGTTTTACCAAGGGGTATCGTATTGGCCAGTTACTGGGTCGTTGTCAGATAGGCAGTCACTCCATGTAAAATACTGGTATTCAGCTGCATCCGGTTAGACTGGAAGCTGACCCCAACATAGTTGGGAAAAGGCTAGGTAGATGATGATATAGTACTTCGGTGGTACTAACTTTCGTTTGTATTTTTTGTTTAAAAAATGTATCTAGTACGGAACCTATTTCTTCCGATACTAGATAAAACCATCCAGGATACGTACCCATGAAGCATATAGGAGCAAATCTATTAACAAATACCTTATAGTATTATTAGTATTTTAATGAAAAGTAAGAATTTCAGAAATGTTTTTTTATTTCACTTATGGGATTTCATAAATGATTTTTTTACATTAATAATCGTGACTTTGTTGAATTATTTTTGAATGAAAAATGAAAAAAAAAAAACATTTATGCCAGTTTGACATGGAATACCCTAGATTATGGGACATCAAAAAGAACACTTTGTATATTGAATTTTATTTCTGCGCAGAAAACGCAATATCAACTTTAAACCAAGTTTTCTTGCTATTCAAGAATACAGCAATAAAACTAGGTCAGAATTACATTAAAAACTCAAATACGGTTGCAGACTCCCAACAGTTTTTTAACTTGTTAGAATTCTAACTAGTATTTTAGATTGGTTTTATCGCGTTTAAAGTTAAAACCAGTTGGATTAGTTTTGCGTTCTCGCTTCAGGCTGAAGTTTCGCCATACTAGTTTCTTTTACTAAGGAAAATGTCGTGAGGAAACTTTTGAGTATGAATGTGGATGAATAGAACAGTAGGGGAATACCAAAATAAAGAAAATTATTTAAAAAAACAAAAACCCGACTGCAAAAACGCAACCTGGCTGCATACGTCGTTTTTTGTAAAAAAAAATTATCCTTTTTATTTATTTTAATTTTATTTTAATTTTATTTTTTTTCTCTTTGTTCCTCTCAATTAGAGCACCTGCCATATAATCCCTTCACCCCCCTTGGTTGACTGGTAGAGAATGCCTCGATCAGGCATTAAGTCCGCCTTTGTACCTTTTTTAGTGCGAAAAGTTTAAATAAATAAATCCTGTTTAGATATCGATACCCATCACATCTCCGGAGTTTCGCTAGCGAATTTAATTTGACCCTGTAGAAGAGGTTTTTGCTCCTATTACAGGCTGATTACATTATACTCCTGAAAACTTATTACATTAAGAGTTTTGCGGGTTCAGCATAAATACTTTTGCCCCTGTCAGTCATGCGACAAATTCCCGGAGAGGTATTCCCGAGGCGTCCCAAGGTCCTCATTCCTTAAATAAAATTAACTTCAGGGCCAGGTATTCTATTGATTTTACGTCGACCAATATTTTGTTAGAAATCGATGGATGAATGGGATTGTAGTGTTTTGTTAACAATCATCAGAATAATTCATCCATTAGATAATTACATACTTACAGCTGGCATACAACCATTGTCTGTTTCCTGTGGCAATTTACATAACTACTGTTTGTTTCTTTTTTACAATTGTTTATTTAACTATTTATGTACAGTCACGGACTTTAATTGATGAGCCACCTGGCACTGTTCGTATTTTAGCCGTGTAATGCAAATCGGGTTTATTCGGTTCCCGACACGCAAAGTCATATGTCTTCGTATTAGAAGAAGAAAATTATATTTCATACCGGTTGGCTAACCTGAGAGCCAGAACAACAAACTTGACAGCAGGGTGAATACTCAAAGTCAACCAATTGCAGGTCTAGCAGCAGTAACCTAGCAACGATAAATAATTGTTGCTAGGTTACTGTTGCGATAGTAACGTTAGCGTACGGAGAAATTCTCTGACATGGATATTTCAACTCTCACTGTCTTCAGTTTTGTTTTCATAATTATCGAGTTAATGAGCTATGATTCAAAGGAGGTCGGTATCAAATAGATTGGATAAACTTAATGCAACATTGTATTTATTTTTATCATTGAGAACTTATTAGTCAACCTCTATGGATATTTCCGATAATACAGTTATATTCACCTAGAAGTTGCTTCTCTTTCTATTGCGTAACTCATATACCTTCTGTCTACGTTACGCTCACTGAGTTGGCCCGAAGATGAGCCCGCCGCGTACTTGTAACTTCATACCTAAAATGTAGAGTGCGCTTTCAAGTATTATTCTGTGGTATGGGCAGGTTTGTGATAGATGCTACCTACTTAGTTCTAATTTATATATTTTATAATAATGATAAATATTATAAAATATTTTATTTTTTATATTTATGTGTGTGCATAAAGGATTAAATAAATAAATAATGATGTAATGTATGCAATGAATTTAATTTTATTTTTTTATTTTACTTGGTGCCTTAGTACAGTCACGGACTTTAATTGATGAGCCACCTTCAAACTTTTCAATTTTGCAGTTTCATACATTCACGAGATTACACGATTAAACACGAACTCAAATCCTAAGCTCGTAAACAAGATGACAAATAAATTACTTTTAATCGGAAATATCCATACAGGTTGACTAATAAGTTCTCAATGATAAAAATAAATACAATGTTGCATTAAGTTTATCCAATCTATTTGATACCGACCTCCTTTGAATCATAGCTCATTAACTCGATAATTATGAAAACATAACTGAAGACAGTGACAGTTGAAATATCAAGATGACAAATAAATTATTTTTAATCGAAAATAGTCTTATCCATAGAGGTTGACTAATAAGTTCTTAATGATAAAAATAAATACAATGTTGCATTAAGTTTATCCAATCTATTTGATACTTACCTCCTTTGAATCATAGCTCATTAACTCAATAATTCTGAAAACTTAACTGAAGACAGTGACAGTTGAAATATCGATGTCAGAGAATTTTCCGTACGCTAACGTTACTATCGCAACAGTAACCTAGCAACAATTGTTTATCGTTGCTAGGTCACTGTTGCTAGACCTGCAATTGGTTGACTTTGAGTAGTCACTCTGCTGTCAAGTTTGTAGTTCTGGCTCTCAGGTTAGACAACCGGTAAAGATATGAAATATAATTTTCTTCTTCTAATACGAAGACATATGACTTTGCGTGTCGGGAACCGAATAAACCCGATTTGCATAACACGGCTAAAATACGAACAGTGCCAGGTGGCTCATCAATTAAAGTCCGTGACTGTACCTTACCTACCTATTCCGATTGGTTTCTAACCTCGCTTATTTTTATGCATTTAGCCAAAAATTTATTTCGGCCTCCTGCATCATCACGATCGAGATGCAATATAAATATTTATTTATTTAAACTTTTCGCACTAAAAAAGGTACAAAGGCGGACTTAATGCCTGAGGCATTCTCTACCAGTCAACCAAGGGTGGTGAAGGGATTAGATGGCAGGTGCTCTAATTGAGAGGAACAAAGAGAAAAAGTAATAATAATAATATATCATATTGCATTATAGATAAAGCAGAACAGTACATAAATAAGCTATAAACTTATGATACATATACTTACACATATATTTACTATAATAAATACTATAATATATATATAACATACAAATTCAAGGGTGAGCGGTGATGACATGACTCTACTCTATTTATTTTGAGAAAAAAATAAACTGTTTTTATTTTTTTACATTCCATATTTTTTATAGTCAGCATTTTGTTTGTATGAGCCTCAGACCAAATAAAAAACCAAGACAGAGCGCTGCGAACAATACAGTGAAGCATGCCAAAACTACACCAACGCTCTGTGCGTACACGCTCAAACGCACACATTTACAACCATTTACAATCAAACTACACCAAAATATGAGCACACATGTTTACAAAACCGGCTTCAAGTCACTGTTGACAGCGCTCTGTCTTGGTTTTTTATTTAGTCTTAGATTTTTAGCTTCAATATTTTATGTCAAAGTATTCCACTCTTTCCGGTGTTATACCCTCCCTATTACCATAAGATATAAACAGATGTTCGCCAATTCCCATAACACTTTTATGTGTATGTGACAAACATAGATGCATTGCATTACCATAATTTTATAACTGAAGTTGTTTCCCTGAACACTGAGGACAATATGAAATATGCAAATAGACAGATCTAATTTAAATTTAGACTACATTATTAGTCCCACTACATTATATTACCTTGGTCTTTATTATTTATATTTCTACTCTGCCTTATCCTGTAGGATTTCATATTTTTGAAAATAAAAATGTATTTTAAACGACACGTTTTTAAATATATCTATCCTGTAAAGTTCACTTCCAGTCTCAGTCAAGCCACCGCACACATTTCGAAAGCGAACTCATTGGTTTTTGGGATCTACGCACATTTGGAAATTCGAATCGATCACTTCTAAATTCGAACGAATAATTCAATACCTACATTGAAGTCGGACGACTTCGTTCGTTCGAAGTTCGAATTTCGAAGTGATCTTTCAGATTAACAGCTGTTTGTAAAGCTGGGAAAGCGGTGCCGTTATATGACGTGACGTGACGCATGTTTCCCCCAACCTTTTCTTATTTTTTTCTTTTTGTGTTTATTTTCTTTTTTGAGTCATGTTTACCGCAAATAAACGTATTTTCTTTCTTTCTTTCTAAATTATAACGGGCGTCATGAAAATCTGTACTTAATGTTCACCAGAATTTAAAATTTTGCTTTCAAAAAACGCTTTGTATTTGAACAGCCGTTATTGTGTGACCGTTCACCGCTTTCATACGAAATCAAAGTTTAATTTAAATAGATACCTATGTATGCAGGATTTTTTTTTATCAATAAGCCGTGACTCATCGATCTCAAGTAGGTATTTACAGTTTCTCTCTAGATTAATTTTTCCTGCGAAGATACCGCCTACGCCCTGACGGCTGATAAATGGTTAGCTTTCCGTTTCGCATTATTTCTTAGTGATGTTTCCTATATATCCACTGGAGCGTGTAAAAATGTCTTTAGTACCTACGCAAACAACATTAGGAACCACAAGAGTTATTTTTTAAAGGTCATCTCTAAGGCTACCATCAGACGGACTGCATTCTTGCAGTTTGAATGCAGTTTAGTACGACTGCAATACTCGTAACGTAATGGTAGCTGCTTTCAAACCGCAAAGGAGATCATTCACCGTCCCCTCATTTATTATTACTTTAATTAGATTACTTTTTACAATTTTAACTACAAAATACACCGAAAAGTATTTTTCAAAATCGTAAAACAGCGCAGGGAATTGCCCTACAGGTGTGGCCCAATAGTGAAAAGTGAAGAGAATAACATGTTTTAACGGAATATATCACTTTTTTTATTTGGCCGGCTCTTTCAAAATTTAGCCCAAAATGAATCTCCTTTGACGTTGGAGTGCAGTTGAAACAGTTAAAATGCAGTACGTCTGATGGCAGCCTAAGAGTTTAGATTTTTTTTTGCGTCACACTGTGTTGTGTAATGATGAGTTACTGCACTTAGCAGATGGATTCATTGTTCAGGTTTTAATTATTAGAAAGTAGGGTATTTTACTTATAATAATGATAGCGACAAAACTACCGGAGTCCGTAGACAAATCCGTACTGCGCTGACCCCTTAAGAATTGGCATAAGGGATGATGATGGATGATAATAGGTATGATTACTGTCAGAAAAAATACAACAGTTTCATTTTATTCAAACATCTAACCAAAGTAATTCAAGCCAATAACACATAAACCACAAAGTCGCAGAATCACCCCAAAAGACAAAATAAACCAATAAATATTATGAAACGGCACTTTAGTTCGACCTACCCTCTTTCAATAAAGAATCGCTTCATAAGCAATCCATGTAATAGCAAATTGAATTTTCACACTTCACTTGAGATCAAAGTTTGGCATATTCCAGGGTAATTGACCCCCGGTACTACGACATACGATCATCAGACGTCTCGTGTTCTCCCCTGGCGGTCGGCCAAGACCCGAGTGAACCCGAATAGACCCGATTGTAACCGAATACTAATTCGTTATGGCCTAGCATTTTCTACTCAGTTTCCCTGACAGGATAACACTTTTTTATCCGTTCGTTCACACTGTGTTGGGGTTGTTTTTTTTTTTTTATTGAAAAGAGCGGTTTTATTTGGTTGCTGTTGTCAACACGTAGTTACAAGCAGGGGTTTCATTTAAAGAAAGAAATAAATAGTAACATTTATTTGGTAACAGTTCCTGAAACACAAAGATAATTGCGGCGCACTTATAAAGAGGATTAAAAACTCATTACTGCCCGCTGAAAGTTTCTTATAGAAAACACCACCTTTGGGTGCACTTAAAGGCGAACCAAGTCGCCCTTTTCGAATAGGTGGGGTGAAAAATACTAATACAAAATTATATTAGTCGTTATTCATCTTTTTCCCTTCTTGTTTTCACACAGTATTGTCTCACATTTCTTTTTTATTTCTCCTTTCGCAGGTCCTTCTAAGAAATGAGCAGTACCTTTGTACTCAATATTATAATGATGTCGTATCTATACCTATGTATTTTACTGTGTGTATATAAATAATAATAACATGTTTTTATACATTGTGTGCTAACGTTTATAGTGCCTATATTTTTGTTCGTTTATTTGTTAAAACTAAAGCAATAACACTCAAATCCTTTCGAAAGTGTACCATACTAATATTATAAATTCGAAAGTAACTCTGTCTGTCTGTCACTGTCAGTATTACTTTTTCACGCCTAAACCACTAAACGGATTTCGACATGGCAAGGAGATAGATGGCATCTTGGGGAAGGACAAGGGCTACTTTTTATCGACATACTACGCGGGTGAAGTCGCGGGTGGAACCTAGTATTTAATATTTCCGTCCAATCAGATTGTTTTATGAATATTTGCTGACCGCCATGATGTTGAATCTGTATAAACTATATTACGAGCATAGGGCACAATGTATCTAGGTTATTGGCTTCGTAAGAGAAGTATGGCCGCTTCTTTTGATGTCTATGAACGAATAAAAATCTACTTTAGCCAGCCAATGGTCAACACGTCCGTTATGAAAATGAGGATATTGACTTAGCAGACAGCTTTATTTTAGCAAACAGCCTTCGTTTTATATTCTAGGACGCACTTTCAGAACTTGTACTCTTACACAAAATATTTTTTTTCACATAAACCTACATGAGCACTTATGAAACGTCAGAAGCTAGGTGCACGGTTCCAATTGGTCGTTTCCTATGGAGAAGAGCCGGCAAGAAACTCCACAGTTACCCTTTTAAAAATAATTGGCTTTAACAATATTTACAAATAACAATGTTAACACATTCCCGGACTGTAAACGCCCATAGACTTAATAACAATAAAACTTCAATTGTGTCTCATTCAGTGGCCGCGAAAGTATTAATAGGTATGGGCGGACAGTGTATAGAATGGTATGCCTATCCCTTTGATATTTGTCGCGTAGTTTAGGCTACTAAAAAGGTCCCTACACTTTCAACAATGGTATATACAAACGAACTTACACTAGGTTCGAGAAAGTTTTATTTCATTCGACTAGTATTGAGAAAAGCCGTGTCTAAAGAGTGTCTCTTATACTCGAAAAAACACGTTGAAAACTAATATTGTCAATGAAGAACAGGATCATAGATGGCTCCTAATTGTTGTAACACATCAGTAATTGCTTTTATTTATTTCCAGGTACTGTATCTCAATTCAGGTACAAATAGATGTACGTATTGTCAGATGGTTCCCCTATGTTTGGGCCTAGGATAATTAGTAATTAATACCCACAACTATATGTTCTTTATAAGTATTAAATCCCAATTGGAAGGGTATTTGTACTATTAGCCTATCGCTAAACAAGCCATCAACAAAAGTATAACTTTAATTTCATTTCATCAGCGTAAAATCCCCAAAATTTTCTACTTGTAATAAATAAAGCAACAGAATACGACTATAAACCGTTGATTGCTCCAGTAACGTTCAGTAATCGTTCGTGTATTAATCAATTAGAGGCTTCTACGAGGCGTCGCTCGTAAAGTTACGCCGTCTTTTATAGGCGCGCTCCGTTCGCACCTAGACAGAATTTATTTATGTCTTTTATCTTTTTATGTTGTTTTATAAAGACGTTTTTTAGATTATATTGTGAGGGTATCGGCGAGTTTGTAAATTAGGGATTTGAATTTTGGATTTATACCTACATGCCATCCAGTGAACATCCTTTCAGAAAACCTAATCAATCTGCCTTTTCCCAACTATATTGGGGTCGGCTTCCAGTAAAACCGGATGTAGCTGAATACCAGTATTTTACATGGAGCGACTGCCTATTTGACCCCTTGGTAAGACTGGTTGTCAGACTTTCGGGCTTCTGACGACCCGTAACAACTGTCAAAGATTCCCGAATGACGGTAAAGATGGACATCCACGGACCAACCCCGGCAAGCGTAGCTTAACCTGATGAATCGACTCGTCCGGCTGTTATTAATAGCCACGAGCATTTCAGTAAACCCCTTATTGAAAATGATACTTTTATACCAAATAATCAGATTATCATAATGACTAACCAATACAAAAGGGTATCATCTTCATGATTGATACTCACAAAAGTTACCAAAAAATATATCTTTTATATATCTACTATATAATCTGAGAGCAAAATAGATTTTTCCGTAACCCTTGCGTTGGAGGGGACATAACAAGTTATACCGGACGAAATATGACACGGCGCTGGGTTAAAGTGATTTGTTCAACATGTTGTTGCGGTTTATTCTTTGCCTTGATAAATCACCGGTTGTGTGCTATTTCATCTCATGTTTTTCTTTATTATGGTCCACATTTTAGTTTTTTGTGTCGTTTTGTAATAAACTTTTATATTTTTAAGCATAAAACATAGGAACACGATAGCATTAAAGTTTCCACGCGTTAAATTAGCGATAAAAGATTCTGAGTTTGCTACGGCGTAGCTCGTAGCCGAGGCAATGATGTCATCGCTACGGTTGTGGCTACGCTGGCGTAGTCGCAGACGCGTTGAGATATACATATACATTTTTTGAACCTTGTTGAATATAGTACTTGTTTTTACTCTGCAAAATAAAGTGAATTTAAATTATGAGTCTCTTAAAGTTTTGTAGATTAAGAAATAAATGGATAACGAAACCCATCTGCTACCGCCACTAACCTTTCCAAGTAAGGTATAAACGTTACCGTCCATTTCATTGAACGTATTATTTCATTTTCTCACGGAAATCAGATGAGATTTTTATAACACATAATATTATTATACCCTTTTCATTTTTACATAACCCTGGCATGACTAGACAAAAGCTCTTTCATATTATAACCCTGTAACGGCTGTACCCCCCGTACGCAATCAGGCGGGGGTCATTACGACCCCAGCTGTTAAGTGTTTATGACCCGTCAGTCTTTACAGCGGTTATGCTTTATTGGCACAAACTTAAGGCTAGTGCCACTATAGGTTTTATTATGTTATTTTATTGTTACTACGATGGTATATGGAGTAAATTAAGCTGGTATATTGTTTTACGATGAACTAGTTTATTTTCTGAAGAAAGTGGAGTGTTACGGTAAGGTAAATAAAAATAAAAAAATGGTGTATAAAAACGGTTATATAGGGTCAAATTAATTAAACTAGCGAAACTCCGCAGTCGTGATGGGTATCGATATCTAAACGTTTGATTAGTTGTGGTTAAAATACTAGTGCTCATCGAATATTTTGGGACATCATCGCCAAGCGGTTGGTCGAGTGTTGTCTTCTTTTTTTTTTGGCCAATTTTTAGGCCAAGGAGCATAGCCATCCAACGTGGCAACGCTGCCAGTCTTTTGGGTACTTTTCCCACTGACAGCGATGTGGACGAATTTTTTGATGTCAAATGAGCTCTTCCACTTTTTTCCTTCATATTTCTTGTACATAATATAAATATGTTATTGTTAGATTGTATATTGTATGTATATAAAATTACATTAATTAGTTAACGACAGATTTTAAGACGTATACAGGCAATATTTTAATTAATAGATTTACTTCTCCAGAATCGAATTTTGTTCTTAAGTCGTTCTCAATTTGATTTGAGATTTTAATTTCGGCGTTTTGTATTAATTCCTTCTTCCTTCTCGTCTTCTAATTTATCGACTAAATTATATAACGTGTTCAATTCTAAATATGGAATTTGCTAAATTTTACCCTAATGAGTTTCCATAATTTTGTTAATGCAAAGGGATTTTGTTTCAATTATAATTTGAGCGACTAATTACATAGGTCGTTAAAAACCAACGGTGTCATATGTCGCTCAAAATAAGGGTTGAAATATGAACATTAATATTTTGTGAAAGTCATAATTAAAAATAATGTTCACATTTTGTTGTAAGTCAAATTATTGTTTGCTACGTCAATTAATGCTTTTTTGCTTGCATTTTTCAACGAGGCCGAAAATGACTCCTAACTTAGTAGATAGGAGTCATTTTCGGCTTCGTAAGTATCAGTTTTCTTTTAATTTATAATTTCCTGTGCGAGTCCCAAATAAATAATTTTTCTTCATTCATTATTTCTACGAGGGAAATGATCGACATTTCCGATGTCTGATGGAGATGGGTTTATAATTAAAGTGAAAGTAATTTCATCTCTCTGCCCATGGCTGGGGGCACGTGCAAATGGTTTTATTTATCCCTAGAAATTCTAGAGCATTTCGAAGTATCTGAAGATCAAAATAACTTACCTACTGAAAAAAGGAATATTTTTCTTTCATAAGACGAAAACGGGTAAGATCATATAAAGCAGTACGTGGGTTAAGGACTAAGCTTAGCTCAACCTATGCTGTGCTGGACATAAAATGTATAAAAAATTTTTAGGTATTGTACTTTTGTTTATTTTTTATAAAATATATTTACTTTAAAATACTGGTATTCAGCTGCATCCGGTTAGACTGGAAGCCGACCCCAGCATAGTTGGGAAAAGGCAGATGATGAAAATATATTTTTTATAATTTAATTACTTTAATCACATAGACATTTTCTATCAGTCAACCTTTTTAAATGTATTTTTCTTTAAACAACTTTGTTCAATAACTAATTAGTTTATTGGTTGCGCGTGCGCTCCGGCCAGTTGCTTAGAGGTTTACGTGATTAGTTTGTACACGAATAAATAAATATTACTTATTATACACGAATATATAATAGAAACCAAAGCTTGTATACTCGGTAAGCGTTGGAAGCCAACACAAAAAAAAAAAAAACAAAAAGCCTCAACATACGAATATAAATTGCTATATTTCAAAGTCAAAGCTTGGCAATTTCAACAAAGCCATGCACTTCACCAGAATTGGCTAGTTTCATGTTAATCACGTTGAATTACCATGGAAAGCCATTGTTAGTGGCTTTGCGGCGTCCGACGCTAAAATGGCGACTGAGCTGCATAAATTTGTGTAAAATACGCGCCTAGATGTGGTACAGTCAGCAACAAAGTCGGTTTACGCGTACGAGTTGCAGTGTGTACTTGTAAAAAGTAGGTATTTAAACACAGAGAGTGTTTAAATACCTACTTTTTCCTAGCCTTTTCCCAACTATGTTGGGATCTGCTTTCAGTCTAACCGGATGCAGCTGAATACCAGTATTTTACATGGAGCGACTGCCTATCTGACCTCCACAACCCAGTAACTGGGTAATACGATACCCCTTGATAAGACTGGTTGTTAGACTTTCGAGCTTCTGACGACCCGTAACGACTGTCAAAGATCAACAAATGACAACCGGGACCAACGGCTTAACGTGCTTTCCGAGGCACGGAGGAGTCTCGGTATGTAAAGATGGTCACCCATCCACGGACCAACCCCGTGAAGCGTAGCTTAACCTGATGGATCGACCCGTGCAGCTGTTACCTGTTACTTAGCCACGAGCTCCTCTGTAGTTATGTAAACACACTAGTACAAAAAAATAGAAGTGTTAGTTAGTAGCTTTTTATTGGAGTTGTGTTTGGGCCATCAAGATACAGACTGTGCCTAATTTTGGACCCGCTGTTAAATGTCTAAAAAGTCTATACATAGTTCGTTATAATTCTATACCATGTTACTTGTATGTTTAAGAACTATGTGTAAATTAAATTAATGAATTTAACTCACTAAAGGCAAAATCGTAACATTTTGTATTTATTGGAAAACCACCAAAACGCAGTCTTGTCGAAGGATTCAACCTCACAAAACAATACCATTTGTGTTTGACCAAAATAGGTGGCTGGACTCTGCGTCTAGCGCTGGCGTGGCAGCACGTCGTGTTCAGGTTCGCGACTGGTCAATCGTCATCCTAAGGATGCCTCGTTGAGAGGTGAAGCACGTGTCGATTTCTTACAAGGTTTTTATGACTCTTAAGGAATAGTGAAGCGGAATAGGTTACTAAATATATCTACGTCTATTGTATTTTATAATGGATTTCCGCAAAGTCACGCCTGAATCAATTTATTATCAAAATAGGTGAATAGTATTAGTATTTTTAGTAGCAGTTTTTTATACTTCTTTGAAAAGTATACTTTTTACCATTCAGAAAGAAAAGAGCCTTTTATTTACTGAACCTATTTTGTCGTTGTTAGGGATTTGATTTAAAAATACCTACTCTGCAGGCACCAAAGATAAAATGGCCTCTTCACGGTGCTTTCCGCGCCCCTTCACCCCCTGCACCCTGGCTCTGGGCGCCCTGGGCGGTCGTCCAACCGCGCCCTAACCTACGTACTGCTTACTCCAACAAGTTAAACTTCTTACCCACACGAACAACTTAAAACTCTGACAACGTACCAAGAAAGCTTCATATAAAATACTAGCTGCCGCCAGCGGCTTCGCCCACGTTTAATCTTTATAAATGATAGCCTATGTTACTAAGGGTGAATGTAGCTTTCTAATAGTGAAATAATTTTTGAAATCGGCGCACGAGTTTTTGAGTTCATTACAAACATACACTACACAAAAACACAAATCTTTCCTCTTTATAATATTAGTGTAGATAAAAGTCCGCTTAAAAGTTGAACATCAAAAAGAAAACTAAAACGTCGCTAAAATGGCGCTGTGCATTAATGAAAGTGTTAATCGACGAGTTTTTTTTAGCCTTTGTCTGTAGCACTTGGTGGTAAAAAGGTTACGTTGCAAAGAATTTGTGATTCTAAACAGGAGATTAACATTTTAAGGCTGCAGTAGATTCAAAACATCTTAATTTAGTGATCTTTTATTTTCTGGCAGGTATAAGGCAGTTCAGGAAGGCAGGGTATGGCTGCAGTGGGAGCTGATAGTTATAAGGCTGGTTTTGTTTGCCTGTAAGAGTCAGAAACAAAAGCATTCTGTAAGGATTATGAGCTTACGTTCTGTAAGCTTCTGTAATCACTAATCTGTGGGACTAGCACGAACGCGTGACGTAAAGGAAATTAGAACAATTTTTTAATTTAAAATAAATATCGTTTCACAAATAATAGTACATATTAACTTAGTTTTAAGACTTCACTCATATGTTATTATTCTGATTGTCACATAAATGCCATGGGAAAGTTGTATTTTCGATTGAAAAATCGTTCGAATTTACGCCAAATTTATGTCGCACGTTCGTGCTCCGGCCTGTGAGCACTTTACTCGTTTACAGATTTACTATAAACCATATTAATTTACAGCCTAAAAGTAAAATTCATCACTAGCGATATTCATTGCCTAAATGTAAAATCCATCACTTACTGAAAGCAGTTATGTTTGAATTACGTCTGCTGAATTTCATCACTGGAGGGATGATTGGCAAATTTGCGCTCTGAGGGAGGTAAGGCTCTCATTTCCATGCTAATTTGCCAATCGAACCAGGGATTATGTATCAATTTGGCGATGCTTTTGGGGGTACTAATATTTTGTGTGGAAAAATCAATATGGGAATATGAAAAAACAACGGTTTAGAAAATAACAATGATATCTGTGAATATGGAGTGGGGATTTGATTAATATCTAGGGATTTAAGCTGTAGTTTGTCATCTTATGGTGGAATCCGACGATCGGCAATATTGCAGACGGACACGCACGGCAGACGACCACAGACCACCACGCACCGCGCACCGAGGAACTTTCGATGTCTGTGAAATCCCGCACGTACACCGTCCCACGGTCCGTCGTCCGAGCTCGTCAGTGTCCGTCCGCAAAATCGCGGATCGTAGGATTTCGGTATAAGAAAAGATGACAAGAATAAAACATTTTAGTCGATTTAACTGTCTCCAGCGACTCCAAATATTTGCTATGACCTCAAATAACTATAAAACAAACTCAGATAAACATTTCCCACATCATAGTCGAGAAAAATCTTCGTTTCTTCTAAAATAAATACAAATAAATGTGACAAACTTTTTGGATCACATTAGGCAAGGCCATTAACCTCATATAGGTACAATAAAGTGCTAAAGTAACTTTTCCAAAGACATATTTTCATTCGTGGTTCAAATAACCCGGGTATTAGTTCCGGGCTAAAGAACTTCCATAAAAAAAAAAGAAAGCGATAAAATATAGCTCAAGATATATAGGACGATGTGTTATCGGTTACGACAGTGAAAATAAAAGATGTGTTCTTGACATATTGTTCCTTTTGTGTGGTGTGAGGTACCTTTCTGAAAAAAGTCTGTGGATTAAGTCGCGTGGAAGGTTCCTCTGATAAGTTTTGTTAGTAGTTGAAATTGGAAGGATACCTTCGGACGTGTAGTCGATAGAAAAGGCCACTTTCATGTGTCGTTAGCAAGCCATTTGAATCTGTACGCAACCAATCACAAAATAGTTAGTACAGCTCGTTCACTATAACTTGTCTCTTGCCGTCATGTTGGCACTATTGTTTCTCAAGCTTAGTTTCAATACTAATAGAGTTCAAAATGGCGACTGACAGAACAGTACTAGCAATACGGGTCAAGTTACAATGAACGCACTGTAGTAAAGCTACGGTTTCCTAGAAGCCGCTACATAACGGTCGCAGTGGCTGTCATGAAAATGATGGCAGCGGCTGTAAAACCAAATAGTCAAAAACTTTATCTACATGGTCTTCACATGATCTGACTAAGATTATGTCTGGAATTAAAAGATACCTCTGAGTTTGTTTAAACCTTTCTTCTTAGAGTAGTCAGATAGAAAACGCCTACCTAAACTAGTTTTAAAAATGTCATTGACGTGTAAAAGTGTTTGTACAAACCTACTAACAGAATTAAATCAAAAAAAGCTCTCTAGGAAAACACTTAATTTCATAAAATAACGTTTTAGTGACGTCATTCGCCGGTAAATTGCGGACACTATGGCGGCCACCGCTCTTCTAGAACACGTTAGCGGCGTCATGTGCGGACCGCCATTGAAGGACTAGTGCTGTGACATTCTGAGGCCCTAGACAAAGTGACATTCTATCAGCGATAACCATCATCATTATCGCTGATAGAATGTCACTTTTTGAAAAGGCAAAAATGTATAGGACTGACATAAGCTATCGAAAAGCTTATGTTAAAAGTTGTTGTAGAAATACGAAACGCTTTGGAAACGATTGTCACTTGTCTAGGCCCTCTGTCCACTCATTGATTATTTGAGTTTGTAACACATTCGTTTTGAGTACCTAGCGTCGTGGACGATGGCCTTAGAATTTTGTAGTGCGCGAGTCGGACTCACATTTAGCTGGTTTTGGTAGAAGACAGATAAGCTTACGACCAAAAGTGGATTGTATGTGTTATGCCGTAATATCGCAGTACTACTTTAGCGTTCTTTCATGAATCCTAAAATGCCGCCAATCTCACAAGGCACTGGCCTCTAAATCAAAGCTAGCCTAATAAAAGAAACCTTCTAGAAGCCTTCTATTAACTCCGGATAAAACGGCGGGTAGTCGTGACATCAGACGAGGGTTCAATAGTCGCGGATTACGTACACACTACACAATTTGGTCGGACCAGACCGATTGCAGTGACGTCACTGTCTGTTATAGACAAAGGGTTATTAATTGAATTGATTTGTTCAAATATTTTAGTTCATTTATGCATTATGAACAAGAATATCCCTGTTTTTATCCAAAAAAGAAACACGTTAGATTTAGGTTTATTTGCGGTTTTGTCATCTGAATATTGATGACGTTTGATCGACCGGATTGGTCCATTAGTGAATTAGTTTTCAAATTGTGCTGTGAATGCCAACTCGTTAGAGATTAACGGTTCGTGGTACAAATGAGCCTCAAAGTGAAATTTGAATGATAGTTTTGATAGTAGGTATAGTCCAAATGAAATAATAATAATTTAATCATCATGCTTGTTAACACTGTACGGAACCGTGCACCTAGCTTCTGACGTTTCATACAGGTTTATGTATTTACTAATAGTTATTTATGCAACTGTTATGAAATAAGGGGTATTAAAACACGAACCAGTATCACATGAGTGTGTTTTAGTACCTAATTATTTACAGTTGCATACAAGACTTTATCTACACCCATGATATGAATCTTCTATAAAAGTTTCTTTGCAATGCCAATATCGAACAAAAATGGCGCGGTACGACGTGAATTCGAATTCGAATGTGTTTTGTTTTTAAATTACAGTGCTTTGTTAGTGAAACGCTCGTGAATAACAAAGTTCTTTTTTTTATTAGTTGCATTATCAAATTCAGTACAACATTATAACACCCGTTTGGATGATATTATGGTTACTATGACACTGGTTGTTTTAATGTTGGAAATAAGCTAACTGTTTCAGAAACTTTTAGAGAGGGTTTATAACATGGGTGTAGTAAAATATTTTGAATTGGAATTTATGGTGACTATTAAACATCGCTTTGAAATTCGAACAGTGCTCGTTATGAATCCGCGATAATAAACTTAAAATAAATGAGTTCGCTTTGTTATTTCTGGAAGGACTTTGGAGGTCAAACTTGACTTTACAGGATAAATCATATCCGGTAAAACTACTAGAAAAACCGAGACAAAACAATTACGTTATACCAAACTCATATCACACTTTTCAAAACTCCTATTCCTGGACATTTTGTTGTCGAACAAATTGTTCGAAGAGGAAATTCGAGTCCCATCCAGTCCAAGAGAATTTTCCACAAATAGTTCTACTTACATAAGAATGTGCAGGGAATTCTTCGCTTTCATCTCAATTTGCCATCGTTCTCCAATTTCCTTTACCGTAAGGGAAGAATTTTCGTTTGTATTGGCAAATACGTGGCTTTTAGTGGTCGCGTATAAAATTGGACGAAAGAATAACCGACTTCTTCAAAAAGGAGAGGTTCTCAATTCATCTGTGTGTTTTTTTTTGTGTGTTTGTTACGCGATTACTCCGCCAATTATGAATCGATTTTGATGATTCTTTATAATTTTGCTTGCGTTGTTTTTGAGCTAGCTTCAATAATTACGTATTTTTCACACTTTGCTTATGTAGACGATATCTTAGTTGATTCCGTCACTGTTATTTACATAACGGTATACGAATTTGTGTGGGGTAGGTACCACAAATAAAAGTGAAAAATAAAAAAAAAAACAATAAAAAAAAACAACCTCATCCAAAAAAAAACACTAAAACAGTGAAAATAAGTTTAATTACCGAAGTCGATGTCTTTGTTTTTCAATTTTCGTTTTTGCCACCTCCTCCTTTTTGAAGAAGTCGGTTAAAATTAGAACTACATGTATTGTATTGCAGCAGTGTTCATAATAACATTGTCTTAGAGTTTTGGTCAGAGATGCTTTTGTTAGTTTTCTGTTTTAGAACAATGATCCTATAGGCTATTAGAATTACCTAGTACCTAGTATTTTAGAAAAGTAATAAATACTACGTATTTTACGTCTAGTGAAACTGGTCATAATTATCACGCGCACCTTGAAACTATAACAGAGACTGAAGAGTCCTAACTTAATATTATAAATGCTAAAGTGAGTTTGTTTGTCTGTTTGTTACGCTATCATGCTAAAACGACTGAACGGATTTGGATGAAATCTCGTACAGGGGTAGACCTTGACCTGGAGAAGGACATAATAGGCTACTTTTCATCCCGATGGACCAAGTAGCGGAGAACAGCTTATCTTTTATATTTGGGAAAGACTTCTTTCTATTTTTGCTAATTGTAGCAATCCTGCGCAAATTCCTTCCTGTGGGCCTAAAACGGCCACATTAGCAATTCCTCTAAAAGCGATTCATTTCCTGAATTTCCAGCTGCCATTAGCAATTCCTCTAATTAGACACGACGGAATTCAAAATGTTTGGACCATATTACGAATCTCCATAGAAAACTGTCAAACAGATAAATTATTTCGTAATATGAATCGCACACAGATCATGTTATGAATTGTCAGTTTGTGACTTTTTACGATGATTCATAATATTTTCCTATTATGATTCTGCCAAAGTGGCTGTTTTAAGCCGCCTAGTAGTTATATTTCGTCTGCCGGGACCCAGTCTCGTGTATGTATACCCGTATGCCGCGGGCAGACATGCCCAACCTAATCCTATTCAAACCCTTGGGGTCTATTGGGCCGTCAGTCGGTGTCATGGCTAATATTAGTTTTGGAGCGCCTTTGTCCCGGATATTATGCAGTTTCGTGTTAGTTATTTTAACACGTAGTACACTTATGAAATGTTTTACCTGATCTTCAGCCCCAATTAATGCAAAAAATATGGTTTTCAGAGTTATGCGAACTAAAACCACATAACATGCCATACCTACCACCATACTGACACCATACCTACCAAAATATAAAAAAAAAACAACCAAAACTAGCAGATACTGGACTACACTTACCCTAGTTTGTATTTATTCGCTAAGTGAACAGTGTATGTTCTTTTGGATAAATAAAGAATCTTTAAACCGGAAACCTGGACGAGAGATACTTAAAGATACAGTCTGTTTAATGTAATATGGTGCGTCGGACAGTGCATGTGCAGCCAATCATATAACCCATGCATCAGGCTGACGCATCTGACATGATAAAAAAATGTATCTGCGACGTCCTGCGAAATTGAACTGTCTGGAAGCACCTATAAAAACGCATGAATTACAAAACTTCCTTCTACTCTGAAGTCAGCTACAAGTTACTTTGCATGCATTACTTTTCTACTTTGTCCGTTTCATATTTCATTTTCCTTCGCTCTACTGTGTTGTTTAAGTTTTCATTCACCAAAGGCGCACGGGGTTAGCCCCTAGTAGAATGGCTCCGACACTATACGGGTCTGTCTGGGACGACCCCCCGGGGGTTGCGATTTCCGACGACTTGGGCTTTATAATGGCGCGAAATGTTAACATCCGTTTGAACTATTTGGTGGAATAAAGTGCACGCTGTTGGAAATCGTTTGTTTGTTCTCACCACTTACGGATTTATTGGATAAAAAAAAATGTAATTTAGATTTATTTTAAACGGGAGCCGAGATTTCATTTAGGTATTGCATTTTCTAAAGTCCACAGAAAAAGTTCAATGGAAAAAAGTCCTATATTTAACCCTGAAGGGTAATTTTAAGATTAAAAAAAAAACCCCGTCTTCGTTTTATAAGTTAACTAGCTGATGCCCGCGGCTTCGCCCGCGTGGATGTTGATTATTAATTATTATATATTAAAACCTTCCTCGAGGTCCACTCTATCCATTGGTGAAAAGAGCATGAAAATCGGTGCAGTAGTTTTTGAGTTTATCGCGAACAGACAGACCGACAGACGCGGTGGAGGACTTTGTTTTATAATATGTAGTGATTGGGAATAGTGTAGCTTTCGATTAGAGAAATAATTATTGTAATCTGATCAGTATTTCCAGAGATTACCTATTACAAACCACTTTATACTATTTCGTTTAGAAGTATACAGGGTGTAAGGGTAAACACTCTTGTCATTCAATACATGGGTAGTTGACTTAAATTATGAAAATAAATTACCGAAAACAACAAAAAAAAACGTTATTTTCATTAAAAGATTTAAAAAAGTTTTTATCCGGCTCCGTGTTCGCTAGCGCAACAGCTGACTAAATGAGAGAAGGGTCGCGCTCGCGGCCGGTCAGGTCACGTCCCGCACCGTAATATGTAGTTTAAACAAAAAGAAAAAAAAATGTAATTTTCCATTGATTTTACGTTCTATAAATGAAACCAAACCACTGGTTGCTAGGATAACGGTGTTTACCCTAACATCCTGTATACGTATGTAGGTTTTACCCGTGACTCGCTCACTTGCTCGCTTGCTCGGGAATCTAATTATTCGTTCATTCGAGATAAGTAGCGTGTTATGTCAAGCGTTTGTCTATCTGTACGCCATTTCAATCTATTACAATTTCACGCCGATTGGCTAGCAGTGGAGGCGTGAAAGTGGGACAAACAAACAAATGACTCTCGTTTGTTAGTAAGAATTTATTTACATACACACATAACATCACGCCTGTATTTCACAAAGGGCTAGGCAGAGGTGCATCTATAATAGTACACCCTCAGTGGTAATAATGTCCCATGTAGGGGCGAGCCTATTGCCATGGGCACAAATCCAAACTGCGGGCTGCTACTGAGAAATTCCAGATGTAAAAACCCATTAACTCTTTGCCCGACCCGGGAATCGAACCCTCATGCTTTGTGGACTAGTGGACGCTAAGCAGCAAGGCAGTCCTTATTGTTTATTTAATGGTAAAACGGCTTTGATGCCGATTAAGTTATTTAATTGAATAGATAGGGATTCTTTTGGCAATGGGTTTATCGATCCCTAAAAAAGATAATATTATTATGTTAGGTATGTATAATAACCTAAGCATAATCAGCCTATGATGTTCCCAGCTGAGACACAGGCCTCCTCTCGGTGAGAGGGAGTGGGCCGTAATCCACCACGCGGGGCTAGTGCGGGTTGGTAGATGTCACATGTCTTCGATTTTTTGGTTCTAGAACATGTCGGTTTCCTCACGATGTTTTTTTCACCGTTTTGAGAGCAGTGGTGATGAAATAATTTACACAAAGCGAAGCGCCTGTCTGGGTTCGAACCTACACCTACAACTCTTAAGTCGCGGCCATTATCACTGGGCCACCACTACTCAAACCTAAGCGTATGATGTAAAAGGGTAAAGGGTACCGAATAAGATTAATAACATGCTGTTGAATAAATTAACCTGAAGTGGAATTTATTTGGCTTTTTTACGTTACGGGTGACATGCGACATGACAACGCCAGCATTAACCTTGAGCTGATGCTGCAGCATCACCTGGAATTTGCAGGATACCCAACTCCCTCACGAACTTACAGCAGAAGTATCGCGTTTGGACTCATTGGAAAGGTCTCAACAAATAGGTTACAGATAGATGGTGATCAAAGTCTGATGATGGAGTAGGAAAGATAAATGAGAGTGAATTAGTAGGTAACAAGCTTCACTGTGGCAAAAAACGTACAGCTACGCAGATTTCGGCAAGCTGCGTCTTGATCGTAGCGTTTCTACTAGTAATATAATATAAAATTTAAAAAGCTGGAAATAAAAATTAAATTAAAAATTTTAAAAACCCCCGACAAAAACAACGGCTAATGAAAATAGGAAGTTAACAGCAGCTATCCTTTCTACAACAGCATACATTCATTATGCCTAGTGTGTGTTGGCGTTTGCATTAGCCGTCCCCCGACACGACGACGCTTGGGTCAAAATATTACCTACAACTTTTATGATATTATTTTTTTACTTTTTAGACGCTTTGTTTTTGTCGGGGGTTTTTTAAATTTTCATAGGTTCTACCCGCGATAGAGAATCTCGTCAGTATCTTCAGTAGACTAGTGTAGCTACATATTATATTGCATAAAACGCTTTTTAATAATATGCTATAAAATCTTATATGAAGAAATACCGCAACAGTATAAGGTCAAATGGAAGGAAATTAAATTGTCTACTGTGTCGGTTAATTTTAAAATGGAACTCAATGTCTCGTAATGAGACGTTGGGGATGGTATATAATTGCATCGTCGAACAGAAAGGGAGGAATACTAATGTAGCACTTGAGAGGATTCATCGAAATTATTCAGTGTTATTGACGATGGTTGGATTTTTGTTTTGTTACAGCTTATGTATAAGTCATTTATGGTTCGTCATCGCAGAAGAATCGAAGTATTTTACAATATAACGATCGTAGTACGAAGCCCTAGGTATTATTCAGATAGGTCGCTTGTCATCCGTCGGGGTCCGAGGGACCTCATCCCCCGAGCTCGTTCGTTCACTACTGTGACGTCACAGCTCTATAGTAAATTGCTTTTACCCTTCTGCATAATCATTTCCTTTTAACGGACATTGAATTTTAGTTTTAGTTTTATTAAATCTTGGAAATATTGTGAAGTTTTACAAAGATTAAATTTTACAATTCTAAGAGTAATGTGTTCCCAAAAGCTTCAAATATGAGGATTGGGAATTTAAAACTAAGTTTTTTGCATAATCAGCTTATAATGTTCCCACTGCTGGGACACAGGCCTCCTCTTTGTGAGACGGAGTCCGCTCCACCACGCGGCCCAGTGCGGGTTGGTAAATATCACATGTCTTCGATTTTTTGGTTCTAGGACATTTATATTATCTTCGGCTTCCTCATGATGTGTTCCTTCACCGTTTTGAGAGCAGTGCTGATGAAATAATTTACACAAAGTAAAGCGCTTGTCAGTGTTCGAACGTATGACTTACAACTCTTAAGTCTGTCGTTACCACTGGGCCCTCACTGCTCCCAGGTTTGTTGCCCGTAGCTATATTATAATGTGTGGTTAAAATAAGGGGCTTGCCCATTAAATAGCTATTACGAGCTACCAAAAATTAATGAAAAATACAACATCAAAATAAAACTACAGGCAGCACAAGAATAGTTAATCATAATTAATTAAAACTTGTAACATTGTGAATTCCAAGTTTAAAATAACAACATTTCATTTTAAACGCGCTGGCTCGCTGCGTGCATTAATTCCTTTCTGATTAATCCGTGCAATATCAATAAAACAGGAGATTACGCACCATTGATTTTAATCCAATAAAAGTTAATTAGTTAAACTATTTATGAGTACCTACAGACTACTGCATTTTGAACTTATTGTGTGCTTCTATAATTTCTAACGACGATATTATACGTGATGTTAAAAATGATGAAAGCGCATATCGGTAGAGCCTACAAAATGTAAGGTCAATTCCATTTAGCAATAGCCAATTCAAACCTTCAATCTACCTAGCCTTTTCCCAACTATGTTGGGGTCGGCTTCCAATCTTACCAGATGCAGCTGAATACCAGTATTTTACATGGAGCGACTGCCTATCTGATCTCCACAACCCAGACACTGTGTAATACGATACCCCTTGGTAAGAATAGTTGTCAGACTGTTGGGCTTCTGACGACCCGTAACGACTGTCAAAGATCCATGAATGACTGCCGGACCAACGGCTAACGTGCTTTCCGAGACACGGAGTGGTCTCGATATATAATGGATGGTAACGCATCCACGAATTGACCGCGGCAATTGTAGCTTAACCTTTGCACGACATGTGCGGCTGTTATCATTTAGTCACGAGCAATTCAAACTTATTATCAGTTAAAACATTTCTCAATAAATAAACAATTTTTCTTTCTTTTCAATACTGTGTATTGAGTATAAAACCTATTGTTTTACATATGAACGGAACCCAAGTCTTTTCGCTCGTTCACGTTAACACTGGTAGAATCCTTTCAAGTCCCAAACCATAAAGCAAAAGGATGATTAGCCAACTCCCTTCAGGGCTTTCTAATTATAATAAAGTCCGATTCAAAGACAGATTAATCTTTCATTACGTAACTATAATTTATTTAAAAGGTACCATTTTTTTAACCGACTTCTTTAAAATGGAGGAGGTTCTCAATACGTCTGCTTTTTTTGTGTGTTTATGTTACGCGATTACTCCGCAAATTATGAATGGTCCCATATAAATGTTATTAATTTTACTTGCGTAGTTTTTGAGTTAGCTTCAATAATTACGTATTTTTTCCACTTTGCGTATGTAGACGATATCTTAGTCTTTATCTACATAGCAGATAACAGTATACGAATTGGTGTGGGGTAGGTACCACAACTAAAAAGTTTTTATTATGTGGACAGACAGACATTACAAAGGTGTTCAAACCGTTAATGTTTAAGCAAAGGGCTAGATATTCTATTGAAGTTATTCAGAACAAAGGAACGAGTAATAATATCGGACTTGTCATAATACCTAAACTCCCTTGGGATATAATACTACAGTATTCTGGCCGCCATCTTGTATTAAATCTGTACCTATTTCATTGGAGGATGTAACTTTGAAAGGAATTTTAGGAAGGTAGGATACCTAATTGGAATTCTCTTTAGGTAACTTGTCAAATTGTTTTAGTATGAAGTGTGTAATGTACTATCTAACAAGATTGTAGATTTTCAGGGGAGATTAGGAGCAAAAGCGTAAAACTGTTTTGAACATTCATAAGACAAAGTTAACTAAAACTGGGATAAACGCGTTTAATACTTTAAATTATTCTAGATAATGGTTCGAATTTTTATTTTTAACGATTTTTCCAACGACGGTTTTGCATTTTTGGCTGATTTTCATAAAATAACTGTCAAACGTCAATTTTATTCCACGGATTTAATAAATAATATCTGACGTTGGTGGAATCAGTTTTTAGTTTTCAGAATAAATGCCTAGTCCTAGCTAATCATCGTAAAAATAAGATACGAAGACTAGTCTTTTGTTACAACTATAGGTAGGTTCTGCGAAACGGCACTTTTGATGCAGATTGCAGAAAAGTTGAGCGCAAAAGTTTTAATAAGATTTGAATTTAAAGCAGTAACAGGAACACAATAAAAAATGGTAGTTGCAATAGTTCCATTGGTAAGGATCTAAATTTATATCTACGTTATGGATGTTGCAATCTTTTTTTGATTAGTTAGATTTAAACTTGGGTAAATAGTATCGAATATCAGGATATTGTTTTGGTAAATCTATACCTCCATACTTTCTTACATATTAAATAAAAATTAAATTAAAAATTTTAAAAACCCCCGACAAAAACAAAGCGTCTAAAAAGTAAAAAAATAATATCATAAAAGTTGTAGGTAATATTTTGATCCAAGCGTCGTCGTGTCGGGGGACGGCTAATGAAAATAGGAAGTTAACAGCAGCTATCCTTTCTACAACAGCATACATTCATTATGCCTAGTGTGTGTTGGCGTTTGCATTAGCCGTCCCCCGACACGACGACGCTTGGGTCAAAATATTACCTACAACTTTTATGATATTATTTTTTTACTTTTTAGACGCTTTGTTTTTGTCGGGGGTTTTTTAAATTTTCATAGGTTCTACCCGCGATAGAGAATCTCGTCAGTATCTTCAGTAGACTAGTGTAGCTACATATTATATTGCATAAAACGCTTTTTAATAATATGCTATAAAATCTTATATGAAGAAATACCGCAACAGTATAAGGTCAAATGGAAGGAAATTAAATTGTCTACTGTGTCGGTTAATTTTAAAATGGAACTCAATGTCTCGTAATGAGACGTTGGGGATGGTATATAATTGCATCGTCGAACAGAAAGGGAGGAATACTAATGTAGCACTTGAGAGGATTCATCGAAATTATTCAGTGTTATTGACGATGGTTGGATTTTTGTTTTGTTACAGCTTATGTATAAGTCATTTATGGTTCGTCATCGCAGAAGAATCGAAGTATTTTACAATATAACGATCGTAGTACGAAGCCCTAGGTATTATTCAGATAGGTCGCTTGTCATCCGTCGGGGTCCGAGGGACCTCATCCCCCGAGCTCGTTCGTTCACTACTGTGACGTCACAGCTCTATAGTAAATTGCTTTTACCCTTCTGCATAATCATTTCCTTTTAACGGACATTGAATTTTAGTTTTAGTTTTATTCAATCTTGGAAATATTGTGAAGTTTTACAAAGATTAAATTTTACAATTCTAAGAGTAATGTGTTCCCAAAAGCTTCAAATATGAGGATTGGGAATTTAAAACTAAGTTTTTTGCATAATCAGCTTATAATGTTCCCACTGCTGGGACACAGGCCTCCTCTTTGTGAGACGGAGTCCGCTCCACCACGCGGCCCAGTGCGGGTTGGTAAATATCACATGTCTTCGATTTTTTGGTTCTAGGACATTTATATTATCTTCGGCTTCCTCATGATGTGTTCCTTCACCGTTTTGAGAGCAGTGCTGATGAAATAATTTACACAAAGTAAAGCGCTTGTCAGTGTTCGAACGTATGACTTACAACTCTTAAGTCTGTCGTTACCACTGGGCCCTCACTGCTCCCAGGTTTGTTGCCCGTAGCTATATTATAATGTGTGGTTAAAATAAGGGGCTTGCCCATTAAATAGCTATTACGAGCTACCAAAAATTAATGAAAAATACAACATCAAAATAAAACTACAGGCAGCACAAGAATAGTTAATCATAATTAATTAAAACTTGTAACATTGTGAATTCCAAGTTTAAAATAACAACATTTCATTTTAAACGCGCTGGCTCGCTGCGTGCATTAATTCCTTTCTGATTAATCCGTGCAATATCAATAAAACAGGAGATTACGCACCATTGATTTTAATCCAATAAAAGTTAATTAGTTAAACTATTTATGAGTACCTACAGACTACTGCATTTTGAACTTATTGTGTGCTTCTATAATTTCTAACGACGATATTATACGTGATGTTAAAAATGATGAAAGCGCATATCGGTAGAGCCTACAAAATGTAAGGTCAATTCCATTTAGCAATAGCCAATTCAAACCTTCAATCTACCTAGCCTTTTCCCAACTATGTTGGGGTCGGCTTCCAATCTTACCAGATGCAGCTGAATACCAGTATTTTACATGGAGCGACTGCCTATCTGATCTCCACAACCCAGACACTGTGTAATACGATACCCCTTGGTAAGAATAGTTGTCAGACTGTTGGGCTTCTGACGACCCGTAACGACTGTCAAAGATCCATGAATGACTGCCGGACCAACGGCTAACGTGCTTTCCGAGACACGGAGTGGTCTCGATATATAATGGATGGTAACCCATCCACGAATTGACCGCGGCAATTGTAGCTTAACCTTTGCACGACCTGTGCGGCTGTTATCATTTAGTCACGAGCAATTCAAACTTATTATCAGTTAAAACATTTCTCAATAAATAAACAATTTTTCTTTCTTTTCAATACTGTGTATTGAGTATAAAACCCATTGTTTTACATATGCATGGAACCCAAGTCTTTTCGCTCGTTCACGTTAACACTGGTAGAATCCTTTCAAGTCCCAAACCATAAAGCAAACGGATGATTAGCCAACTCCCTTCAGGGCTTTCTAATTATGATAAAGTCCGATTCAAAGACAGATTAATCTTTCATTACGTAACGATAATTTATTTAAAAGGTACCATTTTTTTAACCGACTTCTTTAAAAAGGAGGAGGTTCTCAATACGTCTGCTTTTTTTTTGTGTTTATGTTACGCGATTACTCCGCCAATTATGAATCGATTTTGATGATTCTTTTTTTGTTTGGTAGGTCATGCTTCAGAGGTCCCATATAAATGTTATTAATTTTGCTTGCGTAGTTTTTAAGTTAGCTTCAATAATTACGTATTTTTTCCACTTTGCGTATGTAGACGATATCTTAGTCTTTATCTACATAGCTCTACACCTGCAATCTGTGGGTCAAATACACGCAGCGGGCCATCAACGCTCTCCGAATACAATATAATAACGCGTTCAGGGTGCTGGTGGGGCTCCCACGCTACTGTAGTGCGTCTGCGATGTTTGCGCACGCGCACGCAGACGGCTTTCACACTGTGCTGCGGCGCCGAATCGCTTCATTGATGTTCCGCACGCGTGGGAGCGCCAACATCATCCTGAACGTGCTCAGCCACAAGCTGGACAGCCCCCTTCTGGGGCACTGGGTTCAAGCACAAGTGCGTGTGCCAGGGGCCCCTGAGGGCGGCAAATACTTAAATTAGTTTTTAGTTTTTTTTTTTTAAATGTAACTAACATAGTTTTTTTTAAGTTTTGTACCACTAACAATTTTATGGACCAAATATGTCTGAATTAAAAAGATTTTATTTTATTTTATTTTTATTTTATAGCAGATAACAGTATACGAATTGGTGTGGGGTAGGTACCACAACTAAAAAGTTTTTATTATGTGGACAGACAGACATTACAAAGGTGTTCAAACCGTTAATGTGCTAGATATTCTATTGAAGTTATTCAGAACAAAGGAACGAGTAATAATATCGGACTTGTCATAATACCTAAACTCCCTTGGGATATAATACTACAGTATTCTGGCCGCCATCTTGGATTAAATCTGTACCTATTTCATTGGAGGATGTAACTTTGAAAGGAATTGTAGGAAGGTAGGATACCTAATTGGAATTCTCTTTAGGTAACTTGTCAAATTGTTTTAGTATGAAGTGTGTAATGTATTATCTAACAAGATTGTTTTTCAGGGGAGATTAGGAGCAAAAGCGTAAAACTGTTTTGAACATTCATAAGACAAAGTTAACTAAAACTGGGATAAACGCGTTTAATACTTTAAATTATTCTAGATAATGGTTCGAATTTTTATTTTTAACGATTTTTCCAACGAAGGTTTTGCATTTTTGGCTGATTTTCATAAAATAACTGTCAAACGTCAATTTTATTCCACGGATTTAATAAATAATATCTGACGTTGGTGTAATCAGTTTTTAGTTTTCAGAATAAATGCCTAGTCCTAGCTAATCATCGTAAAAATAAGATACGAAGACTAGTCTTTTGTTACAACTATAGGTAGGTTCTGCGAAACGGCACTTTTGATGCAGATTGCAGAAAAGTTGAGCGCAAAAGTTGTAATTAGATTTGAATTTAAAGCAGTAACAGGAACACAATAAAAAATGGTAGCTGCAATAGTTCCATTCCGTTCCAGAGAGGAGCTCGTGGCTAAGTAATAACAGCCGCTCGGGTCGATCCATCAGGTTAAGCTACGCTTGCCAGGGTTGGTCCGTGGATGGGTGACCATTTTCACATATCGAGACTCCTCCGTGCCTCGGAAAGCACGTTAAGCCGTTGGTCCCGGCTGTCATTTGTGGATCTGTGGCAGTCGTTACGAGTCGTCAGAAGCACGAAAGTCTGACAACCAGTCTATCCAAAGGGTATCGTATTACCCAGTTACTGGGTTGTGGAGGTCAGATAGGCAGTCGCTCCATGTAAAATACTGGTATTCAGCTGCATCCGGTTAGACTGGAAGCCGACCCCAACATAGTTGGGAAAAGGCTAGGCAGAAGAAGAAGCTGCAATAGTTCCATTGGTAAGGATCTAAATTTATATCTACGTTATGGATGTTGCAATCTTTTTTTGATTAGTTAGATTTAAACTTGGGTAAATAGTATCGAATATCAGGATATTGTTTTGTTAAATCTATACCTCCATACTTTCTTACATATTATAAAACAAAGTCCTCCGCCGCGTCTGTCCATCTGTCTGTTCGCGACAAACTCAAAAACTTCTGCACCGATTTTCATGCTGTTTTCACCAATGGATAGAGTGGTTTTCAAGGAAGGTTTTGGTATATAATAACCATTCACGCGGGCGAAGCCGCGGGCGTCAGTTAGTATAATATAAAATGCGAAAGTAACTCTGGTACCTTATCACACCATAACGGCTGAACTGATTTCGATGAAATTAAGCACACATATACACCATTACCTGAGGGCCTAGACAATTGACAATCGCATCGAAAGCGTTTCGTATTTCTACAACGACTTCCAACAGGATTGACATAAGCTTTTCGATAGTTTATGTCAGTTTTATACATTTTTGTCTTTTTCATCATTTTCGCTGATAGAATGTCACTTTGTCTAGGGCCTACACTAACACAGGACAGGATACTTTTGTCCCGGTAGTACTTTCCGTAGGATAGTTTTCCGAGTGGAAAGCTAGTATTTCCCATAAAATAAGGCTTCCGATCTTTCCTCCAATTATCATTCAGTTGAAAGACGACCCTTTTTTTTTTGAGGGTTGGAAATCATCAAATGTCTTCTCCCGCTCTGGGCGGAGCGGAAGGGCGTGTCAGACTTTTACTGACTAAAACCCACCCGTGTTCCTTCAGTTGCCTGTTGCCACGGTCCCGGTATCCCTTTCGGACTTTCCCGCAACCCTGGCAGGCAAGATGTCTACCCTGGTCATAGGTCTCCTGCAAATTCCCGATCTTTGGATTTTCTGAATCGTGTTTTGCAGCTTCGAAGTGCAATAATTATGCCATTGGGAAATTGTATGATTTACCGGTGGAATTGCTTTGCAAATTGTTTTTCAATAATGTAGGTCAGTTCATCCAAGTTTTAATTTGAAAAGACAAATTATTTAATCGAATTATGTTCTGATACAGGATTAAAATGACTAAGTAAACAGTACGTTTCTGTTAATTCAATAAAGCTATGAGATTTAAATATTTAAGATTTAATTCGTCCCCGAAGCTGTTTGTTCTCTTTGTGGTGACTACGTTATTATTTTACTGTTCACTTTTAATTATGAATTTATTATGTTCAGATTCAGAAATGATGAAGTTTGTAGATTTAAAAGGAATATTTAAATCTGATGTTCTTGATATTAAAACAATATCATAAATGTGCTTTGTGATCTTGTTTCTGTTTAGAACTCAGTGTTTATCCATTCTACGCCCTAGTTCTCATGAAGTAGGTAGGTGAATATCTGGTATTCTCTACTGGTACTATCTGGTGTCAGAATATTTTTTTTTTAAATGTGTCATGAAACATGATTGTGTTTACACTGTCGACAGTTATAAATATTCCCCCTTACTAATAATCGTTGTATAGCGCCTGTATAGTTCCACAACGATTATTAGTAAGGGGGATTATGTATTTTCTACATTGTTTCTAAGATTTATACCTACCTTATTTTATCCATTTTTATTTTTGAATAAATTTTATTATATTTCATTATTTTTGTCACATATTAAATAAATAAAGTACTATTATTTTTTCTAGCTCTAATAAAATAAAAAAGAAATAAAGCAAGAAAAAAGCACCTCAAAGCAGAAAGTGTTGGGGCCTTTCATAAATTAATTTCTCTTAGAAGAAAACTGTGTGCGTATGAATAATTTATGTTTTGCTGACACGACACGTCACTGTGGAAGGGTCATTTAGACCTTTAAGTAGAACAGGTTGGGTTATTTTCGGTGGAGGTAAATGTAGGTACCTAATCCTGTGACTCGGTCATTAGTTTTCGGCTGTAAAGGACGTTTTTGAAATGTTTGTTTTCTGAATAGTTGAAATAAACAGAATTGTAAGTGAACTCTAGGAGTCATCTTTAGGAGTAGTGTTGGCCCATTGGAAACGATCGTGAATGGCCACCTTGCAGCTCGTAGGTTTGAACCCAGACAGGGACTTTACTTTGTTTAAATTATGTATTTCATCACCACTGGGGGCCAAGCACTAGTCTTCCCGATTTTCCTCTTTGGAGTTGAGACGTGGACAATCCGAGCAAGAGAAAGACAGAGGATAGACGCATTCGAAATGTGGTGCTGGAGGCGGATGCTCCGAATGGACAGCCAAACGCACAAATGTGTCAATTCTTTCCCAGCTCGATATCAAGACCCGATTGTCCACAGTTTGCCTACAGCGTATTTTGACCTACTTCGGCCACATAATGCGAAGGGGAGATAGCAGCCTAGAAAAGCTGGTCATTGTCGGCAATACCGAAGGAAAGAGAGCGCGAGGCCGGTCGCCAACACGATGGTCCGACCAAGTAAAAGAAGCTACATCCTCGCGCACATTTCAGCAGGTGGTGATGCCAACTTTGGACCGGAGTCTATGGAGGCAGATTGTCCGTTTAAAGGGGTCCAGTGACCACGATCCTCAGTAATGAGGGACCGATTGAAGAAGAGGGGGGCCATGTCTACTAATTTAAAAAACGTGTCAGTGGTTTCACAATGATCAGTTTTTGACAGATTTTGTATGGCATATCTGTCAAAAATTGATCATTGTGTGACCACTGACACGTTTTTATATTAGTAGCCCCCAGCTCTCAAAACGGTGAGGGAAAACATTAAGAAACCAGTTTGGACCAAAAAAATCGAAGACATTGTGACATCTACCAACCCGCATTGGGCCCTCGTGGTGGATAATGGCCCAATTCTTCTCACAGAGAGGAGGCCTGAGTCCCAGCAGAGGGTACGTTAAGTAGGCAACAATTTTGTACAATATGTTTTTCCTTACCGTTTCCTGGGACATCGTATTTCAGAAAATAAATCTAAATCGGTCTTTTCATGTCTTTTATATCAAAATACTTACTCTTCAGGGATCAGACAGGATAATAGGATTACTTGATAGTGGTTGAAATGCTGTCCTTGCTGTGAAAATGTTTCTTGCAACATTTTGTATTCAATGAGAAATAGGGTCGTTAGATATTTTTACTAAATATTGAGAAACGGTATTTAGACTGAGATTTAGACATGAAGCTTTTACTTTAGAGCTTGTATTTAATCGAAACTCAAATATATCCCATTTATGTTTTCTAAAAATCTCTTAATCTTTTTAATAAAAGAGGAGCTCGTGGCTAAGTAATAACAGCCGCACGGATCGATTCGTTAGGTTAAGCTACGCTTGCCGGGGTTGGTCCATAGATGGGTGACCATCTTTACATATCGAGACTCCTCCGTGCCTCGGACAGCACGTCCCGGCTGTCATTTGTGGATCTATGACAGTCGTTACGGGTCGTCAGAAGCCCGACAGTCTGACAACCAGTCTTACCAAGGGATCAGACAAGGGGGCAGATGATGATGAGGTTTTCTAAAAATATTTTTAAACACTATTAGGTACAATGAATGCGCTTCTTTTTGTGAACCTCTAGTAGTTCCTATTTTGGGGTTCTAAAAATATTAAATAGCCAAGTAAGAGAAGGCCAGAAAAGGCTCCGTTATTAAAAAAAAGTGTGCATTATTAGAAGCCCAAAAAGTTTTTAGAGGTACATTACTACCTCATCATCTGTCTAGCCTTTTCCCAACTATGTTGGGGTCGGCTTCCAGTCTAACCGGACATGAACATGGAGCGACTGCCTATCTGACCTCCACAACCCAGTAACTGGGTAATACGATACCCCTTGGTAAGAATGGTTGTCAGACTTTCGAGCTTCTGACGACCCGTAACGACTGTCAAAGATCCACAAATGACAGCCGGGACCATTGGCTTAACGTGCTTTCCGAGGCACGGAGGAGTCTCGGTTCATTACTCTCTACCAACTTTAATTTGGCATTTCAACAGCGTTGGAAGCACGCTCTTGAAAAATGTCAACAATAACTAAAAAATAGAGCATAAGCATAATCAGCCTATAATGTTCCCACTGCTGGGACACAGGCTTCCTCTCTGTGAGAAGGAGTGGAGCGTAACCACCACGCGAGCCCAGTGCGAGCTGGAAGATGTTACATGTCATCATGTCTTCGAATGTTTTGTTCTAAGGCATGCCGGTTTCCTCACGATGTTTTTCTTCACCGTTTTTTAGAGCAGTGGTGATGAAATAATTTACAAGTCGAGAATGCACCTGTCAGGTGGGTCGAATTCATGACCTACAACTCGTAAGTCGCGGCCGTTACCACTGGGCCACCACCACTTCTTTCGAAAATATACGGACATTTAAATTAAGTTTTGTATTTCGTCGCCTGCCAAGATATACAAGGCACTGTTAAGAAAGTCTGAGAAGACTTTCAGCAAAATTAGCATTGCAAGAGTACAGGAAGTAGGGAGCAAAGGATTGTTGTGACTTTACTTGACGCCGCGCCAAGAACTTAAATGAGGTGGCTTTTGACTTTATAATACACTGCTTTGCAAAAAAAACGGGCACCTTAACAGTCATTGGCTTTTGTATGGATAATATTAATATTTTTACTACCTATGTCATTAGCATTAATGACTAGTAATTTGTTATAATCAATAAGAATATAGTTTTTTGGTTACACCCCTCTTGCAGCAGCGCTACAATTTTACTAGCTCTTATTGCTTTTTCTGCTATTACAATCGACACAAAGATATCACTTTTAAGTCACAATAAGGCTGGATTATGCGACAAACATAAATTATTCTACTAAAAATAACGAGAAGTTTGTTTTAGTTGCCAGGACAACCTTATAACCGCAAACCTGCAAAATGTTAGTAAAAGTCACAAACGGAAAACGGGATTATTATTGTTTTTAAACAAAAGTTTCAAATTTGGAATTAACTTTTTTTCATACCCAGACTCTTTATTAAGTGCCAGTAACATAGTTTGGCTATTAAAGCCTCTTTACAGCTAAATGATTACCGATAATGTACAAAAATCAAAACTGCCCGTTTTTTTTGCAAAGGGGTGTATTTTGAGGCGTTCGTCAAGATAATAAGCTGGGTGGGAGATTATTAACCTCTCTGCTCGACAAGATTTTGACACATGACACATCAGCTAACTCGACGGGGTGTTGCGAATTCCGTCATGAAAATCAGGAATTTACATGAACTTTCAGCATTCGAATTTATTAAAAAAAGTATGTTACCGCATCTATTTTATACAATAAATTTGTGGTAAATATCATAAATTATATGTTGAGGTCGGTCAAACCGCGTCAGTCGACTGCGAAAGTTGTATAAAATAGGTATAAATACCCCTATTCAAAAAGTAGGCAACTCAGATTCCCTGAAAATATGTACATAAACAATCTTCTCTCTTGCTGAAAATATGCAAAAGGACCAAATAAAGATATTATCATTCTTTCTGCATTCTTACTTTTACCATTATTCATACTTATACTAGATAAAAAACACGATCAAATATGAACAAAAATTAACAAAAATTGTGGTGCGACGTGACACTTCTTAGTGCTTACCGTTCACCCAATTTTTCTATTTCGATTCAAATGTTGCACTCAGCCTAATCGATATTCGTTATAATCAAACTTGATTAAAAATTGTAGAAACTGAATAAAAACTCTTTGGTATATCTTCATTAATTATTTTATTTTTTAAATTAATTTTAGTAATAAGTACATACACGTACACTGTGGAAAGTGGTGTAACGTTTTAGGGTTCCGTACGACCGAATGAAAAAACTAAATTTATATAGGATCACTCGTGTCACACGAGTCTTGTGTCTGTCTGTCACAGCCAATTTGCTTCGAATCTACTGGACCGATTAGGTTGAAATTTGGTACACATATACATTTTAGTGACCCAAACACGGAAGTGTAATGTAAATAAATGGATTTTGTAAATAGTCACTTTTCGGGGGCCAAACCAGAAAATTAAAAAAAAAAGTTTTCGGAAAAGCGTTCATACTTGCGACGGTCTTCTTCTAATTTGATAGCAAAAGAGAAAGAAAGGGAAAGTGTGAATTTAGTCAAAATGAAAATCCAAGATGGTGGCTGCAATTTTTTTTTTTCCTAATATCTGTCGTTTTCATAGTTTGCGATGGTGATAAAGTCAATAGTTAGGTCAAAATGTAAATCCAAGATGGCGGCTGCGAAAAGTTTTTGTCATGTGTGTCGTGTGGTTTTCGGGTGATAGTGTTGATACCCAATAAGATGAAATTATAATTGTATTTTAAATAAATTACCATAGACATCAGTCGCTATCGATTGTAAACTCGATAGCCAAAATCCGTAAAAAAGGACCTCTTAATTATTTCGTCACGTCCGTTCGTCCATGGGTTCAGATATCTGCCGTCCACTAACTAAAAGGCCGTTAAGCCACAGTTGGTCGTTTTTCACTTTGTAATGTAGTCTTATACAACTTTCGATGCTCTATCTTTTGGTGTAAGAATCATTTTTCTATGATTTATAGTTTTAGAGATACAAAACATTGCTGAGCAGTTAAACCACATAAATTTCGTTACTCCCTTAATTAAAAAGCGGCTAAGCCACAATACTTCTCTAGAAAGACGTCAACATACTTTAACGGCAAATTGATGTATCATTTTTTTCTAAATTTACTTAACTAAAAGTACGTTATCTAGTCATGCTTGACTAAAAAGCAGCTAAGCGTCTTTAACTACCTTCATGTATTGTGTCACAAATAACCATCTGAACATCGTGCCTTAACTATAAAGCAGTTATACGCCAATAGCGGCTTTTAAGTTATGTATTGAAATTAGTATTAGCTAAATATCAATCGCTAGAGAGCAGCTAAACGACAATACTAGACTAAAAAGCAGTTAAACGCTCGGGATTTGCGTTTGCGTTTGACCAGCTCAGGCTATAATTCCTGCCTTTTCACTTCGGGTGCTCGTTAGCGGACCGACGTGTGGCGCGTCTCTTGATTTTTGGCGCCACAATTACGAGAATGGCGCAAAATATGCAAAGGTAAGCTGACATTATTATTTCATTTATTGTAATAAATAGCTATTTGTAATATTATTATAAATACGAAAGTATGTTTGGATGTTTGTAAATCTTTTAAGCAAAAACGAATGAATTGTTTTTAATTTATCTAACTTTATAAATGCCTGTTTTTGTTACCATATATTTTTCTGTATTCCGCAATACCTGCACAGGTAAAACGCGAGCTGCTAGTTTTCATTATGTAAGTACCTACCTATTGCAAGAGGGTTTTAAAGTACCTACTGTTTCTAAGTTCATCGTAATTGTTGTTGTAGGTATCTGTTTCGATTGCTGATTGTTTTATACCTAATAGTGCGCAAGAGATGTGTCGTATAATTGGTTCATTAGTTAACTGATTATATTTCATTGTATTTTAGACGTTCCGGTGTATCATCAAGGATCCAAACTATGATGAATAGTGTGTTGGTGGACCAGGAATTTCCAACTGCACAACGCCTTTACACTAACAGCATGCCATCTATACGCATTTCCACTTGCTCTAATATTAGCCAAAAAGAATGAAAGTACCCCCGCATGAACAATAACGATTTAGTTAATCTTCTCTACCAAGAATCTTACTCGATGACATCAAAAGTGTTTAAAAAATTCAATGAAACACAAATCACATATAATTATAGCCAACCAGAAGAAACTCTGAAGCTTACAATAGAAACATTAACGCAACAGCGTGAAACACATTCCATATACTGCCACGAATCGATGCCCCCTCCTTCCCCGATACCATCTTCTTTTCACTGCATTATACCAGAAATATTAGATTATGACAGTGATGACTCTGTTAAGGATAAGGACTACCAACCATGTGAAGAAGTTTTTAGTGATGATACTGAATATGGTTATGACATGCAAAGACAAAATACAGTATCAAACCCTAAAAGTAAACCAATATTGAAAAGGAAAACATCAATAACTAAAAAGTTTCCCAAAAAATTAATAACGCGACGACATACTCAAGAATTTACAAGAACAGAAGAGATTATTGGACATCGGTTACCTAAGAAAAGACGTACATCTTACTTCTTCTTTACTTTATTACTTAATTTTGATAATACTACACGAGTGTTACTAAGTATAATTGCTTATTTACCTAATCTGATTTACTCATTTTGTTAAATTTTTAAATTAATATTTAAGCATAAAAAATGGCCGAATTTATAGTTTTTTATATAAAGTCTAATATTTAATTGATTATGACGTTATGTGTTACGCACAATTATATTATTTCAACTTGGCAATTATTGATCTCTGATTGTGATATGTTTATTTCATAAGTGCATAAGAATTTGAAACCAAGTGTCATGTGCCATAAAGCTTTCAAAAACGATACTTACATGTTTTGGGTATTTTTATAAAATAATTATAATATAATATTTTTCCTATGGTTTCGCGAATACTGATTATTATTAAAGATGTAATTGTGATCTCATTACTGAATAAGATTTGTAAAAGTTTGATTAAACTTGTTTTTTTTATTATTTTATATTGTTTAATTAAATAATAAGCTATTTGTTAATTCCTACACAATTTAATTAGACGTACTGATTGTCTATTATTTTTTATTAATAAATAAAGTTCTGATTTTCATAAAATAGTTTTTAACTTTTCAACTTTTTACCCGCAAGTGCTTATTTAAAAGGCAGTTAATTGCGAGCGAGATGTCTTTAACTGCCTTCTAGTTAAGCAATAGGAGAACCAGTATAAAATATGTTTTACAATACCGAGCTTAAAAGCGTTTAAAATCCCATAACTGCTTTCTAAGTAAGCGAAGTTAGTCTTCCAAGTGTTAGTTACTAGGCTATAAGTCTGTTAAAATCCTTTAACTGCTAAATAACTAAGTATTTTTTGATAACTTTTACTATAAGTACAAGACGTGGCGGCTACAAGAAATTGCTTCACTATAAAGCAGTTAAGGTATGGTTAGCGGCCTTATAGTGCAGTATATTATGTAAAAATGAAAAAAAATTGCTTAGCTAAAAGTTAGAAAATGAATTTAAATAAAATGTGATTAATATAAATGAATGAACTAAATCACATATTGTGCAAAAAGACTGTGCCTACGTATATAACTTGCAACCTTGTTCCTAGGTAGCATACCGTTCAAGAGACATCAATTCCCACTTGTTTTTGCGTTTTCTCGAAAACTACTTTTTGCACTTAGCGGCTTTTTAGTTAGTGGACGGCAGATATCATACAGGCATTTTACTCGGACACCTATTTATACTATATCGTTGAAAATTTGGAAGAAGGTTTATTCTTTACACCACCAAAAATCGTTTAGTAAAATTACGATAAGTAAACATAATTAGGGGTGTCATTCCTCAACATGCAATCGAGAGACGAAAAAAAGATCTATGCACATAAGCATGTAGCATTGTTGGATCTTATAATAAAAATGATAAGATGCTTATAAGTGACTGCTTTTTAAAGTGAATAACCCATTGTAACCGAAAATAACCCGTATTTCAACAATGAATTATGGGTTATTTTCGGTTACAACTGCAGAGTTAACTTTGTTTTTCGTAGTTTTTTCTAGAAATACAAACTTATTTTTGCAGTCGAAAAATTAATGCTGTGCAATGTGCATGCGTATATGTTCATCCCAACTACGGAACCCTTTTGTGCGTGGTCCGACAAAGACAAGTCAGTTTCTTAAATTTCGTTGGGAAACTCCCACAAAAAAAAAAAAAACTAGTACCTACTAAAGTAACCTAATAAAAACAAAAACTACCAAGCTCATACAACTAAAATAAAATATTAGCGTTTGCGGAATTAATTTATCACCATTACCAAACAAAATTTTGTTAAGCCTACGCCTACCTAAAAAGTATACTGGGCATTCTGTAGCAAACTATCAGAAAAGAGTATAAAAAATAAATAATTGTCCAATATATTAAAATAATTTTGAACAGCGAGCGCATTCCGTTTTAAAATTCAATTATAGAAACATTCCGGCGCGAAATTCAAAAGATGAGGTACCTAGCCCGGCCATAAGGTCCTGTGATCCTAATGACCGAAAAACGATTAAAATAACATTAGAAAAGTATAAATTATTAATTTAACCAGTGCTTAATATATTTATTGTGTAAAACAATTTTATTTCAATTTCCAAGTATCGATTTCTTATATTCGACATATTAATTAATCGAAAAGAACGAAATTTAAAAAATAATCGTTTGGCATAATCGTTTTCGGACATCATTACAATAAAAAAAGTATAATGGTCGGCGATTTTGAAAACATTTTCAGTAGTGGTAATGAATAATACGTGTTATTGGACCTGTGTTCGTATATTATGTTAAGATTTGGACATTTTCTAGTTGTATATAATATCACGAATAATATTTGTCACATTTTAAATCGTATCTGCATGTGTATGAGTGATATTCGTGAAAAGAAAAAATGAAAACACGCACGATTGGCGCGAAACTTCGTCTTTGGATAACACAAAACTTCATTACCACTATTTATTTAACTTGAACAATGGATGAATTCGTCAAATAATTAAATGATGTATTATTCACTGCCCCTGTGGTGGGGTATGGATGTTCAAAATCACCAATTTTTATGTTTTTTAGCCTCGACCATCACTGTCATCAAAATGGCGATTATGGTATTTACAGTCTTGAATTTTATATAGGTTCATTAATTAACTTGCACGCTGAATATGAAAGATTTAATGGCGTAAACATAATGAGTTTTTATCCAACTCTCATAATTAACGCACATTCATGAGATTTGATGGGTAGCATATTAAATATTTCCATAATCGAGATAGGGTGTCGTATGTGGTAATTCTGGGGTCCAATTGGATCCGCTACCGAGCCGGCGGAGGTTTTTGTGTTCGGGTCCAATTGGGGGCGCTTCCGAACTATACGGTTAAGGAAGTATTTTAGATGTACTGCGTAGTTCAAATTGATTATTAAATTACGGAGAAAAGTTTCAACAGTTGCTGGTCATACCAATGAGGGTTTTTTGAAATGACGTTCAGTAGGTGACATCTCAGTGCATGACCTGACATCGGATTTTAGATATGCTTATGTTTAAGTATTCATAAATTGGCATTATATCCGTCCGACAAAAGTGTAACTGTAGTTTAGTTCCAAATAATGTTAAGCTTGCGAAATACCAGATTTGTGGTTCCTGGCTCATGTTACATTTCACAACATTCTGCCAGATATAAAAGGATAATTTATTTTTGGAGAGTACCAAGCGGGCAGGCGTGTTCAGCTAAAATTAAATTATTAAAATGACGTAACCCGAAGGAAAAAAGTGAGAGCTAATTGAAAATTGTTACGAAAGGGAGAGTGGAAAGTGTTAAATTTTACTTATTTTTTTGTTAATTTTAATAACAGGGTCAAATTATATTAGCTAGCGAAACTCCTCAGAGGTGAATAGAAAAAAAAAAACTAAAAGATGGATTGAAGATAAAAAAATTTTTTGGGTCAACGCGTTTTGATGGATTTGTTTCTTATAAGTAGTGTAAAATCTGTTTTTTTTTCTTTTATCGTGTTTAGATATCGATACCCATCACTACTGTGAAGTTTACTTATTAAACTGTATAATTTATACTTTTATTAACTGTAAAATATATATTTTTTTAAACTGATACTTCAAGAAGACTTCCCTACCAGCAGTAGATGACATAAAAAAAAATCTCTTCAAACTAATTTCTTTTTCATTTTATTCTGTTTAGTTCTCATAAAATCGAAGATTTATAACATATTTAGGAATCAGGACTTCTTTAGGACACACAATAACGTATACGCGAAATATACTTTACTTGAAGATAAGTAAATCAAATACATAGTCTTCAAAGGAATTTCCGCAACATTTTTTTTCCCAAAGGATTTATTGAAGTGAGAATGAAATATTGGTTTTCCCAGATTTACTCTGAAGGCTGGTCGTCCTAAGTACATCCACTGTTTACATTACTCTTTTTTTATGGGTTACTTACTACTACATTACTTTCATGAACATAAAGAGTTGTATTGCTGATTCTAATTTTTATAATTCTGTAAATCCATATTTGTTACGAGCGCTAATAATATTTACATAAACATACAACCTGATACTGACCTGTAAATAGTCAAAAAACGTAAGATAATTTGAATTTCGCGGGCCATCCTAGCGCATCCCCCTTAAGAATTTTTTTTAGGTCACAAATAAATCTATGGAATATCTGTGGCCCTAGTGAATAGGGGTATAAGTCCGATTTTGTGGAAAATGAGTTAAGTATACAGAAGTGATCAGAAAAAAATGCTCTATCGTTCGGTGTAAACGGATCTAAGCTATCTCTAAAAATAAAGAAGTTACCTTGTGTAAAAGGGTCCAACTGACACCAAAAAAAATTCAAAAGTCGGTTTCAAGTACTTTTGTATTCTATTAAACGAAAAAAAAAAATGCATTTTGTGTTTTTTAATCTAAATTAACATAAATTACCCACGTTTTAATTTGGTTGGTGTTTATCAATACAACAACACCTGGTTCTTAAAAATGATTTAGTGAGTAATGTGATATTATTAGACATAAATCCGTTTTCACCAACATAAAGGAAAAAAATCAAAGAAACTCTATTGGGATTAGTATGAACATAATCATTCCAAATGCGTATCCATTTTCACTTGTGTGAATTAACATTTAACATATGGGAGAAGGGGTATAATTTATTTTACACCCTCAAGGAATTCATTTTGTGGTTAGTATAAGTCACTATCTTAAAAACGAATTACTTTACATAAAAAATAACTCCATAATAATAAAGAGCATAAATTGTTTACCTATAAAAAAACATCACATGTATTTCAATTGGTAGTGGTTTAAATGTCACACGAGGCAAACACGCAATTTGAAGTGCGCGGAGTGTTTTTTGCATCTCCTGTGAAGTTGCATTTTTGGACTTAGATCCTTTTTCACTAGGGCCACAGATATATGGTAGTATGGTAGTATGGTAGTATGGTAGGTATGGTAGGTATGGTAGGTATGGTTGGTTATGTAACTAGGTATGTTACGTAACCGAAAAGGATATACTTATCAATAAAATATGTTTTTTTTTTACCTTTACTGCTTTATATGGGGGAGACCTTAGGTCTCCTCCATACTTCGCCATTAATCTTTGCCTGCTTAACTGGCGAAATGTGTGTGTACCATAGGTACACCTTTGCCTAACCCTTCGGGGAATACAGGCGTGAATTTGTTGTGATTGTTTCAGTAACCTACTAATATTATAAACGCGAAAGTTTGTGAGGATGGATGGATGGATGTTTGTTACTCTATCACGCAAAAACTAGAGAACGGATTTGGATGAAATTTGGCACACAGATAGTTTATAACCTGGATTAGCACAGGTTACTTTTTATCCCGATATTCCCACGGGATCGAGACTTAGGCGGGTGAAACCGCGGGTCGCAGCTGGTAAAAAATACATCAACAAACACACTACAAAAAAAGTCGGTGTAATCGCTAAAGCAAAGACCTTCAGTAAAACAAAAGCAATAAAACTTCCTCCCAAAAGAAAATTATAGGCACACAATTACTTCCTCCTATAACATTCCACTTAGAAGTTAATTCAAGACCATTAGCCGATAAACTAACCGAGCCTTAATTCAACTATATTTACCCATTAAGGCCTAATTTATGAAGAACTTTCGTAAACAATGTAACACTGATTTTGTTTAACCTAATTACAGTATAAATCAGTACAGTATTCTATGTTCATAGAAAACGGCCGAAACGACGCGCTTCGAAATCTCAGTGTATATCAGTCTACAAACATGAAATCTGTAAGCTGTTTCAGCCGGAGATATGGGTGTTTGATTCTCAGTATCACTTACGGACGTAAAATTAATTTGGGGTCCGAACTAACAATGAAAGACAACACGATTTGACAGTTGTCCCTAATCCAGATGTGTTACTGCTGTCTAAAAATTGAGTGTCACTTATTTGGACGGTGCAGCTATTTTCGGACGGGCCCGTATCTTCGTTGATGGACGTAGAGGGTAGAAACCCAGTATCGAGTGTGCGACAGTTGTGCACAGATGCGGAAGGTTTATCTACCGAGCGGTCGTAGGTAATTATTTCAATGTCACTGCCGAGATATAATGCTGCTATTTATTTATTCTGTGACGTAATCTTTATTATGTCTAGCGTGGTTGTTTGCTTTTCTTGTAAAGGTGAGGACACAACAGAGAAATAAGTTTTAACAGAACGTCGAGTTGCACCGTTCTTTTGTGTCACACTTAGACCGAACAAGACGCTCGATGTTTTTCAAACTACAAACTAACTTTTATGAATAAATTCATAAAGAATCGTTAATCAACGTCGTACATTTTATCATTTCTAATACGAGCAAGAGCCCTGAAAGGTACGAGTATGTGATTGCGTGTGTTATAGACAAACACAGCGTCTAGCATTCATAGGAAAGTTACTTTACATGGATAATTATTTTCCAGTGTGTCCCCATCTTTTAGCCCAGGTTAGCACAGGCGATTTTTTAACGCGATGGTTATTTATGCTGCACTGAATTTTCAACTCTCGGTCTTGAGCCGAGCATTGAGAATCCAACAGAGTACATCCAACCGCGTCAAAAAACACACTGTTGGATATTCAACTCTCGGCGCTAAGCAGTGCGTTGAAAATCTAGTGCGTACAAGGGATAAGTGTTCAAGTAAAATTAATTACTAGGTAGTTTATAAGTTTTATCGTTGTTTAGCGTTTCTTGTGTCAAGGTCAAGGTTAAGGTTTGTTTTGTTTTGTTTTGTTTTGTTTTGTGACCTTGGGTTTTGAATGTAGGTGCTTTTGTAAGTAAATAAAACAAGAAGAAAATTACTTCCTTGATTGATAGACTTTTGAACTTTCTTTTTATTATAGACCTTGGTAGTCACAGTATAAAAAAGTAACAGTATTATATCATCATAGAAAACGGCCGAAACGATCCGTATAATAATGTTAGTAAGCAATAGTATCGAGTGCGCGGCAGTTACGCACGGACGCGGAAGGTTCACCTACCGAGCGGCCATAGATAATTATCTCAAGGTCACTGCCGAGATATACAGTATGTTAACTAACAAAGGGCGTTCCCGTTAACCTGCAATAGTATAGCGTGTATACATGCTAAAAAAATATTACCATTAAAAAAGAAATGTTTTTTTTTGTTTTGGAATAGTAAAATATTCACAAAAAATATAAAATTGTTACGGAAAATAAACTCTCTGTACATGCCCACTTGTCACACTTGTTTTTCTACGTTGAAATACAAATGTGCGTGTACAGAGTGTTTCTTTTACGTTTAAAATTAATCGTTTTGTGAACATTTCACGACACAAATAATTTTTTTTTTTTTTTTTGATTGGTGATATTTTTTTTAGCATTTATAGACGCTATACTATTGCAGGTTAACGGGAACGCCCTTTGTTAGTTAACATACTGTAGATCGTTAGGTATTTATTTATATTGTGGTATTGTAGGTAAGAAACGCATTTTTGCCTGTCAAATGTAAATTATATTATATAAATAATGTTCCTAACACAGGAATAAAAACTAAACCTACTACATAAGCGGCACTATACTGCCGTGCAGGCGCTAAAACGCAGTAACAGGTTTTTTTACATTTTTTTGTTGAATATTGAACCTTAAGGGTCACGTTATAAGGAACACAGTGATATTATCGGTTTTTCGTTTGGATGTTCTAAACGGTAAAAAAAACGAATTAGTGAAAGCAGTAACTTACCTTTGCAGGTCTAAATATATTACAAGACTAACTAAAATACAGTAATAGCAGTTACGTCTACTACGACTCGTCACTTTACTACTTTAAACGCAGTAAATATCTTTATTACAACTAAAAATCTGTATTCTACACTTAAAAAAATATTGTCGCATATAAATTAAAACGCAGTAAGTAGTTTTTGTACCGACAATGTTAATACTGCATGGTGGATCACTCTAATTTATTTCGCATGAACTACAGATTAAAATGCAGCAAAGTACTTGAATATGGTATTTTATTTAGTGTTATTCAAGTAGGTTCATATAGTGAAAACCAACTAAATTGCAGCAAAATTAAAATTTGTATCTTTTACTTTAATCGCAATATCACGTTCGAGTATGAATGCTACTGTTTAAATTGCAGTATGATCATTATTTACTGCAGTATAGTCGGTATTATTTTATAGGTGCAATTAACCAAATGCTAATTAAATAGCAGTATAAGTCGCTGTTACTAATTAAAATGCAGTAAAGAAAGTATTATACTGCAAATTACTTTGCAAAGTAGCAAATTTCTTCAAATAAATCGAAAGACTTTGCAGTATCAAGTATTTTTACCGCATTTTAATTTGCATATGCGTACCTTTTTGCGTGCAGTAAATGTCATGATTTTGGAAAAAAACATTTTATTCAGAATTGAATAAACTAAATTCATATTTTTTCTCGTAGATATCATCTTTGTTCTCACGTAGTCCTCAAGGCAATAAAAATATCCACAATACAAATTAATAAATTTAAAAAAAACAGTGTTAAAAAGTTTTTCGCACTTTACTCGAAACCGCTTTTTCTCTCATACTGCACTTTAGGGCCTGCACGGCAGTATAAATTATTCTCAGTGGAAGGCGATATGTTACAAAAACTGATTGAGTGTGACTTTAAGTTGTAATTACTCCTTAAAGGATCTTAAATAACTTGTCTAAGATTTACCCTAGCCTCGGTTACTTTTGTACTTGAGGATACGATGAACTTTAAATTCTTAATCCATGAATTTTTGCGTGTAAGTTGGAGTGATTATATATGCTCACCGCAATCTGAGTTGCGCGCACACGAGTGAAACGAGTGCTGTGATTTTAAATTCTATTTTGCGTAAAAATCAAATTAATCATACAGTGAAATAAACTGTGGTGTGCCTTTGGAGACGATCTATGTGATTGTGTAAACAGAACTAAAAAACAATAAGTGGTAATCAAGCTATTTACAAGAACAAATCCAAAAATTTGCATAACGAACTTTGAAGAAAAAACACAGTGTCGCGTAATTGGAAAGGACCGCGTTCTGTGTCGATCTGTGTCTCACCGTGTCACCGCGGTAAGCACGCAGCGCGGTGGTGCACCCGCGCACCCGCGACCCGCGAGGGAAAAGGTATCACCTCATAATTGCCATCCTGCTCCTGCGCCGCTGATATCTCTACCGCACGCCGCCGCCGGCCGCGTGACACACTACTAATTTCGAGGCAATTTACAACAGGCGAATTGGCCGATGAAGATAAGGAGCAGCGCCTGATACGTGGAGGCGCGGGTTCAAATCCGAGCATCACTTTAATTTTTTAATTTTTTTGCAACTCATTATTTTTGTTGCTTGCTTTTGCGTCTTATTTCTGATTTGGAAACACCTGCTTATTGCTACCAGTCAAACACGCTTATTTTTTAATTTTGTGGTTTTGCAATACAACTGTAATTCAGCATGTCTGATGATAAGTCGCCCACGAATAAGAACGAAAATGTTATTCAACGTAATGTTACCACCCGAGCGAACAAAAGGCAAGCTCTTGGCTCCCCGCCGCAGGCCACTACAACTACTGAAGGTATGTTGTCACGAGATGACATTCGCGAGATTGTCCAAGAAGTAGTGAAGACTGAGTTATCGGTAATGCTGGCTAAATTCAGCGACAGTTTGAAAGCAATGTTGAACAGAGAGCTACAGCCAATCAATACTAAAATAGATGCCTTGGATGAATCAATGAATTTTTTAAATAGTCAGTATGAAGATCTACTGAAGGAACATACTACTTCGAAGGTGACTATAACGGAACTTCAGAGAGAGAATTCTGTCATGAGGAATACCATGACCTCACTCAGAGTACGTTTAGATCAGCTTGAACAGCAAACAATGTTGAAATACAGTGCGTACCTGAGAAAAAACAAGAAGATCTGCTCAAAATTACATCTGACCTGGTTAAGGTTGTTGGATGTGATTTAGGAGGAAGGGATATTCTGCATTACACTAGGGTGGCCAGGCTTAACCCTGATAGTACACGACCACGATCAATTATAGTACAACTGGCTTCCCCTCGACTTCGTGATCAATTCCTTGCTTCGGTCATAAATTTTAACAAGAAGAATAAAGAGAATAAGCTGAACAGCACTCATCTCGGCTACCCTGGACCAAAAACCGCAATTTATGTGACTGAACATCTGTCCCCAACAAACAAGGCTCTGCACGCTGCCGCAAGGGTAAAAGCCAGGGAACTTCACTTTAAATTCATCTGGGTTCGGGGTGGTAGAATTTTTATGCGTAAAACGGAAGAAGCAGAGGATATCATGGTCAGGAACATGGACACTTTAAACAAGCTTTCTTAGTTTTTAATTTATTACTTATGTATATCGCAGCATTGGTATTTCTTTTTTGTTAGAATTCACTGATATTAATATTTATTACCAAAATACAAGAGGTCTACGCACGAAGACCCATAACTTTTGTCGTCAATTATCGTTAGAAAGTTATGATATTGTAATATTGACTGAAACATGGTTGAATGGTAGTGTCTTGAGCTCGGAGCTTTTCGATGATAGATATATTGTATATAGAAGGGATAGAGATGGTACGAAAAAGGACGGAGGGGGCGTATTGATCGCTGTGTCAAAGAAGATAGGATCAAAACGCATGATTCAATGGGAAAGTCAATGTGAGGATCTTTGGGTTGTTATTGAGGTTCCGTTTATCAAAACTATTCATCAAATAGCTCTGTGTGCGGTATATTTGCCACCTCCTGTTACGCGTAGTACCTTGGACCACTTTTTGGATTGTTGTAATTTAATGCTTGAACGGACGGGTTTGCACACCTGTATTGTCGGTGATTTTAATTTGAGTAACATCAAGTGGAACTTGTTAAATGACTCGGTAAATAACTATGCTCCTCCTGGTTTCAGTGGTATACTTATAGATTTTACTCACATGCACAAATTAACGCAACTGAATGACATTGAGAATGTGTCTGGACGAATATTGGATCTTGTTTTAACGAACTTACCTTCTAGCAGCGTAACTGCAGCTCCAAACCCCCTTAGTGTTATTGACGTCCTACACCCCCCCATCGAAATCCTGGTACAAGCGAGTAAAGAAACCTGGCTTCCATATAACTCGCAAAATATAAGGCCAAATTTCTTTAAACTAGATTACGCGAAAGTTTGCGACGACCTTGATGGAGTGGACTGGGATATTGCGTTTAAGGAAACTACTGATGTCAATGATATGCTCCAAGTCTTTTACGATAAAATTCATAGCATCATACAGTTGCATGCCCAACCTACCAAAGCCACTTCCAAGTACAAAAAATACCCTCCTTGGTTTGATAAAAACTTGATTAGAGCCTTAAAGGAGAAAGAGAAGATAAGGTCCCGTTACAACATTTATAAAAACCCTATGGATGAAGTTGAACTCAAATTATTGGGCAAAAGGTGTTCCAAATCAGCAACGAAGGCTTATAATGACTATATTCATAATGTTGAGGATGAAATCTCGGAGAATCCAAATCGCTTCTGGTCATACATCAAAGCTAAAAGAGGTGGCTCTAGTTCGTTCCCCGCCACAATGACTAATGGAACCATGGTTACATCAGATGGTCTCCAAATATGTGAAATGTTTGCTTCAAATTTTTCCTCGGCTTTTACCAATACAAAACCTTTAACCCAAAGCGAACCTGTCTCTGACTTCCTTCATAACATGAAGAATGGCAGCCTGCCACTAACGGCACCTGTGATTAGTCATGAGAATGTTCTTAAGCAACTCAAGGGACTAGATATTCGCAAAGGCGCTGGGCCTGATGGTATCCCGCCAATTTTTATTGCTAAGTGCGCCACCTTCTTGACGTCTCCTTTAGTCACTATTTTTAATAAGTCTCTCAGCTCAGGTGTATTCCCAGACACCTGGAAAAAAGCGAAAGTTGTGCCGATCTATAAAAGTGATGAGAAAGACAACATTAACAACTACAGACCCATCTCTATCTTATCAACTTTCGCAAAGGTTTTTGAGTCCCTAATTTGTCATTACATCCAGTCGCACTTTAAACTCTATTTGAGTGACTCCCAACATGGTTTCGTGGCTTCCAGGTCAACTGGTACTAACCTTGCGACCTTTTCGGAGATGTTAACGGATGCCATCGACTGCGGCAAGCAGGTCGACGTAATTTACACGGACTTCAGTAAAGCTTTTGACCGAGTTCCCCACCATTTACTGCTGTCAAAGCTTTCTGCATACGGGATTACTGGCACACTTCATACCTGGCTAAAATCCTATCTTGAAAATAGATTCTTCTATGTCGCAGTCAATGGATTCCAATCTGAAACCTATAGGACCACCTCAGGGGTACCTCAAGGCTCGCATGTCGGTCCGATTCTTTTTAACGTGTTCGCTAACGACATTCCACATTGCCTCAAATCCTCAGAATGTTACATGTACGCAGACGATCTCAAATTCTCCAGAATAATTGAGTCTAGCGACGATGCTGAACTACTTCAGAGCGATGTGGACTCGTTACTCCAATGGTGTAACGATAATGAAATGTTGCTAAATGTCAAAAAATGTTACCATGTGAAGTACACCCGGAAGAAGAAATTAACAGCTAGTGTATATCGTGTGGGCTCTAATATTATCCAAGAGGTGAATGAGATAAGGGACTTGGGTGTTGTTTTTGATAATGCGCTGACTTTCGTACCTCATGTAGAAAATATTATCAAAAAGGCTTCTAGAATGCTTGGGTTCATTGTTAGGAATATTGCCGGTTTCAGGCGTTGCGGTACCAAGATTTTGCTGTACAACAGCATTGTACGAAGTATCTTGGAATACTGCAGCACTATCTGGAGACCTCACTACGCAACGCACAATCTGAGATTAGAGAGGATACAGAAACGATTTATGTGGCATCTAGCTTATGCCAGCGGAATCGCCAGAAGAAAACGGTCGTATGGAGCCAGACTCGCACATTTTAAGATGGTGTCACTGGAGAAGCGTAGGAGAATTGCGGATTCCATTTTCCTTTATAAAATTCTCCGGAACAAAATTGACTGCCCCCAGTTGCTAAGCAAATTCCGATTTCGTGCTCCTGCTAGACTCCCTCGTACCCCTATTAGTCCCTTGTACCCCACTCCGCGCAGAACTGTTCTCGGCACAAGTTCTATTGTCCCTCGGCTCTGTAAACAGCTAAACGAATACAGCGATCTCATTGACGTGCATTTCGACTCGTTTGGCAAGTTCCACAGAATAACATCTTCTAGTGTGTAATAATGCATTACTTTTTGACATTGGCTGTAATTTGAATTTGATTTTTATGTGATTTTTGATTTTTGTTTCGTGTTATTTTTATTGTGAATTTGGTTTTTTAACATTTTTATTGAGAATTCGATTTTGTATTCCATTATTCTGATTATTTTTTTAAATCTATTATTATTTTATTTTTTTGTATTTAAATATTCTGCATTTAATTTGTATTTTATTGTGATTTTGTAGTTAATTTTGATTTCGTATAATTTTGACTTTGTTTTTTAATTTCTGTATTTAATTTAGTATTTAATTATTATTTCTATTTAATTTTCATTTAATTTTAATTTTGTACTTATTCAATTTTGATTATGTTTTTTAAATTCTGTATTTAATTTGGATTTTAATTCTGTCTTTAAACTTTGTTTTAAATTTTGCCTTAAGCTTTAATATAACTGGTTACACTTATTACTTTATGGGGCATGCGGTGCTAACCTATAATAAATTGTTATACTAACCCATTTATATAAGAATCTTTATTTGAAAATGTAATAGTATAAACAATTGTTGGTTGGCCAGAAATAAATAAATAAATAAATAAATAGATTAACCTAACCACGTTGTTTTAAAATGACAGCCTCAGACCAAATTAAAAAACAAGCCAGAGCGCTGTCAACAGTGACGTGAGGCTGGTTTCGTAAACATGTGTGCACTTAGTGAGGTGTAGTTTGATTGTAAATGGTTATATATGTAGTGTGTATGCACAGAGCGGAGAAGTAGTTTTGGCATACTTCACTGTATTGTTCGCAGCGCTCTGTCTTGGTTTTTAGGGTTCCATACCCAAAGGGTAAAACGGGACCCTATCACTAATGCTCCGCTGTCTGTCTGTCTGTCCGTCTGTCACCAGGCTGTATCTCATGAACCGTGATAGCTAGACAGTTGAAATTTTCACGATGATGAGCAGAATAAAATAAATATTTAAGGTGCTCCCATACAACAAACGTGATTTTTTTGCTCGTTTTTATAGATAATAACATAGGTACGGAACCCGTCGTGCGCGAGTCTGACTCGCACTTGACCGGTTTTTTTTATTTGGTCTAAGATAACATTAGCAAACGCAAATAAATTACAAAAATTAATATCGTAACCCATCAGGGTTACGATATTAATTTTTGTAATTTATTCATTATAATATTATTATTATTCAGAGCATTTCACAGTTTAAATCAGCAATATTGAATTATTTATCAAATCAGCGAAATATTTTACAGATGTTTGCGTTGCCAACTTTGTGAATACACCCCGAGTGTCTGTCCAGACTCGTAAAACTGACAATCAAGTTACTAAACTCGCGACAATCTAATGCCGAGATCCGACGATCCGCGATTTTGCGGACGGACACGCATGGCAGGCGACCACAGACCGCCACGCACCGCGCAACTTCCGATGTCTGTGATACCCCGCACGTACACCTTCCCAGGGTGCGTCGTGCGGGCTCGTCGGTGTCCGTCCGCAAAATCGCGGATAATGGGATTTCGGTGTAAGAAGTTCGATTTGACAGCTATTAAAATACTTTGTGTAGCGATGGAAAAAAAAAAGGTTTCTTATAAATTGATTCTCGAGACATATCGATTGATCATACTTGGAGAGTTTGTCATCGACGACTTATCTACATTGCTTAAAACTGATTCTCAAGGCATAACGTTTTATTACAAGTACGAGAACGAAACGTCAAATCGGACTTCTTAGATTTTCGCGAGTGTAGTCGCTAAGATCAATTCGATATACGAGTATAACAAGAACTTCACCAATCAGCTAGAGCGACGTCGTATTAAATCAGAAGCAATTTGAATTCTAATATGATTGTTAACGGAAGTGACTGGAGATTGACTGAGTTGGTAGGGATGTCAGTAATTGCCATTGGCTGAGTTAGTAGGGATGTCAGTAACTGCTGAGTGTTCCGTTAATTTTGTCAGTGCCCCGCAGTTTGACCCAGTTTCGATAAATTGAGTTTAAATGTTCGATGTTTATGAATATTTTTGTGTGACGTCATTTTCTTTTGATTTATGGGAAGGAGATCGGAGAAGTTTGGTAAAAAAAAGTTTTAGAAGTTTTAATGCACGTTTTTGTCTGCGTAATTTATTAATATATTAACAAGCAATGGTATTTTTTTAAAGCGCATCAACTAACGAAATAAAGCAAACGTAAAAAGGTAGTGACTGTTATGTACCTAACGCATATCTCAGAATTTTATAATTTATAATAATATTCACTGTACACTAACTAGACTAGAACTAGATTTTTATTACTTTAATAATGCCAAAACTGCCTGTATTAAGGCATTACTCGCAATAAAAGGATAAGTGTAGATAGCATTTTTTCCTAATACTTAATATTCCGCTCGTAACTCTTATTTTCTCGTTTATACGACACATTATGGACGTTGAATGACTAATAACCCTCATAATATTACAGCCATATTGGATTATGATAGAAGAAAATCTTTTTGTTTTTCTAAGGTTTACTGTTAAGTGTGCCGCGTTGGGCGCCAGTAGAAAAAAAATCAGCTGTTCCATACATTTGTGTTCACTTAAATCGATAAAATGTATGGAAAAGCTTAAATGATTTTTTTTTCGCGATTTCATGGTTGGTCCCATAGAAAAAGTTGTTCAAAATGATGAGTACAATGACCCCTTTTCGGGTTTAGCATAAACAAAAAATAATGTTGTATATTATAGCGGCAACCGAAATACATCATCTGTGAAAATTTCAACAGTTTAACTATCACGGTTCATGAGATGCAGCCTGGTGACAGACGGACAGACAGACAGGCGGACGGACAGCGGAGTCTTAGTAATAGGGTCCCGTTTTACTTTGAGTACGGAACCCTAAACAACATCTAACACAAATAAAGGATTTTCTTCTAAATCCTCAAATACCCTCCATCCACACGATTCGTATGGAGCGTTGAAAATAGAGTTTCAGTCATATGAAAGCCTTTTGAAAGGCTACGGTATGATTGTAGTGGCCGTTCAAATAGCCAATAGTTGGGATTGCATTGCAGTGTCGTGGCCTGAGCTGTTTTACCAACGAGCTCTCGACAGCCTGCAATGAATTTGAAATGGAATTTGATTTTGATATTGTGTGCTGGAAAAGTTCTGTAGGTAGGTTCGTCTTTCATCGACTTCAGTTTAGTAAAAAACTTCTGTGAGATTTTAGTACTGTTTTGTGATTTTTAAGGTGTGGGAACGATTTGTAGTCAATACCTTTGTTTTTTTTTTTTTTTGGTTGGGAAATCATCAAATGACTTCTCCCGCCCTGGGCGGAGCGGAAGGGCGTGTCAGACTCTTACTGACTAAAACCCACCCGTGTTCCTTCAGTTGCCTATTGCCAAGGTCCCGGTATCCCTTTCGCAAATTTCGTATCCCTGCTGTCTTTATGTTAGTGCTGTGTACGCCTGTAAGTGACTAGTTCACTATAACTCAACACTTATGTTTTTTTTTTTTTTTTTTTTTGTTTTTTTCGTGAAATAACCCTGAAATTGGCATAAGAAGTATATTTTTATGGAAATAGCTATGGCATTGACATGAGTTTAAGGGTTAATGGCCTAGTAATGTTTATGTGGTCTGATCGATGGGAATTATCATTTTAACATTAAGTTACGAAGGTATTATACAACTGTGGGGTTTGTAGGTATATTACGAATAAATTGATTACGATATTGTAGCTTATATCAATAAACTAGTTGTTTTGTGGCTAATTATTTTCTGATATACATTTTCTCAAGCAAAAAAAATACTAAATACTGTATTTTAGCTTAGAAATAAAATTCTAAATGTAAATAAGTATTCGACATTTCATGCACGAGCGCTAAAATATTTAAAACAAAAAGTGTTAAAAATAAATAACTTTTAAATAAAGCTCATAATAATATTTCACGTTGAAATATCAGACAGAAGACGTATGAAAATCATGTTGAAACAATTTCTATAGGGGTACAGTACGACACAACTTAGATGCAGCATCGAAACAAAAGAAAAAATGTAACTAAGTATTCTAAAGGAGGACCGGACAAAATGGTCCCCACGACCAATAGCAACCAGACCTATGTCATTAGATAGGCATTTTAATATAGAGCAACAACTACTATGGCGGCACTTTTGAAATCGCTGTGTGAAAAAAGTTGTGGCGATGTTTCGCAGAACGGACCTAGACATTATGTTATCGGAATACTTGAATATTAATAATTTCTAGTGGTCTACTTTGAATATTTTCAAATGTATGCTATGATAATACAATAATTTCAATAATATGGTACCATCGAACTGATCTGATGATGGACCTGGACGCTAGGTAATGGAACTCTTGAACAGCTTCTAGTATACCCAGCGAGTGTGGGCTCATTAGAAGTGTCTCAACGAGTCCTGTTCATTTTACCTGATGACGATGACCTGCTTCTTATACGGTCACTAAGTTTCGACACCCAGAATACATAAATACTTCGTCCCATTGCTCGCTGGCTGAACCCGTGAGTGCGGACTTTTGACGCATTGTTAATGACCACGTTTGCGCTCCATATTATAGGTGAGCGTGGAAAGCATGCTCATATTTATGTCCATGAGTTTCGTCCTTTCATTAGGTGTTAATCATTAACCAATAGAATAGTAAACAGTTTTATAATTACATACCGTCATCCATAATAATCGCCAAAACGTATTTGTGTATGTGCAAAATGTAAAAAACAAACACTGAGTTTGTATGGAATTTCAGAACTTCATTATCCACTTTCCAGGCCAACCATCAGGTGCTCCACATCAGATACAATGAACAGGACTCGTTATGACACGTCTAATGAGCCGACACTTGTGGATTTACTAGTAGCCATTTAAACGTTCCAGGTCAGTCATCAGCTAAAATGAACAGGACTCGTTGAAACACATCTAATGAGCCCACACTCGATGGGTTTACTGGTAGCTATTCAAGAGTTCCATTATCTAGCGTCCAGATTCATAATCAGACCAACTCAATGGGACCATGTAGGTGTCTAGGTCAGTCATAAGGTAAAATGAACAGGACTCGTTGATACACATCTAACGAGCCCAAACTCGATGGGTTTACTAGTAGCTATTCAAGAGTTCCGTTATTTAGCGTCCAGGTCAGCCATCAGGTCCTCGTCATCATGTAAAATGGATAGAACTTGCTGAGACATATCTAATAAGCCCAAACTAGATGTGTTTACTAGTGGCTATTCAAGAGTTCCGTTATCGAAGCGTCCAGATCCATAATCAGATCAGCTCAGTGGTTCCATATTATCATCGGAATGCATATACATTTGCAAACATTCAAACTATGATCACCAGAAGTGATTAACTATTCAAAGGTTCCATTATCTAGCGTCCAGGTCCGTCCTGCGAAACATGGCCACAACTTTTTTCACACAGCGATTTCGAATAAGCCGCCATAGTAGTTATTGTATTATATTAAATTACCTATCTAATGGCATATGTGTGGTTGTTATTGGTGCTGAGACCAGCTTCCATACATTCTTGCCGATCCTCCTTTCATGCACAAGAGCGCTAAAATATTTAAAAACAAAAAAGTGTTTAAAATAAATAACTTTTAAATAAAGCTCATACTAATATTTCACGTTGAAATGAATAAAAGTCATGTTGAAACAATTTCTACAGGAGTACAGTACGACACAACTTAGATGCAGCATCGGCAAAATTCGTAAAACCGATCACTATCCGAACCGAGTGCGCCTTCAAAATCTTCAATCTTTATTACCCTGCTTCCGATGAAAACGATCTTTACGCAAACGCAATAGCTTGGAAAGTCATATACCCAAATACATTCGTAAAACTGAAATGAATGAATGCAAATTTTCAAAATGCTACATCTAAGTTGTGTCGTACACCGTACTTCCTACGAAAAGTATGATAAATCACGCTTATATCATTTATTTAAACAGTTTCCCTTTTGTTTCACAAAGGTCAACAAACCCCGGCCTTCACAAGTTGCTATAATTAATTAATTTAAATCGTTTCGGATGCTCTTTATAACAACTTTCGGTACTTTAGGAAATGTTTGCGAATTGAATTTCTGTTTGAACGTGTATTTCTTTGTTTTGGCTATTTTCTTCGTTTTTACAGGTTCTTAATCCTAACTAATATTATAAATGCGAAAGTGAGTTTCTTACACTTTCACACCTGACAGCTCGTAGGGGCTCGCTGTCTCCTGTTTCTTCCTATTCTAAATACAAATCTAACGTTTGTCTAAACGTGTCATCAACTTGAACACACTGAGGTTTTATTCCATAACCATGTGGAGTAAAGCCTGTACCTTCTTTCTAATTGAGTGCTTAATGCAAATAGACAGAAATAGATGAAAATAGACTTGCATAGTCTTTGACGTCTTCGTCTTTGTCTTTTTTGTATAGATTCTTTTCCATTTTGTGAATGTGAGAACGATGTAGTGGACTGTAGTAGATTTTTTTTTTGAACATTTTCTATTTTGTTAAGTATTTACCTGGTACTTGTTGAAAGGCCTAACTGTCCTCTCATACCTAATAACACTGTAATTCGAAAATATTGTAACAGCCAATTATTTTTTAAAAGAGTAACCATGAAGTTTCTTGCCGGCTCTTCTTCATAGGAAACGACCAATTGGAACCGTGCACCTAGCTTCTGACGTTTCATAAGTGCCCATGTAGGTTTATGTGAAATAAAATATTTTGATTTTGATTTTGACGGTTTACAAGACGTAAATGTTTATAATAATTATTTTAATAATAACAATAATGAAAAAGTATCTGATTTAAATAAAGGTAAGTAAACTATTATTTTTAACGAAATATCTACAATAGTCTCGAAACAAATAACAAAAACAAAATAAGTTTGCTTACAAAGAAGGTTCCGTGTCTGACCGTAGGTACCTCATTTGTTAGCTTAAGTTCTACTTAGATGGATAAAGTTATTACAGCTTTAAAGTGCACTCAGTCTAAGTAAAATAGTTTTCCGTGCAACTTTGAAAGTCCGCAAAGGACATAGTTGTATCTTGGCAAAGTAATATGTGATACATAGTTGATTTCAACACTAATGTACAATAGAACAAGCTTTATCGTGTAGAGTCAAAAATATTCAACTTTTCACTATAATGCCAACTTTTCAATATAATGATCATTTCCCCCCCTTTCTATACAACATTATTCTTTATTTATGCTAAACCCGAAAAGGGGTCATTGTACTCATTTTGAACAACTTTTTCTATAGGATCAAACTTGAAATCGAGAAAAAAAAATCAGCTGTTTCATACATTTTGTCGATTTAAGTGAACACAAATGTATGGAACAGCTGATTTTTTTTTCACGATTTCAATGTTGGTCCCATAGAAAAAGTTGTTCAAAATGATGAGTACAATGACTCCTTTTCGGGTTAGCATAAACAAAAAATAATAATGTTGTATATACTTGTAGGTACATAATTATTATTATTAATTTAAGTCAGTAAGTAGTTGTATTACATTTTATATAGACAAAATTTTATAGAACTGATACTAAATAAACATAGTTTTGTATTGAGTGCGTAAAAACTTTATCTAAGCGTATTGCATACTTATGAGAGTGATATAAAAGAATGCTCAATACACTCTTTACATTGTAAAGTAGTGGCAAGTTAGTTGACTGTCCATATTAACTACTTTGATCCTATTGGGATTAGGTTTGGCAGTTTTCCGTTATCCAACCATGTTTCATAATCTATAAAACAAACTGCAAATTGCATTCGCAGAATGGGTTTGAACAAATACAACTAGGTTTTGTCTCTGCAGGTTTCGATAACACGAATAAATGGGCAAACGAAATGCAGTTAGCATACATATGTCACATTGAGTTTAGTGCTTGAGAGATTAGATTACCTCCATACATGGAATTTCGGAAAGCGATTAGAGATGTTTCAAGTTCAACCGTTCGTTGTAGCTGACTAAGTGCTCATACACACCGCTCGTGTTTATAAGCAATTCGTGCGAATTTCACCAATGCAACTGAACACGATCTGCACAAATCTAAACCGGCTCCAAACCGGCTCCAAATCTAAACCGGCTCCACAACAATGGTGACATTGACAGCAGCTTAGATGTGCATCATTGGTGAAATTCGCTTCTAAGAGAGGTTCATGTTGCCATGAATTTGCATGATATTTGGCAGTTTGGCCTGAATACTTTGCCGATGCTTGTATAAAGTTTGCTCCGTATCTACAATACGCCTGGACGTCCAAACCCGAGAATTGAAGACAACGAAAATGTTCAAAACAGATGACCATTTCAAGATATTATAAGTCGATATCTTTTAACTGAGTTCAGTTTCGTTAGACAAGAAGCTTGCTCACAAGCACCCTGCACTTTTTATGTTTTCAAAGTTAGCATCACCAAGATATGTCAACCGTAATATTGCAGTCTCTGCGGGAATATAATCCATGCAAAATATTATCCAGACTTATATGACACGGAATACGGCACAGCGCGCCGGTTGCGGACCGGAACGGTTTAATTAAACCACAGATTGCTCGCGGTAGCACGACGAAAAACGAGCAATGTTTAAACTTGTTTATTAATTTGAGAGGGAACTGGTCGGGGTACAGTTGAATGGAGTTTGGGAATTGAAAATGTTGATTTGACGTTGTTTTAGATAGTGTCGTTTAAGGTTTTTACGAGGACCTCGTGGCTAAGTAATAACAGCCGCACGGGCCGATTTATCAATTTAAGCTACGCTTGCTAGGGTTGGTCCGTGGATGAGTGACCATCTTTACATACCGAGACTCCTCCGTGCTTCGGAAAGCACGTTAAGCCGTTGGTCCCGGCTGTCGTTACGGGTCGTCAGAAGCCCGAAAGTCTGACAACCAGTCTTACCTAGGGGTATCGTATTACCCAGTTACTGGGTTGTGGAGGTCAGATAGGCAGTCGCTCCATGTAAAATACTTGTATTCAGCTGCATCCGGTTAGACTGGAAGCCGACCCCAACATAGTTGGGAAAAGGCTAGGCAGATGATGAAGTTATAAATAAATAAATAAAAGAAGTCAGTTAAAAAATACAGAAGTTGATTATGTTTAAAACAAAAACAAAATAATGAAACCGTCGACCATTATAATTATTTCGAACGCGCTGTTCCGTAATTACTCATAATTAAAAATGCAATTTGTTTTTAATTATTTATACATGCAGTAGGTAGTCATAATAATATTTTTATGGCTTTAACAGTGTAGTACTTTATACGTCTGGTCCAATTTTATTTTCCCGTATAAAGTTCTGATCAAACTGAGGCGGACCCCACACAGGCTTGCGGGACGAAGATCGCTCGCGGCGCTATAAAGGCTCTTACATACAGGCGCGATTCGCCGCGCGACGCGAATTTTAACAAAACAATTTCTGAGAAAACTTCACGGAGAACAATGCGGCGGCGGCGGCGTCGCGTCGCGCGACGTATCGCCCCAGTATGTAAAAGCCTTTAGTCAGTACACACCGAATCGCGACGCGATGTGCACTTTTTTATGATACGATACAATATAGAATTTATTTACTACACATTATGGTACACGCGCTGCGCAGTACCACGCATATCAGCGTACTTTGACACGTGTCAACCTTCGCACTGAAATTGGAACTTATCGTGAAGAAAATAAGTTCGATAATTGTTAAAAAGTGCGCGCAACGTCCGTCGCGTCGCTTCACGTCGCGGTCTGAACTGACCATAAGTTGTATTGGAGGTCTTTAAACCGGCCCGAATAGTCATAAAGCAGCTGACGTTCGTATTTTCTTCCTGTGACGCGCGCCTGATACGCCTCAGTTATGATTTAATTTTTTTATATTTTACTTACCTGAAATAAATTAATTTGGTTCAAAAAACACTTTTAAGCGTTAAAAATTATGTTTTTAAACTAGATGAGTTCGGTGGTTTCTTTCCAAGTACTCTGAGATGAAACACCGAAACAAACTCAAAGGACACAGTCTCTTTTAAAGTCCAAAATGAACAGCCCTTATAAAAGGTTGTCAAGAGCTCGGGTGCAGCGAAAATATTAAATTATAACGTTTCGGCTCGACGTGAGCTGACAGTTTGAACGTAGACACGGAAGTAACTTGGTTACATAACATAGCGTTGCTTTTCTACAGCATAATATTATTTTTCATGAACAGCGTTTTGTAGAAGCGAATTATGAATTTCTCATACAGACTATCCTTTGGTTAGAAAATTTTGCTGTTGTTGTGTTACTTAATAAAGACAAGGTTAGCAGGCAAATTCAAATTTATTTATTGGTGTGATTTTTGGTACATTTTACATGAGATCTTAATTATAATAAATAATATTAGTTCCTCAAAAATCTACCTTAAAGGTTTCACATAATTAGTAATTATTTTAAAAAAAGAATAATCAACATAATTATAAAATAAAATAATTAGGTACAACGAAACACAACATAACTTTAAGGCAGAAAAAACATTAAAGTGCGTATGCTCTGACTGACCATTATAAACCGTTTTACCTACCTATAAATGCTTCAGTAGATAATATATGCTACTGAATGTAGATATCATGAGTTCATGACTAGGGGTTCCATGTGCACACACAATTCTACAAGTACAGGTTTGTCAAACTTCTTTAAATCCATTTCTTATTAGAAGAAATGCCGGTGAAATAAATCCCTATAATAAAATAGCAAGCACAAACTAGTGGAGCGAGTAGGTGGACACACTGGCGGTGTGAAAAGTCAGCGATCTACTAATATATACATCTCTTTTGTTTACACGGAATGAATATCTATCGTACGTTTCTTGAGCGAGAAAATAGCTGATAGTTAGATTCAACCAAAAGGTACAGTGCTACAACGCTCTTTTGGCGCGTGGCCGAAATCGGAACTAACGCCGCCATCCTGTTTTGTCAATACTTATTGACAGTGTCAATTTCACAAAAATGTTTACCAACAACGCGGGGGCGTTGTTGTCAAGTGTCAATGTCATTCAGGTCCCAAAAGATCCATAAAGGACTCAAAGGGATTGTTTTAAAATTGTTTTATTAATAATAAAATAATAGTTTTGCACCGGCGGCACTTTTAGTTTAACTTTCCAAAACAAAAGACAATTTTAAAGAAACAGTTTCCTGCCATTATTTCAAAGATCGAATGGAAGTTCAATCGGATTTCATTCAGAAAGAATGGACTCGGCCATTTTTGAGTTGGAAACTTTTCAGCCAGGCTTCGCTATAGATACCTCACAAAGGCTTGTGAAACAAAAGGGATATTTCTGCAGCAAACTGTTACTGTTATAGTTAGGTTACGCTTTGTTTGTTTACTTTTTAGGGTTCCGTACGTCCGAGTGAAAAACGGAACCCTTTTGGGATCACTCGTGTGTCTGTCCGTCTGTCACAAACAATTTTCTCCTAATCTAATGGACCGATTAAGTTGAAGTACATTGCAATGCATTAATGGGAGGAAAATAAGAAACTAAAAAAAAACTGCTGTGTGATATAATATCAAATGAGAGGGCCTAGTGTGAGGGCCCAAAATATATTTATTAAATAAATAGTTTTAACGATATTTAAGAAAATATATGAAAATAGATTTTTTTTTCAGTATTGTTCCCGATTTATATCAACATACACATTTAACAAGGTATTTCTTAAATATTATAGTTCAAAATATGATATATACGTTTTGTTCTACTCAAACTCAACAACATATCTCAGAAACTTTATTTTCCTTATATTGTAGCAACATACTTATGCCAAACATGTACTGTTTTCATATATTTATGTTAGTTTCAGTTTCTCTTGCAGTTCGTTTGTTGAGACAAGAACGAAAGACAACGTATGCTATTCCTCCTCGCTTCAAGACATCTGCAGATTTCATTTTGATTCTAAAAATAGTTTGTTTTTCTAACGTAAATTCGTTTTAAACATTTGTTTTCTTGAGGAATCAAACTCAGGTATGGAGATAGTGAAGTTGTACTAGAACATACAAACATACAATAGTGTTTTTTGAGTACCATAAATTAGCCTATAGCGTTCCCACTGCTAGGATACAGAGGCTCTAGACAAAGTGACATTCTATCAGATTAAGATGATGGAAAAGGCAAAAATGTATAAGACTGACATAAGCTATCGAAAAGCTTTTGTCAATACTGTTGAAAGTCGTTGTAGAAATACGAAACGAAGCGATAGTCACTTGTCAGCTCTGCGAGAGGGAGTTGGCCCAGTCAGAGTTGGTAAATGTCACATGTCTTCGAATTTTTGCTTCTAGGACATGCCGGTTACGCCACGATGTTTTCCTTCACGGTTTTATGACCAAGGCTGACTATTAATAGCTTACTGGGAGCTAATTTTCGAACATAATTACTGAGTAATACTTACCTACTCATATTTTAATGTTAGACCACTTTACGTCGTACGGGCGATATTTTTTCGCACACTGGATTTACAACTGTCGGTATTGAGCCGAGCATTGAGAATCCAACAGAGCGTTTCCCAGCGCGTCAAAAAACTCAATTTTTGTATTTTCAACTCTTGGCGCTAAGTGCGTTGAAAATCCCGTTCGCATAAAATTTGGCTTAGTATAAAAATATGTATACCTACTCTGTTATACTGATATACACTGAGATTTCGAAGCGCGTCGTTTCGGCCGTCATAAATGAAGACGTAATACTGTTACTTATTTATACTGTGCCTTGCCGTCCTTCCTATAATGTAAGTATTAAATTATTTAAGGCTACCATAATTAGGAGGAAGCCTTTGAACGAAAAAGCGTCCGTTGATGAATATGTAACTACACATATATATGCCTAAAACTTAAATATATTTAAATCTTTAAGTACCTACATCTCTATGAGAATCAGACCCAAGTTAAATTCATGCAAGTAAACTAAATGCATCACGAAAACTGATTGATTTTTCTCCGGAAAATATTTGAATTCGTAATATTCAATCACAGAATTTATCCCTCGATTCCATTTTAAAATGCTTTCTCAAATTCCCGTTTAAAGTTTCCGAGCGATTTTCCATACCGCGGGCGATCTCGTGCTCAAAAATGCAAAAGAAATTATAGAGGTACCTACTATGCACACTGGCGTATTACCTACTGTGCATATAGAGATGAATATTGCATAACCGGTGAGACCGACTGCCTCCAGGCATCGTTACCAATCTGAATTATTATTGGCAAATAGATTTAAATAAAAATATAAAATCCAATTTGAATGAATATTTATTTTGTGGCTAGAAAATGTGGTTTACGAAGAAGAACCATTGATAGTAAAAGCCGTTTATGAAGGTCCCTAATTGATGTTGCAGATAGCTGTCAAATATTTCGCTTTTTTATTATATTACCAATATTACTGAAAAATCGGTGATATAGAGCAGGTGGTGGCTCAGGGGTAACGGCCGCAAACGACGACTTACGGTCGTAGGTTCTATCACAGACATGCGGTTTAGTGTGTGTAAATTATTTCATCACCATCATCTGCCTAGCCTTTTCCCAACTATGTTGGGGTCGGCTTCCAGTCTAACCGGATGCAGCTGAATACCAGTATTTTACATGGAGCGACTGCCTATCTGACCTCCACAACCCAGTAACTGGGTAATACGATACTCCTTGGTTAGACTGGTTGTCAGACTTTCGTGCTTCTGACGACTCGTAACGACTGTCAAAGATCCACAAATGACAGCCGGTACCAACGGCTTAACGTGCTTTCCGAGGCACGGAGGAGTCTCGATATGTGAAAATGGTCACCCATCCACGGACCGACCCCGGCAAGCGTAGCTTAACCTGAAGGATCGACCCAAGTGGCTGTTATTACTTAGCCACGAGCTCCTCAAATTATTTCATCACCACTGCCACAGATATTATAATACTGCTTTCAAAACGGTGAAGGAAAACATCGTGAGGAAATCTGGATGTCCTAGATCCTAAAATTCAAAGACATGTGACATCTACTAACTCGCACTGGGCCCTTGTGGTGGATAACGGCCCACTCCCTCTTACATAGAGGAGGCCTGTGTCCCAGCAGTGGGAACCTTATAGGCTGATTATTAAATACTAAAATGTTTATTATCAATTTTATCCCTGAATTAGAATATTTACGACATCACCAGGATTAGGATTTTAAATTATTTAAGGATTTAGACTTCATTCTTCGCCTCATCACATCCAGAAACTTTTGCAAGAGTAAGAATTATTAAAAAAAACAGACGTTTAGGGAAGCAACTCAGTCTAAGAAAATGCATTTGTTTACCTTTTAAAGGTTTAGTTTTTAAGGCAAGGCGGTATTTTCAGGTAACTCGATTTTCCCCAGTCCGTTCTACCAAAGCGGGTCTCACTCAACTCATAGACTGTTGATTTAAGCTGTGCATAGACTCATAGAGGTGGCTCTCCAGCGAAGTGTCACTCCACAAACATGGCCTACTTCGCACCGGCTCCGGTTACCGCCTTTGTGCCGTGACGTCACTGATAGGCCGCCATGCCGCATACGGAAAGTATAAAAATAATAATGCATTTGTGGTATAATAGCTTGCTTGATGTGATTGCTTTTGCGGAAGAAAATAGTTCCTTTTGCGATTGTCAGTTGTTTTTGGTAATGTAGCCTTGTCTTGCGCCCTGTTGGCGTTGCCTCATTCTCATTCACGTTTTTATCCTGTATTCAAATTTTATTCTAGAACATTCAAACCCGGAGTAACAATAATAAAGTTCATTCCATCGGGATTCAAATTTTCGAAGCCCGCAACAAAAACCCTTGCCAAAATGGTAAAAAAACTGTCAAAAATCCTATTTTTATTATGTAACCTATGTGCTCCAACAAGAAGGCAAAGGTCTTCAAATCCCCTAGAAATTACTCTAAATTCCCCAATCTACAAGATGAGAGGGAATTATCCACAAATAACGAGGTAAAAAGGTATATTATACCTGCGGTGGGTGGTACTCTAAAAAACCTTCATATTATTCCCTTGGGAGTGATTGCAGTCTCCAATTCCCTCGTATTTATGGGTCGCCTTTCGTAAATTATAATAGGGACCGCCAATTTATTACTTGTAGCTATAAGCAAAATGAATTACCGTTATTAAGTCCTAAGTAAAGTGGAATTCCCGCCACGATACCGTGTAAGAAATATGTGAACATTAATTTACCTGGGAGAAAAGAAATTTGAGGAACTGAGGCTTTTTTCTGCAGGGATATTGTAAAAGTGCCTTTTGTTAGAAAATAATTACGTCATGGAGTTGACTTCGTTACATAATTACCTGCTCTGTTTGTATGTTCATGTGTTTACTGCCAAATAGCATTTCTGTATTCTGACCAAACTTTTATCCCTAGTATAAGTCTTATCCAGCGAATAAATATTAAATTTTTGACAGATTTTCTTCTCAATTTTATTCCCCGAATAAAAGTTATCTGGCTTTGGTTAAATCAGCCCTAAGGATTTTAGCTCTTTCTCATATACCTTGTACCTATATGCTTTGGAAGGTTCACCTGTAATTACAGTTTTATGTAGTTGTTTTTTCAACTTGTTACTTAAGGGCTTCAAAAAGTTTAGGGTTTCTTATGTGAATACAACTGGAATGCACATGCAGCCATACACGTCTTTTGGTTGAAAATCAAAAAGTTATTTATTCAAACTAGGCTGAGAATCAGCACTTTTCGAACGTCAAAATTACATAAGACTCCCCTTCACCACTTCCTAGTGCTTTAGCTGGGAAGTGGCGCAATAAACTCCCCAGCAGCACTCTGTCCTGTTCAGTTAGAATAAAATGATTCTATACAATAGTATGCAAAATCATTTGCAATGATTCAAATGATTATGAGTCCCACATTGTGTTCGCTTGCTTAGGACTCTGAACTATACCTACTTAATATATATTTTCTTTGTCAACAGAGCAATGTCCCTGGTTCCGCCAGGGGGGGCGGACTCCCCCAGTCCGCGGCGGGCAGTCAGCCCACTGCTGGAGATGCGCCGCCCACACTGCACGCTAGCCTGCGACTACTGCGCGGCTGTACTCGAGGACAAGTTCAAACGTAAGTGAATGGAACATTGAATAGTAGGTTATTCACCAAAAAAGCAGTGTCTTGTGTTATTGCACCATTATTCAAGCTCGCCCAAGACGAACACACCTATGTCTCCGTGGAGAATATTCTACTTTTCACACCTGCGAGATAATAAAAAACAATTCGATTTTTTAATAAATTCGTTTTGTTAAAAAAAAATATATATAAACTGCTAGTTGATGTCCCAATTCAAATCACATAATTGACCAATGGGTTATAATAACATTATTATTGCCCAGCTAGACTTAGGGCTATAATACTACTTTAGGTTAGGTTTGCCTGACATATAATTTGATCATGAATGCAGGCGTCTTAAATTTATTCACTGACAGACAATACACAGCCTGTACCGTTAGGTCTAGAAGCATTTAATTTTACACAAGAGTTCCTTAAATAACGAAGGCGAGCACTAAGGAACTATTTCTTGAAAATTCAACCCATGGGGTACACAAAACCCCTAAATATGGAAGTTCATAATTTTAACTGATGGAGAAATCCACCAGCCACTGTGGCTTGATTCTGTATAAAATTATACTCAACATGTTTTATTCGTATGTAGCACCTACCCTCGTAACAGGATCATATAAAAATATATTTTCCATATTTTCCCGCATATCTTCGGATCGTGAAGCATATTTTGCCCATAAATCCTTCCGTAAAATACTCTATAGGGACTTTCAGGCTTACCGTTCGACTGCAATGGTTCAGATTTACAACTGCGCTCTGGCTCAATGACGTTTGGAGCTCCCGCTTCCCGGCGCGGGTAGCGGGAGGAGTATTGAGTTCTGAGCCAGGTGCCATGTTAATGCGCGCCGGTTGTACTATGAATACGACACAAGCTGGTTTGTGTCATATTGCGCTGTGAAATAAAAATAAATGGACATAAATGGTTATTGCCAAATCGAATTGCGTACCATATTTTGATTTTCGGGCTAGTGTTTATCTGAAAAATAGCCTCCGGGTATTTTTTGTTGACTACATTCGTAGTACTTACGGTATTCGATTTCGATTCGAATACTGTACTATGAATGTAGTCAATAAAACAGCAATATTTTCAGTAGGTACCAAATACATAAATAATAATTACTAGCTGCGTCCCGCGGTTTCACCTGCGTAAGTCTAGATCACGTAAAAAATCCTATGTCCTATTCTAGATCATGGTCTACCTCTGTGCCAAATTTCATCTAAATCCGTTCAGCCGTTTTAGAGTGAAAGCGTAACAAACAAACAAATAAACAAACTCGATCACTTTCGCATTTATAATATTCAATTCAAATTCTTTATTTCAGAAATGAGTCCATAGTGTTAGTATCTTATCCCAATCCGTCCAGCCGTTTCAGCGTGAAAGCGTAACGAACAAACAAACTCACTTTCGCATTTATAATATTACTAGCTGCGCCCCGCTATTTCATTCGCGTAAGTCTCGATCCCGTGGGAATATCGGGATAAAAAGTATTATTGTCTATGTCTACTATGTCTTATTCCAGGTCATGATCTATCCATGTGCCAAATTTCATCCAAATCCGTTCAGTTTTCGCCATTTATGTTTAAGTCCCAGAGTAATAGGGAGCGAGCGAGCCTATATATTGCCATCAACTGGCTTCAAATCCAGATTCCGGGCTGCTACATTCCAGATGGAAAAACGCAATAACACTTTCCATAAAGATAAACTTCAAATCACGTCTAATTTTCTGTCTTTCATTCACCAGGTAGTGCAGACATGCGTAACCGAGGCACATCCCCATTGTCAGCGTCACCTCGACAGTCACTCACCGGGGAACCACCCTGGACCCTCCCGGACGACGACCGACCCGATTTCTCAGCACTTAAGGAAAATATACAAAGGATCAACAAGTAAGTCTAATTATATTATTACAGGCGTGTGTTGACCCACTACTGGGTAAAGGCCTCCCTTTTTCCGCCTATCCCGATCTACTGCGATTACGGACCAATGGACTATATGGATTTTTATTTTTGTTTTTTTTCTTTAGTTAGTTTTAACGATGGTCTGGCAATTTGAGTACTTGATGCGGCCTACCTAAATGTCCTTTCTTTGGTATTGTTCGTCGAGTCGTTGAGCTCCTTAAGTTCTGAGATGAGCTACTCTTTTACTGATAAATGCTTGCACTGATTGGACAGGTCCACTCAAATCTATGTGGTTCTTTCCTCAAAAGACCATTTCAGACACTAATCTACATGGTCCTCATAATATGGCCTGACCAAGATTATGTCTGGACTTTAAAAGAGACTGCGACCTTTGAGTTTGTTTCGGCCTCTCTTCTCAGAGTAGTTAGATAGGAAACTCCGACCTCATCTAGCTTATTTTTACTATTTTATAAAATGACGTGTGAAAGTGATTCAAATATCCTATTTACAAAATAAACAATTTTATTTAATTTCATTTCAATCCTGTCCAGCTCACCCCATCATCTCTTTCTGAACCTGCCGCGTAGTCATGCTATTTGGGATCCAATAAGAGGTGATTTTTCATAGATGTGATGGGAATTAGCCGATATCTAATAGAAATGCATCGATACCTACAAAATACAGAGTGCTCATCTTTTTTTGTTAGCAAATTATTACTAACACTAATGAGTCTTGTAACTGGAATTAATAAATGATATCAAGCAACGTATATAAAATACACGTGTCCAGTAATCTAGTTACATCCACGCGAGTAAGTTTGCAACATAAAACGGTGAAGTTAACTAAACTATAAGCTGCCAGCAGCTGTACAATATTTTTACGCCCACATTGTGGCGTTGTACTATTTATAAGCAAATCCTATCATTTCCATATAGAACTATGTGTCTACGTCACACTTAAAGCGAGCTTTACGATAACAACTATAGAAAACATTACGATAAACGAACTATTCTAAGAAAAACAGGAAAAGATTGAAATACTAGGATGCAATAAAAAACAAAAGTAGGTAAAATTCTAGGAAGGCCTGAATGTTTGAGGGATGAATTCAAATGAATGAATAATGCTGCTTGTGGTGACTGGTCGTCTTGCTGATCTCGGTTTTGTTAATGTTATTAGTAATTCATTTTTATTTATTTTACTTCGTTGGTCCTTGTTTATCATTTATAACTTCCAGTTACAGCTATAAATAGCTATATGCGGGCACGCCCTCTATGCCTGGAGGCTTTTATTTATGTTTACATTTACTTTTTATTTCTGCTTGAGTACATTATAGTTCAATTTTTTTTTTTTTTTTTGGTTGGTATATTGGCGTGTGCTAGCTGACACATGGCTAATAATTAGATTTATGTTTTATGTTGCGTAATGTAAATGATTTTGCATACTTTAGTATAATAGAATCATTTTTTTCTAACTGAACAGGCAGGATTTTGATTTTGATTTTGAATAATAACATTTCTGTAAAAGTATTATGCAGCTGTTAGTAAATAAATAATACCATCATTTGCTTTCCTTAATTTGGCTGATACGTACGCTCGAAAACTTTAAGAATTATTGCAGGGGGCAAGTGGCAACGTCAAAAATGTGCCGTATTAATAGAATTAGCAAGTACAAGTTTTAAATGTGACAAAACCCAAAAGTGATCAGCTTTCTCGTAAAGCGATCGTATTTACATATTCAAATCATCTCACAATGGCGGAGTTACCGCAAGGAAGATGCTGTCATGTGGAATTCCGATGACTGACATAATTTTGTTTTTGTATTAGGGACTGTGAAACCTCAACCCGTCTGGACATGCTGCTGACTCAAGTGGAACAGTATGCCAACAACCTGGAAGCGCTGGTGGAGGAGAGGACCTCAGATTACCTGGAGGAGAAGAGGAAGTGCGAGGAACTTCTGTACCAGCTCCTGCCAAAGTAAGTTGTATAAACAGTGTGATTCTTTATAATGTGTGTTATATCGAAATGACGGAATCTATGCTTAATTTTATCGACTGCAAAAACATAAAAAAAAAAAAAATAGAATAATTTTTTATATGGAATTAAAAAAAAAAATTGTTCACTATTGTGACCATATTCCATTTACTAATGAGGGGGAGTGGCAAATGCGACACCAATATGGGGTGGGTGCGCTCGCGCAGTGATTAGTGATTCTTGTTGGCTTCTTACGTGTCCTTGAGGTTGAGGGCGGAGTCGGTGGTGGCGCAGCTAGGCGACAGCTCAGGTACCAGAGGCGTAAATGGAGCTAATTCTTTCAACAAATAGGCCTAGTTTCCATACTGTCCATATTTATATTGTGGCTCAACACTACTCGGCTTAGACAGACAAACCTAATTCACAAAGGGATTAAACACAGAGCTTACTAAAGCCTACCTTAGTTACATATCCATCCAGGATTCCAGGTCAATCGCTTGACTGGGAATAATTATATTGACCCAACCGTTATTAATTCCACGATGTAGGTAGTGAATTATAGTTGGCATTGTGAAATTAACGGGCTAGAGATTATGAGATGCTCTTCGGTAGTTATATCCACCGAAGAGCATATCATAATTACATAATTAGGGATGAGCCTAATGAAGACATTACATAACATCAAAGGTATTAAGCTAGGAGATCTTGCAATGACACAAACTTCTAATGCCGAGATCCAACGATCCGCGATTTTGCGGACGGACACGCACGGCAGACGACCACAGACCGCCTCTTCTTCCTCGGTGTACGGTGCGTGGCGGTCTATGGTCGTCTGCAATATTGCCGATCGTCGGATTCCACCATGGCGCACCATCGGATCACGGCATAAGGCTGCGTTCTGTTTAAAACCGATCGTCGCGCGAAGTCAATTTTTGTTTTCGAAAACCGGAAAGCGCCGTCTGTCAGCGCGACCAGGCGTTCAGGTTCACCGAACAAATAGTTCAAACGATCGAGTATATTCGCGCGATGATCGCTTTTAAATACGACGCGATGTACTCCCGCTTCCCAAGCACGAAGTTTTCAAATCTGGAAGATTTGTGATGTTCTTTTCATAGCCTTATTTCATGCATAAATAAATAGGATTTTGTGCAGCACGGAAAGAGAGAAAGAGAGAAAATATATTCACATGCTAAAAATAAAATAAAAATGATAGGTGTCACGGGACACCCAGTTCGAACGACGTTCCTTTCGTTTAATAATTATCTATTATAGAACAGGCATACGCTTGTAAACACAGACACAGACACACATAATATAGCAAAAGTGTCGTGGCGTCAAAGTGTTACACTTTTTTCGGTCTGACTCTCATTCTCCAAGTGTGCAGAGAGAGTATATAAGGTGCGAAAAGCAACTTCGTTCCAAGAAGTGTATTTCGTTGAAAGAAATTAGCAGGTTTGTGTGCCTCACGGCTCAGCTAAAAGGGCCAGCCAGCATATTCGTTCATTTTGATGATGGTAATGAACACTGACTTGCGGATAAGTAATGAACAGATGTGAATATCAATTCTCGTCATAGAATAGGCTTTTGCATTGCAGTGAGATTCACCAATTAATTCTAGCAACCAATGTTTTGATAGACTAGCTCTAAGTACCACTATTATCTCCTGATCCACATCTACATCATCACAATTTCCTCGACAGGTCTGTAGCTTCTCAGTTGATAATGGGCCAGCCTGTCATGGCGGAGACCTACGACCAGGTGACGATCTACTTCAGCGACATCATCGGCTTCACACAGCTGTCGGCTGAGTCCACGCCCCTGGAGGTCGTTGACCTGCTCAATGATCTGTATACCAGTTTTGACTCGGTTATTGAAAACTTTGATGTTTATAAGGTAAGGTAATCAGTTACGAGATTAGAACTATCATTATGTTCGTTCACTTGCACCCTTGACGATCTGCACAAAGCCTAGAAAGAAAAAAAAAATTGCAAAAAAAAAAGCTTAATAAGTAGATATAACGTCGAAACGAAAATAACAATACAGTGAAGCATGCCAAAACTACACCTCCGCTCTGTGCATACACGCTGACACGAACACATTTACAACTATTATCAATCAAACTACACCTCATTAACTGCACACATGTTTACGAAACGGGCCTCACGTCACTGTTGACAGCGCTATGTCTTGGTTTTTCATTTGATCTGAGGTACCTATGCTTACTGCACCTAACAAGTGATTGTTGTTTGTTTTTTCAATTTGGAGTTTGACATTGGCTTCTGTGGAGTTTGACATTTGCTTCTGTCAAATTAGTCTAAGAAAAAGAAAGAATTAGTTAGATCTGAATTCCTGATCTGAAAACCTAATTCGGAAACCGAACGTTTGCGGCCGGCCTAAGAGAATAAAAAACAGACTTTAGATTAATTAAAATGGCTATTTGAACGGTGGTTCTGAACTGTATATGATAGATAACAAACGACAAAGTAATCTTTATTTCATTTTAACATCTTCACGTACTCGTATTTCCTCTATCGTAGAAGTAGAACACAGTGATGTATCGCGCGATGTGAGCGGCCATCGTTCATCGCAGTTTGCTTTATTAGATGTACCGCGTCCGGAATATAATATCTATGAAGCCGAGGAAAATCTTCTAGATTAAATTAATAAACCTAAGCTAAGGAAGTTGATATTTTTGTGATGGTGTCTGCATCGGCATTGTTTTATAAAACTTTCAAATTCTCTTTGGGAATTAATACGTTGAGGCAAAGGAGTCAAAATCAAGTTAAATAAAATGCATAAATAAACACGAAATTATTTATGGAAATTAACAGGGTGTAGACAGACTACTTAAGGCTGCTTCGAAAGTTTTTTTTTAATTTTTTTTTCTGTAAATTGGCTTTAGGAAACAGTAATTACGTCAAAAAATAATAAAACTAGATGAGGTCGGTGTTTTCTATCCGACTAATATGAGAAAAAACAACTCAGAGGTCACAGTCTCTTTTAAAGCTCATTATCTAGGTCAGTTATAAGAGGACCATGCATATTAGTATCTGAGATGGTATTTTTGTTCAAACTCATTTAGTCGATTGCCAAACTTATGCGGCAGTGGGCAGGGCACATTACTCGCAGAACAGATGGCCGATGGGACCGAAAGGTTCTGGAGTGGTGACCGCGTACCGGAAGACGTAGCGTTGGAAGGCTCTCCACAAGGTGGACCGATGAAATGATGATTTTAATGATTTAGTCGAATGATTTGAAACGATCCCATAGTTGTGACAATAGATATAATCGATGGCAATGTTGTAAAACTTTGCAACTTCCTCTTCAAATTTTTCATCCCACTTGAATCGCGCGTCGCTTGCTTACATCCACAGTACGCAATTCCGAATCACGTGTACGGTGTTTTTTGTATTAGGTCGGGTTGCAAATAAGTATATCTGTCGGGACATTTTATGGCTTGTCATGACGTCGGGACACCACTGTTAGTAACGGTAACATATTCCGAGATATCGGGACGAACGGCAACCCTACTAGATTGGCTTGCGTGATGCCCTTTAGATTTTTTTTAACACAAAATTAAGCCTTAAGGTGCCGCCATATTTTCAGAATTACTCAAGAGGCAATCAGTAGAATACTCTAACACTAACCATCAAAAGGGACTGAGTAATCAAAGCATTATTAACTAATGCCCTATTTAATTCCGTATTGGACCATCATAGAATATTAATCAGATTCTGCGGTCGTCCTTTGTAACTAATTTACACTGATGACATTTTATTGTATTTTATTTTTTTGTACTTATTTTTTTAACACAAAATTAAGCCGTAAGGTGCCGCCACATTTTCAGAATTACTCAAGAGGCAATCAGTAGAATACTCTAGCACTAAACACCAAAAGTGACAGAGTAATCAATGCATTATTAACTAGTGACCTATTTAATTCCGTATTGGACCATCATAGAATATTAATTAGATTCTGCCGGTCGTCCTTTGTAACTAATTTACACTGATGACATTTAAGACCTTTGGCATTTAAACCTAGCGGCAGACGAGCCGCTCCTTTGATTGTGAAATGAATTGACTATTTATTTATTAGTATTTTTATTGTTTTGTTTATTTATTTATTTAGGTAACCATTTATAAACACACATTAATTAGACAAGAAGAAAAGAAAAAATCGCACAAAGGTGATGCTTATTTCTAAAGAAATCTCTTCCAGTATTCCTGCGATAATAAAGTAGATAAAGAGATGTAGACATTGTGTGTAAGAGTAGAGAGAAAGTAATATATATAAAATCAAAAACAATTAACTTAATAAAATAAAACAAATAATAATATACTTATAAACATACATACATGATACTTCTTATATAATTAACACTAAGACATTATTAATTATGATGTCATTTCAAAAAATAAATACATACACAACTATGACGAAGTATTTTTTTTTTTTTTATGGTTCCGTGCCGTGTGTAAAATTTCTGACTATATTTGACCTTTAATTTACAAGGCTATATTTTAAATCAGTTTCATCAAATACATACTCACATACATACATTTTTGTTTCTACCAATATTGACGTCACGGACAGATACGCAGATACACAAATATAAAAAATACACAGAACGAAATAGGGCTCAAACTTTTAACATCACTGTATATAGGTCGGGGGTTAATAAAGTAATTCTGGAAAAAAGATAAATTGTATTTTATATGAAAGTTCTAGAGTAATTGACTTCATCAATATTCTCTCATTCATTTTAATTGAACTCTATGAATGCAATACAGATTAAAATCAATACAGGTAGGTACTGTGTAGCTTTTATTTTTTTCAAATCCAATTAGTTTCGTCCAATCATTGAGTAATGTTACGTTATTAAATTAAGCCCACGGTCCAGTAATCAAGACTTTGATGAATACAGGTTGTTAGGGTGAACACCGTTATCCTTGCAACCAGTGGTTTGGTTTCATTTATAGAACGTAAAATCAATGGAAAATTACAACTTTTTTTTTCTTTTTTAAAAATCTACATTTTACCACAAGAGACGCAAGTTCGTAGCCCTATGCGCTAGGGCAACGAACTTGCGTCTCAACACGGGCGGGGGGTGCGGGAAGTGACCTGACCGACCGCGAGCGCGACCTCTCCCTCAGTCAGTCAGCTGTTTCGCTAGAGAGCACGGTGTCGGATAGAAACTTTTTAAAATCTTTTAATGAAAATAAGGTTTTTTTTTGTTGTGTTCGGTCATTTATTTTAATATTTAAGTCAACTACCCATGGTTTGAATGACAAGAGTGTTTACCCTTACAGCCTGTATAAAATGTTTTTTTGGGGTCGCTGTAAAACCCTTGTAATATTTTTGGCAATAAAGTTTTTACACATAACATAACATCACGCCTGTATTCCCCGAAGGGTCAAGCAGAGGTGTCCCTATAGTGCACCCATATTTCGCCAGTTATCTCTAAGTCCCATGTAATAGGAAAAAGAAAGGAAAAATAAAAGTTAATAAAGTTCTTATTGATATTATTTACTAGCTTCCGCCCGCGGCTTTGCCCGCGTGGTATGTTGATAAAAAGTAGCCTATGTCCTTTCTCAGGCTCTAGACTATCTGTGAACCAAATTTCATTTGAATCGGTTCAATAGTTTTGGCGTGAAAGCGTGACAGACATACAGACAGACAGACAGAGTTACTTTCGCACAGTAAGGAAGTAATGATATAATATTAATACTGGGCCCGACCAGGGGATCAAACACGACACCCTACACTAAGAAGTTACGCATGCGACCAATACTGCAACGACATAAAGTCTGTTTTTTAATCTTGTATAATAATTTGACATTACAAGTGATTGTTGATTGTTTTTTCAATTTGGAGTTTGTCATTTTGCACCTGCTAACGTAGACTAATTTGACCTTACAATTGATTGTTGTTTGTTTTTTCAATTTGGAGTTTGTCATTTTGCACCTGTCAACGTAGACTAATTTGGCATTACAAGTGATTGTTGTTTGTTTTTTCAATTTGGAGTTTGTCATTTTGCACCTGTCAAGGTAGTCTACGAGATTAAAAAACGGGCTATAGTCAATAAAATTGTTTAACTAACTTATTTTGTCACAGGTGGAAACCATAGGCGACGCATACATGGTGGTGTCCGGCCTACCCATGCGCAATGGCAACAGGCACGCAGCTGAGATCGCGCGCATGTCACTTGCGCTGCTAAACGCTGTGCGCGTCAAGACAGTGCCTCATCGGCCCGGGGAGAGACTGCTTCTCAGGATCGGTATGCATTCAGGTAAGGATTGAATTGCAGGTGATTTGTGGAAATTAAGAGTAAAATGATAGCTCCCAAACAAATGCTAACCTCTTATGCATTCTTAGGTAGCGGAATACATAGATATTCAATCAGAGGCCCTAGACGAAGTGACATTCTATCAGCGATAACGATAATGGAAAAGGCAAAAATGTATAGGACTGACATAAGCTATCGAAAACCTTATTTCAATCCTGTTAAAAGTCGTTGTAGAAATACGAAACGCTTTCGAAGCGATTGTCACTTGTCTAGGTCCCCTGAGGCTATAGACAAAATCCCTTTTCTATAAGCGTTAATGCCAACGGAATGATCAAATTGTATGGAGTTGACATTAGCTTTAGAGATGTCATTTGACTGGTGCTGTCAACTCCATAGAATTTGATCTTTCCGTTGGCGTTAACGCTTACAGAAAAGGGATTTTGTCTAGGCCCCCAGATATGATTCGCCGTACTGACGCTGCCTGCGAAAAAGTAGGGCCTTGCTTGCAGTTTTCTTTATTTTTACTTTTCAATAATGCCCAGTAATGCCAGTAGTGTTTCCATCATAGGCCTTTTAGGATTGAACCAGTCTCCACGCTACAGCGCTAGTCTTATTCACGATGGCCATCTCACCACCGCAATACATAGATTCTACATTAGAGTATTTCTATCTGAAACACAGATATCAGAAGTTGACTAATATTCCATTTATATATTTTTTTATTTTATTTGTTTGGGCTTTAATTGAGGATGAACCGACATACGTTGGTAAACCGATGTCTTTACGCCCACGCGATCAAACGCCCACCGTCCTGGGCTTCTAATAAATTGAATGGAGCAGCTGCCAAATATGACATGAAATGTTGATACATTATCAACCCACACAGGAAGTAACTATATACGTTTGTATATTTGGATGTATGTCACTCAATCGTCGTTCCGCTTTTGCTAGCCAGCATTACTCGGTCCTAAGTGCTCGGATTTATAATAGGGTACATCGGTTAATTGATATTTACACGCTGACCAAGTTTAAGCTGAAAGCAAAGCTAGCAAATTGGTTGCTGAATTTGTCTTACGACGATACAGAAGATATTCTAACAATCACCTCATGAATACCTTTCTCAATAATGATACCTGTAATTGCTGAGTCATCTTAACCAGATTGCATTAATGCAATTATCATAGTTCAGGAACCAGCTGTTCTACCTGTTTTTGACAACCAATTGTATAATCATCCTTAGTGTATAATTTAAATTGTGTTTCTTCCTTGTACAATAAAGTATTATTTATTTATTATAATCGCGCAAAAACAGCTGATCCGATTTAGTTGTAATTTGGCACACAGATAGTTTATAACCTAGATTAACACAATAATACTATTTATCCCGGTAAGTGACATGAAATCTCTGGTTCCAATTCTGAAGACCACGCAGACGAAGTCGCGAGCAGAAGCTGGTGTTTAGGTATAAACTGAACGGAACTCCATGTATTTCTAACAGTTACCTTTATCTGATTCTCGGAGACACTTGAGCCCCTGTTTTTGAAAACGCGGTTATTTTAATCCTTTAAAACCTTTGAAAAGTTTCCAGACGCCCAAGGCTTAATTTAAAATGACTACTTTTTTAGAGTGAAACACACCCACACAAATATTTTTAAACATTTTTAAGCTTTAAACGTTTTTAAGTAAATACTTTTTAAACTCCAAGAAGTTGCATTTTATTTAAGTATTTCAACTGAAAGAGGAGCTCGTGGCTTAGTAATAACAGTCGTACGGGTCGATCGATCAGGTTAAGCTACGCTTGCCGGGATTGGTCAGTGGATGGGTGACCATCTTTACATACCAAGACTTCTCCGTGCCTCGGAAAACACGTTAATCCGTTGATCTCGGCTGTCATTCGTGGATCTTTGACAGTCGTTACGGGTCGTCAGTAACAATCAGTCTTAACAAGGGGTATGGTATTACCCAGTTACTGGGTTGTGGAGGTCTGATAGGCAGTCGCTCCATGTAAAAATATTGGTATTCAGCTGCATCCGGCTAAACTGGAAGCAGACCCAAACATAGTTGGGAAAAAGCTAGGCAGATTGATTGACTTTTTACTTATAAACCTGCAAGAAGTTGCATTTAAACTGAAAAGCAAAGATAGATAGATATATAGATAGAATACTCTTTATTATGTACACCATAAAAAATACAGACATAAATTAAACATTTTACATAAACAAAGGTACAAAAGGTAAGGTAAGGTAGGTTTTTTACAAAGTGTGTTGTGTTGCATTAAAAAGAAACTTCTTATCATAATATAAGTTTTGTGTTATGTAGAATTTCAATAGAACTTTGCCTAAAATTGTTGAATTTTCTGTTCGAATTTGTTGTTATGATCTCAAGTTTTGTCTTAGAGAAGTTTCGTGTTATTAATGTGTAAAATGGGTCTACCCTTTATAGCAGAACTTTTTATGTCATAATATTATTTTGTATAACAGCGCATAGCATAAACTTCATTTCGCAGAAAATCGTTTGGCATACACTCATTTATAATACATTAAAAACGCATAATTTTGTAATTCAGAATCATCTTTAGGCATAAATTTCATATCCATAATAATTAAAAACTAGAACCATCATATTGCAGAAAGTTCACTGTCAGAATCGTCTTTTGGCATACATTTCATATCGATAATCATTAAAAGGTAGAACTATCATATCTCAGAAAGTTTACAGTTAGAATCATCTTTTGGCATACTTTTCATATCATTTCTGCGAGCAACTTGAAAGTAGCGCTCGCCGGCCGCTGCCGCGGCACCGCTCGCTACGCTCGCTCGGCTCGCGCGCGGTTGGTCACAGTTTTAACCTAACCTAACCTAACCTATTTCACTCAGTTCAAAATGAGTGGAGTCGGTTTTGCAGCGATAAGTTTCTCTCACGCTCGCTTCACTCGCAATAAATCATTTGGCAAATAAAAATAAACCACAGATAAATCAACAGTAGTTGAATCGTCCGTTAGTTTAACCAACCTTAGGTGAATTAATTGTAGTCGAATAAACCGTAGATGAATTCTCCTTAGTTTAGTCCTAGTTATTACAAAAATCGGTGAAACGATCTTTAGATATTTTAAACGGTAGGTCTTTTGACCGTAGTTATCTTGAAAATAGTTAGAATAAACTTAGGTATTTTAATACGTAACCTATAGAAATGACAATAATTATGCCTAATAAAATTATTCCAAATGAAATTCTGCCATCTTCTTAATATGCCAAGTGAAATTATTCCAAATAATCGTCGCTCTAAATAAACGTTATGTGAAACGAAATTATGCGAAATTAAGCTTTGCCAAAAGTAATTATGCCAAATAAAATTCTGTCATCTTAAAAGTATGCCTTTGTAAATTCGGACATATAAACATTCGGCCAAACAATAATTATATTAAATGATTTTTATGCCATATAAATATTCGTTTAAAGAAGATTATGCCAAGTGTGTTATGCCAAATAAATTTCGGAGCATCAAAATTCTGCCAGATAGAGGGAACCCGTGTAAAATAATCTCCGCATAAGTGTGTTTATGTGAAAACTTTCCGCATATACGAAAACTTTACTTAATCTGCCTTGTGCAGAGTTTCATAATGAACATGATTGTGTGTGAATACGGGTGTCAGTTAAATAAATACTTTCATGTTCCTAACGTAACGAAATCTAGTAAGTTTTGATTATGTAAAGTATAATAGAGTTGGCGGTGCGAAAACAGAGGCTGAAGCCTGTTTTCCCACTGGATGCATGGCGTTTGGCCTGTCTTTCCTGTTTCCACTAAAATTAGATTAAAATAAACTTTAAAATTATTAATAATTTTATCTGTAGACTTGCAACGACGTAGCTGCCGCGATGACGTCATCGCTATGCTGCTCTACGCTCGCGCTATATGTATGTAGGCGGAAAAATTCGAGTTATAATTTGTATCAAAATTGTATTGCCAGTGAAATAGTAATTGTTCTAAACTAGGTTTTAGAAAAAGGTTTTATCATTCCGTTCACCCGTATTCACGCGTCTTTTCGTCCCATCTTTTGAGCATATTTTACGCTATACGTTGAGAAATCACAGATATTTCTGATGTTTATTCAGAACTAGCAACCCGGTCCTGCTTCGCAAAACATCGAGATTATTATATTATATATATTAGTTCTAAGAACTATAATGTTAACATAATATACACATAAGCCTTCCGGAAAAAAATCTCTAAACGATGGTGAAAATTGCGTAGTTTAGAAGAAAAATGCGGACAAACACGAAAAGTGACTTTAATTTATAACATCTAGGTATAGATGTATAGATAAGCTAGATGAAGATAACGCAGAATCAATACTTTAGCTTCGGTTACCTAGAAGAGCGGTGGCTGCCACATAGTCTCCGCAATTTACGGCGAATGATGTCACTGAAACGTTATTTAAACGTTGTTTATTTTTATAACTTAGAGGAGCTTGTGACTACGTAATAACAGCCGCACGGGTCGATCCATCAAGTTAAGCTACGCTTGCCGGGGTTGGTCCGTTTATGGGTGACCATCTTACCATACCGAGACTCCTCCGTGCTTCGGAAAGCACGTTAAGCCGTTGGTCCCGGCTGTCATTTGTGGATCTTTGACAGTCGTTACGGGCGTCAGAAGCCCGAAAGTCTGACAACCAGTCTTAATAGTATTACCCAGTTACTGGGCTGTGGGTGGAAGTCAGATATGCAGTCGCTCTATGTAAAATACTGGTATTTAGCTGCCTCCGGCTAGACTGCAAGCCGACCCCAACATAGTTGGAAAAAGATTTTCTAGAGAGCGGTGCTATCATTTTACGGCCATCACTGCGGCCGTTATTTGGCGGCCACCGCTCTACTAGGTCCTAGTATCTAGGAAACCGAAGCTTAAGTACGGGGGTGTAATGCTTGCCTCGTGCAGTCGTTACGCTTTGCATAAAGGTTGTAATATTGCAATTATGTTAGGATTTGAGCTTTATACTTTACCTACCTTCATCTTCTCAGGAAAGCGCAAGTTTTATTTATAACACGTTACACGGGTTGAATTTGATTAAAAATAATATAACTAGTAGGAAAGATGCAAACCTCATTTAAAAATTAAGTTCATAATAGGTAAAGTTGCCATTTTGTGCCAAACTTTAAGCTTAAATGAGGAGAAAATACACTTAACACGTCAATCGGCTTAGGATTCCATGAAGCCTGCCTAGCTTTTTCCCATTTATGTTGGGGTCGGCTTCCAGTCTATCCGGTGCACTGAATACCAGTATTTTACATGGGGCGACGGTATTACGAGATAGAGTTGCCAATTGTGTTTTGTTATTTTTCAGCATACGAAAAGTTGTATCTTTTGTTAATACCTGTATTTTCCCACTGCTGGGCAAAGGCCTTTCCTCATGACTACCAGTGTATGTGAACGACTGGTCGTTTGTTTTGTCCAGCTTTTTATATTTCTTTGTCAAGGTAAATCTAATGAAATCAACTAATGAAACCTAAGCGCCAACGTAACATCTTGGCAAAAGTTGAAGTACTTATTGTAAAGCATAATATTTGGTATTTAAATGAACATGGAAATCAGCATTGTTTATTCCAATAACATGAATATTTGATAGCAATTTACCCCAATGTGTATCCATTATTAAAGACTCGGCTTCCAAACTGTTTGCCAAAGAATGACAGAGCTTAGGAGCCGTAAAGACCATCAAATTATTTTAGCACCATTTTCTTTTCAGTTTTTATTATGCCTTTTGTAAATTTTCTTTTGTATCGGAATAACAATGAGACTCATAATTTTAGCGGTCGCAGGTGCAAACCTCCCTTTTCAACTTTTTTAAAACTTACTCCAAATGGGAGCTTGTTTAAAAAGAGTTTTTTTAAATGTAAATGTGTTGTTATATACAAAATTATATAGTGGAGAGTTCGATTTATTTTTGTGCTCTCAAACGTCACGTTACCATAATAAATTGAGGTGAATGTTTAATTTATTGTTTTATGTTTGTTTATGTTTGTTTATGTTTGTTGTTGTTTTATGAATGTTTATGTAAAATTAATTAATAAAAAAAAAATTAATTAAAATTCATATATAATATATAATAAAAAAAAAAATATATAGGTACTAGGTAGTCTAATAATACATCTACCTTACATTACTTATTTATTAATTATACTAGCTTCCGGCTGGTGGGACTATAATACATTATAGGCTAAAATAGAATAGCCAGATAAATACATATTGTCATACCCATGCTTTATTATTTTTATTCCATAAGATGAACTAGGTATACTAGGTGATAAAAAATTAAATTTACAAACTTAGAAATCGCAATTTCAAAGTTTGTAAAGTTAATTTTAACGTATAATTAAATAAGTATTAATGTCTTTAGTTTATCTACCTCATTTGCAAAAGTCTTTAAAATTGGAAATTGTATTGAGATTCCTTGTCTCTCTGAAGGTTTATTGAGCTAATAAAAATAAAATAAATCTATCTAATGCAGCTTAGTAAGATTAAAAAGTCTGTCTTTTCAGCTGAATTTTTTTTGAATGAATTTCGGATTATTCTTCAATACTTGTTTTCTTTTTCCTAGGACCCGTTGTGGCAGGAGTGGTAGGACTCAAAATGCCTCGATACTGCCTCTTCGGAGATACAGTGAACACTGCCTCAAGAATGGAGTCCCATGGAGAAGCTTTGAAGATCCACGTCAGTCCGAAGACCAAGGAGGTTCTGGATCTGTACGACTGCTTCGAACTAGAGTGCAGAGGAGAAATTACAATGAAGGTATATAATATAATTTTTAACTTTGATTATTTTTATTGCGTTATAGCGGCAATAGAAATACATCATCTATGAAAATTTTAACTGTGTACCTATTTCGGTTCATGAGATACAGCCCGTTGACAGACAGACGAACGAACGGACAGCGGAGGCTTAGTATTTAATAGGGTTCCGTTTGGCACCCTTTCGGTACGGAACCGTAAAAATTATCTCTACATACAACATATCTACCTCAGAAAAAATATATATAAAGAAGCTAGGTTTTATAGCTATTTTTTTATTATTATTACTTAAGTAGTTTTAGCTGTCACTACATTTGTATCCGTATTCGCAATAAATGAGTTTGAGTTTTTTATCATGCCTCTTTTCCATGTCAAAGGCCAATATAATAAACAAAGAGCTTTGTCTTGTTCTACCTAATATGAAGTCATGAATTTTCATCAGAAGCCTTTGAGCTATATCGGGCATTTACAAGAAGATGGATGGAAGCATTGTAATCTAATAATAAAACAAGAATATTTTGACTACCTATCTACATAAATCTTTAGGGATAACTCGGTTTTCTAAAGTTCTAATATTAATAAAAACTTTGGTATTAAAAACAACCGAGACATAGAAATTGTTTTGAATATTGTTAACATTTAAATAGTGAAAAAACAATTTTGGTTCACAGGGAAAGGGCAAAATGACGACGTACTGGCTGATAGGAGAAAAGAAACCAGAAAACCAAGAGTGCTACTATACTCAAACCAACCATGTGCAGGCCACTTTGGTAAACAACCCGAGCATCACATTCCAGGGCCCCGATAGTCCTGCATCACATTCTCTGACACAAAGTCATAGTCCAGAACAAAATGCACCAGATACCAAAGAAAACCACAGGCCACTGGAGATACAAAGCGAGAGAGATCGCATTAAACATGAGATAGCGACATTCGTGGCAAAAGATTTGATAAACAACATAGACATCGCTGTTAGAGAATTTCGGAAATCGCAAAGCGCGCATTTTGTCTCAACAACCAACAAGCCATTGTGCAATGGGAATGAAAAAGGCCTAATAACTCCTACATATGATAAGGAGCTTGTCATCAGCAAAGGTAAAGTACGTGACGTAGTCAATAGATTCAACAGTTGTGGCATCGCCAACGATGGAGTGAACAAATGCACGAAAATGAAAATAAAAAATGAAGACTGAAATGAGAAGGAAGGATTTGACGCTTATTGTTTCTCCCTGCCCGGTCTAAACAGATTTTAATGCTTTAGAAGTGTTTATAGGGATACTAATTTAATAAAAAAAAGTTATTAGTGTATTTTGTGCCAAGCACATAGATAATTTATTTAATAGTCTAGTCATTACTGTTTTAAGAGATTATTATATTAATAATAATAGTACATTCTTAAGAAATTGCATGTTAAAGGTAGTGGGTGACCAAATACCCTCCGAATTCTAGATAAGTATTAATATGTAGATGATTTTAAATGTATCTAATAGATATTATACGTGTAATAGATTAAAGACGAAAATTGCACAAGCGATTTCAAGAAAGATGTAGTGAGAATATTATGTGTGAATAATAAAAAATAACTATTGTATTATACACTTGGACCCTGTAGTGTTTTTACTGACCTTTTATACTTCCGTATCTTTCTAGTTCATTGTATACTCGTCGTGAAGTATGAGACATTTGTATAATACATCACTTTCTTGCACCTTCTTTGATGGTGTCATTTCATCATCCCTTTAGTGAACTTCAGTCTATATGTCAAAACATATATGTTAAGCTTATATTTGCTACATATATACATTATACACCGTTTCCTAATTTTACCCACATTCATAGGCTAAGTGGTTGTTAGATATTCTTCTAATTTTAGATTGTTCGTTGCGTCTGTTATGCTGTAAGCATCTTTAGATGATTTCAATGTTTTCATAGAATTTGTTATCGTGATAGCTTTACAAGATATATTTATTATCACTTTGGATACAATAGAGGCAAGCGTGTTCATCAAGTTGGGTTGATTTTAGAATATTTAATAGTTTGGAACAAGTGGTGATCATTGCATGTAATTATATTCGATAACTGGATGTAATAAGCCGCATTCATTGCTGCATGTACGATATTATCTCGAATCGAATTTTCCACAAACGTGATTTATTTTATTGGTACCGTGGGTTGCAAGCTGAATACACCCGCGGCGTGTTTTTTAAAACATGCTGAATTTTCTCTGTGATTTAAAACAACACTGTAAGTTCCTTTTTAATTGCGATGTTGTAGAGATATTTTAATGTTACTGTTGATTGCATTACAATTTATGCCACAATACATAATAACGTATACTTTTTCGTTGTTGTAAATTATTGGTAACTACGAACTTCAAATTGTATTGTATTTCAAGGTAATATTTTTGTTGTTATTGTAAATACATATTTCAATAATATGTCTAGTATAATTCAAAGATCTCTATTCTAGTCAGTTTTGAACTTTTGATTGTGATATAATATTATTATTATTGGAGTACAACTTTATTATCGGAGCTGTGAGTTTAAACTTTATCTTATTTTAATTATTTATTAAGAAGTTCCTTTATCTGTTAAGCACGATATGTTGCGTCATTGTTTGAATCATAATAAATAAACAAATATATAATAATGCACTGTTTTATTTCAGTATGTTTTCTCAGTGTCTTCACGATATTTCGGTTACTCCGACAGCGCTTTCGTCATTTTTTTTAACTGTAATTTTTATGATGAACAAAAAAGAGTACTATTCTATATTTTAGGTAGATAGAATAGGTATTTTTTCACGACAGCAGGACAGGATGGCCAAGATGGAAGATTTTAAATAATCTAGCTCTGGGAATACAACAACGAGCGAACAGGTAAGATCAGTAAATCAGTACTAGAGGTACTAGAGGTAGGTACTAGATATACCTATAGCTATTAGATACTAAAAATTTTTTATTATCAATTTCATCTTTTTCAAACTTTATCTTTGACGATCCAGACGCTGTATTTATTTAGATTTAGCTCAAAGGTTAATTAAAATGTCATCTAAAGTTTAGATCTTGGAATCTGCATGAATAAAAATCAAAATAAATAGCTTTTTTTCCTTGCTTTCAAATTCCGATAATAGTCCCTTGGGAATAAAGCGGCGCAATCTATTTTGTGCTGACGTTAGTAGATTGATGTGACCGTCTACGAGTCTTATCGATTACAAATAAAGTGGACGCGTCTTAAAGAGATGGATATTAGATTAGTCTGAAGTAGATAGATAGGTAAGCTAAGAAGTTTAGACTACTTGATACGTTTATCGAGATTAATGTTGAAAAAAGTATCTAATTTCCCTTAGGTATAATGGTGCAGGATACCCTTTACCAAAAGTGGTCATCGTACTAAGGCCGAGTCCTATAATTAACGCTATTGGTTAAAATTAAGACTATTGTATCTTTACCAATAATGAAGCAAAGACCTCATACTTAGCTTTGCATAGTAGACCCTCCCATATGGAAGTAGCTATCACAGGTCAAATTAGCTTACAAATCTATTTAGGTATATGCCCAGTCTAGCAATAAAAAAAACTACCATTGGTATGTAAAACGATTCGTGTTGGCGCGCCGCATTGCTAAGTGCTCTGGCGCAAGTTAGCAATGCGGCGCGCTACGACTATGAGGTGCCCTTAGTTTGAGTGAAATAACATCAATTGGAAATTAGGATATAAACAGACCATAAAATCATAAACTGTAAACTGACCGAAGTTGTCGGAGTTGATAAAAGTATCTACCTAGGTATATCTAAAACCTATGATCGTCCAAGGCGATAAAACTACATTAAATGGTCATTCCTTCTTAAACTACAAGGAAGGAGCCATTCCCTGTTTAAGTGCGGTGTGCATCTAACAGCTTGTCGGTACTTATTACGCGCGATAAACTTCTGAGCGCGAGCGATTCAATCGCGGGGAGATTTGGTTTAGTGCTTTATTTTATGGGAAGCCATGTTGGGGTTAGGTTATTGTTCTTACTATACAGCGTTTGTATCAGATAGGTGAGGTCATATTTAAGGGTGTGGTGCAGATCATCAAACTGAACAAACATCGTAATCGTGAAAAAATAATCAGCTGTCCCATATATTTAGAGGTCGAGTACAATATCAACTTTTTGTATGGGAAAGTTGATATTTTTTCCGCGTATACCTATATGGCTGTTATCCTTACATATTATAAAACAAAGTCCTCCGTCGCGTCTGACTGTCTGTCTGTTCGCGATAAACTCAAAAACTACATACATTAATAAACTCACGCCTTCTTCCCATGGGGGTAGGTAGAAAGTACAGAATGACGCCTGCTACGATTCTTCCATACTTCTTTTGCTTCTTTACGTTCATTATATCTGGTCATCGGAGTACTACGCACCTGACCTTTCTGAAGATCTACACCATTAGGGTCACTATAATGTCCTTCTAGAGCGTCCTCCTGGCGTTTTCACTCACATCTGCCTTGTAAATACCTTTTGTCGGTAGCCTTCGTATAAATATGAAACAAAATACATATAGAAAACAAAGTAAATGAAGTCCCATTAAATCCCTTTTACGATCAGACCTGCAATTCTATACCCGGCTAACAATACGGATCCAGAAATAACAAGCTATGCTGCACAAATGAGCTAACAGAACTGAATAGGTACAGAAGGTCAGTTACTTATAATGAGTAATGATAACGCAAAATAATATGTACTTTCTGGAAAAAAAGTTGGCGATTTCAGATTTATATTAACTAAAAGTCCAGGTTTCCTCACAATGTGTTTTCCTTCATTGACGTCCGTTATATCTATACGAATATTATAAAGAGGAAAGATTTGTATTTTTGTGTGTATGTTTGTAATGAATAAACTCAAAAACTACTGCGCCGATTTCAAAAATTCTTTCACCATTAGAAAGCAACATTCATCCTGAGTAACATAGGCTATAATTTATAAAGATTACACGCGGGCGAAGCCGCTGGCGGCAGCTAGTCTAAGATAAACTCAGAAAGTAAAGTAATTGGAAAAGCCACATTGATGATACTTGACCGGATTTAACCTCTTGCAGGCAGGAAAACACTAGAATACATCATTTAAAAATTAGGACTTTAAATAAAAAAAAATATAGAGTAGCGTCTGTCATTTTATAAAGTTGCATAATATTCGTTTTATCTACACCCATGCTATAAATCCTCTCTAAAAGTTTCTGAAACAGTTAGCTTATTGCCAACATTAAAACAACCAGTGTCATAGTAACCATAATATCATCCAAACGGGTGTTTTAATGTTGTACTTAATTTCATAAAGTAACTCATTTAAAAAAAAGAACATTGTCATTCACGAGCATTTCACTAACAAAGCACCGTAATTTAAAAACAAAACATTACATTCGAATTCGAAACAAAAATGCGCGGTACGCCGCGCCATTTTTGTTCAAAGTCAAAGTCAAATAATTTATTTCAAATAGGCACATAAAAGGCAATTTTGAACGTCAAAAACAAAGAAATAGAACTGATACAAATATCATGGGTGTAGATAAAATTTTGTATGCAACTGTAAATAATTAGGTATTAAAACACTCATGTGATACATGAACCCGCATTCGTGTTTTAATATCCCTTATTATATAACAGTTGCATAAATACCCATTATAAAAGTGTACGGAATATCGGTTTTTGTTCGAGTATATTATTTGCCAGCTATCCAGCCAGGTATCCTCGGATAAGGAGTTTGTGGCAAAGTAATAACAGCCGCACGGGTCGATTTATCAAGTTAAGCTACGCTTGCCGGGGTTGGTCCGTGGATGGATGACCATCTTCATATACCGAGACTCCTCCGCGCCTTGGAAAGCACGTTAAGCCGTTGGTGGCTGTTTTCTTTGACAGTCGTTACGGGTCGTCAGATGCCCGAAAGTCAGATAACCGTTCTTACCAAGGGGTATCGTATTATCTAGTTACTGGGTTGTGGAGGTCAGATAGGCAGACCCTCCATGTAAAAAACTGGTATTCAGCTACGTCCGGTTAGACTGAAAGCCGACCCCAACGTTGGGAAAAGGCTAGGCCATTTAGGTATCCGGGGTTCTATGCCCGAACAGATAGTTTGAGATCACCGCACGTACGCGTCTGTGTGCGTGTGCATATTTTCTTTCGTTTTTATGGAACCGGTCTTCTGTCCCTATCTATTTTGTGGCTACTAGCCTGATTTATAGCATCGCCGAGATATTGGACTTTGAAAAATGATACGTATGTGTACAAACTGCGCGAATATACCCGCCTTCAGTGATCGATGAGAGGCGGGGCCTGCTATTGTTTTGGTAATACATTCCCATCTAGGTGTTATTTTTTAAGCGAATGGCGCAGTAGGAAGCGACGAAAAGATGCATGTAGCTATGAAAAGTTTTGCGAGCAGTGGTGATGATATAAATTTCACTATAATTATTTTGTTACTTGGCACTAAATGTAACGTCGACAAAGTCTTTAAAAAGGATATCAATTTACTAAAAGCTTCACTGCCGTTAGAGGCACTTGAAGAAATTGCGTCAAATTAAACTGAGGCCTATTTTCGGGCAATTCCTTTTAATTGCCCCGTCCCTCGTGCCAGTTTTTACCGACCCATTTGCAGGAATATAATAGTTATTTGTTTTACCAAAACCACTTTATGTAACTACATAATTACCTACCTTTTACTTGACTTAACTACCTGGTTGGACTAGTGGTCGCAAGTGCTACTACTAAACAGGGTTCCCTCTATCTGGCAGAATTTTGATGCTCCGAAATTTATTTGGCATAACACACTTGGCATAATCTTCTTTAAACGAATATTTATATGGCATAAAAATCATTTAATATAATTATTGTTTGGCCGAATGTTTATATGTCCGAATTTACAAAGGCATACTTTTAAGATGACAGAATTTTATTTGGCATAATTACTTTTGGCAAAGCTTAATTTCGCATAATTTCGTTTCACATAACGTTTATTTAGAGCGACGATTATTTGGAATAATTTCACTTGGCATATTAAGAAGATGGCAGAATTTCATTTGGAATAATTTTATTAGGCATAATTATTGTCATTTCTATAGGTTACGTATTAAAATACCTAAGTTTATTCTAACTATTTTCAAGATAACTACGGTCAAAAGACCTACCGTTTAAATTATCTAAAGATCGTTTCACCGATTTTTGTAATAACTAATGAACGAAATCCATAAAGGAGAATTCATCTACGGTTTATTCGACTACAATTAATTCACCTAAGGTTGGTTAAACTAACGGACGGTTCAACTACTGTTGATTTATCTGTGGTTTATTTTTATTTGCCAAATGATTTATTGCGAGTGAAGCGAGCGTGAGAGAAACTTATCGCTGCAAAACCGACTCCACTCATTTTGAACTGCACTCAGTTCAAAATGAGTGGAGTGGAACCTAACCTAACCTAACCTTTTTCACTAAATAGGTTAGGTTAGGTTAGGTTAAAACTGTGACCAACCGCGCGCGAGCCGAGCGAGCGTAGCGAGCGGTGCCGCGGCAGCGGCCGGCGAGCGCTACTTTCAAGTTGCTCGCAGAAATAATATGAAAAGTATGCCAAAAGATGATTCTAACTGTAAACTTTCTGAGATATGATAGTTCTACCTTTTAATGATTATCGATATGAAATGTATGCCAAAAGACGATTCTGACAGTGAACTTTCTGCAATATGATGGTTCTACTTTTTAATTATTATGGATATGAAATTTATGCCTAAAGATGATTCTGAATTACAAAATTATGCGTTTTTAATGTATTATAAATGAGTGTATGCCAAACGATTTTCTGCGAAATGAAGTTTATGCTATGCGCTGTTATGCAAAATAATATTATGACATAAAAAGTTCTGCTATAAAGGGTAGACCCTACTAAACATGAGGTCGTGGGTTCGATTTCCGGGTCGGGCAGAGTGTTATTGAATTTTGTCATCTGGAATTTCTCAGTAGCTGCCCGAAGTCTGGATTTGTGCCCGGTTGATGGCAATAGGCTCGCCCCCTATTACATGGGACTTAAACATAACTAGTGAAATGTGGGTGTACTATTAGTGCACCTCTGCCGAACCCTTCGGGGAATATAGGCGTGATGTTATGCGTTTATACCTAATAAGGTACTACGGCCATCGAGAGAATGCGTTCTTGACACCTGTCAGTTTCATACTAACGAATGTGTTTTGTGAATTTGGTCCTTATTACTACTAGAAATTGTCCAACTGACAAGTGTACTCGTAGTTAGGAAAGTTTCGAGCGAAATCTGAGTTTTCCAACTAGTAACTATCAAGGACTGTTTTCTGCTTGAAGAAATATTACTTTAACTGATATTCCTTTATCACACGCACAACTTTTGTTTGGGAACTTTCTGCAGAACCTGCTTACAATAAAAACTTTGTCATGATCTGATCTTGGCACCTGCAAAGCAAAGTTTCCGAAAATCATAAAAGAAATATTATCATCATCTGCTTAGCCTTTTCCCAATTATGTTGCGGTCGGCTTCCAGTCTATCCGGATGCAGCTGAATACTAGTAGGTATTTTACATGGAGCTACTGCTGTCACATATTAATTTATTTGTCATTGCTCCATTTTTAATTCTTTTTTACCTATTGTGGTACAGTAATTGTATTCTCGGTGCATCGTCTTCACATGTAATTTAATTATACAGGCTGTAAGGGTAAACAATCTTGTCATTCAAACCATGGGTAGTTGACTTAAATATAAAAATAAATGACCGAACACAACAAAAAAAAAACGTTATATTCATTAAAAGATTTTAAAAAGTTTCTATGCGACACCGTGCTCTCTAGCGAAACAACTGACTGACTGAGGGAGAGGTCGCGCTCGCGGCCGATCAGGTCACATCCCGCACCCCCCGCCCGTGTTGAGACGCAAGTTCGTTGCTCTAGCGCATAGGGCAACGAACTTGCGTCTCCAGCGGTAAAATGTAGATTTAAAAAAAAAAAAAAAAGTTGTAATTTTCCATTGATTTTACGTTCTATAAATGAAACTAAACCACTGGTTGCAAGGATAACGGTGTTCACCCTAACACCCTGCATAATTGATGTATACCAAATATTGCAAAACATTTTTTTTTAAAGAGTAACGCTGGAGTTTCTTGCCCATTCTTCTCCATACGAAAACTACATTTTGGAAGGGGCAACTAGAATCAGTTCTATTTCCATTTCTATGTATTTGACGTCCAAAAGTGCCTTTAATGTGCCTACTTGAAATAAATTATTTGACTTTGACTTTGACTTTGCTGCCTATGACTCTACTACTACTTACTGACCTCCTCAATCCAGTTACAGGGTAACGACTGGTTGCAGACTTTTGGGCTTTTGACTCCCTAGTAACGACTAATCTCCCAGATCGAATAGCGTAAGAAACAGACAATCATTCTAGAAAATACAAATATTTTACAACCCTATCCATATTTATTGGTGCCATCAATGCTATCCGACGATTCCTTTGATCTGCAAAGTTACTAACAACCTCATCCTGTCGTTCTACGATAGTTCAATGACTGTCGAACTTTGTCTAGGAGATATGTTGATGACCCCGCGATCTGCAACGTCTAGGGTTACAGGGTTATTGGAACTTTAGTATCTCCGTAACCAGAAGGTTCCCAGGTAGGTAACAAGTGACTTTCAGCTTAGTTAAGCGTCTTGTTATACCCGTTATAATGGAATATCTGCCTCGTTGGTCTGGTCTAGTGGTCGCAAGCAATCTTATCATGAGGTCCTGGGCTCGATTCCCGGGTCAGACAAAGTGTTATTGGTTTTTTCAGCAGCAATTTCTCAGTAGTAGACCCGGATTTTGGGATTTGTGCACCGTTGATGGCAATAGGCTCGCCAACCCGTCTTGAGCAGGCTTAGTGATCAATGCTCGTGCCTCTGTATGAAAATACGAGGGCTTTGCCCTGCAGTGGGATTGTAATAGGCTGGTAATATCTATAATCTACCTGTGTCCTTTTTTTTTTTTGAGGCTGGGCAATCATCCAATGTCTTCTCCCGCTCTGGGTGGAGCGGAAGGGCGTGTCAGACTTTTTCTGACAAAAAACCACCCGTGTTCCTTCAGTTGCCTGTTGCCAAGGTCCCGGTATCCCTGTCGGACTAACCCGCAATCCTGGCAGGATCTACCTGTGTCCTATTACTCCTGTAGAAGACATCTGCTATGTATGATATTATTATATATTTTCTACAGTCTGTATGAAAATATTACTGACATGAATAAAGTTTCTTGTAATGGGTCTTACTGCAGAACTCAACAGGGGGTTAAAACGGCCACATTAGCAATTCCTCTAAAAGCAGTTCATTTCCTGAATTTCCAGCTGTCATTAGAAATTCCTCTTATCCTACTAATATTATAAATGTGAAAGTTTGTGTGTTTGTGTGTTTGGATGTTTGTTACTCAATCAGGCAAAAACGGCTGAATGGATTTGGATGAAATTTGGCAAACAGATAGCTTATAACCTGGATTAACACATAGGATTCTTTTTATCCCGATATTCCCACGGGATCGAGACTTACGCGGGTGAAACCGCGGGGCGCAGCTAGTTTGACATAAAAGCAATTCATAATGTGTGGACCATTTTACAAATCTCCATAGAAAACTGTCAAACAGATGAACTATTTCGTAATATAAATCGCAGGCAGATCATAAATATATTATGAATTGTCAGTTTGTGACATTTTACGATGATTCATAATATTTTCCTATTATGATTCTGCCAAAGTGACTGTTTTAAGCCCCCAGTTTTTCTAAGCGATGTAATGTAAAACTTCAAACAAAAAAAAAGAATCAAACGTCTGTTGTTTGCAGTTTTTAAACAAGAACTTGTACAAGGAATAATTGTTGAAGTTTGTAACTCAGGAGTTGGTACCGAGTTGTTTCCTTAGTTAGTAGCAGTGCCAAGTAAATGGAGAAATGCAATTTAACAACTTCTTTTTGTTTTGCTATCTTGCAATTAAATACGGAACCCTCAGGCCGCATCCTCACCAAAAGCGATCGAAGCGTTCTTATGACATGGTCGCGATACGTCGAAACTTACGGTATACGTATCTTTAGTAAAATCAATATTTATACGTAAATGGTTCGTAATTGCACCTACCACCAGAGCCGGATTTAAGACGGGGCAACAAGGGCCATAGCCCCGGGCCTCCACAATATGATTTTTTTAAAATGAAAAACAATATTTATTCACAGGGAACCTTTTTTAATTTTCTTTTCATATCTTAGGTTGGTGGGCTTAAAAATGATATGTTGAATTACTTTGATACCGATAGCCGAATTAAATCTTTTTTTTTCGTCTTTTCCATAAAATTTTAGGGGCCTCCTCTTCTTTTTTGCCCCAAGACCTTTAAATCCGGCCCTGCCTATCACTATTGGTCTCTGCATCACTCAAATGTTGACTGGTCGAAAATGCCTATAATATATGGCATTAAGTTCGCCTATATTTGTGTGCTTAGAGTATAAAATAACGATGTTGCATACGTTGCCGCGACCATCATGGGCATCATCAGCGGGTATCATGAGTCACGGGTGCAAAAAGCAATGAACTGTTTTACTTGGGTTCTAAATGCGTTATCTAATAATATTATGTTCTCAATCTGCTACATATTCAGATTCCCATACCCAAAGTTTCCAGCTATGGTGTACACGTTCTACCTAGCTCCTCCAAGCATTTGCTAATGCAGTTTGCGAGCTCAAACTTTGTCGTGTGAAAGTACTCAACCATCGGGTGCATACAACTGCACCTCGTAGTTCCAAACTGTTCTGTCAGACTGCACCTACTTACTCAAAGTGCTTCAAGGCTGTTTCGAAATCCAAATAATTTCGTTCAAAAAGTTACAGGAAGTACACCTACTTTAAAGTTTCAGGGTGCACCAATGTAATATTTTTGTGAGGTATGGAAATATCGTATAATGGTTTTATCTATCACTATTAATTTCGAAATCATGGAAAAATATGTGCTTACTTAAATATGTACATACGTAGGTACTGTTATAGATATCAACTTTTAGGTATAATTCGAAAAATAATAATCAAAATATAAATGTACTCTGAAATGTGTTTCTGTGTTTGTCTTTAACTAATAATGTAATTGGCTCTGGCTGTTTTATGTTATAGTAAAAAATAAATAAATAAATAAAAATAAAAAACAATATGTAGTTGTACTTTCAACGTCCTAGAGTGTTATATTTTCGAACGAAATCTCTTCAAGCCATTATTTTGAGAATGAAATTAAATAAAAATAAAAGTTATAAAACTAAAACTCAACTACGACTAAAAAGTCAACTAAAAAGACATCACAGACAGACAAATTAAAAATCCGGAGTCACACGTGTCATAAATCGAACAGATTACGTGTTACGATTACGTATGAGGGAACAAAATGAAATGAAATGAAATGAATGAAATGAAATTGTTTATTCTGTAAATAGGATATAGGAATCACTTTTACACGTCATATTAAAAAGTTGTAAAAATAAGCTAGATGAGGTCGGCGTTTCCTATCTGACTACTCTGAGAAGAAAGGCCGAAACAAACTCAGAGGTCACCGTCTCCTTTAAAGTCCAGACATAATCTTGGTCAGGCCATATGAGGACCATGTAGATTAGAGTCTGAAATGGTCTTTTGAGGAAAGAACCACACAGATTTGAGTGGACCTGTCCAGTCAGTGCAAGCATTTGTCAGTAATAGTGGAGCTCAACTCAGAACTTAAGGAGCTCAACGACTCGACGAACAATACCAAAGAAAGGACATTTGGGTAGGTCGCATAAAGTTCTCAAATTGCCAGACCTTCGCTAAAACTAACAGAACGAAAAATAAATATCCACATAGTCCTCACATTCACAATAAAACAATACTTTACAAGTAATCATCATGTCATTTTTTATATAATATTCAATAATGTCAATTTGTATATAAAACTGGTAGGTATATTTTTATGGTTTTCCATAATATTCAAAATGTCACAATGCTTAGCAGAGCGAGCAGCTCAATCCCATGCATTTTTGTCTTCTAAATAATCTGAGATTTTTTTTTTTTTTTTTTTTTTTTGAACAAATGAACATACATACATATCGGTCAAAATCATAACCCTCCTTTTTCCTTCGCCGTAATCGGGTAAAAAAAGATTTTTACGGCTTCTGTTAATAGCGGCTATTTCCAAACACAGACGAACATACAAACATACCGACCGAAAACATTAATCTCCTTTTGGGTTCCGCCACAGGCGGGTAACGAACACTAGCCTTCACACACTAAACTTGTTTTCCACTCACTGAATATTTCCACCCTTCCTTCGGAAAAAAAAACAAAAGAAAGGGTGAAAACACGATTATCAAGATGGCAACGTTCGCTCAAGGATTTTAATTCATCTGGGTGAGTCAGAGATCAATCAGATTGGATCCGTGACGGAAAACGGAACGAGTACGAAGGAGTGTTTCATTGGTTTTGTTCCAGTTTTTTACACATTCATACGGAATTCCAAAGGTTACCGTTATTTATTATTCTTTGATTTTTGTTATTCTTTGATTTGGGAATATGGATGCTTCTTCGTATTTTGCTACCCTTTTGATAATTTCATACAATATTGAAGGTTGTTCATAGAAATTCCCTTTGATCTTTGTATGGAGCGAATTTTTTACGTTTTTTTAAAAACACGTAAAAAAGTCGCTCTTTAAGGTTTTAATTATCTTGATGGATTTCAAGGCGTATCAATCAGTTAACGTAAAAAGATACTCAGAACGTGTATCTATGTATCATGCATAATGTATTTTATTGTGACCTCTATTTACTTTGTGGATGTAACGATTTTACTTAAATCTAAAAAGAAATCCTCCTAATCTCTCCTAAATTCGAATACAAGCATTGAACTTTGTTTTTTGTAAGAAATCGCAGACAAAAATTACACCATATTTCAGATTATGGGTTTGTGCCGCCTGCAATACCTTGCAAAAGCTTTTTATTTTATTAATACTAGCTATACTAGCTGATCCCCGCGGCTTTGCCCGCGTGGATGTCGGTTATTATATACTAAAATCTTCCTCAAGAACCGCTCTATCCATTGGTGAAAACAGCATGAAAATCGGTGCAATAGTTTTTGAACAGGACGACAGACAGATGCGGCGGAGGACTTTGTTTTATAATATGTAAGGATACAAGATGATTTTTTTTTTATGGGCATCGCCTTTGGGTCATTGTACTCATCATTATGAACAACTTATATTATGGGACCAAACCAGAAATCAGCTGAAAATCAGCGGAAAAAAAAATCAACTGTTCCCTACATTTTGACGAGTTATGCGAACTTATATTTATTTTATTTATTTATTTATTGATAAGAAAGGTACATTTTAAGTTTTATAACGTACATAATGTCCAACAAAACTATGCACATAGTTTGTCTGTTGGATCAATATTATTATTCTTTACTTATTATCTTACGAACTAAATTAACAATTACATAATAAATTATAGTAAATATAGTGTATTTTTATTAATTCTAAATATTAATGTTATGTATGTATAATGCTAATATGTAGGGAGCAGCTTTCTTTTCAATCAAAAGCTGGAATCATAATTGGACACGAAACTGGGAAACTTCCAAAACACAAATTGCTATCCAAATTCAGCGATAACAATGCTATTCGTATAATTTCCGAGAACGAAGAGGTGTTGATGTCACGACCATAAACGGAGGAGTATCAGAGAGGGGCTAGGGTTGAAATGCGTTTGTATTATGTCCTGTCCAGCCGCTAAATTCTGTAGAAATCTCACCGTTAAAACATAGGCGAAGTGACCTGTCAATAGTGTCATTTTTAACTGACTTCTTCAAAAAACAACCGACTTCAAAAAAAAACACAAAAAAAATGAAAAATAACTTTAATTTCGGAAGTCGGTGTCTTTGCTTTTTAATTTTCGTTTTTTGCCACCGACTTCCGAAATTAAAGTTATTTTTCATTTTTTTTGTGTTTTTTTTTGAAGTCGGTTGTTTTTTTTGGAAAAAGTTTTTATTTTTCACTTTTTAGTGGTGGTACCTACCCCATACAAGTTACTACCTGCTATGTAAATAACAGTGAAGGAGTCTAATAATGATATCGTCTACATAGACTGTGGGAAAAATACGTAATATTGAAGCTAGCGCAAGAACTACGCAAGCAAACTTAATAAAATTTATATGGGACCATCTCGGGAGTATACCCTTTCGAACTAAAAAATAATTTTTAAAATCGGTTCACAAACGGCGGAGTAATCGGTGAACATACATAAAAAAAAAAAAAAAAACAATCATCCGAACGTAGTACCTCCTCCTTTTTTGAAGTCGGTAAAAAAGGAGGAGGTTCTCAATTCGTCTGTATGTTTCTTTTTTTGTTCTTATTTTTCCCACTTAGTCTATGTAGATGATATTTTATCGTAGACCCTGATTTAAACTCATTTTAACATCACAACAACCACATTGCCCAAAACAAAGTTTGTTCTATTTCTGAGGCTATTATAAGAATTATATAACTGCATGGTACATACACTCAAAAGGAAGTGATAGATATTCTTATACCTACTTTCGTTAACTGAACGTGGCAAGGCCATGACTACCTAGCTGACCATCATCTGCCTTTGGCCCATGTTACTTGTGGTCGGTGCAACACATTTTCTTCTTCCACTCTCCCCTGTCAACCGTCACACTATCATTCACTCCCTTCTCATTGATATAATTCCTTACACAATCCATTCTTTGGCCTTCCTCTCACTCTCCATCCAACATATATATTGACGCTCTTTTAGTTACATGCGTTGCCTCCCTGCTCATCACATGCCCATACCAGGCCTAACGATTTCCTTTCAACTTTTCTGTCACTGACTCCACTTTCAAACTTCATTCAGGATAAAAAATAACACACTGTATTATCTATCCTTTCCTTACAAATCTCGTTCAACAAGGATAAGCAATAGAAATTCTTTGTCCTGCACAATAAATAGTAATTGGCAACCCTGACATTTTAAGGGAAGTGGCCATTAGGGGCGGTTCCACGGCTAATAGGGATGCCTCTACGCTCCGGAATGGCTTGCGCAATCAAATAATATGCATAGAATGTTCGACCGTTTAAGTTACATTACACGATATGAAATTGTAATAGTTATGATAATATTCGCATTATATTCTTCTTTTATTTAAGTAAAAACGGTTTCACTGCCTCGTTGGTCTGGTGGTCGCAAGCTGCCTGAGCATGAGGTCCTGGGTTCGATTCCCAGGTCGAGCTAAGTGTTATTGGGTTTTTCCATTAGGAGCCAGGAGTCTAGATTTGTGCCCGGTTGATGGCAATAAGCTCGCTCCCTATTACATGGGACTTTAACATATCTGGCGAAATGTGTATATGTGTACTATGGGTACACCTCTGCCAAAACCCTTCGGGGATTACAGGCGTGATGTTATGAAAAAAAGGTCTTAAAACGTCTGCGGTTCATTGTCGCTTGGGATTACCAAGAAAAATACATGCATGAGGTTACAATTTCATTGTTTTATTGGCGATTTTATCCATATTTTACCTTACCATTATACTCGTATTGCGACCCCACCTATGAAATTGGCGTTTTTTTCTCACTAATAGAGAACTAAAATATTCATCAATTGCATGGTATTATATCGAATAATGACCATCATATACAACTACCAATAGTAAAAAAAACCTTATTCTTATAGTTTTCTTAACATAAGAAATACCTTAAAAATGACTCCTCATTTTGTTAGCAGAAATTACCACTATTTTTTTTTTATCTTAGCCAAAACTTATTTTTGTCGCTTAATCTAAGTGGCATACGTTATCTTAGTTTTTAAACGATAGTGCATACAAGTTTTAAAACAGTAGTGTTCATGGTTGTTATATAAATTAAGAAAACGTTAGTATGAAAAATGCAACTTCTTTAAAATTCCCAATACAAAACACCAATTTCATAGGTGGGGACCTAATATATTATTTTTGTGTATTTTGAGCCATTGGGGAATACATGAGCTAGGTACTTAGGAAAATTCAGGCGTAGTTACTTTTGCTGTTCAACATAATTATGTAAAATGAAGGCAAAAAAATGAAACGAACAAATTATAAGAAAAAGTTCTAGTTGAAACCTCCAAGAAATATAATAATTTCTTAGAAGTCTCTAATTTGATAAGAATGACGTAAAAAAGTAGGCATACACCTAAATTAATAATATCAATGACGTACAATAGCTACTATTAGATAATTATTTTAATAATAAGTCTTTATGTATTTTTGACGTCAGCGATAAATATTAATTTATTTGTAAGCAAAAAATCAATCTGCCTAGCCTTTTTCCCAACTATGTTGGGGTCGGCTTCCAGTCTAAACGGATGCAGCTGAATACCAGTATTTTACATGGAGCGACTGCCTATCTGACCTCCACAACCCAGTAACTGGGTAATACGATACCCCTTGGTTAGACTGGTTGTCAGACTTTCGTGCTTCTGACGACTCGTAACGACTGTCAAAGATCCACAAATGACAGCTGGGACCAACGGCTTAACGTGCTTTCCGAGGCACGGAGGAGTCTCGATATTTGAAAATGGTCACCCATCCACGGACCAACTGCGGCAAGCGTAGCTTAACCTGATGGATCGACCCGAGCGGCTGTTATTACTTAGCCTCGAGCTCTTGTTAGCATCGAAAGAAAATGACAATTATCTAGCTTATTATATTGATCGCATTACTTTGTAAAAACTGGCCAACTGCGAGTTGGACTCACACACGCAGGGTTCCGTACCACCGCACAGTATTTAGCAAAAACGCCGTAAAAAAACACGTTTCTTGAGTTATGTGTAATTTTGAACTATATTTAATTTTTATAATTTTTTGCTACCTATTACGGTTTATGATATACAGCCCGCTGACAGACGGACGGAAGGCCGGACATTTGAGGCTTAATAATTAATAGGGTTCCGTTTGGGACCCTTAGGGTAGGTACGGAACCCTAAAAATGCGCCATTTTAGTGGAAAATGAAAATCGTAAAGTTAGATTTATAGGATCTAGACGGGCACGTAATGCCTGTCTAGAAATGCCGTGTCGAGACGCATGATTGTGTACTTTTATGTCCTATTTTATGAGTCCTCTGATTGTAACATTCAGGTAAAATACAATAGACGTAGATATAATTAGTAACCTATACCGCTTAACTTTCTCCAATAGTCATAAAAACCCTGTAAGAAATCGACACGTGATTCACCTCACAACGACGCATCCTCAGGATGACTATTGACCAATCGGAAACCAGAACACGACGTGTTGCCACACCGAGTGCTGGACGCAGGAGCTGGACTCTGCGTCAAGCTCAGGATTTTATTTATTTTTACTTTCACTTATTGGAACAACTTTTGTGAACACATTTCGCACCTTACCATCCCGCGAGACAAAGTAACATAATGGAATGGAACACTTCACTCATTTTATGTTCTCTAGAACTAAGCAGTTTTCCAACTATTGATAATATCAATTTATAATACCTGGAGAGATAGACAGAGGTCCATTTAGCTAAGTACTGTGTAAAAAAGGTTTACTTTTGGGATATGATTATTAACCAGTTAAAAATTGAGTTAAAAGAGCTTTCTGGTCACGTGACAAAATAAAACTAAACTAAACTAAAAGTATGTTTCAAGATATGAATTTGCTTGTGTTCACAAAAGTGAAAATCAATCCAGTATCTTCTATTCAAAACCATTCGACAGGTTGTCGAATCGAAAATGACACATTTTCAATTACTATACCTTGCCACCGACAGCAAATAGCTGGCGGAATGGCGGTCGTATATTTGATTTCAACTGATAATATTTTTGGGTTTTGCCTAGCCTTTTCCCAACTATGTGGGGTCGGCTTCCAGTCTAACCGGATGCAGCTGAATACCAGTATTTTACATGGAGCGACTGCCTATCTGACCTCCACAACCCAGTAAGTGGGTAATACGATACCCCTTGGTAAGACTGGTTGTCAGACTTTCGAGCTTCTGACGACCCGTAACGACTGTCAAAAATCCACAAATGACAGCCGGGACCAACGGCTTTACGTGCTTTCCGAGGCACGGAGGAGTCTCGGTATGTAAAGATGGATGGATTCACGGACCAACCCCGGCAAGCGTAGCTTAACCTGATGAATCGACCCGTGCGGCTGTTATTATTTAGCCACGAGCTATTTGGTGATTTGTTGAACAGCGTTTATAGAACTTTAACATCGATTGATGTTTAATTCGGCACGCAAGCGTATCGAGCGATTGTGACTTACTATGCTGGACATAACGCTTTGCAGCCAGACTTTCAACCAGTAAAGTTTTCTTCTAGATAAGTCTGTCAACCTGAATTTTCAAAATAATATGAGACAGGCAATAAAAAAACGTTAAAAAAACACGTTTGCTGTATGGAAGCCCCTTAAATATTTATTTTATTCTCTTTTTTTAGTATTTGTTGTTATAGTGGCAACAGAAATACATCATCTGTGAAAATTTCAACTGTCTAACTATCACGACAGACAGACAGACAGACATAGGTACGGACAGCGGAGTCTTAGTAATAGATTCCCGTTTTACCCTTTGGGTACGGAACCCTAAAAAAAGGTTTGTTACAAAACGTGGGCTGTCTGGAAATTCTCTAGACAATTGGTAATAGTTTATTCAAACTTAGTTTGAAATGATTTATAATTTTGCTTATAAATACAACTTGATAATGTAATTGAAAAACTGCGTATTTTAAGGGTTTTATTTTCGGTTGGGGATTTTTTTTTAAAGACCATTTTGGAATAGTTTTCATCTTTCATTCTTCGCTTTTTTTCAGTCAATCAATCAACTCAGCCTATCTCACAGTTCATTGGTGAATATATTGCGCCACAAGGCCGCGTTTTGTGCCCGCTCCTTTTCTTACCAATACTGGGATTATGAATTCTTACTAGACAAGAATAAGATTTATATAGTAAGATTTGCCCTCACGTATAGGTCGCGCGAAAGTAGCCATACTGAAAAGAGTGAGCTCACACATCCCGCATGGAACGATAGATGTTATTCAGTACGCCCCGAGCGAGGCAAGACTAGGTTTAAAAAAATCATGGTCAAGAAAACTGAAACGTGACCATCTTTCGCGGTAGGGCGAATCTAATGGCTCTTTTTCATCAGTCGATAACGCGGTCGGTACACCGCCTGCCCTTAGCGAGAAACACCTATGAAATTCATTGGTTGGTAAAAAGCGTGTGGTCACTGGAAAATGAGCCTTCAAAGCAACTGTCAAACGTGCGGTGGAGGCTCTCCGTATACCGCAATCGTTCCCTATTGCCTAAAAAAACGGCTCCCCGAATACGGGCACTATGGCATGCGTTATAGAAATCTTCAGTAGGTAGGGCCCGCATGTGGGGCATGCGGGCCCTACCTACTGAAGATTTCTCTAGAAAAGGTCCTATGGCATGCGTTACAGAAATATTCTCCACCCGCATACAAGCCCTATCGACCAATGAAAATGAGCCTTTTCGATTTAAATCTTTGCAAAAGGGAACACACCGTATGAGGCTTTCAGATTTAACCCACATTTTCTCAAGAAAAAGCCACGTTGAGAAGTTAATAATTTCGTACGACGTGCAATATGGCTTCTGTCATAACTTAAAAAGGTTCAAGTCATGAAGACGTCGCCTTATCAACCCCGCCGCGCCGCCTTCACTTTGCGATTGCGTCAACCCGTTCGCATCCAATTACGTTTAGTACTAGAAAATGTAATGCATTTATAAACAGTTTACACGGTTTTCAGTGGACACATAAGTACTTAGCAGAAGTTGCTGACAAGACAAAATTTCCATCAAATAATTTTTGGGGAAGCTAGTGTTTTTGGACGGATTGTGTAATTATAGGTAGTTACCTCCTTTTTCCGAGGTTGTGGTTTCAGTGGTCAGCTACCACCACCGCTTACAGCAGTATTAATTTAATCTTACTTCGTGGGGGAAAGAGATGGAGCTATACGTCCTGTACAGCTTCATCTCTTTCCTACACTGAAGTAATATTAAAATTATACTGCCGTAAGCGGTGGTGGTAGGCCCCGATCTAGGCAAGTACCAATGTGACTTTTTTAATATTCATTGTGATTCTGAATTTATCTTGGACTTTACTAAAATCGGTGAAGGAAAAACATCGTGAGGAAACCTGGACATATTCTGTCTTTTGTCTTGAGCAAGCGTGGTGTACCTAAAATGCTCATGCCTTCTCTATATGAGAAGTCTTTGCCCTGCAGTGGGACCCATAATAGGCTGGTATTATTATTTTGAAATGTCTTTGACGTAAGGTCTCGTGGCTAAGTAATAACAGCCGCACGGGTTGATCCATCAAGTTAAGCTACGCTTGCCAGGGTTGATCCGTGGATGTGTGACCATCTTTACATATCGAGACTCCTCCGTGCCTCGGAAAGCACGTTAAGCCGTTGGTCCCGGCTGTCAATGGCGGATCTTTGACAGTCGTTACGGGTCGTCAGAAGCCCGAAACTCTGACAACCAGTCTTACCCAGTTGCTGGGTTGTGGAGGGCAGATAGGCAGTCGTTCCATGTAAAAATACTATTATAAAGCTGCATCCGGTTAGACTGGAAGCCGACCCCAACATTGTTGGGAAAAGGCTAGGCAGATTGATTTTGTCTTTGACGTATAGGGCCGAAGACAAGTCGCAGAGGTTAGGCGCTTTCAATTAAATGAGGCATATTATTATTAAAAGCTGTGCAGACAACCTTTGGATTCACTTACGTAAGGATTTAAGCGACTGTATATCAGGATTTTCTTCAGAATTCATCATTTTACGAATTTTCTGCCCTTCAGTGACCTACAAAAGTTTTTACAATAACTAAGTAGTCCCAAATATTTTAAGACGGTCTCCGAGGTCAACTTTTTATTCAGAAGTCATATCTTTTACATCCCTCGTATAGACTGGGAAAGGTTTTTTGCGGATTATTTTCACTTTCATACGTAACGAGAACTCGTAAACTTTACTAGAAATAAAACCTTTTATAATCCGTGCCCAAAAGTTATTATTCCTAATAGTTTTTTAAATAGATTGAGTAGGTAATATTTTTGGGACATAAAAAGGGTAGTTTTTACGTGAATGTCAAAACCAGGGACGAATAATGAAATATTGAATTATCGGCTTGCTGAAGAGAGAAAACGTTACCATTATGTGCCATGACGAAAAGGGAAACGTTTCGTATGGTGATTAGATGCTGAAAATAAATAGGTAAGTAGATCATTACAATCAATCTGCCTTGCCTTTTTCAGCTATGTTGGGGTCACTGCCTATCTGACCTCCTCAACCTAGTTACTGGGTAACACGATACCCCTTGGCATAAAAAGGGTAGTTTTTATGTGAATGTCAAAACCAGTGACGAAAAAAAAAATATCGTGCTTTCCGAGTGACGTTCTCGATATGTAATGAGTGGTCACCCATCCACGAATTGAACGCGGCTAGCTAAGCTTAATTTTCGATCGACCTGTCTGGCTGCTATTATTTAGTTACGAGCTCCGAAATACATCATACGACAATGGTAAATTCCATGAAGACATTCAAACTTTCTGTACAACGCTCATAAATAATTCTGAGACATTAAACTGAACCAGGACCTTACCTTCATTTTACAGACCAGCTTAATAATAATTTAAAACTTTGAAGACAACACCAATTGTGTTGTTTAAAACTTTGTTAAAATATGATTTACATTCTCAGAACCCTTAGAATAATAACTTTATTAACGTTTTTATTAACGTTATAACTTATTTATTATTGACGTTAATAACGTTATTATTCTAAGCATTTACCTTTCTATTGAGTACAGAACAACTAGTTTCAACTTTATGACTAACTGACCGACTCTTTGACAATCAAAAGTGCCTGTCAGCTTTGAGTTTGAGAACTTAACATAACATAACATCACGCCTCTATTTCCCGAAAGGTTAGGCAGACGTGTACCTATAGTACAACCACATTTCGCCAATTATGTTTAAGTCCCATGTAATAGGAATGAAATTATAAAAGCTGTGTACCGTGTCGTCCATCTTGCAGCAAGAGAGGCAAAAGACTTTTAATATTATTTTTAGTTATCGTATCTGTGTCGCTCTCCACCAGTGGTGGCGAATGGAAATAATTTAGAAAGTTGTGAGTGTCACAACTTTCTAAATTATTTCCATTCGTCCCCCAGTGGTGGACAACGAGAATAAATTTTAAAAGAAAGTTCTTTCGCTGTCCCCCCAAGTGATGGACAACGAGAAAATTTTAAAAGTTGTTTCGCTGTCCCCCAGTGGTGGCCAAGCGAGTGGTGGTCATCGGGAATAATCGGTATTTTTATATTCTATTTGTATTATTATTTTAAGAGTATGTATATATGTTATGGGTTTAATAAGTGCCTGAAATAAATTATATTTAATTAAATTAATTTAATAGGTGGCGAGCCTATTGCCAGCAACCGGGCACAAATCACAGCAAATCAGATAAATTACAGACGTGACTACCGATATCACGTGTTCGAATAGTCGCTGATAGAATCAGGTTCTCTGTCCAAGAGCAAGAGCTTCCAGTTTGTGTTCGGTACTTGGGACTGTGTCCGAAAATTGGAGCAGATGCGATTGTTGATTCATAGTGCATGTGCGAGCTACATTCTCGCAAATTGAATTTGATGACTAGCTTTGAAGAACAACCAGATTTCAGTTACGATGAAGGTTTGATTGATAAATATCGGAACAGAGCGTTATATCTGAGTTTAAAAGATATAAGCAGTATTATGATCTTTATCGTGGTCGGAATAAAGTGCAAATTAAAATAAAAGGCAAAAAGGTTTAGGCTTGGACTTAAGCTAGATCTCGTTTTGTTATACGACGGTTTTAGTTTTCATAAAATAATTATTAGGAAGGTATTTTCAGAACATTTTTGTTTCAGTTTTCATTAACGAAAAATTTTTTTTTTTAAACTCCCCATATTAATCACAACGTCAGTTACTATAAACTAGGTCAATCGATTATATCCGCTTTTTTCCAATATCATGCAATCTTCAAGTTTGAGGTTGACCCAAATTACAAAAAAACCGAAGTAATTTTGTTTATTATATTTTATTTATATTATGTATTTATTTATATATATACAACACCTTAGATCTATCTTAAATAGATCATATTAGATATTCCTTAGATTTATCTTATCTTTTTTTATATATAATAGACGACGATTTTTTTATCACATAAGCTGATTAACCGATTGAGATCTCAGAAGGAAATAAATACGTAACATTTTATGTAATCAAAAGTTTCAGTTACGGCGAGTTGAAGTGACGAAAAAATATAATGTCTTTCCTGCTAAATGAAACTGTCTTGGGCGTAAGTATTTCTTCTAAAATCAAAATCAAAAGTCATTTTTCCGCACTAGGGTGAGAATCAGCACTTTTTGAACGTCAAAATTACGTAAGACAGTCCCCAAAAACGCCTCCCCTTCATCACTTCCTAGTACTTTAGCTGGGAAGAAGAAGTGGCGCAACAAACTCCCAAAAGGAAGAACTTGATCCCAAAAGTGACCGGGTTCGACAATTACGTACTGGTAGCCCTGACCTTTCATCTTATTTATATAATCTACATTCATTATAATAATTATTCCGAAAATACATACATGAGATATTATCATAATCATTATTCAAAAGGTTTTCCAAGTATTTTTCCATAGCATACGCATAATCAGCCTATTATATTCCCTATAATATTCACTGCTAGGACGCAGGCCTCCTCTCTACGAGAGGGAGAGATTTCTTCATGTTTTCCTGAAATTCTTATTAGATGTCGAGTGTTGTACCTAAAGATAGACGGAGATCCCAGCCTTTACGTCATCTGTATTCACAACGTGAATTTATTATAATTTTGACAGAATGTGTTTTCGAACATCGAACAATGGGTTATGTCATAATTTCATGTTTTGGAAATAGCGTCATGACTATCATCTTATCTCTCAATTTTATTTTATTTAAATTAAATAAAATTTCAAGTATCAACATGAATTATCTCATAAGTACAGAGTTACCCGGACTTGATTTTTTTAAATTTCGCGCGTTTTTTTAGTCTCAAACGTTGCCCATACTCTATCCAATGAAAAATGCTGCTTAACAAAAGTGCACATGGCACAATTAAATTACTGAATGTGAATCTGCAATGAAGTGTTATGATTTTTAAAAAAAATATTTTCTTCTTTAGGTCATGAGCTATACTAATATCAAAACATATTTGGCCAAGGTGTTAAGGGAGAGGCGTGATTCGCTGTTACAATGTATAGTAGATTATATACGAGTTCTTTAAATTGTTTAAATACCGGAATTTTCAGTTAGAACTAAAACCGTTTATAACCAACTGCCAACCAACCAGGGAACTATTAAAAGTTGTATCAACACGATACTCGCAAACTGTATCAATAGGTTACGAACCGCATCTAGGTTACCCACCCGTGACGTCACAAATGACATTTAACCTGTGTGACGTCATACTGGGGCTCGATCATAATATTACATTGAACTCCGAACAGCGGGCTTTCCTATCTTGCGCTATTCTGAGCGATACCGCTGGTGACGTAATATCAAGAGCCACACGGGTCGTTCGTAGGTTAAGCTACGCATGCCGAGGTCAGTCCGTGGATGGGTGAGCCTGCTAGCGTCATAAGAGTATGATATCTTTCTACACGAAATGACACGTTAAATATAAAAATAATTACATAACATAACTTATCGCTGTTAGTTGCCTAAATAAAAATTAAAAAAAAAAAATTCACGTCTAATATTATATTCCCCGAAGGGTTAGGCCTAAGTATAGAAAGATCAACATTTTGGCAGTTTTGTTTAAGTCCCATGTAATAGGGGGCGAGCCTATTGCCATCAACCGGGCACAATTCCGGACTCCGGGCCGCTACAGGGAAATTCCAGATGGAAAAGTTCAGTAGCAGCGCTTATGGCCACGAAACCAACAATAATAATATTATTATGAAAACCCCTTTGTCCACAACCCACAAAGGTACACAAAATAATCCCTCCGTTTATCTCGAATAATTGTTTTTAAACCCCAGTATCCATAGACCCAATTAAATAGAATCATAATCCAATGCCGTAACTCCGACCATCGATTTATTTTCTCCGAAAATAACGGATACAAAAACGGGTTCGGATTAAAATTGAAAGCCCTCTCGTATAAGAACCCATTGCATAACGGTTCCCAAATCAAAATTCAAATGTAAACCTTTGATATATTATTTTAATTTCGGTCTACGTTGAGTGCTTTTATATATTTTTCTAAAAGAAAAAGGGTTTCAGTAGTCGAAAAATATTGGTAATAAAAATATACCGATGTACTGAAACGCTGATCTCTAATTACTCTAATTTAACACGACGCGATGAGTCAAAGTTTATCTACACGTAACTTATCCTTACTATAATATTATAAATTTGAAAGTAACTCTGTCTGTCTGTCCGTCTGTCTGTCTGTATGTTACCTATTTATGCCTGAACCACTGAACGGATTTCGATAAAATTTGGCAAGGAGATAGATGGCATTCCGGGGAAGGACAAAGGCATACTTTTTATCGACATACCACGTGGGCGAAGCCGCGGGCGGAACCTAGTAATATTATAAATGCAAAAGTGAGTTTGTTTGTTTGTCACGCTTTCACGCTTAAACGGCTCAACGGATTTGGATGAAATTTGGCACATGGGTAGACCATGACCTGGAAAAGGACATAGGCTACTTTTCATCCTGGATTGCAGATGAAGTCGCGGGCTACAACGGTTAGTTTTATAATAATTATCAATTTACCTCGCTGGTCTAGTGGTCGCAAGCATTACTGTCTGAAGAGCCCTATTCGTGGCTCAACGTAGTTAAATAATACCTACCTTTTATTTACATTTGCCAGACCTAACCGTTTCAAGAAATCAGCTAATTGATCTCCGAGGTCGGACTCTATTTGCCACTCTGATCAAATAGCTAGTTTTGGTATTAGTTATTGTTGAAACTTTATTGGGGGCATTCGCGAATGTCCGCAACTCCACGGACGTCGGGCATTCACGAATGCCATCATTCCACACTCAACATTCCATCATTACAGTTATTATACAGGGTGTTAGGGTAAACACCGTTATCCTTGAAACCAGTAGTTTGGTGTCATTTATAGAACGTAAAATCAATGGAAATTTTTTTATTTTTTATTTTACCACTAGAGTATTTCACCTTTTCACCTATGCGCTAGGGCAAAGAACTTGCGTCTTAACATGGGTGGGGGGCGCGGGACGTGACCTGACCGGCTGCGAGCGCGACCCCTCCCTCAGTCAGTCAGCTGTTTCGCTAGCGAGCACGGTGTTGGATAGAAACTTTTTAAAATCTTTTAATGAAAATAACGTTTTTTTTTGTTGTTCCTGGGTCATTTATTTTTATATTTAAGTCAACTATCCATGGTTTGAGTGACAACGGTGTTTACCCTTACACCCTGTATTCTGACTGAGAATTAAGTATTTTTGGGAAACAAATTAAAATCTCTCTTCAATTAATCTGAGCTTGAAGTGCCCATTCATTATCGTTTTCGTTTTAAACAAAAAGAAAAATGCCAAGAATCTGTTAAAAGAATTAGGACAAAAATCACTTTACATTTTTGCGTTACTTTTTCATTTAAATTATACCAATTCATCAAGCTTTCACAAAGATTGGATGGAGGCTTAATTACTTTGACGAATTTATTTAAGTAGCAATTCGAGAATAATTATCACTGAATATATTGTTTTGTAAGTATTCTTTATTTGTTTACAGGCTACGCCCCGCGGTTTCACCCGCTTATGTTTTGATTCCGTGGAAATATCGGGATAAAAATCATGGTCTACGCATGTGCCAAATTTCATCCAAATCCGTTCAGGCGTTTTAGCGTGAAAGCCTAACAAACAAAATCAATCGCATTTATAACATTAGTTAGGATTAACATCGGATTATCATCAGATTAGCAGATTAGATAACAAAAAGAAAAATATCTTGAAAAATACAAAACAAAAACCACAAATAAATAAATTACTTCAACCCAAGTCTCTATAACCCGCAAAACACCGAACTTTGCCACTAAAACCTAGATGACAATAGACGGAGAAAAACTGTACTGGAAAAAGCCGTCGAACCACAGAGTAGACAGATACAGAAGGCCGGCTCTATAAAACAGGCACACGCACACATAGATGCGAACTAAAGCCGATACCAGATGCTTACATTTTCGATCATATTTTTTTATTCGGCATCTATTACTCGAAGTGAAAAGTGAAATATGAAATTCATTTGTGAACCGATGCAAAATGTTGGATTTCAGCACTCTGCATCTTTCACTCGCCTACAGATTGATCGAACAATTAAATGAAAGGAGCACATGAATGTTTATTCCTATAGAGTTAGATCGGTGTCGTGTGAACGTGGAATGAAACAAAAATGAATCTTCACTCGAGTAAACCATTCGAGTGAAACGTCGGAATCTGATATCGGTTTTTCGGCGATCTCGAACGAATGCCAGTCGCGAGTGCGCTTGCATTCTCTGTACGTGAAGCTTGTCTATGCGTGATTTTCACTCGTAGTATGAAGGCAACCTTCTGTACACTATCAACTCTGTGGTTCGACGGCTTTTTCACGGCACCGTTTTTCTCCGTCTACCGTAGCAGTAACCGAACAGTCTTGATACTTTTTACCGAGCACCGCAAAGAAATTACTTTGTTTACGTTATCGAGGTAACAAAATAAGATTTTGCTCGGAATTTTCGTCTTATAGAGTGGAGCTAACGGGAAAATAATGGCTCTTTCCTTCAGCCAATGAACGATAAGTAATAATATTTTAGAAGCTATGACAAGCGATATTGCAGTAATTTGTGATAATTACTGTTTCGTGATTGGTCGTTTTGTGATTGATACTGGTTTAATGGGTTATTGATGATAATTCGGGAATTGATTTAATCAGGGTTATGCTTTTCGTGAATTACCCTATAATGTTCCCACTGCTGGGAGGCCTCCTCCTCTCCGAGAGGGAGTGGGCTATATTCCACCTCGCGGGCCCAGTGCGGGTTGGTAGATGTCACATGTCTTCGAATTTTCGGTTCTAGGATAATATGTCTCACAATGTTTTCCTTCACCGTTTTGAGAACAGTGCTGATGAAATTATTTACACAAAGTAAAGCCCCTGTCTGGGTTCGAACCCATGACCTGCAACTCGTACGTCGGCTTCGGGGCCGTTACCATTGGGCCACCACCGCTCCTGTATGGTGCTCCTGCTGATACTATATGGTGTCATTAAAATGTAACAGGCAGACAAAAGGACAGAATTTTGCATATATAATATTATACGGATACCCATGAAGAAAAAGTCTGACTTATAAAACAAGAATTTCAAAGCTATGCAAAAGTCAAATAAAGTCAAAGTCAAATAATTTATTTCATTTAGGCACTTTTGAACGTCAAATACATAGAAATAGAACTGATTCTAGTTGCCCCTTCCAAAAGATAGTTTTCGTATGGAGAAGAATGGGCAAGAAACTCCACCGTTACTCTTTAAAAAAAAATGTTTAACAATATTTGGTATACATCAGTTATATAATTACATGTGACGACGATGCACCAAGAATACAATTACCTACTGTACCACAATAGGTAAAAAAAAAGAATTAAAAATGGAGCAATGACAAATAAATTAATTAAGTATGAGATAGATACATGGTGCTCACATATTTACAAACATTGTAAAAGTATACGATATCACAATATTCCTACAAACTTACAAGTAATACTAATAGGACAGTGTGTGAGTGTAATAATCATAAAATGTAAAAAAATTATGATATACAAATATTAAATTATACATTTGATTTTGTCCAGACTCGAATTTGTCCTATGGAGCAAGACCAGCATGTTTCCAAGCATTCTTATCTTGGATATAATCCTCTAATTTGTAATATGCTTGTTTACAAAGAGTACTTTTAATATGAGTTTTAAATTTTCATTTAATTGCAATATATCACGAGGTATTTTGTTATAGTATTTAACGCAGTACCCCATAAAAGATGTTTGTACTTTAGCTAATCTGAAAAATGGTTGATCTATTTTATCTTTATTTCATCATCATCTGCCTAGCCTTTTCCCAACTATGTTGGGGTCGGCTTCCAGTCTAACCGGATGCAGCTGAGGCAATTTTATCTTTATTTCTAGTGTTAAAATTATGTCTATCACTTATTTTATTAAAAAGATTTAGATTTTTTCTTACATACATAATATTCTCATAAATGAATTGGCAAGGTACCGTCATAATATTAATCCTTTTAAATAGTTCCCTGAGAGATTCGCGGCGAGATAGATTATAAATGGCTCTGACACCTCTCTTTTGCAAAACAAAGATAGATTAAATGTCAGCAGCCCGACCCCACGGTAAAATGCCGTACGACATAATGCTGTGGAAGTAACTGAAATAGACCAAACGCGCGGTTTCTACATCTGTTAACTGTCTTATCTTTCTAACAGCATAAGCGGCCGAGCTTAGCCGCCCCGCAAGAGATGTTATATGGGGTCCCCATTGTAATTTCTCGTCTAGCGTGATTCCCAGGAAAACTGTTTGATTAATAAATTCCAGTTTTTCTCCATTCAATATGATGTCACATTCGCTACTTCTAACATTAGGTAGTTTTAATCGAATGCATTTGGTTTTTTTTTCATTAAGTACCAAATTATTTACCGTAAACCAATCTCGGACCTGAAGAATAGCGTTATTCACGTCGTCAAGATTTTGTGATCGTCGGTTTATTTTAAAAATCAATGAAATGATGAATGAATGATGTGTCATCTGCAAATAACACCATCTTCGGTTGATTTAGTAGTAATTGGGGTAAATCATTAATGTAAACTAAAAAGAGGAATGGACCCAATATGGAACCCTGAGGAACGCCCATTGCCATTTCAGACCCCAAAATGCATACGTAAGAGTCCCAAACTGCTGTTTAAAGGCTAGAAATCCCAGGTTTACCTAACTGTGAAATGAGTGCAATTTCTATTCAGATTGGAGGTAGCCCTGAGGTTTGAATAAAGGTCTGAACACGTCTTCAGCGTAATCTTGACTTAAACCTAATATATTTTCTTTGGTCCGTGCTTATTTTGCTCCACAGTCTAGGTTTGTTTTTACGCGCCGGTTTTAACACATATACGGGGCTATATTACCCTCATTTTGGAAGCGTTTTCTTGGGTACTAGGCTTATAGTTATAATATTGTTTAAAATTGCTTGCTCGTAATTTTTCTTTTACTTATTTATTTATAAAAACCTAACCTATCATTACAGGGTTTACCCTAATGCGACAGATAAGAACCTTAAACACTAAACTTACAACCACATTAGAAAATTCACAAAAGCATAGAAAAAAAAAAAGTATAATATACAGGGTTATTGGCCAAACACCAACAACCTCTTTAAACTTGAAACATCTTCCGCGTTTTAAAAGAAACTACATCAATATCATTTTCATTTTTTTCTTACTGGAACAGTAGAGGGAAGTCCGTTTCCGTTTTCCATAGTAGATTTTCCTTAGGAGTATGAAAATATATCTTCTGCTGTTCGGGATATAAATAACGGACGCCCTTGGTCTTATTGTTTACTGAGACTGTATTTTATAAACTTTTACAATGAGTAACAGAGACATGGTTTTATGAATACGACACGGTAACGAGTGTAATGTCACTTGAAGAATGCACTGCGCGGGAAAACGGCCGGCATACACGTCAATTTTGACGTTCCTTTTGACACTAACGTTTGACAGCGTCAGATTGGCGAGAAGCAGTGCCAACATCTGCTATCCAGATTTTTTTATTCCGGGTCAATGAAATGATCTTTACATGAAACAGAGTCTTGTTACTTTTATGGACGACTCGCACTTGAACAAAAAATTAAGTATAGCATATATTTTTTTAAATAGCTAGTCTTTCCTAAGACAGTTTACTCGTTATTTTTAAGGGTTCCGATTTCCCTTACTGCTCAGTTAAAAACACTCTGTTTAACTATTGCTTTACCTACAACATCAATCACAGCAAGGCCGTAAGTGTTTACCAAAAGAATAGTGTCACCAAGTTTTAAGGCTCAAACAGGCGCGACATCGCGGGTGCTACAAGAGTTGCGCAGCTGGTTGCGCCAGTTCGCACGCGGCTTTACATAAAAGCGTAAACAAATAAGTATCTATACCTGTCCTTTTTTATAAACCTATAACTATTCTTTTTTAACTCTGTAACACGAAACAGATTTAACCCTACCGTGCTAAATGAAAAAGGATATGTAGGCGAGATAAAAAACGGATCTAAATTACTTTTCCCGGTGGAATTCAAATAAACGAGAGACGCTGCAGTCTGAATGTGGTTAGATTTTGCTACAGCATCCAGAGAACCACAGACCGATGTGCTTTAAACTTTAAACCTGAAACGAGCGAAATGCGAATCGTCCTCGAGGGAAAGATATTTTGTGGAGGAAAACTTGTTTTCTTTGAAACGACATCTAACAGCTGTGAAGCACAGCTTTTACTTGTGTATTTTGTAACTTTAAAAAACGACACTTAAAGAAGCAAGAATACAACGTTAACGTAAACATAAACGAACGTAAGCAAACATGAGACTGACCTGAAAAAATGTCGAATAATAATACAAAATAGGACAAACATTCTGTTATATTTCTTCTAATGTGGTGTAAGAAAAAAGTATTTTTTTTTAAATAGACAACGATAAAGGACTTTAATCTAATCAACCGTCAAGACGGGCGCAGACTCCAAGAGTCGATTGACAGATACGGGATTTTTGACATCGTTTCGCGGAATGAATGAACTGTCAAGGGGTATATAGGAGGGAAAGGGATACCGGGGCTCTTGGCAACAGGCAACTGAAGGAACACGGGTGGGTTTTAGTCAGAAGTCATTTGATGATTTCACACCCTTAAAAAAAAAGGGTGTTTTATAAAATTTGGCAAAAACGGATAACATTCGAGTTCAAAAATTCACGTAAGTAAAATAATATTAAGCCATGTTTTTAACTTTACTTGACACTTACAAACCGAACAAATACAAACACATAAGACCCTCAGCATAACGAAAAATACACTCGTATTCTCTACTCGTAAACACTTTGTGACTGAATAACATAAAATGTTTGACTCCATATCAGCTGCTCCATACAAATTCTCCAGTCTGTCAACTACAGAAACTCTATTATATCCATATTTACCCGTTTACTTAGGTAGAAAAACTTATACAGCATGTATCAGGAAGGTATGGTCCTATACAAAATTTAAATACGTACTCGACCCAAATGTTTGGGGCAGGTGATTATTTTTTCGCGATTACGATGTTGGGCCCATGGAAAAAGTTGTTCAGTTTGATAGTCTATACCACACCCTTAATATGACTATGCCTTTCTGAAAAATGCTGTACATGTATGTCTTCTGTCTAGCCTTTTCCCAACTATGTTGGGGTCGGCTTCCAGTCTAACCGGATGCAGCTGAATACCAGTATTTTGCATGGAGCGACTGCCTATCTGACCTCCACAATCCAGTAACTGGGGGGTAAAGGTAATACGATACCCTTTGGTTAGACTGGTTGTCAGACTTTCGTGCTTCTGACGACTCGTAACGACTGCCAAAGATCCACAAATGACAGCCGGGACCAACGGCTTAACGTGCTTTCCGAGGCACGGAGGAGTCTCGATATGTGAAAATGGTCACCCATCCACGGACCAACCCCGGCAAGCGTAGCTTAACCTGATGGATCGACCCGAGCGGCTGTTATTACTTAGCCACGAGCTCCTCCTCCTGCTGTACATGTATGTATATTGAGAAAAATAAAAGGCTCAAAAACGTTAAGGCAAAAGCTACAGGGTAGCCCGCGAAATTCTAATTTTCTTACGTTTTTTGCAATTTTCAGGTCAGTGTCCAGTTGTACGTATGTTGATTGAAATATGATTCGCGACCGTAAAAAATATGGTTTTACAGAATTAGAATCAGCAATACAACTCTCTAAGTTCATAAAAGTGTATTGAATGACTATTTCATGAAATAATGACATTTGGGAGCTATTCTATTCTAACTTAAGGAGTTGTATTGCTGATAAAACGCAAGAAAATTTAAATTTCGCGTGCTACATAGCACATCCCCATGACGTGCTTTGCCCGGTTATTTTTTTTTAATGTAAGTAGGTACTAGGTACTGCCTGTGTATGCCTTTTCTGTATGTTTTTTCATTTGCATGGCCAAACTCAGTAGAAAATTACAGTCGCAGCTATTACTTATCACGTCCCTAACCGCCATCGCTGGAGATACCCTGGGCATCGGGAATCCCAGGCGGATTCCCAGCCACCATAGGCGCGGGCTTGCGGGCGGAGAGCAATGTGGTAACTCGCCGTCCGACAAGTACCAGGCCCGGGCCCATGGCGCGTCATGTTCCACGCGCGCCTCAAAGAGATGTCAGCACAATTGGCGGGGTCCGCTAGGACCGATGCCTGCCAGGGTTGCGGGTTAGTCCGAAAGGGATACCGGGACCTTGGCAACAGGCAACTGAAGGAACACGGGTGGGTTTTAGTCAGTAAAAGTCTGACACGCCCTTCCGCTCCACCCAGAGCGGGAGAAGTCATTGAATGATTTCCCAGCCTCAAATAAAAAAAAAAGCTATTAGGTACTTATCAAATAATTTGCATTCACATTTTACGTGCACAAAATCTAATGAAGTCACATTATTTTGTATGGAACTAATGGAAAATACTCCAGTTCAATAATTTTATAATAATATAATTGATTTACCTACTTATGCATTCGTAACTGTTTTATATAAGGTAGGTACCAAATAAAACTCCTTGAATACAAAATAGGATTCATTGGCTGAAACTTATTACCGACAGTCAGAAATGTAATTTTCTATTTTCTCCTTTTTATTACAATTCCCTTGAAGTACCTGATAAATTAGTTTGCAGTTTCATACCTGTACTTTTAAAAGTTTGATAATAAATCATGATTTCATGCGAACTTTCGTATAATAAAGGTATACTTTTCACAATAAATTAGATACACAAAAGTTTGCCCGTTTGTTTGTTATGCCTATGTAAAAAAATATATGTACAGGTTCATATTAAATTAGGTGCGAAAGTTCGCAGACGTGATGAGTATCGAATGATCGATATAGGTTTAATCTATTTATGTATAGTCAACATCGACTGAACGGACTGTAAAAAAAGGTTTATTTAAATGTCTTATCTTATTTCAAATAAAGTATACATGGGCACTTATGAAACGTCAGAAAAATTAGACATAGATCACAATAAATGCCACATCAGAACTACGTAACACCAACGCTAGTTACGTCCTCTAGCAAGTTAGATTTATTTATATTTATCTACCCTCACGTACCCAGCAATGTCTTTGTTAAATGTGCTTCACGACAGACCATCTTACTGACACCTCTCAGCACACCCTTACACCGACGAAATAAGGTGTAGAGTTGCTTGTGTGAGGGGTATAAGATGTTGGTAAAGCTTTTGAATGCACCCACGGAGCTATTCAGTGCACTGATGCTGTTTAAATTATTATATCAGACCTGAGACGGAGGGTATTTGTGTGCTCGTCAGATTTTCTGCTTATTTTCTTCCCTGTGAAGGGAGATAACACGATTTTGTTGTTTTTTTTTGTCTTTTCATTGTGAAGCAAGTCAGTCTAATGATATTTCCCAACTCAGACCAACAAAAAAACCTTTTTTTGTTGGTCTGAGTTTCCCATAGACAAAATTGACGACCTTTCAATACAATTTTGGTTCCCCTATTTAACCCCTATATTTAGGGAATGATTAAAAAGAATGCAAAAATGGCAAAATTCCATACAACATTTCAACTTCCAATTTAACGGCTACAGAGGGATGAATTAAAAAATCCTTCATAAAAATAAAAATTGTTAAGTAGATGAGGGTGCACTACAAATCCTTCGGATAAATAAGGATAATGATAAATACAGCCGTGATGTTTGTTATAGGATATTGTGTTTGTTGTCCTAAATGAGGAATAAGAAGTGATAGCAAAAAAATGGGAGCAGAAATCGTATTGTCAATTAATAACCACACGAAAGGGTTTAATTACCAATCTGAAAACTGTCGTAGGTCTAGTGGTTACAAGAGCTACTGCTGAGCATGAAGTTCTAAGTTCGATTTCATTCATTTTCAGATATCCTAACCCCAATGATATTATATTAACAGATATGTTATACACTCACAAAACAACCGAAAAAAGTGTTCCGCGCAGCAGCGGCACACATACCCACGTTTCATTCATTTTACATTTCACTACAAGTAAAAACGTTACAATTGGAATGCTTACGAGTCTTCACGATTGCGCGCTTATAACATATCTGTTAATATAATATCATTGCCTAACCCTAACTACCCTACCCTAACCTACTCAAAAGGACGTTTTTACGTAGTACGCACGGCTACACATCAAGCTATACATTTCCAGTTTATGCTGATATCGCATTGTATAGGATTTCGGAACAATTCGAGGTCAGCTTATACTGGAAATGTATAGCTTGGTGTGTAGCCGTGTGTACTAACGCAAAAACTTCCGTTTGATAGGTACATGTTATCTTAAAAAACCGGCCAAGTACGAGTCGGACTCGCGCACGAAGGGTTCCGTACCATTATCTATAAAAACGGAAAAAAAATCACGTTTGTTGTATGGGAGCCCCATACAACAAACGTGTTTTTGTTGCCGTTTTTAATTATTTATTTTATTGTTTTTTAGTATTTTTGTTATAGCGGCAACAGAAATATCTGTGAAAATTTCAACTGTCTGACTATCACGGTTCATGAGATACAGCCTGGTGACAAACGGACAGATAGACAGACAGACGGACGGACAGCGGAGTCTTAGTAATAGGGTCCCGTTTTACCTTTTGGGTACGGAACCCTAAAAAGTATCTTTTGTAAGATCTAACAAGGTTCCCAACAAAGGCGATGTCAGCTGTAATAAAAGTAAGGCAACAATATCTGTCAACAATGCCTCGGGACGTACAGAATGAGGCGCACGACGACATCCTATTTGGGTTTCTGATGAAAATTAGAATAGGTATGAAAAGGTACGTCGGTAGGAATGAAATGGTTGTCCCTTAGAATTTTTACCCAGTTACAATATAACCCTATTATATATAAAATTTTTTTACAACAAAAAAACAACCGACTTCAAAAAAAACACTAAATAAAAAGTGATAAAAATAACTTTAATTTCGGAAGTCGGTGTCTTTGCTTTTTAATTTTCGTTTTTTGCCAGCTATAAGATTGTATATTTCCACTTTAAAATAATAATACAATATCTATAATTTAATATTATCACTATAAAAATAATGGTTTGCAGTATAACTGTGTCGAAAACCAACTATGAAACCAGTTAGTTTCTAATTAATCTAATTCAAATTTTCGCGAAAACCCTAGGGATATTGCGAAAACCTGGATAATTCGAAAATGGTGAAAAAAATTCAGTGAGCGACTTGGAAGTAGCGCTCGCCGGCTACTGCCGCAGCACCGCTCGCTTCGCTAACTCGGTTCGCGGTTAGTCACAGTTCTAACCTAACCTAACCACAGATATTATAATACTACGACCTAACCTAGTTCAAAATGACGAATCATACGATGTGCCGCAAAAATGTTTTCACCATTGTCTAATTATCGAGTCATTCAATTAATTTTAAAGCTAAGCATATTTATAATAGAAGCCATTATTTTTATCTGTTCATTCAATTAATTTTAAAGCTAAAAATTTTAAAGTGTGTGTCTTTATTATTCGTTTTTATATTCCCGCTTTATAACTGTTTTCAGTTTTTTTTAGTGGCAAATAAAAATCCTTGCCAGGTACATTTGAGGACGGCTTTTAGTACCGTTAATACTTACAAACTTTTACCGATTAAAGCGTAGCGTGCAAATTAGAGAGGGCCGTGGCGCGTTGAAAAAAAACCTCCAGGTACATTATCGACCATATCTACACTACAGGCGAGGCGCGCCGCGCTTTTTTTATCGGATTGCGATGCGCTGCGGTCCTATAAGGCTATGATATGCACCAGCCCTAAAACCGTGTACAGTCTATCGGCTATTCTCACAAATAGGTATAGAGACGGTCCGTAATGTCCAATCCCCTCCACATAGAAGTATTCCATGAAACACAATGTTTCGTTACAAAGGACTTAAAAAAAATCTGCCGTTATGCGTGGGATTCGTAACATGTACAATAATTGGATTCCGTGCCGAGCCCACATTATCTTTATCAAAAATTATGTCTCCATAGTCCTACATCATGAATGTATATAAAAATACTGATATGAGTTTTCATGTTGATGAAAATGATAATATCGTGTAATGAATTATAATAATGGTAAAATAGTGTCTTTATTATTGTCGATTGAATGGCTGGGTATTATTGTTTATCATCAATACAAGATCTACTAAGTATCTGCCTGTTTAATATACAGGGATTAAAAGGATGACAATATACCTAAATGGAAGTTGCACACTAAAAATATTTGAATCTAGACGCCCCTCCAAAAGGTAGTTTCGTATGGAGAAGAATGGGAAAGAAACTCTACCGTTACTCAAAGAAGAAAAGAAGGATGAAACAGAAAAAAAAGTTAAATTGTTTATTCTGCACAACATTACAAAACGAAAAATGACATTATAATACTTAGTACAAATTAGCCAAAAGCCTCATAATCAAAAACTTATAAAATGCTTGATGCCTGGGCCAGAGGCCAACGACAATTTAGTCTGTGGTTGCGTAATATGGTGGGACATTAATAAATGAAAACAAACAGTTTTATTAACATTACCATATTTTTAGCAAATAAATGATATTTCTATTTAAAACAATCACAACTTAAAAGCAAAATTAAAATATTGTTAGTTCCGGCAACTTGGTAATAGGTAAAAAGTTAAACCGCTATTCTATTAATATGAAGGTTCAGTTACAGAAATATTATTAAATGTCGTTCCCAGAAATTGTTCCAATTTGTGTCTGACGGAGCACTGGGATGCCTCTCAAATGTGCTTGTTCATAAATTAATTAATGTTTTCAGTAATAACCGGAATAATGTATGGAAATCGCGTCAGGCTTATTTTCACAATATGAGAATATTTGTGTAAGCAAACAATTATTTTGAACTTGCGGCCAACCAAATGAAACACAATGTTTTAATAGCATAATAGTTATTATAATTTAAAATAAAGATATACATTTAATCGAACCTTTAATAATTGAACAAGCACTATGATAAAATGACTGCACCCCTTTTTGTGAACCTCAAATAATTGTTTTTTTGGGATCCTAAAAATACTAAATAGTCAAGTAACTGCGACTAACTTGGATGTAGCGCTCGCTCGGCTCGCGCGTAGTTGGTCACAGTTCTAACTAAGGTAACACCGGCCAAATGGGTTAGCCATTTGGCCGGTGTTACCTTAGTTACGACCAATTGTGAGAAAAGGCCAGAAAGTTAAAAAGAGGCTCTATTATTAGAGGTTCATTAATTTAAAAAAGTGTCCATTAGTAGTAGGTCAAGTTTTTAGAGCATCAGTCATATTTCCTTTAATATTTCCTGGAAGCCGACCACAACATAGTTGGGAAAAGGCTAGGCAGATTGAAGTCATATTTCCGTTAAAAAATCTAGTGAAAAAAAAGTTGCAAAAAAGTAAAAGTTAGAAAAAGTTATTATTGCAGGCATTTTCGATTCTTCCACCTTTAGTTCCTGAAAAAAAATTATAAAAATTAAGGTAAAAGCTTCAAAAAGGGCGCACTTCGTCCGTCCCGTACAACGAGGGTATTCGAAAACTTTTATGACGAATGACACTTGATGAGAGGCCCCTAAGGTCACTCCAAGACCCTGCGTACTTAGCTTTTGTTCCAATTCTTTGTAAAAAGATAATTATTTCGCGTTGTTTAATTAAAAAATTATGTTTTGCGATGTTAATAATTGTTCATCGTTTTACGAAGATTATTCTTGAACTTAAAATATTAATGTAAATAAGATTTTATTTTTTAGATTTTTAATTAATGAATAGTTAGGCAAAGATTTAAATCGTTAGATTCGCCCAGCGCGTCGAAAGATGGTCGCGTTTCAGTTTTTTTTTGACACCTCTGACACACACAAGGTCGCAGTCGTCATGGAAACGCAATAAACAGAATGTATGAGCTTACTCTTCTCAGCTTCTCAGTGTGGATACTTTTTACGCGACATAAAGTACGGTGAGGGCAAATCTAATCCAAATAGTCAGCAGTTTTATCAAATAGACATGAAATTCGTTTCACGCGTGTCAAACGCAACGCTTACGTGACGTTAACGTTTAATTTAACCCTCTTTTAACACTTTGGGAATTATAAGGTTTGATTAATTGGCTATGTCGATCTATATATCTGTCATACTCATTTGCTGAACTACTTACGTGACTAGACATACTCCCCAAAGGGGTTGACTAGACATAGGTGTACCCATTATAAAATGAATGCACACAGTTTAATAGACACACCTTATACAAGAACTAAGCGATTCTCTTGTAATAAGAACGAACATAAATTAAAAAAAAAATGCACGCACACCCAACACGGAACCTCTTCCTTTTTTAAGACGGTCAATGGAATCGACCATAAGTTTCAACCTCCATTTTAACAAGAAAAACTAAACCTAGAACTACATTAATGGGAAAAATATCTGATAAAAAGTGTACAACAAGCAAAAATATCTGCAAAAAAATAAAGTGTACAACAGTCTACACACATTAATACCCTTTCTATAAATTTTCATATTGTACTCATAGCATTTTCAGATTGACAAAGCCCACTTCAGCCTTAATCCGTTGAACCGTCGTAATCCGATTTTTGCTATGCCGGGCAAGCTATGAATTTAATATTACGTACAAGTACAATGAATTTATGAACATAATAGGACTTATTTAAATATTTATATTTTTTGTATTGCTTCAGAAATTTATTTTAAAGGGTTTGTGAGTAACCGTCTTACGAACGTGAATCGAATCTATTTTTGCTCGAATATATTTTTAAACTCTGTCGCAAAAATAATGGTGGGAAAAGCTTGAATTATTTTTTGTGCACTTAGATTTATTTTATTTTTTGTCTGAAAATCGTTTAAGTATTTTTTTAATTTATCCATTCAAACAAACATACAAAAAATCTAATATTTTTTAAGTAATAGTTTAGATTTAGAAGAAGGGGGATGGATATTGTTTTACTCTAAAACGAAGGGTAGGCTTAGATGGTTTCGTCATATTGAGAATATGAATGAAAGTCGATTAACAAAAGGTATTTAGGCAGATGTGAGTGGAAACGCCGGGACGCTCTAGACTCGCAACAATCTAAGAAGTCCGTTTTAACAGCTATAAAAATCCTTTGTGTAGCGATGAAAAAAAGAATTGTTTTCTTATGAACTGATTCTCGAGATATATCGATTAAACGATGATACTTAGAGAGTTTGTAACCGACGACTTATCTACATTGCTTAAAACTGATTCTCAAGGCATAACGTTTTATTACAAGTACGAGAACGAAACGTCATAACGGACTTCTTAGATTGACGCGAGTGTAGAAGGACATAATAATATATAAGAGTGATCATAATAATTATGGTGATGTTCTTCAGAAAAGTCAGGTGGGTAGTACTCGCAACCGGCGTGCGTGTGTGTCCAGATGTATGAACGTAAACAAAGCAAAAGGTTTAAAACCAATTAAATTAAAACACAAAAATTACGTTAATTACAAATTTTATTATATGATAGATACATGGTGATGATGCCCATATATTTACAACGCACACCAAAGGCGGACCACACCGAATGTTTGAGGCCAGTTACGGCTGTAATGTGGCTTTAAAGAAAAAATTATAGATTTCCTTATATTCGCTGCAGCTAAACTCTCTAAGGACAAATTTTCAAACACCAGGAACCCATTATCCCTTGTAAAATATTACCTAGAAAATCGCAAAAGGTACTAGCTATACATTCACGTAATCCGTCTGAACTTTTCTAAACGAAACGACGGTAGCTGGAAAAGAAATACACGACCAGGTGGAGTTAGTTTTAAAAGGCTCTGAAGGTTACAGGAACATGTGAAGGTACACACGTGACCACTCTGTACCAAACTTTAACATGAGTCGGCGAGGAAATTGCTTATTCTGCCCCCGATAGAAAAAAAGACGCATCTAACAGTTTTTCCAGATTTGAGCTATATACATTGCCGGAATCAGAAAAAAAAGGCGCATCTGCTTGTATTTTTAATATTTTTCTATCTTCCTCCAGTGCGGTTTTAGCACAACAAAATAGGGCGCTTCTGTTCATTTTTTACACCCGATTGAAGATGAAAAGACGGATTTATGTGTAACTTAATTAAAAAGTCATTTATGTAGATAAGGTCCTTATACTTTATAGTTTTTTTTTTGTCAGTAATATAAGCATTTGAAATTTAAAGGACGCATCTGCCCAGATGCGTCCTTTCAATTTCAAACGCTTCCTTGCGAAATGAAGAAAAATATTACATTATACTTGATTGAGTAGACGTAAATATCTATTTACGTCTATTCAATTAAGTATGTAATACTTTTCTTAATTTTTTATGCTAAGATAAAACTGTTTTTTCGTTATTTTTTATTATAAAAATTAATAAATTCATATTATATATTAAACCAAGTTAAAGCCTATTATAGTGGGCATTATTTTCAACTTTTAGTATGTAAATATTTTAATTTACTCGAAGACAGCAAACGATTTCCCGTTTCATTCATTAAAACATTTATTTATCCGTTTTTACTTTTTGTTAGATACGTCTTTTTAACTATCGGGGGCAGTATTATTGTTACACCTGGAGTACCTATTACTGTATTCGTTTTAGACGTTCATACATACAGGGTGTAAGGCTAAACACTCTTGTCATTTAAACCATGGGTGGTTGACTTAAACATAAAAATAAATGACCGAACACAACAAAAAAAATACGTTATTTTGATTAAAAGATTTTTAAAAGTTTCTATCCGACACCGTGCTCGCTAGCGAAACAGCTGACTGACTGAGGGAGGGGTCGCGCTCGCGGCCGGTCAGGTCACATCCCACACCTCCCTTCCTAGCGCATAGGGCAACGGACTTGCGTCTCTTGTGGTAAAATGTAGATTTAAAAAAAAGAAAAAAAAGTTGTAATTTTCCATTGATTTTACGTTCTATAAATGACACCAAACCACTGGTTTTAAGGATAACGGTGTTTACCCTAACACCCTGTATATATAAACGCACGCCTAGTTCCCTTGGGGGTAGGCAGAAACTGTAGAACGCTACCTATTTCGATCCTTACGTAGGTAAAATATAAATTATCTGCTCGATCCGGAACTGATTTGGAGGTGGTGAAGCAAATCGATAAAATTACAAACACAAAACCTGTAATCAGGCACTTGGCGAACCTGCCAGGGTTGCGGGAAAGTCCGAAAGGGATACCGGGACCTTGGCAACAGGCAACTGAAGGAACACAGGTGGGTTTTAGTCAGTAAAAGTCTGACACGCCCTTCCGCTCCGCCCAGAGCGGGAGAAGTCATTAGATGACTTCCAACCCTCAAAAAAAAAAATGCACTTGGCGAAAATATATAAATAATAAATACTTTAACTCGTTCTTTTTCCAAAGCTTAATTTTATTATTCCCAAGTTTCAGCTGCATCCGGTTTGACTTTAAAGCCGACCCCAAAATAGTTGGGAAAAGGCTAAGTATAGTCACGGACTTTAATTGATAAGCCACCTTCAAACTTTTCAATTTTGCAGTTTCATACATTCACGAGATTACACGATTAAACACGAACTCAAATCGCACGCTCGTAAACAAGATGACAAATAAATTACTTTTAATCGGAAATATCCATAGAGGTTGACTTTATTAGTTAACCTCTATGGATATTTCCGATTAAAAATAATTTATTTGTCATCTTGTTTACTTTCATACATTCACGAGCTTACACGATTAAACACGAACTCAAATCGCCAGCTCGTAAACAAGATGACAAATAAATTACTTTTAATCGGAAATATCCATAGAGGTTGACTAATAAGTTCTCAATGATAAAAATAAATACAATGTTGCATTAAGTTTATCCAATCTATTTGATACCGACCTCCTTTGAATCATAGCTCATTAACTCGATAATTATGAAAACATAACTGAAGACAGTGACAGTTGAAATATCAAGATGACAAATAAATTACTTTTAATCGGAAATATCCATAGAGGTTGACTAATAAGTTCTCAATGATAAAAATAAATACAATGTTGCGTTAAGTTTATCCAATCTATTTGATACCGACCTCCTTTGAATCATAGCTCATTAACCTCTATAATTATGAAAACATAACTGAAGACAGTGACAGTTGAAATATCGATGTCAGAGAATTTCTCCGTACGCTAACGTTACTATGCAGTAGTAACCTAGCAACAATTGTTTATCGTTGCTAGGTTACTGTTGCTAGACCTGCAATTGGTTGACTTTGAGTAGTCACTGCTGTCAAGTTAGCCAACCGGTAAAGATATGAAATATAATTTTCTTCTTCTAATACGAAGACATATATATGACTTTGCGTGTCGGGAACCGAATAAACCCGATTTGCATTACACGGCTAAAATGCGAACAGTACCAGGTGGCTCATCAATTAAAGTCCGTGACTGTACATTGTGATGGTTGCTTAATTATTCAAAATGGCGTTTTCTTCTACACACAATTCAAACTTCAGATGCGCATAAAGTCAATGCCCTTCCCAAATCAATCTGTCTCAGACCTTATCTTAAACCCGATACTTCTCCCACCACGATTAACTAAATCTTTAACAAAAACCCAGCCATCTAGTTGACGAATAACAACGGTTATTCAAAGTCAACCTTCTAAAAAAGTCCGGGAAACTTCTCACTAAGGGAATAATAAAGTTTACTCGTTAAATTGAAAACTTGGTGGCTTCGTCAATTCAAATTCAGAATTGAATTATAAGAGCTTCTCTTGTTTATTAAGATAAGTTTTTGGAGGTATATACTTACATAATACTGGCCACACACGTAACGATTTATTTGTGCAAAATGCTTGCGCAGATAAATGGAGGAGCTCGTGGCTAAGTAATAACAGCCGCACGGGTCGTCCATCAGGTTAAGCTACGCTTGCCGGGGTTGGTCTGTGGATGGGTGACCATCTTTACATACCGAGACTCCTCCGTGCATCGGAAAGCACGTTAAACCGTAGGTCCCGGCTGTCATTTGTAGATCTTTGACAGTCGTTACGGGTCGTCAGAAGCCCGAAAGTGACAACCAGTCTTACCAAGGGGTATCGTGTTACCCAGTAACTGGGTTGTGGAGGTCAGATAGGCAGCCGCTCCATTTAAAATACTGGTATTCACCTGCATCCGGTTAGACTGGAAGCTGACCCCAATATTGTTGGGAAAAGGCTAGGCAGATGATGGTTTGCGCAAATAAATCTTTATATGTGTTGCTAGATTTTTGCGCTAACTTCCAACACACGCCACGTGCCTAAATTTGCGCAAGTAAATCGTTTTGTGTTATTGAATATATACCATTATTCATTTTTGCATACGTAAGGGTAAGGAGTTTTGTTTTTTTTTTATTGTATATTGGAAATGCTTAATCTCTCTGTTGCAATCTGTAGCTATTTAAAATAATAATATAAAATAAAAACCTTTTACTTCAGATTTAAAAAAAAAACAATAGATTGTTAGTACGTGAAAAACTTATGTTATTACCTAGCCTAGTGTTATTAGTTAAAATATAATAACTCATAATTAATTACATCTTCGTATTTTTTTTACAAAAGTATGGCAGAAAATTGCTTTCTAATTGCATTAGTAGCGTAATATTGTTAGAAAATTCAAAGACCTGAAATTAAACGTTCTAAGAATATTTCATACTCAGTGGAAAATATCTGAATGTTTTCCCCGAATCGTATTACTGCGAGCATATTTGAAACACGCTTTCACGGTATTATCCTGAAAGCAAATCTTTGTTTCCGATCTTATGAGCACCGTATAAAATAGTGTTGGCCTTAAAACGTCAAGATATTTTTCTATCCTCTCGTGCCGAAACCAGAATTTGACTTTATTTTTCCATTGGGTGGAAATAAATTACCTAAATATTTTTTTGTAGAAAATAAAACTTTGCGAAGTTGGTAAATGATTCCAAAATCCTTTGTAAATAGATTGATACTTTACCTTTGAAACATCAGAGGCTATAGACAAAATCCCTTTTCTGTAAGCGTTAACGCCAACGGAAAGATCAAATTGTATGGAGTTGACATTATCTTTAGAGATGTCACGTGACTGCTGCTGTCACCTCCATACAATTTGATCTTTCCATTGGCGTTAACGCTTACAGAAAAGGGATTTTGTCTAGGCCCCCTGGTTCGTCTGACTTCTTCATCAAGAGCCTATAGTAATCAACCTATTCGATAAATCGATACTCGTTTGCATGTGGAACAGCTTCCACGTATCAACTCGTGAATGGGCACGTCCGTATTGGCGTGAACTCAAACGGCCTTTGAAATTTCAGATTCGGACAACTTTAGGCCGAAACCGAAATTCAGGCCGAGTAATTGGATTCTCGGTTCTCCCACACTAGTTTGAGCGAAGTACCGCAGGCAATAAATGCAGCAAACCTTTTAACTGTATCCCTTATTGTTACCAACATTATAGCTAAGCATTTGAAGAGTTTCATTAACTTTGAGTTTGACTGCTTCCTTGTTGGTTTTTCTAAATTGTGTTTGGGTAACTGTTGTTATTGTTTTTTGTTTTTTTTTGGTTGATTAGGAAAGTAACCTTATACCTAAGTGATGGCCATTATAATCTAGCAAAGAAGGAAAAATTCAAAATGTCAACCCAGCTTCCAAATATCTTGTATAATAAAAAAGTGGTACTCTTTAATATACAGAGTGTTTGGAAGCTGGGTTCCAAACACCCTGCTACAGCAGCTGGACTGGCTCGGTGCAAACCCATATGGGGGTAATAGTTGACCCCATTTAGAGCATTTGGAGCCATACACGTCTTAGACGAAGTAAGTTTATTTTTAACTAAGAAAAAGAAAACTTAAAAAAAAGCCTTTTTTTTCAAATTTTAAGAGTCATTACGACTTCAAAAGTGTCCAGTATTTTTAACAATAACACAGATTCTTAATGTTGTACTCTTACTTTTTCTTTATTATTTAATCTACATCGTTCATGCTGTTATCATGGTTCTCTAGCCCTCATCTCAATTTATTTCTGGCCACCGCGGTATGTCATCGGCTTCCATACTTCTCAATAAGCCGTCATCTCAGTAGTCACTCCCTTTGTAGCCATAATGTTATCACCTACCACACAGTCCATCCATCCTTTCTTTAGTCTTAAATTACTCTTCTAGCCATTCACATGTTGGGGTCGTCTTCCAGTCTAAGCATATGTCGCTGAACGTCATTTTCGTTTTATCAGTTAATATACAACCTGTAACGGAATAAACGCAAGAGCTCATACACCCCAATTAGAATATTAAATTATAAGACTAAAATAATATCTGTAATTTAATTTAATTAAACGACACCTAGTTTTTTTTTTACAAAATAGACTTCCTGACTAAACATGAAACATAGGATAGCTATGAGCGTATTACAAATTTGTTTATGCATTTGAATAGGCTTTATTCCTTTGAGATAAGGCTTAAATTTCCTTAAATAAAATATCTTATTACCTTGGTAAGACGCGGTGATTCTAATTTCAGTTAAAGAAAAGATTTTTTTCATGAAAAATTAACACATATAAATAATGATGGAAATCGATTCAGAAGCCGATTCTGAGCAAACTACTTTCAGGTCTTGCGCTTATTCTGTTACATGTTGTATATATATAATATAGATAATAATAATTTAATTAGTAGTTTCTATTTCCTTGTAAGTAACGTTTTTATTTTAAGGAAAACAAGCTAATTTTGAAAGGAATTGCTTCACAATACCCAGCTCATTCCACCTGACACGTGCTGTCTAATTTATGTTCCCTTTTTAGGTCACAAACAGAGCTGTGTAATCTTAGACTGCAGATACTGTTGGAGAAACTAGTTTTCAGGGAAACTGTTTTCATTTGTATCAATATATCTAGGAAGTGGAGACTCTAGGTGAGCTGCTTTTTTTAGTTTTAACTTTAGAAAGAAAATTGGTCCATTAGTGAGATGTTTTACAAATATCGCACTAGGGAGCGGTATTTTTAAAATTTTATTAAGGTAGTAAACCATTTTAGAGGAAATTAGGAACGAGAAACCTCTACGAAAAAAAAAAACACTGTAATGTTAATGTAGTGTAATGTTTTTTTTAATCTTTATTAAGGAGCTTTGTCACAGTACAGAGGACACACTTTGTACACAGTTATAGCCTCGTCCGACATAGGCTTAGCTAAAACACTATTTAAAGTACCAATTCCAAACATACTTTGGGCAACATGGTAAACACAAATTATTTTTGGTCTTTCATTGTTTTATGAATTGCTACGACTATTTGTGTAACGGTTGTCAGTCACAAAATTCGGCATTATATATTTCTTTGATCTAAATTAGGTTTTGTCCAACTTCGTCACACAATTATTATTTGAGTAAAAACAAAAAGTAATCAAGTTACAACAACTTTGACACTTTTCGGTAACAGTTGAAAATATTTTATTATTGTCGTAAACATAAAGCTCAAAGAACATGAAAGTAAACAAGTGTGCTAACGCTTTTTATATGGATCAAAGAAAAAGTCCCAAAACGATGTTAGGCCAATCATAAAACACGATTTTGTAATGGAATGGTGGACTCGAAAGCGTTTTGTTAGTCGTACGTAGTACGCATTTAATACGAAACAAAAATATAAAATTTTCAAGGCGCCTTATTTTGTTTTTTTAAAGTTAGCAACCCTGCGCTCCATAACTCAAGTAGCAGATGTTGGAGAAAAAACAGCTAGGCTGAAGTGGAAGTGGGCTGGCCACGTCACACGAATACCTACCGGATAGGGGCAAAGATCGTCACTCACTGGACGCCTGAAGGAGGACATCGCCGTCGAGGTAGACCGCGAAGGTGGTGTGAAGATGTAATCATGTTTGCGAGATGGCATAAAATAGAGAGCTTTGGAAGGAAAAAGGGGAGGCCTTTGCCCAGCAGTAGGACACAATATAGGCTAAAAAAAAAAGTTAGTAACGTACAAACTTAATTATTTTCCTAATTCAATTGCATACTCAAAAGCAATCAGGTTAAGCTGCGCTTGCCGCGGTCGTTCTGTGGATGGGATCTTTACATAACGCGACCCTCCGTGCCTTGAAAAGCAAGTCAAGCCGTTGCTGCCGGCTGTCATTCTTCGATCTTGGACAGTCGTTACGGGTCGTCGAAATTCCGAAACTCTGACAAGCAGTCTTACCAAGGGGAATATTACCCAGTAATTGGGTTGTGGAGGTCAGATAGGCTTCATGTAAACTATTACTGGTAACTGGTAATCAGCTGCATCCGGTTAGACTGGAAGCTGACCCCAACATTTGGTAAATAATGAATAGGCAGATAATGAATTCAACTGAAATTCTAAGAAATAAAAACTACTGTTGCAATTTTATATTAATCCAGTAGAAAACGCAATTCGAAATTTTAAACCACACACGACATTATTTCGTCCAATCACAAGTAATTTGGTTTACAAAATGAAATGTCAAACACACTGAAACCAATGAAATTGCATTTCATGCTCCGAGACAAGCGTGATTGGTTTATTTGCAATTATCTGCTTTTAAAGCCTATTTTGAATTTGAATGTGCATTTTTACATCCACATACACGTCAAGACTTCACAAGGAAGTAAAATAAATGTATGAAAATACAGCATGTTATCTAACGAAGGGCGTTCCCGTTGTTTAACCCGCAATAGTATAGCATCAATACATGCTAAAAAAAATATAACCACTTTTTTATTTCTAAAAGTCGTTAGTGAAATATTCACAAAACTATTAAATTGATCCGTAAAAAAACACTCTGTACACGCACACTTGTAGGATTTCAACGTAGAAAGACACACAGATGTTCGTGTACAGAGTGTTTTTTATTTCACAGTCTGTGTACTACTATGGACGCTAAATAATATTATAATATATAATATAATAAATAAAAAATAGTAAAAACAAAATATATTGTACGGTGGTACGGGATCTTTTGTGTGACCAACTCGCACTTGGCCGCTTTTATTAAGTGCCATTTCGGCACAAAACCTTTGATACTTCAGTATAGTTTAGTGGTGTATCTGTGAGATGTACAAAATGTCTCGAGCCTCGAGATACTGACTTTTATTGATGTAATATAAAGGTCTCCAGACTCCGCTGTTTCCTGATTTATGTCAAGTGACGATTTGGTTTATTAACGCTGACTTTTTCTCAGAAAATTGTATCGGCCGCTATGTTGTATGGATTCTGATAATAAACAAAGCCTTAATACTTTTCTAATTTACTTTAATTGAATTACGAACTATATTGACTTTAAAATTACTTTTATAAATTGTTTTATTTAATTTTTACGACTTTGGAACTAATATGAGCCTACCAAAAGAACAGATTACGCTTGCCTAAGATAACATACCTACATAAACTTACGAGAGCAGTGGTGGCCCAGTGGTAACGGCCGCGACTTACGAGTTGTAGGTCGTAGGTTCGAACCCCGACAGGCGCTTTACTTTGTGTAAATAATTTCATCACCACTGCTCTCAAAACGGTGAAGGAAAACATCGTGAGGAAACCGGCATGTTTTAGAACCAAAAATTCGAAGACTTGTGACATCTACCAACCCGCACTGGGCCCGCGTGGTGGATTACGGCCCACTCCCTCTCATAGAGAGGAGGCCTGTGTCCCAGCAGTGGGAACATTATAGGCTGATTATGTATAAACTTACGCCTTCTTCCCATGGGGGTAGGCAAAAACTACATAACGCCACCTGCTACGATCCTTACATACTTAAACAACTTTACATACGTAAAAATCGAATAAAATCATAGTCTCGAACGTGATTTAATTTTTGTGCAACATTTACTTTAGCCCACTTACAAATTCTGCTGACGGAAAATAATAATTATATGTTTAACTAGGTTATAAAGGGCAAGAAACTATTTTACGCACACTAAATAAGAAATTACGTATTTAAGACTTTTTATTGTTCTTTTTATTTTTAAGGTAAATAGTAAGTATATAAGTAAACTAGGTATATAAGAATAAATTAGATAATTACATTTTGTCATTATTTCAAGACTTTTAATGTTAAATATTGTTAAGAATGTTTATTGTCCTTATAATTACCATAAGTTTGAACTCATGCCGCCTGTGATACAGGTTTATCCTAGTACAGGCATCTAACATTATAATACCTTTGTAAATTATTTCTAAGATTTTATGTTAATACTTTACCAATTTTATACTTAATAAAATATATTCTATTCTATTCTATACTCCTCTTGCTTGATGAACTGGTCATGCACGCTCGCCGGTTGCGGGTACTACGCACCTGACGTTTCTGAAGAACATCACCGATAAGGTCGCATAATAATTATGTCCTCGTAGGGTGGCCCTCCTGGCGTATCCACTCACATCTCCCTTGTAAATACTCTTTGTTGTTAGTCACCTTACAATCATCCTCTCAATATGACCAAACTCTAAGCCTAAAGTGGTTGATAGACGTGCGTACTTGAAGTATGCGGTCTTTAAGTTCGCGACCTTACTCGGCTCGCCGTCGGTGACACACGTGAAGCTTGCTCAATATTTCATTGTCAAATTGGCTCGCGGCTCGCGGCGATGACAGACGGGCGAGTAAGCTCGCCGAGCCATAAGTACGCGTACTCTCTCGCACGTCTATAACCCCTTTATGAGAAGTTAAAAACCAGAAAACCAATTACTGTTGTATCGATAAAGAAAAGCGACTCTATTAATAACAATATTATCGATACCCAAGCACAGTTTTATGAAATTTATAGGTAATTAGGACGAGGCTCAGTGCACTCCTCGGTAATCGAATCATTTTGTTACGTGCGTCGGCTTGCCATAGCCGATAAAATTGGTTTACTGGTTGACTAGCTTCTACCGTGCGACTTTGTCCGCATGAACATAAAATATCTTATGACACTCTACAATCTACTACAGCTACTGTTCAATCGCAGTGACAACCGTAGTCGGTGACTAGTCTTGGTTTTTATTGTCTTTTAATCAATCGCCTCGTCGTCTCCCTGCCCTTGTCCATGTTTCTTGTAATCGGCGCAACACGTTTTCTTCTTCCATTCTCCCCTGTCAACCATCACTCTATCATTCACTCCCTTCGTTATCACATCATTCCTCACACAATCCATCCATATTTTCTTTGGCCTTCCTCTCCCTCTCCATCCATCAATATTATTCACCACTCTTTTAGTCACATTCGTTTCCTCGCTCCTCATCACATGCCCATACCAAGCCAAACGATTTCCTTTCAAATTGTCTGTCTCCGGCGACACTATCAAGCTTCCCCTTATCTCATTTCTTACTTTATCTATTCTCGGCACTCCACACATCCATCTCAACATTATTTTTATCAATCACCTCTGGGGACCAAAAAAAAATCATTGAAGATTGAAAACCTTATATGTACATTTTAGATTATACTTGACAAACACAGCCCTACATAGTAAAAATACTGAAAAAGATGTACATTTTAGATTATACTTGACAAACACAGCCCTACATAGTAAAAATACTGAAAAAGAATTTAATTAAACATTTTTACTTTGAGAAAACATTTTTTGTTTCGAAGGAATTACTTTGCAAAGTAAAGAAAAGGCCTAATCTTGCCTAAGGCCATACATTCTTTGCTGTAAGTATGTTCTTAGTAAACACAGGTAATTGGGATCTTTGTTTGAATAAAAGTATCATTTGGCTTATGTCACAGCATAATAAAGTAACAATATTATGTCTCGGCAGTGACCTTGAAATGCGGCCGCTCGGTAGATATATTCCGCGTCCGTGCGTTACTGCCGCGCATTCGATACTTGCGTACTGATATTTCGAAGCGCGTCCTTGTGGCCATTTTCTATGAAGACTTAGTACTGTTACTTATTTATACTGTGGTTATGTACCTACTGTAGGGTTTCTTTTGTAATTATAGTAATGGAAAAGAAATGTTATTTTTGTGTGTTTTTAATTTGTGAAATGTTAGCCTTTGCTCTTTGCTAACATCTTAGTCTAATTCCCACGTTTTTATTTTAAGTGAAAGTAAAGTTGTTATTTTTATTGTTCAGCTCGGAATAGTTTTAGACATTCATGAGCTTTGTATTTCTTTGTAATAATGACAGTTCATTTTGTTCAAAATTCCAACCTCGACTCTCAGAACTAAAGAAACCAAATATGGTAGGTACTGTTAATCTGTAAACAATATAAGTAGGTACTTAGGATTAAGGGTCATCGTGTAAACCAGTAACTTTGTTGTGGGGGTCAGATAAGCAGTGGCTCCATGTAAAATACTGGTTTTCAGCAGCAACCGTTTAGACTGGCAACTGACGCCAAAATATGGAAAAAGGCTTGGCAGCTGACGATGATGATGACGTAGAGAATATCATTATAGGTCATAGAAAAACAAATAAATATTTTTTACTTGATATTACTTATGTTCAATAAACAATATACCGCGATTTCGTTTTTTTCCAGAAAACAGCTTGTCAGACACTCGCAGAAGAGGTAAAACAGTCCTAAATCTTGAATACTCCACGCAAAAAACTCCATCGACTTACTTAGACAAAACACATAAAACAGGAACACTTTATAAAGAAATGTATGCGAAGACACAGACTCTTCCCTAACTTTCACCATTTGTCATTCATGAGTAAATCGGAAATTTCTGTTCAGTTTCGGAAATATTAGACATTCCTCCGTGGTCGATCCGACGACAGACGCACTTGCTTGTATTCCTCTAAGTACATCCTGTTAAAGTAAAATTTCAAATTTCGTGAGGTACCTCTCGAAATATCTGCACCTATACCACGATGTATTAATGCCACCATTTTTCCAGTGTTAGTGAGAGACGGAGCTATACAAGACCGCTAGCTTCAACCTTTTTTCGCAGTGGAATAATGATGGCATTAATACTTCATAGTCAGCCCCCTGTTCCGTTCCTATTTTCGAGAATATTATGTTTCACAGCTCTCTGTAGGTATGGCAATGCTTAGCCTCTGGCCAAGGTAAAAGCCAGCCCTTAGGTCACGGGAAGTGTCAACCAGCCGTTTGGTGATAGATTTAGATAGAATACTAGCTGCGCCCCGCGGCTTCACCCGCGTAAGTCTCGATCCCGTGGGAATATCGGGATATAAAGTATCCTATGTGTTAATCCAGGTTATAAACTATCTGTTTGCCCAATTTCATCCATATCCATTCAGTAGTTTTTACGTGAAAGAGTAACAAACATCCATGCATCCATCCATCCATACTTACAAAATTTCGCGTTTATAATATTAAGTAAGATTAGATGCTTTATTGCGCTCAGTTGTTGTTTTTTATGTGATAAGGACATTAATATAAATAGCTAAATGCTAACAAGCATAAAAGTAGTATTTTTTATTTCTTCCAAAACTTCAATTTCTACACCTTCTGTCTACTACATATTTCTATTATTACTGTTCTTAGCCTTAAATGGTCTTTTACGACATCTGGAAAATTCTAGGTCTGAAACTGTCCTAGTTTCATTAACTGTATCCCTAATTAGTGGGAACAAAATCCATCGCTTAAACTAGAGATATTCTCGAAACTGAATCTATCCGGAAGTTAAAGTTCCTGCATCGAAGATACCACATCTACGTATATTCTAATAATCTCTATAACCTGGATTATAGTCTCCATGGTGGAATTTGTTGGAAACTTGTTCATAAGTTAGCTTGTTATGCTAACCTCTAGAGACGCTAGTTGTCGTGTCTCCTGAACCGTCATTATTATGTATGTTCTATAGGACTTACGTAAATATAGGTCGTAGGTACTCTATCTAGACTATCTACTGGGTTTTATCATTTAATGTTTATATAATGTTATCTTGTATCTTACCTACGTTATTGTAATCATAACCTTTTCGAGAAAATTTATTAATAATCACAAAATATTTCTTGTTATTTTTTGTGTTTTTTCTTTATATATAGCTCATATTATTATGGAATATATTCAACACAAAAACTTCCGAGCAAAGATAAGAGCGTGCCGACGTTTTCAAAAATAAAAGATGATTTATTCAAACGAATATATCTCCATGGCTTGACACTCTTACATCGCAGATGATCTGAATATTCCATTTCGAAGAATATCGTTATCCTTATCACTTTCGATCCTCACGAACCCAAATAACATGTTCAGAAGCTGTGAAATTGAAATATGTTGTATAAAATCATAATTTAGTTTTGTTCTACGTCAGAATCTTGAAACCAGAGTGCATTTGAAAACAACACAATTCAGGATAAAACTACAAAATTTTCAAGCAAGCAAAATGTTTATATTAATATAGAATATTCTGAAAATATTAATAAAGCATATAATATTAATATTCTGAAAATTCCCAAGGTTAATATACACCCCTTTGCAAAAAAAACGGGTGGTTTTGATTTTTGTACATTATCGGTAATCATTTAGCTGTAAAGAGGTTTTAATAGCCAAACTATGTTACTGGCACTTAATAAAGAGTCTGGGTATGAAAAAAAGTTAATTCCAAATTCGAAACTTTTGTTTAAAAACAATAATAATCCCGTTTTCCGTTTGTGACTTTTACTAACATTTTGCAGATTTGCTGTTATAAGGTTATCCTGGCAACTAAAACTAACTTCTTTCTTCTAAGTGATATCTTTGTGTCGATTGTAATAGCAGAAAAAGCAATAAGACTAACTTCTCTCTTCGATTGTAATAGCAGAAAAAGCAATAAAACTAACTTCTCTCTTCTAAGTGATATCTTTGTGTCGATTGTAATAGCAGAAAAAGCAATAAGAGCTAGTAAAATTGTAGCGCTGCTGCAAGAGGGGTGTAGCCAAAAAACTATATTCTTATTGATTATAACAAATTACTAGTCATTAATGCTAATGACATAGTAAAAATATTAATATTATCCATACAAAAGCCAATGACTGTTAAGGTGCCCGTTTTTTTTGCAAAGCAGTGTATAAGTCTGGGTATGCATGAGACTTTACTCGAATTTTAATTATAAATTAGTGTGTACTGTACGTGAGCGTTTACCATCTATTCAGATGAAACAAGCTCAGAACAAAACACTTAAGAAACAAGTTTCGATTTTAACTAAAAGCACTTAAGAGTTTTTGAACAATGAGATAATGGAATAATATTTAGAACCAAGAGTCTCTCCTATAAGTGCGACAAAATCCATTTGGAATTAAGCAAAAAGTAATATTCATTGCGTGAATAAATTGCTCAATGGCACGGAATTGGCTCGGATAAATATTGTATAGGGAACCAGTAAATGAAATGGCATATCAAAAGAAGAACATAACTTATTTGAAGCGAGTTTTTTTATGAATGATTAAACATAACAGAGTTGAGCTTTGTAGAAAGAACTTTGTAAAACGGTGGACTTAAAAATTTCACGGTTTTACAAAGTTCTTTTGCAAAGAATATGTTGTGGTAAATATTAGATGGATAATGTATCGTCTATTTGCAGACATGTAGCTGCAGTTTTCATGAAAACGTAATATAATGAATTGCAGACTGCAGTTACGTTTACACTGGTGGCACATGAAGTTATATTTGTTTTAGCGAACCAATAGTACGAAAAAATTAAACAAAATTTAAACGAATATCACTATAATTTTACAATACTACAGCTAACCTATTTACAGCATTATCATTATTTCTAAGGCGCTTCGTCTCCTCGAAGGGGCAGATATTGATGGCGTCTGGTAGCTAGGATGGGTCGGCGTTTCGGATGCATCGTCACTGATTCCACTGAGGACCTGGACTGGGCCTCTTGGAGGTTTATCGAGCTTACTGGCACAGGGGTGACGGAGTACCCAGCTGCGACCAAGGCTGCGAACTCTTCAGGAGTATACGCCTTGTTGTTCTTGGGAGGAGGCAGCTGCGCTCTTTGCTCGTCCAAACTCTGACCGTGTTGCTCAAGGTTCACCTGTTCGACGCTGGATTGCTGTTCTCTGTACACTTGCTGAGGTCTCGGTTGCTTCCTCGGAGCTACGTTTTTGCTCACATAAATAGACGACTGCGGTGCTTTCGCCGATTCAGACACTCTGGATTGCTCGGATTTGATCTGGGCAGGCATTTCATACCTCGGCCTTTGCTCATTAGTTCTAAAAATAGGACGGAGATAGTACTGTTGCTCGCCAATGATGTGTGCAGGCTGTTGGGGTAATCCTTCGGAAATTGGCTCGTAGATTTTGACAGCGCGCATTTTCTCGTGGTCAGGGAAACGTTTCAAGTAAGCGACTGGTCTTTCAACACTCTGGCTAGGAAGGCGTTGTTCTTGTGGCCTGATGACTTGTCTGGGAGCTTCGTAGATTCTGTACTGTTTGGGTGATGCTTCAGGTTGCTGGTACTGAGGTACGATTCTGTAGTTGAGCTGAGCTCTGGGCTGCTGTTGTTGTTGCTGTAGTGGTTGGAGCTTGGGTGCCGGGACGACTTTCAAGCCCTGAGATTCGGGGCGTTCGTAGAGGATCTGTTGGGATGCTGCTTGAGTTTGAGGGACCTGCACGTAACGCAGGGCTTGAGCGACTCTCTGTTGCTGTTGAGGTTGACGGTACAAAGGCGACTGTTGAACTGCCTGTTGCTGCTGCACGTTCGTGGTCTCGATCAGGTATTGTTGAGGAGCTGCAGGAGATGGTTGAGGTTGAGCTATTTGGGCTTTGTTCCTCAGTTTCGATTTCTTGCTAGGCTTTGTAATGTATCTGTCGACCTGAAATTGAAAAAAAAAATGTTACAAAGATATAAATATTCAAGACAAGGGAATGTTGATTAAATCGACTTATATAGAGTATCTTACTAACCTGCTGATATTGAGGTGCGACGTTTTGTACATTAGAGGCTTGAACTTGCTGCAAGTGCTGTACTTGCTGGGGTTGAGAGTACAACTGCTGTTGAGGTTCCTCAGCTGCCCTTAAAGGAGGCTGTCCGAGCAAGGCTAGGAGATCCTGGTTGAAGACATCGTTGGCGTTAGATCCTGTATCACTGACGGACAAAGCAGCTCCCACAGAAGCTTCTCCACCATTCGAAGTGTAGTCGGGGCGAGCAATGACAGCATGAGACGATGGTTGATAAGACACCTGAAATCAAGTAAATGTCAAGATAAATAAAGCATTAACGCCATTTTCAAGTTAATACGTTATTCTCCAGTTGTTCTTGGCACTGAACTTGAATACAAAAATATCTCTGTTGACAGCTAGGCTGCTGTCTGATTGTATTTGAGCCAATTATCGTCAAATATTTTATTTTGTATTTCGAAATATTTACTTTTTTATGTAACATTGAATAAACAAAGGATGATTATTGAGCTTTCTATGAAGAGTGAGATAAATTTGTTATTATCATGTGAGAGTGTTTAAAACAAAAGATCTCTTTTCCAAGCCAAGGTTTTTTTTATAACTATAAGGCCAAGGCTGGCAGGCTCAAATGGGATTGGGCGATTCACATCAGCCGCATGCACGGTGAATGCTGAACAAAAGTCTCCACACAATGGGTGCCTGAAGATGGACGTCGCCGCCGTTGCAGGCCCAGAAAGAGGTGGCGATATGACCTGGACGCGTATCGTGAGGCCTGGTTTGAGGTGACGCGGGAAAAGAGTTCTTGCCAGGACTTGGCTGAAGCCAATGCCTAGCAGTGGAACAAAATAGGCTAAGTAAAAACCCTAAGTTGAAAATATCGGACAGCCTAAGTGCCAATGTTAGATTGTATTTTGTATAAATGATGAATCCAAAAGATTTGTATTTTTGTATGTAATTAATAAACTCTAAAACTCTAATGAGGAACAGGGTGTAAAGTTCACTCATCCTCTATTGAAAAGGGAGGATCCTCCGACCAGACGGGTGTTGTGTCTGGCGGGCAACTACCCAACGATTGATGTCGGAATCTTATAAGTCCATCGCGCGGTAAACTCTAATTGCGCGATGCAGGATTTATGTGACGTTAGATCTTTGATGCGTATTTCGCATGTGGCGATGTAGATACACGGTTGGTACATTTCCGTCTGTTTTTTTTTTACTTACCTGACGAGCTGTCTGTGGTTCTAGATAGTATATCTGCTGGAGGTTCTGTTTCTGCTCTTGCTGGGGTCGGTACAGTTGCTGGAGAAGTTGGTTGCTGGACAGAGGCGCCTGTTTCCTCTCTGGCTGCAACTCCAGGAGCTCTTGGGTGTTGAGGGAGAACACTTGACCAGGACGGTACTGTTCGTTGTCGGCGCGACTGGAAAAACGAAAGGCAGAATTTATTAAAATTAAAATAAAAGTGTTCTCAAATATTGTTATTGAATTTACAAAGACCTTTCAAAGTAATAAACATTATTTTCTGTCCTCAAAGGAATAATACAATTGTAATTTTTTTATGATTTTCCAAAGGTAGTAATAAATATTGAAATGTTTTCTGTCCTCCTAAGAATAATTCAATTGTATTTTTCTTATGATTTTCCGAAGATGGCCCCGCTGAGATCTTGTTATTCAATTTACATTAAAAAAATATAATTATCTTTTCAATATTTTTGTTTCAAGACAGTTTTTGAGAATACGTACTGAAATCGACATCGCATTTATTTTTTTGAAATACTTGCTTTCTCTGTCTGCTATTTAAATTATTACCTTTTGCAGTTGTAAACTTTTTGGCACCAGAAATATATCACATTTTAATTGTGCTGATAAAGAGATAATTTTTAATATTGCACACCTACATCTGCGCAATTCAAAGAGGAACGAAGGTTGGCTATAAGTCATGCACAAATTAGTATTTTTCATACTAGCGGTATATAATAGTCCTTTGGCCTGAGTTGAAATTGTTCTTTAAGGTACCTACAATTTCGTAGCCGACTGCAGGTAGCAGCTCCGGCAGGCGACGTGTCGTCGCGACACTGGTTTCAATGTATTTCTATGACAACGACGTGTCGCTAGCTACGGAAGGTATTTCATAGAAATGAATACTTGTATATAACTGTATTGCCTCAAATACATAATTACGAGTATATTGAACGTAAATGCAAACAATGCATTGTATTGCCTAAGATTTATTTATTTTATTTACTTTTGGTGTCATGATTTATTGATTAAATAAAATAAAAATATTTGTAAAATATTCATTCATGGAACACTGTACCTAACTAAAACCGTAGCTACTTATAAGTAATATTAGTTGTAAGTGTCTGCGTCTGCTTAGCACAAACATTCGCAATAACGCAGGTTAATGTTATCTTTTTGTATGCACGTGTTTCTGTGACAAATAAACCTATTTTTCTTTCTTTCTTTCTTTCTTTCAATATTCTAAAATCCACTTCTTCTTATCTACATAGTTTAAAACAGTGAACTAATATTCTGTGCTCCAAAGGAAATGATATTTTACAAAATATTATCTAGTTCGTAAATAAATTAATCATAGTCTAACAGATATTTCCGGCAGTTGAATGCAAAATTGGAGTCAAGGGATTCTATAATGGAGTTTAGTCAGATTATTCTAAAGTTTCTGAATTAGATTTGAAAATTGATATCAATTTGTTTACCTGACAGGCTTGTCATCGTCTTGGGGCTCCTCGACAGGGGCGACTTGTTCCTGAAAAAACATAAATAAAACATTGTTAAAAGTTATCAGGAGTTTAGTCTTAAATTTAAAAAGTTTGATATCCCGAAGCCTTTGTACCTTGGCAAAGGGGTAGCAAAGGTTTAAAACAAACAAAACGATAATATAAGAAAATGTTTGGTTGAGCACATATTCAAAATGGCAGACACCACATGAGGAGGTATTCCCGTGTTTATAAGAATGTTCGTATTCTAATCACAATCTGTCATAAAACCTCGAATTTACTTTAAAATACTACTTAATTCCATGAATTTACCCTATTGATATTTTATATTGGTTAGAATAGAATAGAATAGACATTTATTTTGCAAATATTGGTAGTAATATTAGTTGATATAAGATACCTACAATCCTACATTAAAGCTCAGCCATATTTCACCATTTGGTATGAAAACATTTATATTAATAATAATTTATTCACTTTTAAGTCTACCCAAAAGAAGATCGATGAACCCAAAGCAATTCTGTAAAAAAAATCTCTAATAAAATTGGTTGTCGCTGAGATTTGAGATTGCCACTGGAATTTGAACGTTTATTATGTACGAGAAATGACCTTCTGTATGAGTTACGCACAGAATCTTGGAAAATGATAAAAAGGAAAGGAGGCCTAAGTGAATCCGGACTAAAATAATGATGTGAAGAAAACGTTTCATTTCGCCGTAACCAGATGAGCTGGGCGATTGACCTGTACGATAATACAGCAAAAACCAAACAGTTTTCCGCAATAACCCGACAAACAATAGAACCAAGCGGAAGGACATACGCCAACCGTTCCCACATAGAGCTAGAAAAAGTGTATCAAACAATCAGCTGCCCCCAACGAATTAGCGATGCGACAACAATGCATGTCATAACACACGGTACCCTACAATTATGTATTACATTAAATACAAGTGAAAGTCGAGGAAAACGAGACAATACGTCGCGATTATCAGCCATTTTCGAAACTGTGGGCGGAGCGGTCGCAAGCGTCGATCAGTTACACAATATTTGTTGATCAATCGTCCTGTGTACGAATTGGTCCGGGTATCGAGACTGTTCGTTGCGCTAGTTAAGTGCCAATCAATCAATTAAATTCAGGCTTGGTAGCTTTGCGGTAAAATTACGAAATGGTGGGTTTGCATTGAACGGCCGGTTACCGGTTACTTAAATCTTACTGATCGTTTAAACTAACACTCTCTTGTCTTTGCCAGAATCGAAACGTAACTTATATCCAAGATATTCAGGGTTATTGGTTACGAGTATATGTCGGTAATACATTAAGGGGATGCAGGAGAGGTCATTTACAACCAAATGACCCCTGATGGGTTATCAGGGGTAATTTGGTTATGCCAATGTCAAACATTTTCGAGTAATTTGACATTTTATATTTTATTTAAAATAAATGAAATGAATATATAAAATGTCAAACGACTCGAAAATTGGTGACATTAGTATATAATCAAAAGTGATAGTAAATAAATGAGTAATCGATAAACTTATGATAACAGAGGGCCTAGACAAGTGACAATCGCTTCCAAAGCGTTTCGTATTTCTACAACGACTTTCAACAGGATTGACATAAGCTTTTCGATAGCTTATGTCAGTCCTATATATTTTTGTCTTTTAATAATAATAATAATCTTTATTTATCCAAAAACATACAGAGTTTGAAAATACAGTGTGATATTTGGTATAGAAAATACATTTTTAGTTTGTCTTTTCCATCATCGTTATCGCTGATACAATGTCACTTTGTCTAGGGCCTCAGGCTTGTACTTTTTAGACCTCCAAAACGTCGTTATGTAGGTAATTGTTAAATTAAACTCGAAATTCGGAAATAAACATAATCTATTTCAAGTAGCCATATCAAGGTGATCATAATATTTTCTCTTCATTACAATAGTAACCAAAATTAATAATTTTTTTTTAGCACGACCGTCTCTAAGTCTAATATTTGCATACAAACCACAATGCGTAGAAACGGAACAGAGAAAGTATAATAGATTTCGGTTTAGTGGGTGTATTATCTGTTGCCAATGTATTTGAATGATCGAAGCGAAACGCAATGACTCATCTGTTAATGCGTTCAAATTGTTTGTCTAGTAATAGTTTGTCTCTTCATCTTACTTTAATCCATCCAAAGGTTGTCTGTAAAATATCACTTTTAGCAATTAAGACCTACCATAATTTACGCTATGTAAAATATCTACATTTATAATTATGTGTAATTTTTAGGGTTCCGTAGTCAACAAGGAACCCTTATAGTTTCGCCATGTCCGTCTGTCTGTCTGACTGTCCGTCTGTTTGTCTGTCTGTCCGCAACTTAGCTCAGATACTCATACTAGGTACTAGAAAGTTGTAATTCGGTATAGGTATACATATAAATCACGCCGACAAAGTGGTAAAATAAAATCATGTTTTTTTTTTACGGTACCTCCCCTACTTGTAACACGGTGGTTTTTTTTTCTCGGCAATCCCATTGTTTGGATGATCAGATCCCATTGTTTGGATGATGTCAGAGATCAGCGCTCTGACAAATCAATATTTTTTGCATCTACCATTATTTGTCTCTGCATCACCCAAAGGTTGACTGGTAGACAATGCCGATGGCATTAATTCCACCTCTGTACATTTGTGTGCTTAAATAAATAAATGAATCAATCACGCAACTGCTTAAATAGGTCTCTCAAAAATTTCGGCCAGAAACAAACAATAATTTGTGCAATATTTGCTAACTATGTTTATTGTGTACATGAGCGTGATAAAATGGTTTCGTTTCAATCTATTTCTGAGCTGACAGTTACAAAATAACGGGCATTCCTAGACCAACATGTGATTAGAGTGCACTTGCAATCCGTACTTATGGCCGAGCGGCTATTATTTCGTCCCCTACCGTGATGCAAACGGCTATTATAAACGTATTAGAAGTAGATGAGTGTGACAAACGTGAAGGTTGGCTAACTATGATATTTATTTTGTTTTAACAATGTTTTATTTGTTAAGGAAAGTAGTGATGTGTATCTCACTGTTCGTTATTTGTAACTAGGTTATTAATTTAATGATGTGTGTTTAGTAATTTAATGGCGTTTGTAGCCTGTATTACTTTTGCACGGCTTGTTAGTTTTAACAGTCAAGCTCAAATTACATTGCAATGCTAAAATCAATATGGAGTTAGTTAAGTGTAGCTATAACACTTAGGTAGGTATGTACCTACACACGGCTACACATCGAGCTATGAATTTCCAGTTTATACTGATCTCGCATTGTATAGGATCTCCGTACTCTGTCTCTTTGTCTTTTATCCATACAAACAGATCAGCGGGGTACTTGCGTAACACACATAAAATGACAATTGCGATCAAGGAATGTTCCTTGCGTTATTTACGTTGCTGAGCAGACGAATGTTTTAATATTGGGAAGCAATAGATTAGTAATATCCTTCAAAACTCTCGGATTGTGATTGAAAGTAATGCAATTAGGCTGCCGGTTTTTTCACTCGCCGGAAAATGAATTCGAGAACTTTTCAGTTCAAATCGGCTTGTCATCTTTGAGATTATTTCTGAACGATTTAAAAGCCGTGCTTGTTATTTTATCAAACACAACATATTTTTTTAATTAAAAGATTGAATGCCAATTAAGAAAAAATATCTTGTAGATAATTATGCACTCCGCCACGCTTTTTGCTTTTGCAAAGATGAGAAAAGCTAAAAAAAATAAAAAATTCTCTTTTTGGCCTCCGTTCAGAGGTCGAGCAAAATAGAAAACCGTTCCATCCCGTGTTTCAGCGATAATTTTGTTTAGTTTAACTGCGTTTTATCTAATTTTTGTGTTTATTTTATGAAAGTTATTTGCTAAAAAAATATTAGTGCCCAACTAGGTATGTACAAACCACTTTGAGAGGTCAATCGGGTATATTAGAGTTGAAAGGAACATAGATACCCAGTAGCCGTTTCTGCTAATGATACTAAAGACAATCTAACTGATTTTCTGACAAAGACCTGATGAAAGGAATCGCGGTAGAAAATGTTAGGAAAGACAGAATGAGAAAAGATGAAGCCTTCTCAGTCTTTATTGGAACGAATCAAACTATCGCCCTAAGAAATGTTCTTATTTTATGTGAGAAGAGAACATAGTAAGGCTCTACTAATCACACCATTAGGGATATCGTCCAATCAACGCCGCTACCTGATCAGATCAGTGTCGAGTCCAATCGAGCGCCCACTGGAACACTTGACTCTCCCGTCATAAGCGTTTGGCTCTCAAATTCTCAATGTGGTGACGTCACGGATACTGACTGACCAGAAGGCCTAGACAAGTGACAATCCCTTCGAAAGCGCTTCGTATTTCTACAACGACTTTCAACAGAATTGACATAAGCTGTTCGATAGCTTATGTCAGTCCTTAGACTTGTCCGTCATCGTGGTCGCTGACAGAATGTTAGTTTGTCTATGGCCTCAGATACCGCAACTAAATTGACAGATAGCAAAAGAGATACCAGCTAACTTGCTGAATAAGCTTGTGAATAGCTTATTCAGCAAGTTAGCAATAACAATGAAAATTAACAGCATTTAGTTTTGCCTGCGGACCTCACTGTTTTGTTGACTGTACTTTTATTTAAATCTAGATCAACCAACATGTTATGTGTACTATTCATTTTTCGCTGACGTTGCGAGGGGATTTCAATTAGGTGTAATCAAGGAGCATTAAAATAGGCTAGTTACTAGCCTGGTTCTATTAGTTTACTCGCATCTGTAACGACCTGTTCACAGCTATGCTTCTTATCAAATTATACCTCCTAGGTGTAGGTAATTGATAAGCAGCTCCTTGTACGTGTTCATTTGAATCAAAACTAAAGCAGCTTCTAATTATGTATGCGACTGAGTGGTAAAAAAAATAAGACAGTTTTTTAGCAATGTAGTTACAAGCAACATTAAGATTTGCCATCAGCAAATTAATGTGTCGAATTTCCACCCAAAATTTCATCCCTTATTCAACCTCTTTTTAATATCGTAGATTCCGCACCTTTTTTATTTATGGAAGCCATGTGCTTAATTCTATGCTCCTAGAAGCATTAAATTGATTGAATTGATTTTTATTTTCTATATCCAGCGGTTTAGGCAGTACCTACTTTGTCTGTCAGCAGAATGAATGAATTTAAGATTTTAATTATGTACTTAGTTAATTAATTAACAGGATGACGATTTTTAGAATTTGCTTGCCAGATTAACAGAAATTATTCAACTTGCCACATTTAAAATTGCTTGATTTGGTATCACGACTAAAATACTAAATAGGCTTTTTGACAAACGATTTTGCGAGCCAATAATGGGCTAACCAGTCGGTTGCAGCCTAGTTATCAGGTATATGTATGTATATGTCTTCATCTAGTGGGTATTAACATCTCCCTATTACGATTTAATTAACTTTTCGGGCCAAATGTCTTATTTAATAGATGTAAGCCTTATCTGCGTATTAAAACCTCAAAGTACCCACTAATTTAATGGTAGGTACAAATTTCATCTTTGTCGAGGTCAATTTACCTCTCGTAAGTGGTAGGCGCTGCTCTAAATAGTAGATAATTTGAGTAATTATATACCGCAAATTATACTTCAATCGTAAGTATTTTAATTAAGTTTTATACTTAGTCGTCGTGACGTCTTTGAGGAAGGTACTATACTTTGGGTATGTTTTTAATGCTGACTTCAAATGGATAGGCAATATTTGAAAATTGGTGTAGGTAGTCATGAAATTGATTTTGCAAAAGTTGTGTTAGTTTGCCGCATAAGTCTCGATCCCGTAGGAATATCTGGATGAAAAGTATCCTATGTCCTAACCCATGGTCTACCTATGTGCCAAATATCATCCAAATCCGTTCATTCATTTTAGCGTGAAAGCGTAACATATAAACCAACTCACTTTCGCATTAATTAGGGATCGCACCCAATTTCATATGTATAAATATAGGTACTTACGTCGATTTACTAAATCATTAATGAGTTTTCAATTAATATAATAATTTTTTATCTAAGCATAAATAAAATAAATGTTTAGGTCATACCGTCTTCTCGTCGTTTTACACACTGCACTTAAGTTAAAGAATTTGGCGCAGTATTCTAAGATTTCAAGTCAGAATTAAAATTTTTGCTTGGTATGTATGCCATTTTTTATTTGCCAGACAGTTTAAATCATTTTAAAAGACCTTAAATCTTGAGTTTTTCTACGGTGAATGCTAGGTTTTGACAGCTGCGACAAATGATGTTTATCTTGAAATATCAAGTCCAGACTTTTTAAATTGAGTGTAAGCAGATGGGTGCACTATTATTAAGTTTACCTAGGAGAAGGTTTTACGATCCTTTCCACGAATTAAAAGCCTTTAAAAATAATTGTAGTGAGAATCCGTACTAATAAATTATAAATTCGAAAGTAACTCTGTCTGTCTATATGTTACCTTTTCACGCCTAAACCACTGAACGGATTTCGATAAAATTTGGCAAGGAGATAGATGGCATCCCGCGGAAGGACATAGGCTACTTTTTATCGACATACCACGCGGGCAAAGCCGCGGGCGGAAGCTAGTGATTCTATATTTTTAAGAGTTGGAAGAACTTCGCAGGGAAACACAAGCATTCACGAGGAATGCAATGTTTAAAAATTGTTAGGCGCATTTATCGCATCGGGTTATCCTATAATGGTATATAGAGGTATAAGGAGCAGGGTGTAAAGTTCACTCATCCTCCATAGAAAAGGGAGGATCCTCCGACCAGATGAATGTTGTTTCTAGTGGCCTACTGCCCAACGATTGATGTCGGGACGTTGCATAAATACTAGTCGCGCGGTAAATTCTGCTTGCACGATGCAGGATTCTGCGTGACGTCAGTGTGATGCGTAGTTCACATGTGGCGATGTAGAAGCGTCTACTTACATATGTAAGTAGATAAATAAATACATAAACTTTAAATAAAATAAAGACACTAAACAAAGAAAAAGTAAAAAAAAAACGATTCTATTAATTTGCTTATAACTGAAGCTAAAAAGGAGCAGACGAATGTTTTAATATTGGGAAGCAATAGATTAGTAATATCCTTCAAAACTCTCGGATTGTGATTGAAAGTAATGGAATTAGGCTGCCGGTTTTTTCACTCGCCGGAAAATGAATTCGAGAACTTTTCAGTTCAAATCGGCTTGTCATCTTTGAGATTATTTCTGAACGATTTAAAAGCCGTGCTTGTTATTTTATCAAACACAACGTATTTTTGAAAATATGTTTTAATTAAAAGATTGGATGCCAATTAAGAAAAAATATCTTGTAGATAATTATGCACTTCGCCACGCTTTTTGCTTTTGTAAAGATGAGAAAAGCTTAAAAAAATAAAAATAAAAAATTCTCTTTTTGGCCTCCGTTCAGAGGTCGAGCAAAATAGAAAACCGTTCCATCCCGTGTTTCAGCGATAATTTTGTTTAGTTTAACTGCGTTTTATCTAATTTTTGTGTTTATTTTATGAAAGTTATTTGCTAAAAAAATATTAGTGCCCAACTAGGTATGTACAAACCACTTTGAGAGGTCAATCGGGTATATTAGAGTTGAAAGGAACATAGATACCCAGTAGCCGTTTCTGCTAATGATACTAAAGACAATCTAACTGATTTTCTGACAAAGACCTGATGAAAGGAATCGCGGTAGAAAATGTTAGGAAAGACAGAATGAGAAAAGATGAAGCCTTCTCAGTCTTTATTGGAACGAATCAAACTATCGCCCTAAGAAATGTTCTTATTTTATGTGAGAAGAGAACATAGTAAGGCTCTACTAATCACACCATTAGGGATATCGTCCAATCAACGCCGCTACCTGATCAGATCAGTGTCGAGTCCAATCGAGCGCCCACTGGAACACTTGACTCTCCCGTCATAAGCGTTTGGCTCTCAAATTCTCAATGTGGTGACGTCACGGATACTGACTGACCAGAAGGCCTAGACAAGTGACAATCCCTTCGAAAGCGCTTCGTATTTCTACAACGACTTTCAACAGAATTGACATAAGCTGTTCGATAGCTTATGTCAGTCCTTAGACTTGTCCGTCATCGTGGTCGCTGACAGAATGTTAGTTTGTCTATGGCCTCAGATACCGCAACTAAATTGACAGATAGCAAAAGAGATACCAGCTAACTTGCTGAATAAGCTTGTGAATAGCTTATTCAGCAAGTTAGCAATAACAATGAAAATTAACAGCATTTAGTTTTGCCTGCGGACCTCACTGTTTTGTTGACTGTACTTTTATTTAAATCTAGATCAACCAACATGTTATGTGTACTATTCATTTTTCGCTGACGTTGCGAGGGGATTTCAATTAGGTGTAATCAAGGAGCATTAAAATAGGCTAGTTACTAGCCTGGTTCTATTAGTTTACTCGCATCTGTAACGACCTGTTCACAGCTATGCTTCTTATCAAATTATACCTCCTAGGTGTAGGTAATTGATAAGCAGCTCCTTGTACGTGTTCATTTGAATCAAAACTAAAGCAGCTTCTAATTATGTATGCGACTGAGTGGTAAAAAAAATAAGACAGTTTTTTAGCAATGTAGTTACAAGCAACATTAAGATTTGCCATCAGCAAATTAATGTGTCGAATTTCCACCCAAAATTTCATCCCTTATTCAACCTCTTTTTAATATCGTAGATTCCGCACCTTTTTTATTTATGGAAGCCATGTGCTTAATTCTATGCTCCTAGAAGCATTAAATTGATTGAATTGATTTTTATTTTCTATATCCAGCGGTTTAGGCAGTACCTACTTTGTCTGTCAGCAGAATGAATGAATTTAAGATTTTAATTATGTACTTAGTTAATTAATTAACAGGATGACGATTTTTAGAATTTGCTTGCCAGATTAACAGAAATTATTCAACTTGCCACATTTAAAATTGCTTGATTTGGTATCACGACTAAAATACTAAATAGGCTTTTTGACAAACGATTTTGCGAGCCAATAATGGGCTAACCAGTCGGTTGCAGCCTAGTTATCAGGTATATGTATGTATATGTCTTCATCTAGTGGGTATTAACATCTCCCTATTACGATTTAATTAACTTTTCGGGCCAAATGTCTTATTTAATAGATGTAAGCCTTATCTGCGTATTAAAACCTCAAAGTACCCACTAATTTAATGGTAGGTACAAATTTCATCTTTGTCGAGGTCAATTTACCTCTCGTAAGTGGTAGGCGCTGCTCTAAATAGTAGATAATTTGAGTAATTATATACCGCAAATTATACTTCAATCGTAAGTATTTTAATTAAGTTTTATACTTAGTCGTCGTGACGTCTTTGAGGAAGGTACTATACTTTGGGTATGTTTTTAATGCTGACTTCAAATGGATAGGCAATATTTGAAAATTGGTGTAGGTAGTCATGAAATTGATTTTGCAAAAGTTGTGTTAGTTTGCCGCATAAGTCTCGATCCCGTAGGAATATCTGGATGAAAAGTATCCTATGTCCTAACCCATGGTCTACCTATGTGCCAAATATCATCCAAATCCGTTCATTCATTTTAGCGTGAAAGCGTAACATATAAACCAACTCACTTTCGCATTAATTAGGGATCGCACCCAATTTCATATGTATAAATATAGGTACTTACGTCGATTTACTAAATCATTAATGAGTTTTCAATTAATATAATAATTTTTTATCTAAGCATAAATAAAATAAATGTTTAGGTCATACCGTCTTCTCGTCGTTTTACACACTGCACTTAAGTTAAAGAATTTGGCGCAGTATTCTAAGATTTCAAGTCAGAATTAAAATTTTTGCTTGGTATGTATGCCATTTTTTATTTGCCAGACAGTTTAAATCATTTTAAAAGACCTTAAATCTTGAGTTTTTCTACGGTGAATGCTAGGTTTTGACAGCTGCGACAAATGATGTTTATCTTGAAATATCAAGTCCAGACTTTTTAAATTGAGTGTAAGCAGATGGGTGCACTATTATTAAGTTTACCTAGGAGAAGGTTTTACGATCCTTTCCACGAATTAAAAGCCTTTAAAAATAATTGTAGTGAGAATCCGTACTAATAAATTATAAATTCGAAAGTAACTCTGTCTGTCTATATGTTACCTTTTCACGCCTAAACCACTGAACGGATTTCGATAAAATTTGGCAAGGAGATAGATGGCATCCCGCGGAAGGACATAGGCTACTTTTTATCGACATACCACGCGGGCAAAGCCGCGGGCGGAAGCTAGTGATTCTATATTTTTAAGAGTTGGAAGAACTTCGCAGGGAAACACAAGCATTCACGAGGAATGCAATGTTTAAAAATTGTTAGGCGCATTTATCGCATCGGGTTATCCTATAATGGTATATAGAGGTATAAGGAGCAGGGTGTAAAGTTCACTCATCCTCCATAGAAAAGGGAGGATCCTCCGACCAGATGAATGTTGTTTCTAGTGGCCTACTGCCCAACGATTGATGTCGGGACGTTGCATAAATACTAGTCGCGCGGTAAATTCTGCTTGCACGATGCAGGATTCTGCGTGACGTCAGTGTGATGCGTAGTTCACATGTGGCGATGTAGAAGCGTCTACTTACATATGTAAGTAGATAAATAAATACATAAACTTTAAATAAAATAAAGACACTAAACAAAGAAAAAGTAAAAAAAAAACGATTCTATTAATTTGCTTATAACTGAAGCTAAAAAGGAGCAGACGAATGTTTTAATATTGGGAAGCAATAGATTAGTAATATCCTTCAAAACTCTCGGATTGTGATTGAAAGTAATGGAATTAGGCTGCCGGTTTTTTCACTCGCCGGAAAATGAATTCGAGAACTTTTCAGTTCAAATCGGCTTGTCATCTTTGAGATTATTTCTGAACGATTTAAAAGCCGTGCTTGTTATTTTATCAAACACAACGTATTTTTGAAAATATGTTTTAATTAAAAGATTGGATGCCAATTAAGAAAAAATATCTTGTAGATAATTATGCACTTCGCCACGCTTTTTGCTTTTGTAAAGATGAGAAAAGCTTAAAAAAATAAAAATAAAAAATTCTCTTTTTGGCCTCCGTTCAGAGGTCGAGCAAAATAGAAAACCGTTCCATCCCGTGTTTCAGCGATAATTTTGTTTAGTTTAACTGCGTTTTATCTAATTTTTGTGTTTATTTTATGAAAGTTATTTGCTAAAAAAATATTAGTGCCCAACTAGGTATGTACAAACAACTTTGAGAGGTCAATCGGGTATATTAGAGTTGAAAGGAACATAGGTAACCCAGTAGCCGTTTCTGCTAATGATACTAAAGACAATCTAACTGATTTTCTGACAAAGACCTGAGGAAAGGAATCGCCGTAGAAAATGTTAGGAAAGACAGAATGAGAAAAGATGGAGCCATCTCAGTCTTTATTGGAACGAATCAAACTATCGCCCTAAGACATGTTCTTATTTTATGTGAGACGAGAACACATAGTAAGGCTCGACTAATCACACCATTAGGGATATCGTCCAATCAACGCCGCTACCTGATCAGATCAGTGTCGAGCCCAATCGAGCGCCCACTGGAACACTTGACTCTCCCGTCATAAGCGTTTGGCTCTCAAATTCTCAATGTGGTGACGTCACGGATACTGACTGACCAGAGGGCCTAGACAAAGTACTCGAAAATTGGTGACATTGGTATAGCATCAACAGTGATAGTAAATAAATGAATAATCGATAAAATTAAGACACTAGAGGGCCGAGACAAGTGACAATCGCTTCGAAAGCGTTTCGTTTTTCTACAACGACTTTCAACAGAATTGGCAGAAGCTGTTCGATAGCTTATCTCAGTCCTATACATGTTTGACTTTTCCATCATCGTGGTCGCTGACAGAATGTTGTTTTGTCTATGCACTCAGATACCGCAACTAAATTGACAGACAGCAAAAGAGATACCAGCTAACTTGCTGAATAAGCTGAATAGCTTATTCAGCAAGTTAACTGAATGAAAAATGAATGCTGTTAATTTTCATTGTTATTGTGTGAATACACAATAACAATGAAAATTAACAGCATTCATTTTTGCCTGCGGACCTCACTGTTTTGTTGACTGTACTTTTATTTAAATCTAGATCAACCATCGTGATATATGTGTAGTATTCATTTTTCGCTGACGTTGCGAGGGGATTTCAATTAGGTGTAATCAAGGAGCATTAAAATAGGCTAGTTACTAGCCTGGTTCTATTAGTTTACTCGCATCTATAACGACCTGTTCACAGCTATGCTTCTTATCAAATTATACCTCCTAGGTGTAGGTAATTGATAAGCAGCTCCTTGTACGTGTTCATTTAAATCAAAACTAAAGCAGCTTCTAATTATTTATGATACTGAGTGGTAAAAAAAATAAGACAGTTTTTTAGCAATGTAATTACAAGCAAGATTAAGGTTTGCCATCGGCAAATTAATGTGTCGAATTTCCACCCAAAATTTCATCCCTTATTCAACCTCTTTTTAATATCGTAGATTCCGCACCTTTTTTATTTATGGAAGCCATGTGCTTAATTCTATGCTCCTAGAAGCATTAAATTTATTGAATTGATTTTTATTTTCTAGATCCAGCGGTTTAGGCAGTACTTTGTCTGTCAGCAGAATGAATGAATTTAAGATTTTAATTATGTACTTAGTTAATTAATAAACAGGATGACGATTTTTAGAATTTGCTTGCAAGATTAACAGAAATTATTCAACTTGCCACATTTAAAATTGCTTGATTTGGTATCACGACTAAATACTAAATAGGCTTTTTGACAAACGATTTTGCGAGCCAATAATGGGCTAACCAGTCGGTTGCAGCCTAGTTATCAGGTATATGTATGTATATGTTTTCATCTAGTGGGCATTAACATCTCCCTATTACGATTTAATTAACTTTTCGGGCCAAATGTCTTATTTAATAGATGTAAGCCTTATCTGCGTATTAAAACCTCAAAGTACCCACTAATTTAATGGTAGGTACAAATTTCATCTTTGTCGAGGTCGATTTACCTCTCGTAAGTGGTAGGTGCTGCTCTAAATAGTAGATAATTTGAGTAATTATATACCGCAAATTATACTTCAATCGTAAGTATTTTAATTAAGTTTTATACTTAGTCGTCGTGACGTCTTTGAGGAAGGTACTATACTTTGGGTATGTTTTTAATGCTGACTTCAAATGGATAGGCAATATTTGAAAATTGGTGTAGGTAGTCATGAAATTGATTTTGCAAAAGTTGTGTTAGTTTGCCGCATAAGTCTCGATCCCGTAGGAATATCTGGATGAAAAGTATCCTATGTCCTAACCCATGGTCTACCTATGTGCCAAATATCATCCAAATCCGTTCATTCATTTTAGCGTGAAAGCGTAACATATAAACCAACTCACTTTCGCATTAATTAGGGATCGCACCCAATTTCATATGTATAAATATAGGTACTTACGTCGATTTACTAAATCATTAATGAGTTTTCAATTAATATAATAATTTTTTATCTAAGCATAAATAAAATAAATGTTTAGGTCATACCGTCTTCTCGTCGTTTTACACACTGCACTTAAGTTAAAGAATTTGGCGCAGTATTCTAAGATTTCAAGTCAGAATTAAAATTTTTGCTTGGTATGTATGCCATTTTTTATTTGCCAGACAGTTTAAATCATTTTAAAAGACCTTAAATCTTGAGTTTTTCTACGGTGAATGCTAGGTTTTGACAGCTGCGACAAATGATGTTTATCTTGAAATATCAAGTCCAGACTTTTTAAATTGAGTGTAAGCAGATGGGTGCACTATTATTAAGTTTACCTAGGAGAAGGTTTTACGATCCTTTCCACGAATTAAAAGCCTTTAAAAATAATTGTAGTGAGAATCCGTACTAATATTATAAATTCGAAAGTAACTCTGTCTGTCTATATGTTACCTTTTCACGCCTAAACCACTGAACGGATTTCGATAAAATTTGGCAAGGAGATAGATGGCATCCCGCGGAAGGACATAGGCTACTTTTTATCGACATACCACGCGGGCGAAGCCGCGGGCGGAAGCTAGGGATTCTATATTTTTAAGAGTTGGAAGAACTTCACAGGGAAACACAAGCATTCACGAGGAATGCAATGTTTAAAAATTGTTAGGCGCATTTATCGCATTGGGTTATCCTATAATGGTATACCATTATAAGGAGGTATAAGGAGCAGGGTGTAAAGTTCACTAGATAGAGGTATAAGGAGCAGGGTGTAAAGTTCACTCAGCCTCCATAGAAAAGGGAGGATCCTCCGACCAGATGAATGTTGTTTCTAGTGGGCTACTGCCCAACGATTGATGTCGGGACGTTGCATAAATACTAGTCGCGCGGTAAATTCTGCTTGCACGATGCAGGATTCTGCGTGACGTCAGTGTGATGCGTAGTTCACATGTGGCGATGTAGAAGCGTCTACTTATTATCTACTTACATATGTAAGTAGATAAATAAATAAGTACATAAACTTTAAATAAAATAAAGACACTAAGCAAAGAAAAAGTAAAAAAAAACGATTCTATTAATTTGCTTATAACTGAAGCTTAAAAGGAGCTCCCTAGTAGAAACAGTTAAAAAAGCTAAGATGATAAAGCTATAACATTTGATCACAATCAATAGGAATTTATTGGTAGAATCAACCATTTCAAACAAACGTTTTCGTTCGCAAATAGCTAGTTATTTTACTTGACCCTTAGGTCAACTAGGTAAGTGGGTAATCATGATATCCCAAGCCGATAGGTTATCTGTAATTTGTCTCTGGTTTTGCATAATTAAACATTTTAGGTTTACTAATATATTTTGTGGATAAAGTCGTATTTATGGCTATATTACCATGTGCAAATTGAATAGATGCGAGACGACCTCCGCGATTTCCCGTTTGGAATAGTAAGAGGCAAATCCAAAGGTAGTCTTTTACACCTTCTTGGTGTTTGCCAGACTATGAGCACCTAAATATTTCTACTACATTTATATAGTTGGGATATCGTAGAATTATTTTAATATCAACCCCTGACTAAGACAAACTGAATATTAAATCTTACAGAAAAACATCATCAGGTGGGGTACACGATGTAAATGATTTTACAAGTATGTAAATTCCCTAAAATCAAAGGCCAATGACCAAGCAAAATTCTGATAAATTCAGCAATCTGCTTATTAAGCATAAGCATTTATATCAGTCTACATATAATGTTTAGTTGATACTGAGTCGAAACACAGGCCCACACCGTCCATCTTATTGTATATTAAATTTAATCATCCTACAAACAGTCGTATAAAACCATCTTCTACCGAGATTCCACAAACATTGTCGTCTCCTCCCGACCCCGGACGAACACAGTAACAACCCATCGATAGCGTGTTCTGTGCACTTAGACTAACAATTTAAAGGACTGGTTCCTCGTGACCAAATGTAGGGCATTGAAGTGAAAGGGCAGCCTAGGACATGATCCGGTGAAGTTGAATCACTTTGTGTTGGAGAAATAATACTATTTATTGGTATGATGGGATCTTTTGACATGCCGTATATTTTCCTTCGTCACGAACTACGATTATTGATTTTTGCACGAATTTCTACTTTATACCACTGATTCCGTATACTGCATCGTCAATGTGAACTGTTTGAGGTAAACTGGAAGAAACGAAACTTTTCTATTTCATTTTTCCGGACCTGTTGATGTCTGCAGTAGCTTAAGTAAGTACCACTTACTGTAGCTACCTACTGTAACCATCACCAACAAGAATGACAACTGTGTTCTAATACAGAATTGTATGGCAAATAGGTACACACGGTGACCACAATAGAGGTTTAAGCATCAATATGATAGTAATGATAACCAAGCTAACATCACCTACAAGCGACATTACGAACGCTTACAACATTATCGAGATGAGAAACAGTAGATACGTGTTTTTATTCACATTTGCATGATATCACCATGGGAAGATCGAAGGGATATCTGCGTGTACACATCTTTACACCTATTAGGACTTATCGCACTACTACACAATGGCAGAAAACGGAATTCGACGTGCAATAACAGATTAGTAAGACTTTCATATGCGTTTGATTGACAACACAAGAAATGGACGCCGAAATAGGTCAGGTAAAAGCAACTTTGTTTGGAAATTCTTATAAAAATAGGAAATAAAACACGAAAGGTCTAAGGGATAACTGCCTATTAGATATGATTGCATGTGTTTCTAAGATAAATGGGAACCCCGTGAAGGGGGTGCCGCAAGGTCATAAGTTCGGCCCCATGCGTTTACAAACATCTTCCCTTAATAGTTGGTTTTTTGTATGTATGTATAGAGTTTACATTTATCGCTGGGATCATGTCTGTCTGTCCTCCTACAGTTTCCCACGGTCCACGTTGAATAATTCAAGAACCAGACATTCACTGAAAAGCTGCTTATAATCCAGGTATATGAATTTGATAGTACCTACAGAACCCACCTACTTTTATTCGAATGTGAAGGTCGTGTTCTTGTTCACTTTAGAGAACTGTCTGCTATACCCGGTTATATTATGAGTGGAGGTATCTGTGGATTCTCCCTTGAGGCGATTTTATTACTGGAGTAGTTTATAATTAGATAACTAATAATATTTATTTGTAATTTGCGAATTGTAACATCACACTTCTAGTAAGTAGACTATGATATAACAGCTGCTGAATATAATTTGAGAAACCTACTTGAAACCAAACATGAAGAAAAACAAGTGCACATAATATCCACCACGTACAGGTATAACGTTGCAAATGCGTGAGAGCTCGAGTGGTATGCAAGTATTATAATCACCGCCGTTACACTTAAAATTACATTAATTACACGTATTTAGTTGTCGCCTATATTTGGCGTTACGTTTCCCACTAATCCATCACTACCGGTCGATATGTACATAATTGACATTAAACACCGCTACCAGTTACGGTATGAAACGCGGAATAGGAAATAATAATTTTTCTAGTGTCCTAATGTTCTACTAATTCAGCAATAGAATACTAAAGTGGAAACGGATAATGTCGGAGCGGTAACGGTTATTCATCATACTTATAATTACCGAACAAACTTCCTACCTGTCAAGCTTCGGTAGCATGTTGGTACGCATTTTGAGCCAGTGAATTTTGTTATGAATGAATTTCATTTGTAACGACTTGACAGTGTGATTATTTTGTATTTTGTACGCTCAATTTATAGCGAACGCTGACTTAATTAATCTGAAACTCTTTTTTATCTATGTTTCAACACACAGCAGGTTTGCTTTATGAATCAAATGTATCGCGATACATTTTTATTTAGTCCGTTTACTTTTGAGCGAGCACGGCTATGCTCGTTAAAATGTTGTATGAGTGATCTTGATCTTTGGTCTAATGGCACTTTACAAATTGATTTGAGTATTGGGTGACAATAGGCAGGCGGCCATCGGAACCGGCGTACTGCAAGACGTAGCGTTGGAAGGCCACAAGCAGGACCGATGACCTGGTGAAGGCCGCAGGAATCCTCCGCTGTATGCGAGAAGCACAGAGCTGGTCAAAGTGGCAGTGCTTGGGGGAAGGCCTATGGCCAGCAGTGGACGTCTTTCGGCTGAAATGATGATGATGATCGGGCGGTGGCCTACCTGATAGCAAAGTGGTCACCGGCCATCTATCGATATTTACAAGCATCGTTCCTTATCATTCCAGGGACAAAGCTGCTCATGTGCCTGTTTTCATGTAACACAGTTTCCTTCTACAGTTAAAATAATCTTACCTGTTTGCGAGGTATCCTGTATCCTAGATGTATATATTCGCCTTGCGTCTGTCTCTTGTCCTTGTTCATCGCGGACTCTGCCGCATTTTCTGTCTCCTTCACGTCTGCCGCGTATGCGCAAAGCGCGAATGCTGAAACAATAAGAAAAGTTGAAATCAGTTTTTGGTCAAGAAAAACATTAATTGCCAAAGGTAAAAGGCGCGGCTAACCGAGACAGTGTCGCTTTATAAAGCTTGCCGACCACGATGCTACATACAAGTAACGTTGCAAACTGAAATCACCAATGGCGGTGCGTATACGACGCGACTTACCTACTAAATCATTATTAACATATTGTTTGTGATTATCTCTTGTTTCTTTTATCAATTTTATTATAAAGCAATGAAAATTCTTGACGATTTCTCAACCGCATTACTCGCGCCTTTTAACAAATTATTTGCAATAATTACATCAACAACGATTAATTCCTGAGAAACAGCTTCTAACAAATCTATTCGATTCTTCATAATCATCTTTCCATCTTAAATAATCTCTTGCAATATCCACATAAAATGACCAGATGCTCTATTTGTAATCTTCAATGATAGTTTATGTACCTAAGGACCAGTAAAATAGTGATAAAATTTCTATATCCCAGTACTTATGTCATTGGTAACGAGGTTTAGAGCTACACTGCTAAAAGCGAAGTTTCGAAATAACGCAGTTTCTGTAAATGTCACCTAGTATTGAGGATCAATAATGTCTGCTGTATTGACATTAAATTTTATGTTATTTTCTGCAAGTGTTTTGCGTGGTTCTGCATTAATATTATTTTAATCTTCTCTTTGATAATTATTATTATAGTCTTGCAGTTTGAAATTGATTGTGACGGGTTATTTCGCTGTTTAAAATCTATACGAATATTATAAATTCGAAATTAACTCTGTCTGTGTTTCTATCTGTATGTTACCTTTCAAGCCTAAACCAACGAACGGATTTCGATAAAATTTGGCAAGGAGATAGATGGCATCCCGGGGAAGGACATAGGCTAATTTTTATCGATATACCACGCCGGTGAAGCCGCGGGCAGAAGCTAGTACTTGTAAATCTTTCAAACTAAAGTATCTACTGAAAGATCTCATGTTCGTTTCTCAGGGTATGCCAAATTTTAGCAGCTCGATATTTTTCTACCTTAGTCCTCGGGAAGTAACACTAGCTCATCTACAGGCAACTCAACATCGAGTGCTAACTGACATAGTCAAACGACATACAATTTTTCTCTCAAATGCTTCCCACGGGTCCAATTTTCAGTGTGAAATTGAAAGTTCCACCTCAAGCTTAAACCAACAAATAACTTCGAATCAAGATATCTTAACCCAGATCTAACAACAATCTCAAGGTAATTCATCTCGCATTCCTTGGCAACGATAGCAATTGTGCTAAGCAAGTATTATTTTAACCAGACAGGATCCAGTCCCTTCATTCTATCTTCTAGTATATCCTTATGTTAGTAACGTTAACGTAAACCGTAACCTAACGCAAACTGTAATTTAACGCAAACTCTTGACCCAAAAATCATGAGATTGGCCGTTTCTTTACGTTAATAAAACGATTTTCGATGAGTCCTGTGAATATAAAGGGTTTTGGTTTTGTATGTTTCTCATATATTCGGTTGAGACCGAAATACATAAAGATTGTTATTATGTGTCCCATTGGTAGTCAACCCTGCTATCATCCTTCCTAGCTTATGATTTTCCTGGTTTTTTTTACAATAATATGAATCTAGATCGTCAAAATATTTTTTTTTGTTAGATATTGTAGTCCCCACCCAATCCAACCAGATGGAGCTGAATATACTAGAAACTTAATAGAATAGGATAGAGTAAAATAAATAGATTACTATTTATTATGCTACTAGCTGCGCCCCGGGGTTTCACCCGCGTAAGTTTCGGTCCCGTAGGAATGTCCTATTACAAGTCATTCATTACACATCACATGGGTAGACACCCATGTGCCAAATTTCATGCAAATCCGTTCAGCCGTTTTAGCGTGAAAGCGTAAAATACTGGTATTCAGTTGCATCCGGTTAGACTGGAAGCCGACCCCAACATAGTTGGGAAAAGGCTGGGCAGATTATGATGAATCTATTACCGAGCAAGACCAAGTCACTCACGACAAAGGATCTAATATCAAGGTTACAAGTGATAAAGTATTTGCCTTCTACATTTTCCGTAGTAATCATACTCCATTATGAAAAGCGCTAGGATACCCAAATGTATCTGTCACGATTTTAAGGACATTTAGAGCATTTGTGGACAATCGATTAAAATAGTTTTTGCTGTCAAAAGTCATCATCATTAGACAAAATGATAGTCTAGTTATTATAATGGCAGCACCTCATATCTAAGCAGCCTTCATTTTTGTCGACTCTTCACGTGACCAGAGGGCTGGCCTATTTTTAGCCCAACGAATCAGCATTGCCATTCAACGTGGCAATGCTGCCAGCCTTTTGGGCACCTTTCCCATTGACAGCGATGCGGACGAATTCTTTGATGCTCAATGAGCCCCTCCCCTTTATTTTTTCTTTTTAATTTGTTATATATGTAATTGTTTTTTAGTTAATTTAGTATAATAAATGTAAAATAAAGATAGAACTGTACAATTTTTGTGGTACCTAAACAACATTATTTTTTGTTTATGCTAAACCCGAAAAGGGGTCATTGTACTCATCATTTTGAACAACATTCACTATGGGATCAAACTTGAAATCGTGAAAAAAAAATCAGCTGTTCCATATATTTTGTCGATTTAGGTGAACACAAATATACGGAACAGCTGATATTTTTTTCGCGATTTCAAGGTTGGTCCCATAGAAAAAGTTGTTCAAAATGACGAGTACAATGACCCCTTTTCGGGTTTAGCATAAACAAAAAATAATATTATATAGATAGTAAGAATAAATATATCGTTAACAGTTTTATGAATGTGGTTATAAACTATAGCACTTCTAATTTCCTGATTTTCACGAAGCTGTGGGGGTAGACAGCGGTGGTGGTTCAGTGGTAACGGCCGCGACTTAAGAGTTGTACGTCGTAGGTTTTAACTCAGATAGGCGCTTTACTTTGTGTAATCACCACCTAAAGAAAACATCGTGACGGAGCCGGCATGTCCTAGAACCAAAAATTCGAAGACATGATGTGTCATCTACCAACCCGCACTGAGCCCGACTGGTGGATTACGGCCCACTACCTATCACCGAGGAGAGGCCTGTGACCTGAGTAGTGGGAACATCATTGGCTGATTGATTATGCTAGAGGATGTACGACTCCGGCCATATTTGATAAATTCTCTTTAGTAACGTCGTCTGTGGTACCTACCATATTACAATAACAATAACTGGGTTGTGCAGGTTAGATAGGCAGTCGCTCCATGTAAATTACTGGTATTTAGCTACATCCGGGTAGACTGGAAGCCGACCCAAACATAGTTGGGAAAAGGATGGGTATCGTCGGATTGTACGATTACAGTATAAGCCAATGACCATAACTTCTGCCTCGTTGGTCTAGTCATCTAGTAGTAACAATTTCTTCTCCTAACGTCCAGCTGGTCTAAAATGGCCACTTTGGCAGAATTATAATAGGAAAATATTATGAATCATCGTAAAATGTCACAAACTGACAATTCATATTATGATTTGCGTGCTGATTCATATTACGTAATAATTCATCTGTTTGACAGTTTTCTATGGAGATTCGTAAAACGGTCCACAAATGATGAATTGCTTTTTTGACAGCTGGGATTCAGGAAATGAATTGCTCCAGGAGGCCAAGTCTACTAATTTACAAACGTGTCAGTGGTCTCTCAATGATCAGTTTTTGACAGACTTAAGGCTTTGCTTAGGTATGTGACTGTTTTAGGCCCAATGTACGTCTACTGTCTCTACTTTGTCGTTTTCTCAATGTAATCATCAAAGAAATTTCATCACACATTAATCACAAAAAAGATGGAAACACACTTGAACACGTAACAGTAGTCATCAACGTGTTTATAATAAATCTATTGCAATATTTCTACACGCGGAACCCATTGACATGGATTCGTTTCCGCGTCGTTGATGACACTGTGTCAAATGTTAATCTATGCATAGTAAGTCAATGATCTCATATTCAATGAACTAGGTAGTTTATATGTCGGTCATTAGTTATGCGATTTTAAAACACGGAGACGCAAGTAGGGAAACTTTGAATTTAATTTGTTCGATTTTTGGGATATGGTCGAGGAAATGGGCAGCACCCTTCTCTTGGCTGTTTCTTACAGTAAACCGAGATTACATAAGTACTCTTTGATTGCCCAGGAAGTATGGACAATTTCCACATTAAAGGCTCCCCAAACAGGCGCGATATCGCCTGTCGCGCCCGCGATATCGGAGGCTTTATAGCGATTATTAGGAGGCGGGTAGGTAACGAGCCGTCACTTTGATCGAAATATCAACCGAAAAAAACACTTTGATCTTTCTGTTACAGTAGTAAACGCAGATAAATATTATATATTCAATTCGGTATCATTTTAATAGGTATCGCGATCAAAAATGTTTAGTAACGTTCATATATCCTTACAAATCAAATCGCAAATCAATTTCCAAAAAGAAATACAATGGATCTTCCTATCCTTTTAAAAAAAACAGAGCGTTTCCAGAAAAAAATGGCGGTAGTCTAACGTCATTAAGTGGCGTCAATCGTGGAGCACGTCAAAGGTCCCGAACTTCTGGACCGTGACGCACATAGCCAAGTTCTGGATGACGTAGACAGGCAATCGTATACGGTACCGATCATGTCTGTACATTCACGAGCAATAAGACTGGGACGGTGACGAACAATTTCTAGGTGTCTCTGATGAATGGAGCAATGTGAACTGAAAAATAGGCTTTATTGTAACAGGTTTTAGCCATTATGAACTTTTAGAGATTTAAATATTTTTATGATCAACCTGGATTTATTTATTGCGAGTGTATTTTTTGTATTTATTGTGTGAAAACAGTGTAAGCTTTTGTGTATAAACCAGCAATTTTTGGCAACGATCAAGTACCATAGAGGTGTCATTTTTCAAATTATAAAGTCTGAATTGTAAGACAATTCAATAAAATTTACAATTATATAAAACTATCTCTGAGTAACTATAGGAAATGTGAAAAATAATTTGGCCATTGTCAACAAAAGGTCTCTAATGGCTAAAGTTCACAATAAGTCCATCTTAGCCACACTGGAACGTTCTTTGAAGGCTAATAATACTCCTTCAATAGACCTCGTATGTGGTCTACCCGCCTATTGTGTACGGGAACCGCTCTATCATTTGTTAATACGTAAATTATTATATATCATAGGTTCATAGGTACACTCTTTACATTTCTCCGTAAATACTTTAAACGGGGCGAGTATTTCTAACTTCAAATCTTGCTACATATCTGTGTGAACCCTGTTTCCTTTTCAAGAACTTACGTAATTTTAAATTAAATAACACGAATTATATTTATTTTCCTGTGAAACAATATCTTTAATTACGATATTATGGAAAAGTACTCATTCCTGCAATTAGTGTTAAAAATCACTAAAAAGTTTATCATAAAGAAATTAATCGGAACTTAGCATTACTTTCATCAAACCAAGTATTAATTAGTGAAGAAATCAATTTAATTTGCACGTCAACCGCAAATAACAAGTTGTGATATTCCTTTCGAACTTCGATTTAATTTAAGACCATAAAATGCACATAATTATTTATGAAAGTGAACAATTTAACTCATTAAACGATTACTAAAACACTTTCTACAATTTGAAGTTCAAGATCAGAATTATGAAAATTGCAAACTCATTCATATTCCGTGTTATGATTATTAAACACAAACATATAAACGTAGGTATTTTTTTATTATTCACTAGCTGTTGCACACGATGTCATTTGCGATCCAATACGTCCTTCTCTATGTGCCTCATGTTTTTTAATTATTTATTTTTTATTTTATTACGTAGTTGTTTTGTGGCAAATGCTGTGTCTACCTATAATAATAGGCATTCATACCAGTACTTGTATGTACTGCTGTTGGTGTACCAAATAAATAAATACATCCAAATCCGCTCAGCCGTTTTAGCGTGAAAACGTAGGTAACAAACAAACAAATAAACTCATTTTCGCATTTATATTATAAGTTAGGATTATATATTTTCACTGGGTGAATACTCATTTATTCTAGTTGAACGATCACTTACCTAGATACTTAGTAACTAATAGTACACAAAGGTTTTTTATTTTAAACAAAGTTAAATAAAGTAAATTAATTAACATCTCAATTTCGTAGAATTTTCCGTTTGTTAGTGTTTTTCTTCTTTTAACGATATTTCAGCATACAGCTTCGACATTTCAGGAAAAAGAAAACTAACCATTTTACGAGGGGAAGCGAGCGATGCACGAACAAAAAATGTCAACGAGGATCGCTCCTGTTTGACATGTTTTGTTCGTGCAACCGTGTCCTTCCTGCTCGGAAGTTTTAATCAACCGTTTAGTTTTTCACGTCAACGCTTATTTTGTTTCTTTTGCGTTGTAGACAACTTTCATAATATGAAGTTGTTAGTGATAAAATTGGCAAAGATAAAGCCATTTTATTGCGACTCTTTTATATTTATTTATACATTTTATTCTTTAAGTAAGTACTTAAACACAGTAAAATAAAAGGAGATACGATTATAACATATTTATTACATGGTTTTAATTACTTCCTCGACTTCCACATTGGTCTTGTGGTCGAAAGTACTACTGCTGAGCATAAGATCCTGGGTTCGTTCCCCGGGTCGGGCCAAGTTAGGTTTAATTGGGTTTTCCCATCTGGAACTCAAACAAGCAGCCCTCAAATAAGCAGACCCCTGTTACATGGGGGTACCGACAAGATACCTAATTTTCAATTAAAAACAACCTTATTTAAAAAAAAAACTCCTATTTCCAATTTTCTTAAATGATAATACTTAAATTGTCGGGAAAATGATAAGTTTCTTTGCACTAAAGAAACACTTGACAATCAAAAGGCTTCGAGAACTGACGCTTTGTTAACTGAAGGGCTCTTCTCTGGATTTATTGTACACTTCCTTTTACTTTATCTTTTAGTTGTAACATCACTGTTTCCTTGATTCATTTTTTAATTTAAAGTCAGAAATTCTCTTTTGTTAGGTAGGTTCTTGTTGAAAGGGCTACACTGTCCACCCATACCTATTAACACTGTTGTAAAAGCCAATTATTTTGAAAAGAGTAACCATGGTGTTTCTTGCCGGCTCGACGACCAATTGAAACCGTGCACCAGATTCTGATGTTTCATAAGTGGCCATGTAGGTTTATGTGAATATGGTTGTTGAGAGTTTTCATGTAGGGGTTAATCTTCGGAAATGCTGATCCGATTCCGAAAATTCTTTCACTAATGGAAAGGTACCTACAGTATTTCGAAGAGACGAAGTCGTAGGCAAGAGCTAGTATTTAATTTTTACAAGAAACTCACTTATATCTTATGACACGACGTTTTACGTCTTTACTCATATAACACAAGTATCGCAACAGTGAACTAAAAGCACTATTTTTACTATAAAACTAAGAAACTACAATTTACTAAGCCAATAGTTATCTGTTAAAACATCGTAACTACAAATGGCAAACAGTACTTACAACAGTTATAACTTACGTTGAAAGCACATTACATAATTTATGTCCCCTTTGTTCGGTCTCAAGCTTTAAATATACTTAATAAGTATCATAATTTTCTGTTACGGAAACTGTACTAATTTTCTTTAATATTATATGCGTTTAGGATTATAGACGTAGGCACCTACGTAAGACGAGTAACCGAGATAAATCTCGATTGTGGCAACAAGAAATTTAATTAACATTGTTTAAAGACGTGTAATTATTAATGTTTTAAGTAATGAAGATTTGATAAATCTTGCTGTGTTGTAATTTTTGTTTTATGATGTTTTGATATAACTTGATGTTTATCCTTATCACATGTTCAATCTTTTAAGTAGTATATTATATTTATTTATTTCTATACTACAAAAAAATAAGAGATGAACTGTAACAAACGACGCAAGTAAATGATATGACCATTTATAGCCCATATTATTGAGAAATTCGCGGCTAGGTATATCATTTTTTTTTTTTTTTTTCCGGTGTGGAAAATCCCTGATGTCCTCCGCCCGGGCGGAGGGGTCTGTCAGACTCTTACTGACTAAAAACCACCCCGGTGTTCGGACTCACACCTACGCCGCCGCCGGGGGTCGCGGGAACGTAAAAATCTTCCGCAACCCCCGACTGGTGCCGGCAGGTATATCCTGCTAGGTAGGTATATCCTGCTCTAAGCTCTTAACTTGTTAGGTACTGGGTGTTTGTGGTTCCATGGGTACCTACCTACACCCCATTTTAATGCTCATACCTATTGTGGTACAGTAATCATATTCTAGGTGCATAATATCGTCTTCACATATAGTTTTACTTTACTTTACTTTAATTATATGATTGATGTGTACAAAATATTGTAAGACATTTTTAAAAGAGTAATCGTGGAGTTTCTTGCCCATTCTTCTCCATACGAAAACTACCTTTTGGACTGCAACTAGAATGAGTACTATTTATTGGTTTTGGACGTTCAAAAGTGTCTTCTATGTGCCAAAAGTAAAAAAAGTCTAATATTTCATTTCAAAATTATTTGACTTTTCGAGCAAATTCAGTGACCAAAAAGAAAAAAAAAATACCCGACTATAGCGAAGCAAAAATTTTGACCAGTAGGTATGATGTATGTGGGTATATAATTATGTTCATCTGTACCTACATTTATCTTCTAAACTAATTATCATAATTTGAGAAATGCGGTATCTTTGGAAGCGTCTTGATCGTCCGCTGGTTATGTAATGTCACATGATTATGAAAAGTAGTACAAGCGCAAGTTTCGTCCTAATCTCACATTCTAAGACTATTTAGGTACATATTTACAGGCATTCCTATGCAAGTAAAGGTTCTACCTACCGGAGGTTAGGCAATACTCAATGTCCAGTCGCTGGTTGCGAAGGAAGTAAAACAGGCTAGGTACCGACAGTCTTGTGACTAAATATTATAGAGCCTAGACCTGTTTTTGTACCTAGGAACACAGAAGTATTTACCTATGTTATTATACTGAGCTATCTACATAATTATTTGCTTACTTGAAGTTTTGAAAGGAAAAAACCCGAGGGTAAGCGAAGTGCTATTTACATTTAGTTCAGGTTGTTCTATTACTTAGTTATTAAGATAATATTACTTCCTATTTCCTACATTATATTTTGATTATACGAGGAACAGTAGAGAGTACTGAATCATCCACTTTGAGAAAACAGCGATGTTTAGTCATGCGTTTCGGCAAAACGAGAGCTTTTTCAATCAATAAATTCAGTTCGGCTTTACGAGCAGGCTTTTTTGCCTGAACCTAAGATTTTTTCAAGTGAATGACTTGAATGTATGTGTTTGTGTGTGAGGAACTCGTGGCTAAGTAATAACAGCCGCACGGGTCGATCCATCAGGTAAAGCTACGCTTACCGGGGCTGGACCGTGGCCCGACCATCTTTACATATTGAGACTCCTCCGTGCTTCGGAAAGCACGTTAAGCCGTTGGTCCCGGCTGTCATTTGTGGATCTTTGACAGTCGTTACGGGTCGTCAGAAGCCCTAAAGTCTGGCAACCAGTCTTGCCAAGAGGTATCGTATTACCCAGTTACTGGGTTATGGAGGTCAGATAGGCAGTCGCTCCATGTAAAATACTGGTATTCATCTGCATCCGGTAAGACTGGAAGCCGACACCAATTTAGTTGGGAAAAGGCTAGGCAGATGATGATGTGACTTGAATGTATAAGAAGATAGAACAACATGGCAAACTGAAAATAGGTACTATGGGCCAAACACACGCACGTCGCTATTCATCTGTTTCGGTACAACCTTGTTATGACCATATTATGTCCCTGTGGAAGGTTCTAAGTCCCTACATGGAGCGTCCACCATTATGCTAAGTCCAAAAGACAGTACACCGAAGGTCAAAGGTTCACATGGCCACTATCCTCTCGCACCGAAGGCTACTCACTCTCACTTGCAGGTACCGTGCGCAAAAAAATATATAAACTCGTTTATGGTATTTTTGTTAATAGTCTTAAGTAAAACTGGTTTTTCTAATCGTGTGAACGGGTAAGATAATTGTTTTTTTTTTTCAATGTTATGGCTGATTTTATGAGTGATTTGTTTTTTGGGTAAAAATTATGAATGCATTGTTTAAAATTTAAATGCTTAGTCATCAGGCGGAGTGGTGAGCGGAACGTTTTGTGTTTGTACGTTGCACTATTTTACGTTAACCTAACCCTATTAAATGACAAGTCCCATAATGATCTAATTTTTTTAAATTACTACCTACCTAGGTAGTAATTTAAAATACACATTGTGGAATGCAATATATACATATATGATTCAGTATTGTATTGAGTAGAACAAAATAAATCGAAGAAGTTAACAGGAATACCTAGTAGTACCTACTGGAATATAATCAATACACTGTTTGCACTTAAAAAAAAACACTATATTTTTCATAGCCAATATCGGTAGTAAGTTAGAAACAATAATGTTTAAAAAAATACGCATGCGAAATAAATTCTGATCAATTTTTCAAACGCTCCAATAAGCTCCAATTTATTGGAGATTAGTTGCAGAAGCTTTTCACATATTTGTCAGCTTAACTTTAATCTCAGTTCAACATAAAGCTAACATGAGTAGGTACCATAGAATTTCTAGCTATAACAATAAAACGGCGATAATGCAAATAAAGCCGTGTGAATTCATATAAAGTAAAAAATAATTGCCGTTTTTATTTTAATTTTCGAGCCGCGAATAATGGCGATATTTTTTGCTGCCGGTACCGGGCTCGGCCTAGTTCCCACAGATGTTTATAATGTCAAACGTAAAACGCATAGTAACGAGTATTTAACCGACTGCGTCGTTTTTGTGGGAGTATGCAACAATGACCTTCATGATACCGTTATCAGATGCCACTATCACTTGTAAGATTTTTCGGACGATTTCGCAGGCTTTATTGCTTTATGGACAAAAGTTTAAAACGCGGTGATGGTAATATAAGGTGTATCTTTTCATACACGAAATATCTTAAGGGGTCATTGTACTCATCATTATGAACAACTTTCACTATGGGACCAACACTGACATCACTAAAAAAAAATCAGCTGTTTCCTACATTTGCGAACATAAATGTAGGGAACAGCTGTTTTATTTATTTTTTCATTAAGAAAATAGTTTCACTGTATTGGTAGTTGATATGACGTATTGGACATACCCATCACGTTCTCGACTGTGAAGATTAGCTGACAGTTTGATCTTGTTAATATTTTTGTTAATATGTGAAGATTATGTGGATCTTTCTTTTCTTTTTTATTATTTATTTTTTCTTAATTTTAATTAATCATAGTCTGGCAGTTTGAGTAATTTATGAAGCCTAACCAAATGTCCTTTCTTTGGTATTGTTCGTCAAATCGTTGAGCTCCTTAAATTCGGAGTTGAGCTGCACGATTACTGACAAATGCGTGCACTGACCGGACAGGTCCACTCAATCTGTGTGGTTCTTTCCTCAAAAGACCATTTCAGACACCAATCTACATGGTCTTCACATAATCTGACCAAGATTATGTCTGGACTTTAAAAGAGACTGTGACCTCTGAGTTTGTTTCGGCCTTTCTTCTCAGAGTAGTCAGATAGGAAACGCCGACCTCATCTAGTTTTAAAAAATGTGATTGACGTGTAAAAGTGTTTGTACAAACCTACTTACAGAAATAAAATCATTTATCATTTATCATTTATCATTCATTTATCATTTATCATTTATCATTTATCATTTATCATTTCCCGAAACACAACACTTTGCCACCAAGGGCTCGTAGGTAAAAAAAACACGCGCAGATCGATCAATCTTATTTAAACGTTCGTACATAACTTCGTTATGTTCCCTAGTATAATCAGATAGAAGAAATTAAATAAAGTAGGTATCCTTACCGAAGCGTATCGCTTTTCCGTCCTTCAATTCAATTATGAAAGACTTGGGGCTGCTCGCGACTTCACTCTTGAATATTTAAATCCATACTCCATTATTTTGTTCGTCAAAGTCATTATGTGTTTAATAGAATCAGTTGTGAAGAAGGATAGTATCAGAGTTATAAATATTTCTAGACTCTAGAAAGCCTGTCAAAGCTTTTTTTTTTTTTTTTGGGTGGGAAATCATCAAATGACTTCTCCCGCTCTGGGCGGGCGTGTCAGACTCTTACTGACTAAAACCCACCCGTGTTCCTTCAGTTGCCTGTTGCCAGGGTCCCGGTATCCCTTTCGGACTATTCCGCAACCCTGGCAGGCATCGGTCCTAACGGAGCCTGTCAAAGCTGTGAACTCGTCGAAAAAAAAATAGCGTCCAACTGTTAGCCGCGAAACAGACGCACACTAGAAAAGGACAATGACGTGGCGCGAGTGTAGCTCAGAAGTAACTGTCACGCACACCAGCATAACAAAATTTTTTGCAGCGCAACTACGAACTAGAACAGCGAGCTATGTATAGATTCTATAATGATATAAGACTATTTAATTTACAATGTTCTTAAGTAATTAAATAGCTTAAATACCCAAATACCACAATAACAACTTAATGATATCATAAAACAGGGCTTCCTCTCTTCTACCCTTTTGCTGTGCCATACAAGGTCCATAGTGATTTAAATTATACAGTTACCACCTAAGTACACATTATGGTAAAGCAATAAAGATATTGAGTGTTGAGTATTGAAATAAAATAATTTGTAGAATAAATTAAATAAAAAAAAATCACGCCAGGAGGCAAAATTTATAAGGATTCAAAAATATTGTAAATCCTAATTGTACTTATTACCAACATTTTATGCAAATAAATAAATCTATATATCTGTATAGACACATAAATAATCGAAGGGTCCAATTCGGTGGAAGTCGTGCGATCGACATAGGTAAACTATATACATCTATACGAGTAAACTATATACATCTATAGTAGTTAAATACCAGAAACCAGACTACCTGTACGACAAGTTTAGTTGAATAGCGAGTAGATGTGGCAGAAGGCAATGCTCGCAGCAACTCTCGACCGACCCAATCGCTTAGTACAGCTGCTTTTTAAAGGTAGCTTCCGTTATGCGGCTTCCAAAGTGTGGAATAACCTGCCACCACCTATTCGATCAATTAACACGATCGCCTTCGACGCCCTCGGTAATAGCTCATAGATGCGCAACCTTAGCTAGACCTGATCAATTTGAATCTTACATTTATATGAATTACTAGCTGATGCCCGCGGCTTCGCCCGCGTGGTTGTCGGTTATTATAATACCAAAACCTTCCTTGAAAACCACTCTATCCATTGGTGAATACAACATGAAAATGTGTGCAGTAGTTTTTGAGTTTATCGTGAACAGACAGACGGCCAGACGCGGCGTAGGACTTTGTTTTATAAAATGTAGTGATGATAATAGTTATCTATTATTTATTGATGACAGTTCATTGTTTCTTGTGCAACCATAGCATTTTATTTATTTTCTTAAACACCACTATATAATTATCTATAATTATTATTAATATCTAATTGAGTTTATTATTATTTTCTACACATAATCTATGTTTATTTAAATATTTACACACCATTAAACTGATTTACATCCGTAAGACGTCCTCGTAACATAAGGTCCACAGTGGAAAACCAGACATACGTATGGACACAACAAAAACAAATGAATTTGGAACATTTTATTCACATACACATATAGTACAAGTTTCTGAAATAAACCTTTTTATTTTATTTGTTTATTTATTGACTACTCTGCTTTTCATCCTATTTTGTCATATCACAACAAGAATACCACGAAACATCTCGAATGCAACGAGAATTGCCCCTTCAACTAATCATGAACCCTAATTATCAGACAGTTTGTACGATCCTAATGCGCTGCTCTACTAAAATACTAATTCGAAATAAATAAAGCATTGTGGCAGCGAACTTAATTTAGACAAAGCGCAGAAACGAAACTCCACAGAAACTTAAATAATTTGCAAAATGTTGGTTGCCCCTGAGTTGCATTTGGGCCGATCATTACAAAAGTAATTTGTAAAACTAAAATATATATTAACAGGGTCCGGATTTTCAACAAAAATGAAAAGTAACAATATAGTTTATACCCACATCGCGTGTCTGATGGCACGTGTAGCCGACTGTTATTTGATTGCTTTCCATCGCAATCAACAAACTCGATTTCGTACGCTTTGAAAAGTCTACAAACGAATTGTGTATCTCTGCAAAACGGCTATCCGAGACTCGTGAATATTCCGATCGATAATGAACTTATAACTTGTCGACGTAACATAAAAATTCCTCATTTGGACATAAAATATTAAATTTTACTTTTACTTTCGCGTATTAGTCAATCGGATTGAATAAATTTCTTTGGTAAGTAGGAATTAGCAAAAAACGGTGCGTGTAGTAGAAGCTGGACGGATCGCGTCGCCCGCGCCGGTGCGCGGCTGAAAGTCGAAAGTGATTGCGTGCGCGCAGGCAGAGGAACGCACAACATAGTAAAAGTAAACTTCCTAATCGCGCGCATCGTATCACAATGGACAATTATTCGCATTACGACCACTCACGCGACCGGCTTCGAGATTTAGAACACTGTGTCAGTATTTCGGAAGGTCAACTTTAATACGTCGACATTTTTGGCAGTATAATGATGAGTCGCGGTCGGTGTGAATTTTTTACTCTCGCTTGACTTAGATCGTTATTGTCAATGAGTCATGGTAACATTAGGGAGACGGTAATTAGAATGCTTGACCGACATTCGCGCAAACGACATCAAATGGACAATTTTTGTGAAATCAGTACAATTTTGATTTTATCGCAAACTTTCGCTGTTGACTGGTATTTAGAAAGACAAACTGGTGAACTAAAACCATTAAACGATTATCTTTCTCAAAGAAAGATCTTAAATAATTATAAAGGTAAAGATAAGATAAAATCAACGACTTTATTAATATCAATCAGCGACGTATCTAAATTATTTATCAATGCAGAGATATAAGTAATCGGCTATTATAACTTTACTGACTCAACAAGGATCTAAGCGGCTGTCATTTCATGTAAAAACCAGTACCAGAGTGACTCAGCTTTCACTAAAGATGTTCCATACTTCACGGTAAAGACTTCCTACCCGATTCTCACAACAAACTGGTATATTTACTTATAAAACAAATTATGCGATAATTTACTGCTTAAATAAACCGGAGTCTGTGTCATTTTATTAGTTAGCTATACATATTAAAAAAAGTGATAGTAAATGGAATCATTTTAATCAATCTGGCCAGTATCTTTCATTTAGATTACTTTGTTTGCTAAAAAGTCGTCAAGTATGGGCTACCGACCTTTTTATTGCTTATAGTCCATCTAGATTTAGTACCTAACCTAATTTTTCGTCCAAAAACAAAAGCCAGCCGAATCTTCATCTAAATTGCCTTGTTTTTAACCGAAGAACTTTGTCCAATAGTTCTGTTACACGATCATTTTAGATCCATCGTCTCCGAGGGTCCTCTAACATAAATCACTGTCATCTCATCGATGGTACCTCGGGAGAACGGAGTTCATTCACCTTTGACCTAATACTTTTAACTTAAATTAATGTAGCTTATACTTTTTAGATTGGTGTCAAGAAAATCTGTTTTTACACAGAAAATTGAGGAAGCTAATCAGTTGGATGAAGTTAATTGACCCGTCCTTTAATTTTATGTTTATGCTAATGGGAAATGACGTAGGTACTTATCTAAAAGTCACTTGTCCAGTGGGCCTAGTAAAGCCACAGATATAAAATACTACGTAAAGTCAAATCCTGTATGGGCTGAATTTAATCTAAGTATCTTTAGGCATATAAAAATGGATGTTGGTATACTGTACTGGGTGGATATTTGAGATGGGGCAGTAAGGACAGGTAGGTAACTTAACCGTTGTCGCTATAAGCAAACGGTCTAAGGAGACTGCCCTTAAGTTTTTGAGACATTTTGATCTGCATTCCAAGATTAATAAAAAATAGTACAGTCAGTAAAAAAATGGGCAGTTTTCACAAAAACTTGTTTTGATGCCGATCGATCCTGTTTTTTATAAGGATCAATAAACTCTAGTGGACCAACTGAAGTTTGAGTATTAGAAAAGTCAGAAATCGGTTTTATTACTACTGGTTCATCTTCATCTTTTTCCTTATTGCTGCATGAAAGTTATCGACCATTCAGGTTTACCGGCTGCCTTTTGACCTAGGCTACCCTTAGAGAAACGAGACACAGACAGACACTGTGTGTAATTAGTAATTACATTATAATATTATCAGCCTACGTATTAATGAAGATTCTACCTTATGTTGTCGATAATTTATTGTTGTCATTGTTCTGCTGGGTCTCTCAGTCTTTTGTCACTATTCATATATGAGTTTTTCAAAAATTAAACCAGTAAGAGGTGTGAGAATTATTGGGAAGTTTTTTTATAACTCCTATCGGTAAGAGGATGAGAAAAACTACGTTGTGAAAATTTGGCATAACGAAGTTAGCAGCAAGGCTGACAACCCAGCCAGTGCCGAATGTCTTACATATATAATCATTCTTGGAATGTTTATGCTACGTCCGTTCATATAAAGGAGATTAAGGTCAATCGATGAAATCCACCTTCCAAATCGAATCAGTGGTAGTGTATCGTATGGCAGAATTAAGTAAGCTCGTCGATCGACCATCATCATCATCATGAGCCTAGCCTAGCCTTTTCGCGGGGTGTTCCTCGTAGCGCACCAGCTTTGAAACGCACCAAATGAAGTGCATCAAAAGTAACGACTAAAACGCACTAACGATGAAACATAGAGAAGAGCATGAAGGGTTCGTAACAATGGTGGGGTCGGCTTCCAATATAACCGGATGCAGTTCATCGATCTACCATAAATTTGAGACGATAAAATATCGAATTTTCGATGTGAAAAGACCGCAAGCGAGTTGCACTTTTACTAGGTAAAATATAAAAGCCACCTTTTCTATGGTTTTTCTTATCTTTTCAAGATAAAGACCACCGTATCCAGTTTGACTTTCCTAAACCAGATTCACCATGAAGTGAAATTTAAATCCTCGATCCTACAACAAAGATTGCAGAATAACAATGGCTCAGTGTGGGGTCACATGAAACACGTTAGGATCGTGACTGAGCTGGTAGTTACGGCACTCGAGGAGTTACTGTTAGTGCTGTTACTGATACTCGACAATGGGATTGCACAAGTTTAAATTGATGGTGTATTTGTGTGTTTAATGGACGATTGAGGTGGAAACTGGTAGGTATAATTTGGTTTTAGGAAAGGTACTTAAATGTTTGTGAAATGCGACAATACTTGAAGAGGTTTCATAATGCTTCTTTAATTTATAAGCCATTGTACATCTAACTGAATTGTTTTTTGACCAATAAATTACCTATCCTACTAGCTAATTTATAAAGTATCTCAATCTGCCTAGCGTTTTCCCAACTATGATGGGGTCAGCTTCCAGTCTAACCGCATGCAGCTAGATAACACGATACCCTTTGGTAAGACTGGCTGTCACACTTTCAGGCTTCTGGAACGACTGCCAAAGATCCTCGAATTACAGCCGGGAACAACGGTTTAACGTGCTTTCCAAGGTACGGAGGAGTCTCGGTTTGTAAAGATGGTCACCCACTCACGAACCAATCCCGGCAAGCGTAGCTTAACCTGATGGACCGACCCGTACGGCTGTTATTACTTAGCCCCATCAAAGTTTAAGAAAGGTTTGACAGTGGTTTTAATGTCACAATATAGCGCACAAAACTATAACTCCAAGTTCCCATGAGAATGTCTGCCAGCCCTACATGGTCGACTCTTCACGTGTCAAGAGGGCTGGCCTATTTATAGCCCAAAGAATCAGCATTGCCATTCAAAGTGGCAATGCTGCCAGCCTTTTGGGCACTTTTCCCATTGACAGCGATGCGGACGAATTTTTTGATGACCAATGAGTTCTTCCCTTTTTTTAATTTTGGTATATACTATATCTATCAGCTTAAGTTTTTATCACATTAATATTAAGAACAAAAGTTATATAATTGGTATTTTATTACTTCGCCCCGTTACTCCGCGGTTTCAATTACAGAGTATTAAGAGATTAAAGTTTATGTCTCAGTTAATAATATATGTTGTCGAAACAGCTGCGTTAATTCCGATGAACATTTCATTAGAAATTTCGACCTTGAAAATCGACACTTTCGTTCCCGTTTTTAGGTCAATCATAGAACAGATCAAAATCTAAAAAGATTGTTATTTGCACTGCAGGTAGCATAGACATAAGAACTGTTTTTTTATATGTCTATGGCAGGTAGGTTCAATGTCGATTTAGTAATTTTTGCGATACTTAATTTTAAAACAAAGGTGATGGAACCATGTTTTAATAATAAATGACTAGACCTAAAAAAACCTTCTGTATCACCATAAAAAAGCTGCAATTACATATGTCGACTTACAAGAAAGTTCATGCAAAATGACAACAATATTTAAGTAAACATAGCACACGCTGCATTTACTTGGCTTCGATCCGTGAATGTTGCAAAAACCAGCTAAAGAGCTGAGAAGAAAAATCTCTAAGAAATAATAATACTTGCACCGTGCATACAGAGATAATCGTCGATAAGGGATTCATTTCTATACACTAACTACTTTATACTAGTTGGCTTCGGCCCCTCGTATGCCTAGGCACCAAAGGTCCGGTAAACCCCGTGGTCCCGAGATATGTGAAAATCTTCGGCCCCTCGTATGCCTAGGCACCAAAGGTCCGGTAAACCCCGTGGTCCCGAGATATGTGAAAATCTTCGGCCCCTCGTATGCCTAGGCACCAAAGGTCCGGTAAACCCCGTGGTCCCGAGATAATATGTGAAAAACTTAAATAATAATAATAGCTACCATTTTTCCAAAATCTAAACATACGCATAAATGTTTTAAGTTGCAAACTTTCAGTTCTTTAGAAGTGGCCCTTTCCTCCAGTAAAAGGCTAAGATTTAATAGAATAAGTAATTAAGTATGTAAGAATTTGGTTTTGTGTGGAGTCGGTTGTCCTACTAAAAATATGTCCAATACCTTTAACAATAATTATTTCCTTTCAATAACTCAACAGTACCTTTTCAATTTTTGAATGCAAATATTTATCGTCAAAGGTGTTGAATATAGTATTTTTCAGAACAAAAAGGTTCATAAAAAATACAGTAACAAGAAAACATGAGCTGTATGGCTTCAATATTTTAAACTCTAACACAATACAGTTTGCGGTCAACGGTTACACAAGACTGAACGAGGTCACAATAACAAGGAACGAAAGACCGAATGAATGAACATAAACATGAATGAACCACATAACCTCATGGCACGACGTACTCGCTTACCACAACGTTTCCTTTGAGGAAATGTTGTAATAAATTATGAATTTCCGTAACTATTATAAACTTATCTATCTAAACCTCATTTTAAATTATACATTACCAGTTTACTCGTTGGTCTAATAGTCGCAAGCGCATCACGTAGGATCTTGGGTTCAATTCCCAAGTTGGAAAAGAGTTAATGGGTTTTTTCCATCGCACCCTAATAGCATAACACACTTTCAACCACAGTCTGATCGTTTTGAAGGATATTCATTGGTTTGAAAGTTATTTATGCTCATGTTTTTTATATTTATTGGTATAGTTAGTTAGTCCTTTCAGTTTTAGTTAATTTAAGTTGTATAATAATAAGTTACCTAATTACCAAGAGCCTCGACCAACACCTAAGGAGGCTCTCGTTGGGCAGCTGGATTAAGGGCTTGATTCAGAAAGCTGTACTCCTGGACACGGCTCGCATCGTTAGGAGGTTCCTCTCTCTGGAGCCCTGACCGCCGGTAGCTTGTGTTCCCGATACCGGTGGGCTACTATTTTTTATATTTTTAAATGTTTTATATATTTTTTTATTCTAATATTTAAAAATATAATTTGTAAGTATGAAAAATGAAATAAAGAGTTACCTAATTTAAATGTAGGTATATATTCTACCTAATAAAATCATAGTAGATATTTATGCTCAAACAACGTAAAGACGACGTGTCTGAACTGTCATAATGAAACCCATTGCGATCAATTGTCATTTTATGTGTATGTTACGCAATTACCCCGCCGGAGTCTGAATATGCCTTGAAAAAGACCATGTTACATGTGTCATGGACTTAATCATAAGTGAAAATCGTCAACCGTCGACAACAACCGTCGTCTTGAGCAAGGGTGGTGATCAATGCTCGTGCCTTCTCTATATGAGAAGTGGCCTTTGCCCAGCTGTGGGACAATAATAGCCTGGTCATTATCTGCCTAGCCTTTTCCCAACCAGGTTGGGGTCGGCTTCCAGTCTAACCGGATGCAGCTGAATACCACATGGAGCGACTGCCTATTTGACCTCCACAACCCAGTAACTGGGTAATACGATACCCCTTGGCAAGACTGGTTGTCAGACTTTCGGTCTTCTGACGACCCGTAACGACTGTCAAAGATCCAGAAATGACAGCCGGGACCAACGGCTTAACGTGCTTTCCGAGGCACGGAGGAGTCTCGATTATGTAAAGATGGTCACCCATCCATGGACCAACTCCGGCCAGCGTAGCTTAACCTGATGGATCGACCCGTGCGGCTGTTATTACTTAGCCACGAGCTAGGCTGTATTTATAATCATAAGTCTTCATGTGTCTGTCTACCCCTTCGAGTAATACAAGCTTGATATTCTATTATAACCATTTGATGAACCATCTTAATGAATTCTTTCAACATAAACGTATTAAGTTTTTGTAACGACGCATCTCATGAGAAGTGATTACTTAAAATTAACGCAACATCATTGCCCAGAAATTGCCCATTTTAATTTTATTTCACATTGACGTATGTATCATTATTATCTGCTTGTAATGTACTTTAGACAGGTGCTTTCCCAACGCTACAATTATTTTAGATGAAAGATGAATTTATAATCACCTCTATTGACAAATGAATCTTTGCTTAGTACAGATTGGTGTAACGTAACATAAAAAATGTGACAGGAGTAGCAGTAGTATGTCCCCCTTCAAGTACTAAGCTACGAGTACCTACTGCTACTTTTCATCTAAGTAATAACAGCCGCACGGGTCGATCCATCAGGTTAAGCTACGCTTGCCGGGGTTGGTCCTAAGATGGGTGACCATATTAATATATCGAGACTCCTCCGTGCCTTGGAAAGCACGTTAAGCTGTTGGCCCCGGCTGTCATTCAAGGATCTTTGACAGTCGTAACGGGTCGTCAGAGGCCCGAAAGTCTGACAAAAGCAGTCTTACCAAGGGGTATCGTATTAACCAGTCGTTGTGAAGGTAAGATGGCAGTCGCCCCATGTAAAATACTGGTATTCAGCTGCATCCGGTTAGACTGGAAGCTGACCCCAACATAGTTGGTAAAAGGCTAGGCAGATTGATTTTAATATTATAAAGAGTAAAAAAAATGCATTTTTGTTTAAGTCAAGCCTATTGCATCAACCGGGCACAAATCTAGACTCCGGGCTGCTACTGAGAAATTCCTGACGGAAAAATCACGACACGTCCGTTTATAAATGAGCGGCATTTAAGTAGACTTTTCAATTCGCAGTCTGTCAGTTAGCAGTAAGTTGTCATGAAGACAAAACACGATCATGCAACAAAAAAAGTGCCTAGTAACACACTTCAAGATACGACACACGACGACACGCGTCTCAACCGATATGAAACCGAAATTCTCGAGTGAAAAGATAATAATAAATCAATGTCGAATTACGATGGGAAGTGCTCGTAAACGTTGTAAATGGACCAAGATCTTGGCACACGCTACATTCCTCCATCCGTAATTAATAATCTTTAATTATCGTAAGCGGCTCATCTGATATGATCTGTATTGGACGTAATGGATTCAGCGAACGCATTATTATCGCGGGAAACAACGTTTACTGACAGTTGATTGTTACTGTACTGACAGTTGATTGTTAAGATACTTTCATTGTGATTGTGAGGATGATCACGATTTCAAAAAGCATGATTGTTAGGGTTCCGTACCCAAAGGGCTCCGCTGTCCGTCCGTCTGTCTGTCACAGGGCTGTAGCTTTTGAACCTTATAAGTAGACATTTGAAATTTTTACAGACTATGGCTCCTATAATAACAAATCCTAACCATCCTAATCCTAACAAATATTAAAAATGCGAAAGTGAGTTTGTTTGTTTGTTACGCTTTCACGCTAAAACAGCTGAACGGATATGGATGAAATTTGGCACATGAGTATACTATGACACGGAGAAGGAAATAGGCTACTTTTCATCCTGGATAGCAGACGAAGTCGCGGGCAACAGCTAGTAATAAAATAAAGTAATAAAAAGTTAACTCCCCTTGTTTTCGGCGTTGTTTGTCTTGTGGTACGGAACCATACGTGTGCGAGCCCGACTTGTACTTGACCGATAATTGTCCATGGAATTAGTATGTACTCAACGTATGGTCTTTCTGTGAGTACAGCACAGGACTACAGTAAGACGTCTTGCGAATATCTTGCTTTATCATCTTTGTGACTCACTGAAACTGCTAGATCATTATTATTACAACTTACGTCTTGACCTAGACAGCTTTAGAACTCAGAAGGAAGATTTATAACAATCATATTTCACTATTATATTTAAAAAACTACAAGCACGTCGTAAAAACAACATTTAGTACCTATAAAATATCTTAAGTACATATTTTATGCCAGACGTTTTGCAGACCGTATTTACAAAGTGCTACAATCTTTTTCATAAACCACGAGTATTTACGAAGTTTTCCGAGTATTCACGAACTTTTCCGATGTTACACGACTTAAGATTTGCTGAATTATTTAGCATGAAACTATTTCGGCCACCCACGCGGTCTGAGCGTACAATAAGGTTGGCAAACAAACCAATGTGACCCAGTTTTCGGGCTCTGGTTAAGCTGTGATTCGGGGACTAAGCCGTGATGATATTTAGGTTAAAGCCTCAATTCTGTCTGGCTTTAGAGGCTGCATTTATAGGTTGTCTTTACATCGATTCGGATAACGAGATAAGTAAAATTTCTGGAGAAAACAAAACAGGAATATAAGCTTTCTTGAAATGCTTGCATATAAATCAAGGGGTTCATTCATAAACGATGATTAAAGTTAAGCAATAATTAGCGACTGTTTAACCATACATTTTTGACGTTTGAACGTCACTTAACTTTGATCATCGTTTATGAAAAAAATGGTTAAAAACCCCCAAATGGTTAGGTTTCACTCATCATACATTTATAGTAGATAACCCTACTAATAACTAGATGGTCATTAAAATTCATAAGATTTGGTGAGTGGGCAACAGATTACAGATTTGACGAATGGTTTTGAGACCTGCGCCTGAAATTTTTTACGAGAAATTAAAAAGATATTTTTTTTTTCGATTTTTTTATTTTGCCTACACTCTCCCACTGCTGACCAAAGGGCTCCCCTAAATCCTTCCAGGTATCTTTTTCTAGAGCCACCTCGATCCAACACTTACAGCACGCGTCTGTCGTCTCGCCACCTCTTCCTGTCTGCCTGCCGGCCGTTCACCCTTCACCGTGTGGAGACTGTTGCATAGCGGTCATTATGCATGCGGCTGACGTGACCCACCCAATCCTATTTTATCTTTGCAGCCTTTTTGCCTACGTCTAGGATCGCCGTTTTAGAGCACAGCGTTGTGTTTCGTATTCCATCAGTTCGTTTTATTTGCTGTGCACCATTTGCTCTTTGGCAAACCCCAAGGCGGAACTTTTACTTAAATAAGGCAGGGAAATTTTTAACTTAAGGTGGATGCGCTAAGTTATCCCGCGAAATTCAAATTTTCTTACGTTTTTTGCAATTTGCGGCAATAACAAAAATATGGATTTACAGAATTATAAACATTAGAATCAGCAATACAACTCTCTCAAGTTCATGTAAGTGTATTGAATGACGATTTCAAATTTTCATTCGGAAGAAAATTTGAATTTCGCGGGCTACCCTAGCGCATCTCCCTTAAATTAGGAGTTGAAAATGCATAAATTCGACAGCCATTTTCTGATAAGTCACGGATTATTTTTACTCAGCAAGAATATTTAATCCATTTATTTTCCCTTCCTCCAAATAATAATGTGCCAAGTTCACCAAAATAAGTATATTATAATAGTTTAGAAGGTCTTTGTTATTAGAATTCCTTTCAAATGTTAGACAAAATTACATTAATATTGAAAATAACTAGGCCACCTAAATATATACTTTTCCACTTGATATTTGTGTTTGGCAAATTACTTTGTATTATCATTTAGATTACTTATGTACAAGGTCACATTAACATAATTAGGTATGTAGATGTATATTCGAGTGTTATATGATTAAGGTCATACAATAAGAATGTTGCAATAAATTGACCCTCATTTCCCGTCCATTAAATTTAGAGTGTAAAGCGAATGCACTCAAATAAAACATCTATTATCAAAGAGCTTATGTTTTAGTCCGTGTCTATTATCAGTAGTGGCTACATAATGGCTGCATAATTTTAAGATCATAACCTGTGTTTTTCGAATACTTGAAACATAGCAAGCCAGTTATCTGGACCTCTATCTAGATTGCGAGCGACAATAAGAAGAAGATCCATATTTGAAGATAAATCAGCTATGACAGCTGATCTATCTTCAAATATGGATCTTCTTCTTATTGTCGCTCTCGCGCAACTCAGGCTATCGCAGTCCACTGGTGGACATAGGCCTCTCCCAGGCCGCGCAACTTCGTATCCTCGTCTATTCTCCATGTTTTTAAGGTCGTCGGTCCATTTAGCTGGGGGGCGTCCCATACTCCGTTTCCAGAGGCCCTAGACAAAGTGACATTCTATCTTCTAAAATAAATTCCTATTTCCCTTGGTCACGCCATCACGCGTGAACGGCTAGACCGATTTCGCTAATTCTTTTTATGTTGTGTCTGTTATTGTCAGGAGAAGGTTCTTAACAAAGAAAAAAAAAAAAAATAAGGATGTTGTCTATCATAAAGCATAAAAACAGGACAACATCTGTCGGGTCAGCTAGTCAGCGATAACAATGATGGAAAAGGAAAAAAAATATAGGATCAACATAAGCTATCGAAAAGCTTATGTCAATCCTGTTGAAAGTCGTTGTAGAAATACGAAACGCTTTCGAAGCGATTGTCACTTGTCTAGGCCCTCTGGACTCGTCTGCCCCACCGGCCATCGGTCCTTCGACAAACATGGTCAGTACACCGCTACTTCAGCTTGCTTACTCTGCAGGCTATGTCGGTAACTCCGATTCTTTTCCGGATAACCTTATGTTCAGCTGTCATAGGGAAAATAATGAAGTAAAGTATGGCCTTATTCCTGTCAAAACCTTCACTTAGACAACATATTTTGTATCCAGCTGGAGAAAGGCATTTGCCATTGGCAATTTTGCCGCCTAAAAGTATCAGATGCGTATCAAAATAATTTGTAACCAGTGATATAATTTTGTTTACCACAAGACGTATTATATAAACACACTTTCCAAAGAAATTGGCGTGACAGCTAATAAGCTATTAAAGTACGTAACTAGGGCCTAAAAAGGGAAAACAAAAAACACCATTATTTGTGTAGGTATGCTATTATGAGTGACCTCACGTATAATGAAAGGTTTCGGCGAAAGTGTCACCGGACGTAGAAATTGTATCATAGCAATGTTTATATAAGAAAAGTGTTGGTTATTTACTATGGAACAGTTATTAAATAATAACATATATCGCTTGTTTTAATTATAGGTAGTTTATTGCGTAACACACGATCAATCATAATCTGAATCATTTTGAAGGATACTGCTAATCCATTGCTTCATATGTTCGAAAAACTTGTCTTATCAACTACGTAAATAACGCGATGAATGTTGTTGAACTGTCAAAATGAAACAGATTGTGATTGATTGTGTGTTACGCAATTTGGGTGCAGGAACAAAATCCAATACATCTTAGTTTGTTTCGGTCGGTTTCGCATCTAGTTCTAAAACATTATTTAATTTTGATTTTTAATGTGTTTTTCGAACCAATTTACAGAAATAAATTTTATTTATCATTAACAATTCCTGATGTTTCATTTGGGGCCTTTAAATACCAATATCACTTTGCCTGACCTGGAGATCGGACTCCAGGTTCCTCGCTTAGCTGGGTAATACGATACTCCTTGATAAGACTGGTTGTCAGACTTTCGGGCTTCTGACGACCCCGTAACGACTGTCAAAGATTCACGAATGACAGCAGGGACCAACGGCATAACGTGCTTTCCGAGGCACGGAGGAGTCCGACAATAATAATATAATATCGTTATATTACCGTCGCGGGCTATCATAAAGTTTTATTCAGATAAATTACCAAAGCAATTGTATAACTGGTTTATAAGGAACTATGGAAGAAGAGCCGTTACGTTCTATTAATATAATACCTACTTATTTAAAGCATTTCCTCTTTACTATTACGGAAACATTCCAACCGTAATACCTATTTATTAGCAGAAATATTTAACTTTTTCTTTAAATAAGTAGTTTGCTTAAATATTTTTGCTATTTACTTGTTTGGCGCAAGTTTTGCAAGTAGTAAGTAGGAAGAGTGCGCACAAGATAAGTTGCGCTGGCCTGCTTAATTCTATACTGTAATAGTTAAAATATTGAATCTACTTATTTGAATAATAAATCTTAATATTATTAATCAAAAATTAATTAAATAATTCTATACATAATTTGACCTTACATAAACGACAAGACGGCGGCGGCGGCATACTTATTAGTTCCGATTTAAACCGTCATCATGTTTGTTGTCAAACATAGTTTATAAGGTCATTGACACAAGATCAAGAAATTGAATAGTTCAAAGACATCTTTGTTGGAAATTCGCCTAAAACTGCATATCTGATTGCTAGGAAATATTCCCTGTCTGAAAGATGAGAATTGATTGGGTTTGGGAAGACTGCGGAGCAATTTGTCGACATCTAATTATTTATATTTCTATCTACTGACTACCACGTTGGTCTAGTGGTCGGAAGCGCTACTGCTGAGGATGAGGTCCTGGGTTCGATTCCCGGGTCGAACAAAGTGTTATTGGGTTTTTTCATTAGCAACCCGGAGTCTGGATTTGTGCCCGGTTGATGGCAATAGGCTCGCCCCCTATTACATGGGACTTAAACATAACTGGCGAAATTTGGGTGTACTAATACACCTCTGCCTACTTCTTCGGGGATTACAGGCGTGATGTTATGTGTTATGTCTGCTAAAGGTTGGAATTGATAAAAACAAAAGTAACTTATTAGCTGGATAGCGGATTAGAATAAATTGGTCGATTAATTTTTACCTAATCATACAATTCCTGTACGTACAATTGATTGTACATATACTTTAGAAGCTAAGGAAGAAAAAAAACGTATTTAACACTAGCTTCCGCCCACGGCCTCGCCTGCGTGGTATGTCGACAAAAATTAGCCTATGTCCTTCCCCAGGATGCAATCTATCTTCTTGCCAAATCGAAATCCGTTCAGTGGTTTAGGCGTGAAAAGAAAACAAACATCCAAACACACAAACACAAACTTTCACATTTATAATATTAGTAGGATAGTATGAATTCAATCGCAACACCATTGCCAAACTGCAGTTGACAAGTACCAGGATACCATGTCCAACCAGAAGTTTGAAACAACAACTACACGACACAACCAAACATTCGCTTTCCATTTCTCTTTTCACAAGACGATATTTAACGGTGCGTGAACAAATAACGCAATGTATTGTAACTTTGCAAAAACAGAGATGTACAACATTGTTACGTGGTACGGGTTCCGTAGTTTACCACAAAACGCTCGTTTAGTAGAAAGCTTGTTATATTCTCGCATCTTTACCCAGGAAATTGTTCTGTCTAATGAAAAAAGAAATAGTCTGTTATTTTTGTATGCAATGTGGAAAACAAATGAAGTATCGAATACTACGTATGAGGAACGTTGTGGGTTTTATTGCATAATCAGCCTATAATGTTCCCACTGCTGGGATACAAACCTCCTCTCGGTGAGAGGGAGTGGATTCACCACGCAGACCCAGTGCGGGTTGGTAGATGTCACATGTCTTCAAATGCTAGGATCTAGGACATGTCCGTTTTCTCACTCTCTCTATTTTCCTTCACCGTTTTAAGAGTGGTAATGAAATAATTTACACAAAGTAAAGCGCTTGTCTGGGTTCGAATCTACCTACAACTTGTATAAGTTGCGGCAGATACCACTGGGCAATATAATATCAATATAACCCGAAAGCAGTGGTACTGTTTTCGGGTTATATTGATGCTTATTTAATTGGTATTTGTCCATAAACACAACAGTTAAGTCAATGGAAGCAGAAAAGCAAATAACTTAAAGTTTTATTAAAAAAAAAAACGGAAAATAAACTTTAAAAAAACAAAACTAACTCTTTAGGTAGATACTAAGTAAGCCGAGAAAGTTTTAACTTACTAATGCTCCTCTCAATAATACAGACTTCCTTTGCTAATTCTATTAAGTTTGTCAACGTCGTTGTCGGGTTAGTCTCAGGAATTTACCACATTAAAATTAACGCTACATTGTGTTACGTAACCTGTTTCTAGGGAATCTAGCTTTCAAGGTTGATAGTTTAATGCCATGAATTTTTTAAAGCACTTCTCTAATTATTTCCAGCACTCGTAGCATGACCACCGTAGAAACGGGTTTTGTCGACGGAAGAATAGACAAAATGACCGATTGTGATTGTTTATCTGTCACTTTGTCTATTCTTTCGTCGACAAAACCCGTTCTTCGTTAGTATTTTAGTTGTAAGATATTTTAGGAACAAGAGAGCTAGCTTAGAAAATAATTAGAAACAGTATCTCAAAGAGCAGTATATTGTTTTGCAGCCTTTTATCTCTTGGATAAATCAGAAATGAAATTATCCGGAGTTACCGACAAAGCTTGCAGAGTAAGCAAACTGAACTGGCAGTAGGCTGGCCATGTTTGTCGAAGGATCGATGAGTGAGAGTGGAGACCGGGTCCCGGTAATCGTAGCGTGTGACGCCTCCCAGCTAGATGGACCGACGACCTTAAGAAAGTGGGTGGGACAGACTGGATGCGGATGGCGAGGACAGGGTGTTGTGGCACAGCTTGGGAGAGGCCTTTGTCCAGCAGTGGATAGGCTGAGTTGATTTACATCGTGAGTTTGCAATCGTAACTAATAGGCAGCAGGTATTAACAACTTTTTGTGCCATGCTTTCCTGGTCTGTGCGAGTCTCATCCAGCTACCACCGCTGCTTACAGCAGTATTACTTTAATATTACTTCAGTGTAGGAAAGAGATGAAGCTCCACAGGACGTATAGCTCCATCTCTTTCCCCCACGAAGTAAGATTAAAATAATACTGCTGTAAGCGGTGGCGGTAGCCCCCCAGGTCTTCACCACGATCTTCTGTAGGTCATCCACCCCCCTGGCTATATCTACCAACGCTCCCTACCCTACCATTTCTCGGCAACCATTCGGCTCTGCTCCATAACAATATGGCTGCCAATGATGATGATGATGTTGATTAACCCTCTCAATAAAGCAGGAGTAGTCACACGTAGGTACGTCATCCACTAATTTACTCTTTCAATAAAAATAAACGCGATGTTACCAAAATATCAGTGAAGTAGGTCAAAAGGTTAATTCACAAAAAAAAAAAAGAGAGGCTAGCAAGGCGGGTGTGTCTAATTGATTGGCTCTCATTGAAGCTCCAACAATGGATTCCCTTGATTAATTCTCCTATAAATTGAACCGGGTTCCCTCTGTTTGTTTCTAAGAATTTATAGGGACCTTAGAACAGATGGCGCAGGTGCGTGCTTCGCCTTAAATTACTATCTGCTATGCTAAGACAAAAGATTGACGATCTGTATAATTCTTACTAAAGCCTTGTTTACATAGTTGACAAAAGTTTTGTTGCTTGGAACATGTAGAATAGAACACTCCTTACTATACTATGATTATATATATTCATACTAGTTGCTGCCTGCGACTTCGTCCGCATGAACCCTAATTCAATTAAAAAATAAAAGGACCTACCCTAATTAATTGACTCTTTATAACATCAGTTATCAGCTTGTGAAAGTCCCGTCAAAATCGGTCCAGCCGTTTCGGAGATTAGCCGGAACAGAAAAAGAAGTAAAGTTTTTATATGCATTTAGTAAAAAGCTGTTATTTTGTCGTTACAAATAGACACTTCAATTTTACTTATTTGTATGTATGTACAGATAGTTATGATTGTAGTACTGCAGTGTTGCTTACAGTAGGAAAGGTTGATGCTCCTAAACTTAGACAATTTTTGGTAACTATTTCTCATGATTGACATGAATACACTGTTTTTTTTCTGCATATTTGGCAGGGGCCAACAACCTATGGTTTTCCGAATTATGATAACAATGCAAAGTCATTATAGTTCATTTGCTTTCGAAAAAATCATGCTTAGTAGAAAAGGATTCCCGACATGGAAATAATGAGTTTATTGATAGACACTCATTAAAAAACCAATTAGACCGAAACCAAGAAAAGAATATTTTTACGCGAATATGGAAATTATGCACACTAACTAATCAATAAAGTGGAATGACCCTCGTCTTAGAATAAGCAACGGATTTTTATCGTTTGTCTTAGTACAAAAAAAATGTAAATATTAAGCAATTTTTTATCTGAAAAAGTTTTAAAGGTATTTTTTCAACGGGATAGAAATTGTTAAAAATAAATATGAATTGTAAATTGTAGAATAGAATTTTATGCGCTGAAACTGATTTAAATAATGTACTTGTAAAATGCCTAGGAAACGCTGGCGTGATGACCAAGAATTGTTCTTGCCAGTTTGGTCGGAAAAGGCTAAACATAAAGAGAACTGGAAAAATATATGGGAGGTCTTTGCCCAGCAGTGGGACAAGACAACATAGGTTAACAAAAATAAATTAATAATAATTAATTAGTTAAAAAAGGTATAAATAGTACTGTTACATGTTAGGAATTTTTTTCTTCGTTACATATGGAAGGCAAGTGTTCGTAACACAATTAGTAATTGTATCTAATTAAAGATGTTGTGTACGCGTATATTATCGTATTTTATGTAATGGAAAATCATGGTAAATAGGCGTTAGGTCATTTTTCATAACGGTCTGTTAAGTACGATCGACTTAATATGCGGACTTCCTTTATTAAATAATGGGAAAAATTGTGAAAAATGGAAATAAAGCAAATTTATGAGGTCGGTAATATGTGTGACATGTAGATACAATAAGTGCCAGCGAAAGATTAGGTGTTTGATTCTTGGCTTGGAAAATATATCTTTCAAAAGTACCTATACTCACTGAGTGACTCAAGAAAACACGGAGAGGAAAGCTTTAAAAATCTCTGTGTCTGAATTTATAAGATTTTAGTTTTCTGTAACCAATATTCGGAACCCGATCCATTTTTTTGCCGAATTCAAATTTCATCAATTCCCTTTGTTTCAAACTGGGTCATCGTAAAAGGGATCGCTTGATAGTTCCACTGGTCTAGAGGAAAACTCTCACCAAATGAAAAGTAATTAATACCAATTAAAATTAAATAAATGTTTTCTTAAAACCTTCCGACCACGTCCCTCTAATTTTAACTAAACAATCTCCCCTCCCATATTTTCCTAAGAACATAAAATACAAACCCATGAATAAAATAACAAAAACTCCTAGTCACCCATCCAATTAGCAGCCACATTGCTTAACCGCAGACAAACGTGCGGATATACTTTGACCTGCTCTTTGTTTTAACAATAATGTGAATATACCACGAGGTCAGGTTATAAATACTCGATTGTATTGTTACTATCTCACATTCATTAGCGACTACCAAGGTCGATGAATGCTCTATATACTTAGTTTCTCTTAAACTTATGTAAACAATTAATGTGAAGACAAGGTCTTGAGTTCCACGATTGGCATTTAGAATTCATTGTTATGTACGTTGATTGATCTGACGTCCGATCGACGAAGTAATCGATTTTTTTTTCAACAATGATCTGTTACTAATCTTTGTAACAAATATTACTTTTGGAATTCGAACAAAGATTCCAGTTTGACCTTTGATAAGATAATAAAGGATTTGTAAAACAATTTAGACACAGTAATGTTTCATGCGGATATAACGTGGTTATTTATGATTAATTTATGTAATAATTCCGTCTGTTTATATTATATTCTCACGCCGCAGACTATCCGTGACCGCGAATGCGGAATGTCGCGAAAACGTACACGGAGGTACAATAAATATATGTGGAAATATTGTTTACAGGTTGTTTTGTTGTTGCTTCGTTAGTTTAGGAACAAAGAATTTATATCACTGTAGTTACGGTCTTGAATTTGTATATAAGAGGTGGCTATAGTACCTACTCTAAAGGTGCGACGCGAGTCAAGTAGAACAATTTCTATGAGAACTTCATGGAAATTGTTCTACCAGAATCGAGTCGCACCGCCGCGTGTCGCGTTGCGTCGTGCCTGTCTGCGTGAGCCATAGTGTAGCCACTTTAAATTCGGATTCAATACTCTTCACGTTTTGGTGAATGATTGATTTTGAAACAGGTGAATCACAATTACCTATTCAAGCAGTCCTATTTCAAAAATTGTTATTAAGTTAGAAAATTACGAAATATTAAAAGCAAAGGCCTTTATTTTAAATTCGGCGAACATGACAACAACGGTCGAAATGCTCATTCAATAATTTGCTAAAACTTAGATAATTAAAGTAAAGTAAAACTTATTTGCATAGATTGTAGATATACATAAAATGATGTAAAGCTTGTAACAAGATATAACTAACGTGATAGTGGTACAGAAATGATAAAATATAAGAACGTAATTAGCTTATGAAACTAAGACGCAATCTCGAACTGGAGAGCCAGCCACGAGACCACAAGAACACTACTCATTAGATAAAACTGAGAGGTCTTACCAGACGATCTCGGCATTCTGCCAAGACGATATTATTATGAAAATTAACATACGCATTCTTAAGTTTCAGGAGATTTCTGGTTTCGATGCTTTTTACTTGACTACAGGAAACCGAACGTGCAAATCGTGCAGAAAATTTTGTACAGTAGTTAAATAGCAAAAAAAGCAATAAAACTCTACATTTGCGTGACATTTACAACAAAATATCACTACAAATATCATATGACAAAAAAATGTTGACGATCTATGACATTCTTTTTTCAAAATTACTTGAAATTCGACTGCTAACATAATTTTATCTGTGAACAAAGATTCAAGCGAGTTTAATTAATTAATTCTGTGTATCTTTCTAATACATTCACTAAATTCTTCCGTAGACAATATAATTGAATCTGTTACACTATAATTAAATTTAAGTGTGTACTATCAAGATACATACTTGCATCTGAGTTATTTAAATGTTTTTTTCATTAAAAAAATGTAAGTACTTTAGGAAGAATTGCTGCTAGTAACCACTATGTAATACATATCTGCATGTAGTTATATAAGAAATACATTATGTAGCTTAGACGATATTTATGTGCATTATCGTCATCTTATTTTTTTATTTGGTATCAAAAGGCAGCATTGCCACACAACGTGCCAATTTTTTTTTTTTTTAATGTAAAAACGTTGCCCCACACTAAGAATTTCTTCCTGTATCGTGGGTGCGTTTACAAACATAGAAACTCACATACACTAACACCCAGACCCGGAACAACTACTTGCAGATCATACAAATATTTGTTCCGTGCGGGGATCGAACCCGCGACACGTGCGCAGCAGTCCATCGCTGAGCCACTGCGCCAACCGTGTCGGCAATGCTGCCTTCTCCTGTCGCCAGCGCCATGTGTAAAATTATAGAAATATATAATTATATGTATGATGACCCTTTTATGTACAAGAAAACCGGCCAAATGCGAGTCGGACTCGCGCACGAAGGGTTCCGTAGTATTATCTATAAAAACGGCAAAAAAATCACGTTTGTTGTATCGGAGCCTCCTTAAATATTTATTTTATTCTGGTTTATAGTATTTGTTATTATAGCGGCAACAGATATACATCATCTGTGAAAATTTCAACTGTCTAGCTATCACCATACATGAGATACAGCCTGATGATAGACGGACAGACAGACAGACAGCGGAGCCTTAGTAATAGGGTCCCGTTTTACCCTTTGGGTACGGAACCCTAAAAATGGAGGGGAAATTCCCCTCCATTTTTATTATCATTATTATTTTAAGACTGTTAGCTTTTAAATTAGGTAAATATTATCTTGAAAATTAAATAGAACTTGATATTTTTCTTTGACCCAAATAATTACTTATGCATAACCTAACTTATTAAGCTGATGTTAATCTCCAGTAAAGACCTAAGTCCAGATTATAACAAAATAAAATAATAAAAATATTAAATAAACGAAAAGCTTCGTTCAAAAATTAAATTTATCATAGACATAATAATTAATCGACAACGGTGACTGTTTTTCAATCTCGCTGTTCAAACAAACGATACCTGTTTATGTTTGCACGCGCAAATAAGCGTCGCGCGTACGTTACTCTCTGTTTATGACATTACTCTGTGAACAATACAGAGTAATGAACAGGAAATTAGGGATTTTGTACTCGAGAAGTGTCTGGTTTTGCAAAAAAAAAAGAAGGAAACGATATTTTCACGGCAGTTCAATGATTTATTTATTTAGTTTTTACTAACGTTCGTATACACTACAGAAATTACAGGTAGCAACAGAAAATAAACACCTAAATGTAACAATCAACTATAGGTAAATACAGTATTTTCTTATTATATCACCTACTAGGTACACAATCATAAGGTGAAGCAGTTACTTATGGATGCTTTACTTATGATGGTTAACAATGTTGTTTAACTGGTACCAAATACCGAATTTAAGAATTTACGTTTTGATTATTTAACTTACAAAACCAACTGAAGAACTGGGAACACTGACGCCGCCATGATTGCTTAATTTTTTGAGATCCTATACCTTGCTTCTATTCAAACATACCTATTTATAATTTTTTTAACATCTTTGATCTTCAAAAAGTACAAATCCGAGAACTCGTGGTTACGTAATAACAGCCGCACGGGTCGATCCATCAGGTTATGCTACGCTTGCCGGGGTTGGTCCGTGAATGGGTGACCATCTTTACAAACCGAGACTCCTCCATGCCTCGGCAAGGACGATAAGCCGTTGGTCCCGACTGTCTTTTGTGGCTCTTTGACAGTTACTTTGTTACGGGTCGTCAGAAGCCCGAAAGTCTGACAACCAGTCTTACCAAGGGGTATCGTATCTCCCAGTTACTGGGTTGTGGAGGTCAAATAGGCCGTCGCTCCATGTAAAATAATCGTATTCAGCTGCATCCGGTTAGACTGGAAGCCGACCCCAACATAGTTGGGAAAAGGCTAGGCAGATGATGCAGATGTTCTGTGATGCAGATGATGAAAAGTACAAATCCCCATAATGACTACGACAGCTCTACAATACTAGTTCATTTCTAATGTCAATATTAACGTCGTGTGCGCAGCAGAAGCTCGCACCACATATTATTGACTCACGATTTGATTTCATTAAATTCGTACTACGAGCGGAGTGTCGTCGGAATGAGTAAGTAATTTAATTGCCTGGTCGGGTAAAGTGAGGTACATTGTACTTATAGTACACACGGCTACACATCAAGTATAAGCTGACAGTTCACAGACACATTTCCAGTATAAGCTGACCTCGCATTGTACGAAAATCCTATACAATGCAAGATCAGCATAAACTGGAAATGTATAGCTTGTTGTGTAGCCGTGTGTACATGGATTTGAGCTTGCTATGATTTTACGTAGTCCTTTTTATTTTCTGAAAAAAAAACGGGTTTTGTTTTTGTCTACTTTTGAGCTGTTTTTGAGGCGAATAAGGAAGAAAATGTGGGGCGAAACAGAAATATCAAATGTGGGGCGAACTTTGTGAGGCGAATGCGGAACAAATCGTTTTCAAACAACCTGACTAATTTAGAGGCTAATATTATATAAATAATTATTTTATTAGTATCGATAATAATCGATTTAAAATAACGAGCTATTTTAGAAAATTTATTTCAGTCAGTAACTATCGTCATCATAGTAACCATAGAACAACAGTTTTGGTTTTAAAAATCTTCTATAACTAGCAAATATAATAAAAATCCCTCAATTCTCCCAGACATAATTTAAAACATTTCTGAAATAGGTCACTGGAGTTTAAAAACGAATCTTTCAGTAAATGTTATCAAAAGAATATAAAATACAGTAATAGTTTCAGTTTATTTTCAGCGCTGTGACAAAGCGCTGTCCGTATTTGTAAAGCGCTTTTGTCCGACAGTCTATGGAATAATTCTTTAAGTAACGAATTGTTTGGACTGTAGCCCGGTATTGTGAAGAAAAGGGGAAAAGGATTATTCCTAAATTAGTTTTGGATTTAATATTTGAACAAACAGTTTGTCACAAAGATAATTTGTTTTTTACCAATAAATATTTTATTAAATAATTATAATCTGTGATAAATATCACAGATAAGATAATCTGTCCCAATCATACGTCTGTACTGTCATAATCACGTGTTAATCTGTGATCAAATAATGAATCACAGATTATCACGTATTCACAACACCATTTGCAGAGAAATCAAACACCATAATTACATACTTACTTCCATATTAATATCATAAGTACGAAAGTAACTCTGGCTGTCTGTCTGTCCGTCTGTTACCTTTTCACGCCTTGACGGCTGAACGGATTTCGATGTTTGGCACACGGATAGACCATGACCTGGTTCCGGACATAGGATACTTTTTATCCGGGTACATTCCCGTGGATTAATTTCCGACCTTCAAGTGAGCGAAGCCGGCGCACTACGGACTGTATCAAAGATTATGCAATTAGTAAGAGACCAGTGTTGCAAATTAATCTCTATTTTAATCCAAATCAAGTTAAACTAGCACAGTGAAATCTAATAAAATAACCCACAGGATAATCAATAGGTAAAACGGGTGGGAAATTATCAAATAACTTCTCCCGCTCTGGGCGGAGCGGAAGGGCGTGTCAGACTCTTACTGACTAAAACCCACCCGTGTTCCTTCAGTTGCATGTATGTTGCCAGAGGCCACGGTATCCCTTTTGGACTTTCCAGCAACCCCGACAGGCATCGGTCCTAGCGGACCCCGTCAGTTGTGCTGACATCTCTTTGAGGCGCAAGTGGAACACAACGCGATATCGTCCCGGGCCTGGGCCTTATGGGATTATGCTCCTAACTTAATATCAGCTAAATCTTCTAATACCCCATTAATTAAAAGTGAAACGATACCGTTGTTTAAGTTTCCTATACCATTTATGAAATGTAGTAACTAGATAAGTCGTAGTTTTCCGTGGCGACGGCTGTATCCTGATATTTAATGGGTATAGGATATTACGTAGGTAGGTACTTGGTTAGTCTAGTCTAGACGGCTGTGGGCGTATACTGGCTTAAGGCGATGTCTGCCTTTGCTGCAGTGGCGTAGCTAGGTTTAAAGGGGGTCTGTATTAAAGAAACTTGGGGGACCTTTTCGCCCGATAAGTACTAAAAAAAAAAAAGATCTTTCTGATTCTTTTAAGCTGGCTTTCTTTTTCTTTTTTTTTTTCGGACTTTTGGAACATTTTAAAATAAAAAATATCTAAATCGGTCCAGCGATTCTCAAGTGATGCGCTTGCCAAAGAATAATCATCAAAAAAAAAACATCAATACAACTCTCTAAGTTCAAAATAATTCTATTGAATGTCTGTTTCATGACATTTTAGGATTATCCTAACATTAAGGAGTTGTATTGCTAATTTCTAATGATTATAATTCTGTAAAGCCATATTTGTTACGGTCGCGAATCGTATCAACATACAATCTGACGCTGACCTGCAAATTGCAAAAACGTAAGAAAATTTGAATTTCGCGAGGTACCTTATCGCATCCGCCTTAAGTATTACTTTTCAACTGTTTATTTACTAAAGTGTATGTTGACGAAGCTCTTCCATTTCCCTATGCGGATTCATCCGGTACACTCTGATTGTAAACATTTCAGTTGCAGAGCGTTGCCAATCTATTTCCAAGTATACGTTAGATACTCGTTATAAGTTGCTAGCGCACGTTCATGGTGCCTTTATGTCTTTGATTTATGAAGGCCAATTCTCGTACAATTGTATATTATATTATATTGTATAATTATATTTGACAATGTCAAAAACTTGACAATGGGTGACCATCTTTACATATCGAGACTCCTCCGTGCCTCGGAAAGCACGTTAAGTCGTTGGTCCCGGCTGTCATTTGTGGATCTTTGACAGTCGTTACGAGTCGTCAGAAGCACGAAAGTATGACAACCAGTCTTACTAAGGGGTATCGTATTACCCAGTTACTGGGTTGTGGAGGTCAGATAGGCAGTCGCTCCATGTAAATTACTGGTATTCAGCTGCATCCGGTTAGACTGGAAGCCGACCCCAACATGGTTGGGAAAAGGCTAGGCAGATTATGAATGTCAAAAACTTGTCATTTTTTTTGTAAAATAAGATATTTTGTTGACAGATTGAGACTGAGATTAGAGCTGCTGAGAAATTCCAGATGGAAAACTCAATAACACTTTGCCCGACCCGGAATTCGAACCTTGGACTTAATGCTCAACACTAGCGCTTGCCCACTTGATCAACGAGACTTTCTAATTTATCAATAAGCTAGAAACTCCAGTGACTCTAATTATTCTAAAACGGTCTACATACTCATAGGCCATTGTCTTTGGGGACTCATAAACAATGTGATGTAGGTACGTAGGTATTCGACAGTTGTCATAGATTTGACACTATTTCGAATATGTATAGGAACATTCCAACTTTTTTATTTTGTTACTGTTTTTTTTTAATAATTTTTTGGGGCTTTTCAGATTGGCACTGCCAGATTTATCCTAGAACACACTACATTAAAGGTGTACATTTTTAAATAACCAATAATATCACAGCGTTGCGTCTGTGCAGAGATTTCTCTCAATTCCGTTTTACTATTTATTATTTCCATCTTCTTCGGAAATGAAAGTGATAAGTAAGTACATTTACCGCTTATCATTCGAGCAATTTGCAACAGACGTCTAGGGTTAAATAAAGCTTTTACTGCGAATAAATTGCAGGTGATGGGCCCCAACCTGCTCTTTATGACGGTATAAAGCTGTGTATACAATATCACTGTTGATAAATTACTTTAGAAGCATGTACACAAACTTAATATTAAAAACCGGCGAAGAGAGTGTCGAACCACGCACAATGAAGGGTTCCGTAGTTGAGATGAAGTGATCCCAAGAACAGACAGAACTTTGTAGTTAAAAAAGTTTTCCGTACATCGATATACGTCGCGGTCAATTCTCCAACTGCAAATATAAGTTTGTAATCGCAAAAAAAAATGTGCTAAAACCACAAATGAACGATTTTAAGACTTTTTCTTTTACTTGTCTTGTGTTGTTTCTTGCCAAATTGTATTATTCTAGGTCAACGGGAAGTACCCTACAGGTCTTGATTTATTTCATGGTCTTTACTCTGTATTATACCTATCATAGGTTCAATGAAATTAAATATCAAGGAGGAAAGTGAGTAATTAGTGCGTGAAAATTTACTCACAATTTTAACATTATTCCGTTCAAAATAGATTTATTTTTACGACCATTAAATACTTTCTATCATTATTGCAAGCAAGTAATCAATGTAAACAGCAACGAATTCATCAAGTATCGATATGTAAATCTATAAAAATATATAAAATTGAAGTGTCAGTTTGCCACAGTGTCAAAATAACAGGTTTTTACTAATTGCATATTAAAGTATATGCGGTACATACAACAAAAAAAAAAAAATGTTTGCCTGTTTTCCGGCTAATCTCCGAAACGGCTAGACCGATTTTGACGTGACTTACAGATAGTTGATGTTATAAAGAGTAACTTAGGCTACTTTTATTTTTGTTTATATTCTTGAAACACGGTTCTCGCGGGTGAAGCCACATAATCAACAACATAAGTATCATCATCACTTCTGATTTAATTTCGCTTTGCAACCTTCCTTTTTTGTAATCAAATTCGATATAATAATCTACTTATTATTAGAATAAAGAACATAATCATATATCTTGTTTACTAACAAAAGCGTTATTAAAATACATGACGATAAACATCAACGAAAAACAAAAGAAAAACCTGAACAATAAAAATACTCGTATTAAAAAAACAACATTTATTTCTAACAATAAGGTATTTATGTTTTTAAAAGGTTATTGTCGGCTAATCTGAAATCTACAGACTTTAATGTTGAGACTGACAACTCTTTTTCATCACTCACAAAAGTGCTGTAATATTATAGGATCTTGAATTCTAATAAAAACCGGCCAAGTGTGAGTCGGATTCACCAACACGAAGGGTTCCGTACCACCATACAATATTTAGAAAAAAACGCCGAAAAAAACACGTTTCTTGTATATAAAATAAAGGAAAAAATTAAAGCTTTAATTTTTTCCTTTATTTTATTTTTAATGATTATAGCGGCAATAGAAATACACAATATATGATCAATTGTCTACATAATACGGTTCATGAGATACAGCCCGCTGACAGATAGACAGACAGACGGACATCCATATAAGAAACATATTATTCGGCGTTTTGGGCTCGATCTTAATACGGTACGGAACCGTGTGCGAGTCCGAATAGCACTTGGCCGGTTTTTTTTTTAAGTTAGCAGTTGTCGACTTTCCCTATAAAACGCCATCTGAAAGAAAAAGGTTGAAACAAACAACCTCCGGGGTCGAGGCCTCCTTTTAGTAATATCTACCTATTATCCTAACTAATATTATAAGGGCGAAAGTGAGTTTGTTTGTGTGTTACGCTTTCACGCTTAAACGGCTGAACGGATTTGGATGAAATTTAGCACAGGGGTAGATCATGACGTGGAATAGGACAAAAGATACTATTTATCCCGATATTCCCACGGGATCGAGGCTTACGCGGGTGATCCGCGTGGCGCACCTTGTTCCGTATAATATTCCTAATAACCTAGTATTTTATCATAGTTCAAAAGAATAGGAGCTAGAGACCGAGTGTAGCAAACCCATGCAATATTTCTCAGCATTTCTCCTGAGACGTTCACTGTAATGGTCTTACACTTGACCCTATGGCCTCAACCTTAGGCTACTCGAGGACCGTTCAAATAACCTTTTATTACAGTTGTTAGCGGAATTTATTCAATTTCTCATCATAAACTTTTGATTAATTTTTTTCTTTGTCAATGTTACCAAATTCTTTGACCGAAGTGTGAATAATAATGATAATGACAGCTTTACAGTGACTTTAAAATATTATAGGTATCCAAAACAATTAACTTATTTTACGACTATATGATTTCGGTACTTATCTCTGTCTTCCTGGCTATACATATGGCTATATCTCACATGGTGGTGGGCTCAGCCTTCCTGAGGCCCTAGACAAAGTGCCATTCTATCAGCGATAACGATGATGAAAAAGGCAATGAATAGGACTGACATAAGCTATCGAACACCTTGTGTTAGTCGTTGTAGAAATACGAAACGCTTTCGAAGCGATTGTCACTTGTCTAGACCTACTGGTCTTTCTTTTCCACTTCGCTCTATCCTCGACATCGTCTTCGGATACCTGACACTGTTTCATGTCCTTTAGCACTACAGCTTTCCATCTTGTTTTGGGTCTGCCTCTAAGTCTTGGACTGGGAATTTCGGATTTGAGTACCTATGTACTTCTGGAAAACCTTCAAGATAGGTACAGTAGCCAGCACGTTAGTGGAAGCAAGACCAGTCAAAAAGTCAAAAGTCAAAAGTCAAATAATTTATTTCAAATAGGCACATAATATGGCACTTTTGAACGTCAAACAAAGAAATAGAATTGATTCTAGTTGCCCCTTCCAAAAGGTAGTTTTCGTATGGAGAAGAATGGGCAAGAAACTCCACCGTTACTCTTTTAAAAATGTTTTACAATATTTTGTATACATTAATTATATAATTATATGTGAAGACGATGCACCTATAATAAGATTACTGTACCACAAAAGGTAAAAAGAATTATAAATGGAGCAATAATGAATAAATTAATTACCAGATACATGGTGCTCACATATTTACAAAGATTGTAAAAGTATACGATATTACAATAGTCCTAACATTGTTACAAGTAGTACATACAAATAATAAATAAAAAAACTAAATTAGCTATCAGTTTGATTTTGTCCAGACACTAAATCGTCCTATGGAGCAAGACCAGCATGTTTCCAAGCATTCTTATCTTGGATATAATCCTCTAATTTGTAATAAGCTTGTTTACAAAGTGTACTTTTTATATGAGTTTTAAATTTTCTTTCATTTAATTGCAATATATCACAAGGTATTTTATTATAGCATTTAACGCAGTACCCCATAAAAGATGTTTGTACTTTAGCTAATCTGAAAAATGGTTGATCTATTTTATCTTTATTTCTAGTATTAAAATTATGTCTATCACTTATTTTATTAAAAAGATTTAGATTTTTTCTTACATACATAATATTCTCATAAATGAATTGGCAAGGTACCGTCATGATATTAATCTTTTTAAATAGTTCCCTGAGAGATTCGCGGTGACATAGATTATAAATCGCTCTAACAGCTCTTTTTTGCAAAATAAAAATGGATTCAATATCAGCAGCCCGACCCCACAGTAAAATGCCATACGACATAATGCTGTGGAAGTAACTGAAATAGACCAAACGCGCGGTTTCTACATCTGTTAACTGTCTTATCTTTCTAACAGCATAAGCGGCCGAGCTTAACCGCCCCGCAAGAGATTTTATATGAGGTCCCCATTGTAATTTCTCGTCTAGCGTGATTCCCAAGAAAACTGTTTGATTAATAAACTCCAGTTTTTCTCCATTCAATATGATGTCACATTCGCTACTTCTAACATTAGGTAATTTAAATCGAATGCATTTGGTTTTTTTTTTTTTTTTTTTTTACCAGTTTAAACTAGCCTCCTAATCTATTCGAAACTCCGTTCTTGACTGCGCTATTGCGCGCCTACTGTACATAAAAGTTGAATTTTAGTGATACGAGTATCAGGGAGCCCTTCCTGAGCAGTGTAAAAATAAAGTCTAACTAAACTAATATTTTATAGAGAGAAAAGATTTGATTGTTTGCATATTTGTTTGTTAGGCTTTCACGCTAAAATGGCTGAACGGATTTGGGTGAAATAGGGTACATACGTAGACCATGACCTGGGTTAGGTCATAGGATACTTTTTACCCCGATATTCCTACGGGCTCGAGACTTATGCGGGTGAAATAGCAGAGTGCAGCTTGCTAGAAATAAAGGAAACAATATACCTAGTCACAAAAGTCAAGAGCTCAATTCCGGTGAGATTTAGAGAGGATAATGTAAAAAAAAAATTGTTGTTACTTGTGTCCGAGACATAAATCCCACCACTATCGTCCCATCATAGCTATATTTTGTAACCTAACTACCAGTAACCGATACCGCTCGATCCTTCAAAGGACCGAAGCAAATGCCCATCGCGTCCACATCATCATTAAACTATAGTCATTTCACCATCGTCCATTAACAGCCACTGTGACATATAGCTATGGCCCAACATGGCCCAACATAATTTACTTCTTCTCCGTATTCGCAACACGTTTGATACGGAAAGTGCAGAGTTGTGTTTGTGAATCTGAACCGTCAAGCGAGCCGGATTAGGGAACTTTGACCCTTCTAGAATTCTGAAAGTAGGATTTTATGAATTGGATGTTAATTACGGTGCAGGAGATGCAGTGGTAAATGTGTTTTTTCTTTTAGTTTGATGTATATTGTGCTGGAGATGAATGTTCAGAAGAAATGGTTTTATTAATTAAGTTACTTTGCTGTAATTACGCAATAAGTATTGTTTATAGGCATATTGATTTAAACCAGCAGTTGTTTATCGTAGTTTTGGTAAATGAAAAATAACAAAATGCATATTTATTAACAAGTTGGCAATAGAAACTGAGCAGTCAACTAAATAAAAATGAGTCATAAGTCATAACACATAACCTCTTATCAAATACTTAAATGGGTAATTAAATAAATAATTAAGTAATGAAATTACTGAACGGGCATTTACGTGTGGGCAGTTAATCGGAATTAGTCGGTAAGAAATGTAACTTGGAAGCAGCGCACCCGCGCGCCACAGCCGCGGGTCCGCTCTATTCGCTCGCTCGGCTCGCGCACTGTTGGTCACAGTTCTAACCTAACCTAACCCATTTCATTTGGGTGTCCTGGCTTAGTTACTGCGATCAATTCGACTCGCGCGTGGTTGGTCACAGTTCCAACCTAACCAATGAACTGGCTATTTATCTAACTGCGCATTCCAACATTTTTACTGACCATTCATGTAATTCACTACTTGGGTATTTTTTATACGGACAGTGTAGGATGAAATAACCGACCAATTTTCTTTTATTTCATGTTTTACTGTCACACTAATTTACCAACTGCCGAAAAATAAAATTACTGCCCGTTATTTTTTCAAATGACCTTATTAACCTCCTTATTGTTTAAATATCACCCATTATAGTCTTATAACTTGGGCTATAGGTCTTGTTAATCAAACTTTTTATTAGATCTAATTCAATCACAAATCACAATGTTCAATAACAAAAGCATTAAGTAATTCGTAACATATTGTTTCTATTGTTTTAGTTCTTAACAAAAAGTTCTTAATTCAACGTGTTCGTGGAAATACGTATAAGTCATGACCAGTTCAAAACTTCGTGAATGGTCGGTACAACGAATTGCTTAAAGGCTCTTACATACTGGGGCGAACAATGCGCGACGCGACGCCGCGCCGCCGCATTGTTCGCCGTGAAGTTTTCTCAGAAATTGTTTTGTTAAAATTCGCGTCGCGCGGCGAATCGCGCCAGTATGTAAGAGCCTTAATGCAAAATTACCTATAGTTCGAATATTGCCAGGATTAAGTTTTCTTCTTGATTGCGAGTTCTTTTAAAGAACTTTGAGAAATAATACTTACCTAAAAAGGTCATTCGGTTAAACCCTCCGTAAGTCTACTACCAGCCTTATTGATTGACCTTATTTTAAAAAACAACATACATGAAAATGACTCGTGTTGGCATGGTACAAGAATTGCTCGAAGTCGCCCGCCATGGCGTCCCAGTGTGTTAGCGCTCTTACTTTTAAATCATGTCTCCTCTGTCATCTAAAGGATGATTTCCACCAAACGGCTTGCATCGCATTGGATCGGAAAGGATACGAACGGATGCGGCGACGGCCGATCGCGTCCGGCATACGACTTATACGATCGGCTCCTTCCCTCACTTGCGAGCGTATTCGTTTCTACGCTAATAGTCAAATAGTTTCATTCTTACCGTGCTGAAGTGTTCTAATTTTTGAAAATGGTTATAGTTGGAAGGATCCGATCGGATACGACGACATGCGAACGGAGCCGATCGCGCGTCGCAGCATACTCTCGGCTACGATCGCGTGTCGCGGAAGACCCCCGCTGTCAAGCTGCTGTGCGCGGCTTGGTAATATAGACTTTAAATACTGTATACACGATTTAATATCATTTAAAGATCGTAAAATCCGTTTCGATCCGATGCTATACGAGCCGTTTGGTGGAAATTAAACTGCGTTCAAGAGCTATCAGTATCAATATTCCATAATAAATAAGACTCTGACAGCAGCTCCTGAACATGGTATAGAAGTGATGACTGCGCACTGTTTCACGGGTGAAATTGGCTCTAAGCTATTATAGTACATATATGCATTTTTTTTTTCGCAAATTGTCTTCCATAAAGGTAACAATAAAATTCGACACTTTTATCACAGACCGCATAATATGCAAAAACGGTTGTAGATTAACAGATAATTGGCTAATTCTCCTTACAAAATGGCGTGAAGGACAGCATGAGAACTGTTTCCAGATCAATATCAAGTAATTGTTAGGTATATTAACAGTTCAAATAGTTCCCACAGATCGCTAACGGAAACAGCGCAATACTTGAAACCTTCGTAGGTACTATGCTAGGATCTGATGATATTTTTGCTAAAATCACATTTTAAATTACTAGTTTAAGTGAAACGTGTTAGGGCATAAATCGAAAAGATTACGTGTGACTCCGGATTTTTAATTTGTCTGTCTGTGGTGTCTTGTTTATACCTTTTAAGTCGTAGTTGGGTTTTAGTTTTTATTACTTGTTTTTTTTTAAATTCTTTTGGGGTTATTTTTTGAAATGTGCTCATTAAGCCCTTTCATTTGATACCCAACATTGTACGATTAAACTATATTTTTTTTTAAGTTCCTCACTTTATGTCCTCTAGAGGGAGTCCATTAATTTAAGCCAAGGAGTATCGTATTACCCAGTTACTGGGTTGTGGAGGTCAGATAGGCAGTCGCTCCATGTAAAATACTGGTATTCAGCTGCATCCGGTTAGACTGGAAGCCGACCCCAACATAGTTGGGAAAAGGCTAGGCAGATGATGATGATGAAGTGAAACATGTTGATGCATTTGACGATTAAAAAAAGATTATTAAATACTTTGAACTGAGTTTTGTGCACAATCAAATTCAGTAAGAGACTTATTCAGTACTAGCTGTTGTCTGCGGTTACGCCCGCGTGGATGTCGTCTCACGGGAACGTACTACCGGGTTTCCTACACAAACTTTCATCGCCTATATCACCCCCTATAGGATTATTTTTTAAACAAAAAGCAGCCTATGTCCTTCCCCAGGATGCCATCTATCTCCTTGCCATGTCGAAATCCGTTCAGTGGTTTAGGCGTGAAAAGGTTACTACAGACAGACAGACAGTTATTTTCGAATTTATAATATTAGTATGGATTTTTATAGGTACACCGACTTTTATGAGTCCTCTTTTTCTCACGACGTTCCTAATGACACCACATAATAATATGAACAACAATGACATACGAACAAAACAAGTTAATATAAAGCTTGTAAAAACAAATTCTTCAACTTTATTATATAAGTAGGTATCGATAAACAGTCAATACAAAGAAGAAACAAGAATCATATTTCCCAACAAAATTGTGTATTTATTTGTTTTCTTACCCTGAACCACAGCATAATAAAGTAACAGTATTATGCCTCCGTAGTAATCTTGAAACTTCCGCGTCTGTGCGTAACTGCCGCGCACCCGATACTGTTACGTACTGGTATACACTGAGATTTCGAAGCGCATCATTTCGACCGTTTTCTATGAAGACATAATACTGATACTTATTTATACTGTGCCTGAACCGAAGTCAGCGGGAAGTTTTAAACGAATGCTCCATCTCAAATGACAGCGGAACCCGAGAAATGGATCCATTTTAAAGAAGCCCATTTATATTCCGTTTGTTTTAGTAATGGAGGAAATGTTATGTGAATTTTTCATTTTCTTTGTGATTGTAGGAAAGTCCAGATGTAAGATTTAATTTTTTAACTAGCTATGCCCGCGGCTTCGCTCTAGCCACTGTGTTCTTTTAGCATTAGGTTTAAAAGCACATGGAAAGCTGTATGTTGTCAATGGAAACGTGAAATCATGGGATAAACGCAAGAAAACAAAATCTTATTCTTCTTAACTTATGGAAATATGCATTCAATTTCTACTATTATAAATATTATCATATCTGAAAGGATATTTTTCGGTTAAACTTTAAATAAGTCGAATGAGTTTCGGTGAAGACGCTAACTAAACCTACAATATATTAAATGGGTACCTAATGATTTGGTTCAAGTCGCGCACTTGCGACGAACTTGGTGGGTACCTTTGTGGTACCTCAGCCACTTAGCCATCTTAGCTACTTAAATAACCTGAATTATTTAAGAAAGTATCCCAAAACATTATCGAATTAAAGGCGACTAATAGGTAATCCCTGAAGGATTAGACAGAGGTCACACCCACATTTCGCCAGTTATATTTTAAGTCCCATGTAATAGGGGCGAGCTTCAATTCTGGGCATAAATTCAGACTCCAGTCTGCTACTGAGCCCTAACCGCCGCCGCTGGAGAAGCCCTGGGCGTCGGGAATCCCAGGCGGATTCCCGGCCACCATAGGCGCGGGCTTGCGTCCGATTAGGACCACGCCCGGGTCGCCCGGGCGCGTCTTGTTCCACGCGTGCCTCAAAGAGATGTCAGCACAATTGGCGGGGTCCGCTAGGACCGATGTCTGCCAGAATTGCGGGTTAGTCCGAAAGGGATACCGGGACCTTGGCAACAGGCATCTGAAGGAACACGGGTGGGTTTTAGTCAGTAAAAGTCTGACACGCCCTTCCGCTCCACCCAGAAGGGAGAAGTCATGGGATGATTTCCCAACCACAAAAAAAAAGGCTGCTACTGAAAAACATCCTAATGGAAAAACCCAATAACACTTTGCCTGGCCTTGGAATCGAACCCAGGACCACATGTTCAGCAGAAGCGCTTACGACCAACGAGGCGAGCAATCAGTCAGTGAAAATAAAATATAAACAAATATAAAATGAAAGTTCAGAGACTTTTTAACGAGGTAGTGTCGTAATTCGCCATAAACAGTGCTATTACCTACAACGAAACCCATAAATTCTAACTAAACACCTTATTAAGGGTAACTGCCACACATGAAGCGTCAAACAATAATATTAAAATGGTTATTACGAGTGTAATGACGCTAATAATATCATTATTGTCAACAGTTACAACGGCGGTACATTAGAAAATTCGCGCGGAAAATACGTCGGCCATTGCCTACAGATAGAAAAAGTTTGCAAGGCCTGAGTACGATGCATTGTTCGGCCTATTCTAAGAAATTCTTACAATGTAAGTAGGAAAAGGTTTTGTTAGGATAGGGAGATCTGGCGACGTTTAATTGTAGGTTTTAAACTGTGTTGCCAGCATTGTTTTTTGGTAGGTACGTAGATAGGTAGGTACTATTGAATTTTTGAACATAATTGACACTAAAATATTTAGCGATGCACTGTAAGTTTTTACATTTCGTTTATCATGTTTTGATGTTTTTAATCAGGCAGTTTCGGTGGAGCGCTTGCGCATTTTTAATTTATTAAACTCATAAAAAGTAGTTTAAATTATAGTCGATTATGAACTACATGCAGCCTTTTAACCTTCAATATTTCGTAACAAATTAAAGAGCCTCCCAAAATTAAATTACTGTGAGAATAGCATACAAGGCAGTTATTTTATCCTCATTCTTAACCTACTGTCTTTAATTTCCACCTTGACAAATAGTCATTGACCTCAAACCATAAACAAAAAAAAATCTTTGTTATTGTTGCTATTACAAAAAAATGTTTATCTTATAAAATGTCCGCGTTTATGGTTAGTTTCCCACGTAGTTAATTGTTGGCTTATAAGTTATAATAATTGGAGCAACTGTTGGTAAAGATGTATATCGCTATCTAGCAACTTCTTAGTTAGCAACAAACTCGTCCAATTATGTTGCATTCTGGGACGGTTACGCTGAAATGCAGTCACGAATTACAATCTATACAATGAATGCTATTGAGGAAACTTTAAGGTATTTAAGGTTAAATAATGATAATTAACTTTAAAGTTTAACACCTACATAACATCACGTCTGTAACCCCGAAGGGTTAGGCATAGGTCTACCTAAAGTACACCTACATTTCGCCAGTTATGATAGGAGCGAGCCTCTTGCCATCAATCGGGCACAAATCTAGATTCCGGACTGCTACTGACAAATTCCTGAAGGACAAACCCGTGTGCCGTGATTTTATGTTATGTTGAACAGCCAGAAGACATAATCGTTTTGTTCCCGGTTGTTGATATTAGAGGGGCGATCGATGGCATCCCGCACAAGTTGGAAGGATTAGCAGCAGCAGCTCTGCTCATATTTTTTGACGTATAAATCTGTAGTGACGCGTGACGTGACGCATCGAACTGGTTACGAAGAATATTCAGCTGATGATTTTTAGAAATAACTACACTTTTAGGTGCTTTCGTCCCTATAAAGTCTGACACAGTATATACAGAAAGAAAATAAATATCTTTCAATAACCCCAAATGCAAACCTACTATCAAAATATTCTACCACACCAACCTACTATCAAAATATTCTACCACACCAACCTACTATCAAAATATTCTACCACACCAACCTACTATCAAAATATTCTACCACACCAACCTACTATCAAAATATTCTACCACACTAACCTACTATCAAAATATTCTACCACACCAACCTAATGTCAAAAGTCCAATTATTTCAGTTCTCAAATAAATTCCCAAGCTAAACCAAACAATAGTAATATAAAGACGCAACTTAAAATCAATACTGACAACTGACCCGCATTACAAGACTATTATCGACATTACAATAACCACAGTACAAGACAAACAGCAATACAATTGCACGATGCACTGTGGAAACTGTTTCACAATACAAAATTACTGATCCCATCTCCACAGATAATTTCTACTTATTGCGAAGTTTTAATTGCGAAAATAATGAGTGTGTTGGTAATGTGTAAAACAGTTTCAATTTCGTTTTATGTGATTTTTTTTTCGGTTTTTAACTTTTACTGTGTATTGTTGAATCTATGAGTGTTATTTATAAACTTATACGCACTCGTAATATTGGTATCGTAACTATTTTATTTTTACGCTCATCTCACACAACTTTTCGGTTCGAGGAAAAGTTTTAAGGGTGAAGGAAGACACTGTGGGCCCTTTTCAATATGACTACTTTTTAAGTTAACGTGAGGAAACCTGAACTTCTCAGCAGTTACTAACAAGCAGTGGAGAAGCTTGGAGAAAAAACTTGTTTTGCAGGGAATTTCTTATATGCAGGTTACACATGTTTTTTAGCTACGTAGTCGAATTACCTTCCGGTTTTCCGACGTTTTACAATTTTGCCCAAGATTTTTTTTTAACATTCTTCTCCACTTCCTCATATTTAAACTGAGCACAAAAAAAAACAACTAGTTACAATACACGTCTCTGATTACAGTAATGATATTCTTATTTATGCAAAAAACGTATAATTAATTATAGTAATTAAATTAAATACATATGGTCGACAAATTCTAAGTGTAATTTTCATACGTTACATGTGGTATCACCGTCTTAACACCTCTTTTACGTATGTACGAGTAAGCATGACGATATTATGTAAAAAATAATAAAATTACATGAAATCATGGCAGAGCTCATTATTTATCTGCGAGCTCAACGCTCTAATTAACTCTACATCAGTCTTACTACGCGATGCCTTTTGATAAGTACCGAAATATTCGCGTAGGTACACGAAAATTACTTTTTTTTGTTATTTTTAGTAACAGTGAGATGGTGAAAAAAATACTGGATTTAAGATAGAAAGTAATCTTTGTTTTGTCTCATTAAAACATAAACTTTAACGACTTATAAAGTCCTTGCAATGAAGTTCAGATGCATATTCAGAAATATTTTCAGAAACACTAATGTAACATAACTATCATATTCTTCAATGAATAATCTTCTTCTATTTCGTGTGGTTAGCGACTAACCTGGTGTGAGAGTTTTTATGCCGCCCATGGGCCTTTGACTTGGCTTCACATGCCGTCGAGAAATATCTCTCAGGCAGTTTCCTCACGATGTTTTTCTTAACCGTTTTTAAAAATGGGCTAATAACAACTATTGGGTGTCAAAAAATATTATGGTTAGCTCCAAAAAATTCCACCCACTTATTATTTCGTGACGCAAACAATGTGGGTTGTTATTTTTTGTATTTACAACATTGTCAATTTGTCATCCTATATTCACAACAAGCGACCCAGTTAACAAAATTGTCCACAAAAAAAGCACTAAACTTTAATTAAACACACGCAAAGATTCGCGTGTCGGCTCGCGTTCCATCAATATACTATTAAGCTGTTTTTTCATTATCAAAGAAATCATAATTACATTGTCGCTTATTCTACACAATGCGTGTTTTAATCCGTCAGTCACCTTCACATTTCCTTATGAAGACAATTGAATCTATTGTCCAAACGCCATTTATCAGCAAGGGTGGTAAAAGAACAATGACTCCTTACCGCAAATTTTCTCCAAACTTCGTGATTTGCGGTGTTATAAGTACCTACAAGGTACAATTTCAATTTCAGTCGTGAATTTGTCGATACCTCATTATTATACAAAGTTTTGCGGTAACCTCTCCACCGCAAAGAATATGAGTAGGTAACAAATTGGCGGAAAATTGTCGTGCGTATTTTTTTTCGTACCACGCCGGCTAATAGCCATCAAGAATGTTCATGCTTTGTTTAATGTGTAAATCGGGAAGATATTGGCACTTGCGTGTTATCATTTTGCTTTTCAAATAGGCGATCTCAAATCGGAAAACATCACATACGATTCTATATTTGTTTACCTACTTGAAAAATTCCAACAATAAAAAAAAAGGGACTCACCGAGAAATACGTAAATCTTCATTGTAGGGTTTATACAGCTTGCAACACTGACACAAGTTTAAAAGTAACAGACTTAGTTCGTAGTTCGAATATGTTTGAACAGCGGCGTTCGACGTGGTCCGTCGCCGAGCCGCGTGTGTTAGATGCGCGAGCGCAGCCGCTGTGGACGGTATCGCCTTCACTTTCTTTCGTGGTGGGGCTCAGGAGCACCGGGAAACCAAGGGTTTGTTGACATTACTGCATACGCACGAACTTGTAATCGAACGAATTTATTAGTGTTGTGATGATATTGCACAATGTCTAAAATTATTTACGATCTTACTCCACATTTTATTCGATGTGGGTTGTTGACCTCCGTTTTTCTTCTTTGTTTATCAATCTATCAACTCACCCTATACCAGTCAATTGCTGGATATAGGCCTCTCTCAAGCTGCACCAAAACTCCAGGTCGAGCGAGGGATGGTACTGTTTATGCCTCTGTTAGAATCCAGGAGGAGCATCATCAAGATTGCAATATTCGGAATAGCTTCTCAAACAATACTTCTCCACTCGATGTTAATCACAGGTCTTCCTAAAGCACTGTGCAGACAATGTACTGTGATTGATACTTGAAACTGACTAACCTCTGGATGTCACCGAGTATGCTAGTTACTTCTTTGGTCGTTGGTCACCGGCTGACTTCTAATACCTATTAGAAATAACAAACCTAGTTTACGCTAGAACTAAACTATTTAACATTAAACAATTATATAGCTACCACACATCCATACTAATAAAGAAAATTTTAACAAACAAAATACACTCACAAATCACTTTCAAACACAAAACTCAGCACTACTACACCAGGAATAGGGATAGTATTGAACTGCCTTCAGTTAGGACTTTGTACGGGAGAAGAACCATTCAGTTTGAGGGAGCGCAGCTTTATAATAAGGTACCGAAAGAAATAAGAGATTCTTCATCAGTGAACATTTTTAAGAATAGATTAAAGTTGTATTTGGCGGACCAACAATAATAAATCATTACTCACATACTCGATAGATCGAACGGCAATTGTTTGTCATCGAGAATATTTTGTTAAGTTTCTCATATTTAAGTGAACTATGTTATGTTCTTTTTGAGAAATAAATTTCTTTAAACCGAAACCTAATTATTATTCTCGGTGTTCAAAAAGCAAATAAAGTAGAGAGAAATTAATTATTTGTCAAATTAACACACTTCGTCAATTTGCCGTGAAGCCGTTTCATAATTTACAAACATTGCCAAACTTGTCAACAATACCAAATACATTTTGGCAAAATTGACAACAATTGTCAAAGAATCAAAGTGATTTGAATTTGCGGACAAATCACAATGTGATTATTTGACAATTTTGAAATTATGAAATATTTCAATCAATTTCGAAATTATGAAATACTAGCTTCTACCCGCGGCTTCGCCCGCGTGGTATGTCGATAAAAAGTAGCCTATGTTTTTCCCCAGGATCCTTCCCCTTGCCATCTATCTCCTTGCCAAATTTTATCGAAATCTGTTCAGTGGTTTAGGCGTGAAAAGGTAACATACAGACAGACAGACAAAAAGACAGACAGAGTTACTTTCGAATTTATAATATTATTATTACCTATGGATGAAATAATTTGGAAATTAAGTTGCTAGTTTTGCTAAACACTAATTGTCCTGAATTCACATACTAAAGTAGGTATAATAATTGTTTGTGTGTTTAAGTATCCTCTTGTTCTATGTGCAGTCAGATAGGCTTCCTCTACAAAGATCGCGAGTCTGATATTACCCAGACATGCTGCGTAGCCTCGATCCATTAATTTCTACTCGTTTTCTCGAAAACTGGTAACATTGTGTTTACTTTCTGCAAAGATAAGGTATTTTGCTGTGTTGTCATGATATTTCGTTTTCGTACAAAGCTCATTTTTAGGGTTCCGTACCCAAGGGGTAAAATGGGACCCTATTACTAAGGCTGTCTGTCTGTCTGTCTGTCCGTCCGTCCGTCCGTCTGTCACCAGGCTGTATCTCATGAACCGTGATGGCTAGACAGTTGCAATTTTCACAGATGATGTATATCTGTTGCCGCTATAACAACAAATACTAAAAACAAAAATAAAATAAATATTTAAGGGGGCTCCCATACAACAAACGTGATTTTTTGCTCGATATTGAAAACGACAACAGATTCACACACACTTGAAATATTCACAGAATATTTAGTTACATATTCACTTTAAAAATAAATAATTAAATTAAAATAAAAAAAATATTTAAGGGACATCATCTCTCATACAACAAAACATGATTTTTTTGCCGTTTTTATAGATAATGGTGCGGAACCCTTCGTGCGCGAGTTCGACTCGCACTCGGCCGGTTTTTTTTCATATCTATAAACAATGTATACAGCGTGTAACCAATACCCTGTCCGATCCGTGTGGGTGTTGTTAAGAATAATACTGAGAGTCTATTTATGTGTTTTGACCTCGGTAGTCACCTCCTTCTGCGAAGCAGTAATGCTCGCGAAGGAGGAGGTGGGACGCGTGAGGGAGAGGCAAAGTTTGCGCCCTCACGCCCCTAACCGCCGCCGTTGGAGACGCCCTGGGCGTCGGGAATCCCAGGCGGATTCCCGGCCACCATAGGCGCGGGCTTGCGGACGGCGAGCAATAGGTAGCTCGCCGTCCGATTAGGACCAGGCCCGGGTCGATGGCGCGTCGTGTTTCACGCGCGCCTCAAAGAGATGTCAGCACAATTGGCGGGGTCCGCTAGGACCGATGCCTGCCAGGGTTGCGGGTTAGTCCGAAAGGGATACCGGGACCTTGGCAACAGGCCACTGAAGGAACACGGGTGGGTTTTAGTCAGTAAAAGTCTGACACGCCCTTCCGCTCCGCCCAGAGCGGGAGAAGTCATTGGATGATTCCCCACCCTAAAAAAAAAAAGGGTAATTTTGGTACTAAAAACGAAATTTTTAAATAGTTATAACTTTCTAATTTTCAAAGAAAAAAATATTTTTTGTTGTTTTTTAGTAATGTTATTGCGGTACCTAGGCTGGCCCTTTCGGATCGGACAGGCTTTTTATTACATGCTGTATACTAAAGTCGCTTTTCGTGTCCCTCTGTGTGACTGCTAAGTTATTTTAAACTACAGAATTTTGATGTGGTTTTCACCATCACTTACAGTATTTATTAAGGAATGTTTGTGTTAAATTCATCACACTTAAAATACAATAGACGCTGATATATTTAGTAACCTATTCCGCTTGACTATTCTTCAAGAGTCATAAAAACCCTGTAAGAAATCGACACGTGTTTCACCTCTCAACGAGGCATCTTCAGGATGAGGATTGACCAATTGCAAACCAGAACGCGACGTGTTACCACACCGAGCGCTGGACGCAGAGGCGCTCGGTATGGTAACTCGTTTCTTACAGGGTTTTTATGACTCTTGAAGAATAGTCAAGCGGAATAGGTTACTAAACATATCAGCGTCTATTGTATTTTATAATGGATTTCCGCAAAGTCACGCCTGAATCAATTAACTTTCTTTACACTTAAATAAAGTCAAATTGTAAAAATCGTGCAAAGCATGGGGGATCGCTAGTTTTGGTACAAGTCAAAATAAAATACAATTAACTTAGATATATTTATATAAATTTTGGTTAGCAGTTATATAAAAAGCTGTTCAGTTTTATTGCACCATATTTTCCTAGTGACTCAACTTCCTCTAATTATTTTGGCTAAATGTCCCAAACTGCGTCAAACTACTTTCTAGATCATCGAATTAGATAGATATCTACATTTTAGAATGCCATTCTAGACTAAAACGCATTTTAATAAGCAAACCAATAAAACCTAAACATTTGCAACTTTTATGAGATAATACCTAAAACGTAACACGCTCATTAAGATTTTTTTTTTTCCTAGCCTTTGCTGTCCCACTCCTGGGCAAAGGCCTCCCTCCACTCCTTCCATCTTTCGCGAGCCCGCGCGTCTTCTTTCCTTAATAAATTCATCATAAATTCAATAATCAATTAAATAAATAATTTTGGTTTATAATAGTATTAAGCAGCTAAGATGGATATCCATAATATTGATGTGATGTTGTGCTATAGGTACACGTATTTGCGGCTTATCACATGGGAGTAGGATACGGGAGACGGGGGCTATCTGAAAACCTCTACTAAAATGCAATGCCACCAATTTATCCTACACTATTGCAACATTCAACATCTTTTTGATTCTTCAAACAATCAAATCTTGTTTAGGATTCGTCTTCTTTTTAATTCTAATGAAGATGTCAATGCTATTGGAACGTGTATGGTGCACACGTTCCAATAGCATTGACATCTTCGCCAACAAGCTATCGCAATTTCGCAAACGGCCACAGTTAATATCTATACCTATCTTTATTATTACCTTCTTACTTATTTATTATTTGTCATTGAATGTGTTATTCTTAAGAGCAACGCAGCAGGCACGGAGGAGTCTCGATATGTAAAGATGGTCACCCATCCACAGACCAACCCCGGCAAGCGTAACCTGATGGATCGACCCGTGCGTCTGTTATTACTTAGCCACGAGTGCCACGACCTCCTCTCTTAAGAGCAACAAATAGATTTAATTATTTCTTTTCTTTTTATGAATTTTAAATTATGTTTTCATTGTAGTTCTGTGTTTTTAGCCGCAATAATTATAAAACTTGAAATATGTAAGTGCTGTGCACCCCTGTAGGTGATAAATTCACTCTAGATTTAAGTATAATTTTCACAGTACCCCAAAAAAATTATTAAAGAATAAGTTCTTGGAGTGCCATAATTAAATCAATAAATTTTCCTAATCTGAATGAAAATTCTGATGTAATGCTTCTAAAGCTATGGTATCTAGGCCCCCAGCTGTCCAAGTATAGAACATTTCTTGCCATCCAATAATTATTCAACAATAAGCCGGCTTATGGATCAAGTAGAAGTGTCAGGAAAAGTAGAAATAAATTAGTTTGTTGAAGCTCCAATTGTGATAGTTTCCCTCATTAAATGTACCAGGAACACATATGATTACGTCGGTGTGTCCGCTGATTTGTAACACTCGATTACATCTCCATTCTTTGATTCAACTTACGTGATGTCACGGAACTTGGAAACTATTATTTTTACTGCAAATAGTGCAGAACATTTTTATTTTAGTAATAAAATGGTAACAGCTATAGCGTTCATTCGTATATCACAGTATTATAATACTACCTTGTAGTTTATTAAAGAGAATAAAAATATATAGACTGGATAAACTTCTTATTGTAAATTAACTGACAGATTATTTAAAAAAAATATATATTTGAATCTAACTAAAACTATTAACAAACTAAAATATTGCGTCGAAAAATTCCACCGCATCGCAGATGCGAAAGGCTTTTTCTTTTCCTTGAAAACCTACATAATTGGAGCCAAAACGAACATTTAAAAAAAATAGCCAAATCGGTCCAGGCGTTCTCTAGTGATGCGCTTACCAACGAACAGCATTTCATTTTTATTGCCATCCTCACTATATTAATCATAGATATATTTAAATAATACCTCAAATCAATCTGCCTAGTCTTTTCCCAACTATGTTGGAGTCGGCTTCCAGTCTAACCGGATGCAGCTGAGTACCAGAATTTTACACGGAGCGACTGCCTATCTGACCTCCACAACCCAGTAACTGGGTAATACGATACCCCTTGGTTAGACTGCTTGTCAGACTTTCGTGCTTCTGACGACTCGTAACGACTGTCAAAGATCCACAAATGACAGCCGGAACCAACGGCTTAACGTGCTTTCCGAGGCACGGAGGAGTCTCGATATGTGAAAATAGTCACCCATCCATGGACCAACCCCGGCAATCGTAGCTTAACCTGATGGATCGACCCGATCGGCTGTTATTACTTAGCCACGAGCTCCTCCTTTGACAACCTTTGACATTATCACTGTCATCAAACTCAAGTTTTATTCATAGCTTTAATGTTCAGCGGAGCTTACGGACATGAGACCGCTTTGAAACAAAGTTGTATTTATGAATATCTCGTAATTTAAATGTCACTTATTACGCCAAGCGTACACAGGAATCTTTTATGTCCGAGGTTTATTATCTCTATAGTTCATCTAATGGTAGGTGTTAATGGCTGCTTATTGGTCCAAAAAAGGACCTTAGAACGTATAAATTGATGAATTTAATCAGTTATGTAACTGCTTATTTGTGAGTTATACAGGGTGTAAAGAACAGCCCTCTGCAGACTGATGGGATGAATTCAGCATATCATACTAAGACGATCAGTACATGAAATAATTTCAGTAACGTTATGGGAATCCAATAAACCTGATTTGTATTATTACCTCACGCGCAATGTATCGTTACCGTGGCAAAACCCGCGTAACCGCACTCTCTGTGTCGGGGGGGGGGGGCGCGCTAGAGTATTTTAAATCATACATATATTGTAATTTTACATTGAAATAAAGGAATAGTATCTGAAAAAACGATAAAAAACTTTCCTAAGATTTCCGATGGAATATGATTCAAAATAAGGAGCTGAATGGCCCCTGTTAATTTGCGTAGGGCTGTCCCTAACACCCTGTATGTATGACAGCGCAGCAAATGGCGCCGCCTCGTTTTGTTACGAAGTTACTGGAATCACCGAAAACAGTGTCACTGGCTGGTGACAGTCACTTTAGCAGAGCGTCGCATCGATGGTTGAGTGTCGGCTGTCTTCTGAAGACAGAAGATGATGTCAGGGGAACAGCTGTCGTACCACGTCCACGACTGCTATATTCCTGCGCAATCCTGATAATCTCGAAGCTGCTGTACGATCCACTTATGGTTTTTAACCGACTTCCAAAAAGAAGGCGGTTCTATGTTTGACTGTAGGTATGTTTTTTTTTTGTGTAGTTATGTTCATCGATATTTTCGCCAATTGTGAACCGATTTAAAAAAATCTTTTTTAGATCGCAAGGGTAGACTCCCGAGGTGGTCCCACATAAATTTTATTAACTTTGCTTCCGTAGTTTTAGAGTTAGCTTCAATATTACGTATTTTTCCCACTTAGCATATCTGGACGATGTTCTATGTGACTCCGTCACTGTTATTTACATAATAGGTAGTGGGTTTTCGAATTTGTGTGCGGTGCACACAGACAGCATATCATACATAATGGCGCAGGATTGCTTTTACGAGAAGGCTTAGCCATCTCTTACCCTTCGCATCTCTTTCCCTATGCGTTTATACCTTTTTTATATTTTATTTTTTCCGGGGTGGAAAACCCTCATGGATGTCCTCCGCCCTGAGACGGGCGGAGGGGTCTGTCAGACTCTTACTGACTAACTCTTACGCCGGGGGTCGCGGGAACGTAACAATCTTCCGCAACCCCCGACTGGTGCCGGCCACTGCGGGCCTCCTCGGGTCAGGGGGGAGAGTGAGGTGTTTGACTCCCCCCGTGACGTCTAAGAGGGGCGCGCGTGGAACGCGCCACCTCAGGTCCTGATGTGTGGGGGGCGACGGACGTCCCCGAGTCTGTCGCCCCTGGTACATTTAGGGGTGCTGGAAGAGGGCGTTATCCGCCCTCCGCCGACGCCCGGTACGCCTGCTGCGGGCCGGGTGAGTGGACGAAATCTCCCTCTCCCTTTCCGCAGCCTAGGAAGGAAACCACTGCGTCCCAGGACTCCTCGCTGTCGACCATCGACTCAACGACGGCCGGCAGCGAGAGGTCACTGCCTACTTCTGAGATGAGGGCACGGCGCGGCTCCTCCCAAGCGGCACACTCTGCCAGCGTATGACGCGCCGTGTCCTCCCGGCAGTCGACGCAGTGATGACACCGAGACGCAGTGGTGACACCGAGATGCGTTTATACCTACAACAACCGACTTAAAAAAAAACACTAAAAAAGTGAAAAATAACTTTAATTTGGGAAGTGGGTGGCAAAAAACGAAAATTGAAAAGCAAAGACACCGACCCGACCGAAAAGCAAAGACATCGGTTGTTTTTTAGTTGTGGTACCTACCCCACACAAATTCGAATAACACTACCTGCTATTTAAATAACAGTGAAGGAGTCACATTAGAACATCGTTTACCTATATTAAGTGGGATAAATCGTATTATTGACCCTTGATAATGCCCTTTCGAACTAAAAAATATTTTTTTAAATCGGTTCACAATTGGCAAAAATATCGATGAACATACATTACAAAAAAAAATACATACAGACGAACACAGAACCTCCTCCTTTTTGGAAGTCGGTTAAAAAAGGACACAAGCGCGTTATTTAACATCTCGAGTCCCGACTCAAGATGTTAAATACCGCGCTTGTGATCGCACACTTTCATTTATTTATCATGACTACCAAATGCGTTTTTGCACACGGAGACATCAAACGACGGTATTGGGATCGATACAGTTGCGAAACAACTGTATTTCGGATAACTATCACCTATAAGCGAAAACCATAATATTCAGAGAGATTTCAGAACAGATTATATCTCAAAACAGTATCACGTCTGCGCCAGACTTAGACGCTAAATGTCATCTCCATGGCAACGCCAACGCCTGGATTCTCTGGCAGGCAATTAGAAGGTTGTATTGTATTTGCTAATTAGCCAGCCTTCAGGCTGTTTGCGTGTATTGGATTACCTTTACTTATTTTATTATGTTCGAGGCTTTTATCTGATCAAAGAGGGGCTATTGATTTCGGCTTGCGGCTGAAAGAAACGTAAATAGATGGCATAATAATATGCTCGTGTAGTCTATGGGTCTTTGTTGAAATCAGAACATATAATTATTTATTTATTTATTGACACACCAACGAATTATTCACTAAATCACTACCTTAGAAATATTGTATTTCGACAGTTTTACGGTCAATTCGTCACTTATAGGCGTGCACAGCACTTACTTACACAATAATAAAAAACTAAAATGAAAATTAAAATTATTCCGCCGTCTTGTCGTTTATGAAAGGTCAAATTAAGCACAGGATTATTTAATTAATAATCATATAAGCGACTTGAATTTGAATGTTTTTTTACACAGAGTATTAGATTTTTAAGCACGAGGAATGGGCTTCAGGACTGTGATTTACAACAAAATATAAATAAGACTTAGTCAAATAATAATAATAAAAGAAAAAAATATTTTTTTTGTAGGTAGGTAATTGTGTGTGCAAGTTAGGTAAGTATGCGCAAACGCAACACCTAATAAAATTATGTAAAAATTCAAAGACGATGCCAGAAATAAAAGGCATCGATCCCAAGTATCGCGTAATATCACTTGCATGCACTGAATATTTATTAAAGCAATTTGCCAATTAAAACATAATACTTATGTAATCATGATAAAGTACTGGTATTCATTATTATCATAATATTCAATGTTGAGTATCGGCCCTATTACCGCTTGATGTAGGAAATCATATAAGGGCCCTCGCAACAAAACCTAGTGTATAATCACCACATTAACAAATTGATTGATGATTGGTTGATGGTAATAGGCTCGCCCCCGTTACATGGGACTTAAACATAACTGACGAAATGTGGGTAGGTATACTATAGGTACACGTCTGCCTAACCCTTTGGGGAATGCAGGCGTGATGTTAATGTTATGTATGTTATGTTGTGTTAACAGACGCCGTGATAACAGTTTCTCTATGTAGGTACTTGCATGACACTTACCAGTACAGCTTTTTTTTATTATATTTGTAGTGTATCTATTTAATAGATATGTAAACACTATCTCATGCACGCCAGCAGTGAGGTCGCTGTCACTAATGTCAACTGTCAGTTCACTATGAATGGCGGGAAATGGTGGAAGATACAGCGTACCTGCACGACAGGCTGGGTCGTGGTGATGAGCCAGTGTAGTGATATAATCAGCTTAAATACGGGATCAACAGGATTCTACAATATTGAATATTAAATATTTGAATTGAATTTGATTTGCTTAATTTTAATGAGTACTTACGAATGTTTTTATTTGTGTTTTTTAAAGTGTGTTTTTTTATATATGGATCATGTGGTCTGTAGTAAAGATTTTTTTTTGTGCCTTTACTAGCTGCGCCCCGTGGTTTCACCCGCGTAAGTGTCGATCCCGTGGGAATATCGGGATAAAAAGTATGCTATGTCCTATTCCTGGTCATGGGCTACACATGCGCCAAATTTCATCTAGATCCGTTCAGCCGTTTTTGCATGAAAGCGTAACAAACAAACAAATAAACTCACTTTCGCATTTATAATATTAATTTGGATTAGGATTCCTAGAGAAACTTGGCTCCTAAAACACAGGCCAGTGGCCTAGTTTAGGAGGCATCAGTCCGCCATTTAATGTGACTCTATTGTACAATAATTTTGTAATCCTTGTGTACTTATGTATGTCTTTCTGTACAAATAAACATTTTATTCTTTACTAGCTTCCGCCAGCGGCTTTGCCCACGCTGTATCTCGATATAAAGTAGCCTATGTCCTTCCCCAGGGTGCCATCTATCTCCTTGACAAATGTCGGTGGTTTAGGCGTGAAAAGGTAACAGGCAGACAGACAGAGTTAATTTCGAATTTATAATATTAGTATGGATTATTATAGTTTGGTTGTATTCCTGTGGGAACAAAATGCTGCCCATCTTTTGAAAATAATTAAATATTTATTCTGATGATGCTGATGAACTCCATCAGCACCCTTTACTAATTGTCACAATGCATTTAATAACTAACCAAACAAATTAAGTCATACCTGAATGGCTATGGTAATTTAATTGATTATCACTTTAAAGACAAAGTCATCAAGATTCATTTTGTCTTCACGATTTGTCGATTACCACCGTCTATTGCTACTATACCAGTAGTCATAAAACGGTTAGAAAACGATTAATTTGCATGAAACATGGTCGATTTTCTTTTAATGTTGTCTTGGGTTTAAATTCCAAGCATTTTACATGGTTCGGATTAGTCCAGTCCTGTCTAATGACATAAAAATAACTTTGAACACACAAACAAACTTTTTACCTATTGTAGTACGTATAGTAATTTTATTCTAGGTACATATACATAGTCTTCATATATAATTATAATTAATGTACACAAAATATTGTAAAACATTATAAAACAGTTACTTTGGAGATTGGCTGGGGAAAACACGGGGAAGAATGGAAAGCTGTGGGATTCAAACAGACAAACCAATAACCTGAAATATGGTGTACAGGTGTAACTTTTGTTTGTCCCCCCCCCCGCCTGCAATACCTTACAAAAAACAAAGTTCAGTGCTTGTTTTTCTCTTTTCGGTTATAGGTTTTTGCAGTCGGGATTTTTGTTTTTTAAATCATTTGTTTTATTTTATTTTATTAATTTTTTAATAACGATATTGCACTCACAATAACCGATCTTTTAAACCAATAAACGATTAAGAAATACAATAATAAATCAAACGCATCCGTTCACAGTCACTATCAATTTATTTTAATGATGACAGAGCGTATGAATTAGATACACTGCATCATTCATTTGCAATGACCTAGGTAGTTGATAGGTATATCGTTGCAACAATCTCCTTGCAAATAACTGCTGCTATTTACGATAATTTGACTGCTATAAATTAGTCCGGTCATCATAATTTATAAAAGTTACAAAATTTAAAAGAAGCGGCTACTAAGATGTTTCAAATGTTATTACACCTACCTAAAAGTGAACTGCTTATAACAGCCATTATTTATGCAAAGCTTTGCACCACTCGCTTAGCAAACACGAAAACACTAATTCTGCCCATCGTCATGTTCAAAGCAGCATTGGTTTTTATGACACCCTGAAATGACTCGAGTATAGCTATAGACGTCATACTAAACAACTTTAACCATGAAACTCACATCCGATTCGTGAAAAAAAAACAATCCTATATTAAGTAAGTATTTTCTGTATTTCGATTCAAGAATGTTTTTTTGTACTAAAGGCTCTTACATACTGGGGCGATTCACCGCGCGACGCGACGCCGCGCCGCCGCATTGTTCGCCGTGAAGTTTTCTCAGATTTTTTTTTGTTAAAATTCGCGTCGCGCGGCGAATCGCGCCAGTATGTAAGAGCCTTAATAGTATAATATGTCATAGTATTTACTGTATTATAGGATTTTTTTTTCAGAGAGGATCTCGTGGCCGAGTAATAACAGCCGCACGGGTCGATCCATCAGGTTAAGCTACGCTTGCTGGGGTTGGCCCGTGGATGGGTGACCATCTTTACATACCGAGACTCCTCCGTACCTCGGAAAGCATGTTAAGCCGTTGCTCCCTGCTGTCATTTGTGGATCTTTGACAGTCGTTACGAGTCGTCAGAAGCTCGAAAGTGTGACATCCAGTCTTACCAAGGGGTATCGTATTACCCAGTTACTGGGTTGTGGAGGTCAGATAGGCAGTCGCTCCATGTAAAATACTGGTATTCAGCTGCATCCGGTTAGACTGGAAGCCGACCCCAACATAGTTGGGAAAAGGCTAGGCAGACGATGAGGTTTTTTTTTTTCACGAATCTGACTTTAGCTTCATGTTGAAAGTTGTTTAGTATGACGGATAGAATCACCCCCTTGATGGACGCTGGTGTCCAAACCTGGCCACCTTGTTTAAAACACCGCCATCTTGTTTAAAATAAAATTAATCAAAGTCAAAGTCAAATAATTTATTTCAAATAGGCACATAATATGGCACTTTTGAACGTCAAACAAAGAAATAGAATTGATTCTAGTTGCCCCTTCCAAAAGGTAGTTTTCGTATGGAGAAGAATGGGCAAGAAACTCCACCGTTACTCTTTTAAAAATGTTTTACAATATTTTGTATACATTAATTATACAGTATGTTAACTAACAAAGGGCGTTCCCGTTAACCTGCAATAGTATATCGTGTATACATGCTAAAAAAAATATTACCACTCAAAAAAAAAAAATTTTTTGAAATGTTCACAAAACTATTAAATTTAAACGTAAAAGAAACTCTCTGTACACGCACACTTGTATTTCAACGTAGAAAAACAAGTGTGACAAGTGGGCGTGTACAGAGAGTTTATTTTCCGTAACAATTTAATATTTTTTGTGAATATTTTACTATACAAAAACAAAAAAAAATTTTTTTTTTTTAATTGTAATATTTTTTTTAGCATGTGTAGACGCTATACTATTGCAGGTTAACGGGAACGCCCTTTGTTAGTTAACATACTGTATAATTATATGTGAAGACGATGCACCTATAATAAGATTACTGTACCACAAAAGGTAAAAAGAATTATAAATGGAGCAATAATGAATAAATTAATTGTGTGATACTCCCTGGCCGCGCCACAGTGGAAAATTAAAAAGACATGTTTCTAGATAATTTGTACGCTAAATGTACTATACGGTACGTGTAATGAAAATAATTGTACCTCAACGAATAATGAAATATAATGAAGTTTATGTGGCGCGGCTGGGGAGTATACTCCCTGGCCGCGCCACCATGGTTCTCGTAAACTACTAGGCGCACCCGAATATAGTAAACGCTAAATAAATGTACGCAATACGTACTCCTCCGTACGCTATAGAGAGATTCGGAAATTTAATTACATTAGAAATGATAGCCTTGTGTATGTGGCGCGGCCAGGGAGTATGCTCCCTGGCCGCGCCACAAAGAGTTATAAGGCGTACCTAGGCATGGTATGCACTAAATAAATGTACGCAATACGTACTCCTCCGTACGCTATAGAGAGATTCGAAAATTTAATTACTTTAGAAATGATAGCCTTGCGTATGTGGCGCGGCTGGGGAGTATACTCCCTGGCCGCGCCACAAAGAATTATTAGGCGTATCTGGGCATGTTATGCACTAAATAAATGTACGCAATATGTACTACCCAAAAGTGTAACAATATTACGGAAAAACGTAATATCTTAAGAGAAAACAGACAGCAAACTCAGCAGACTTGCTGATCTTTGTACTTACTAGATGTGGCCTACAAATTTAGAAGTACAGGGTATTATCTCAGTGAGATGGTTGCATAGAAGTGCTAGAAATATGCAACACAATACGAATGTAAATGCTTTACAAGAATAATTGACATTCAAGAAGAAGATAAGAAGTTGGTAGGTACTTTTTATTAGGTACAGTCAGCAACGAAAGTCGTTATCACTGCTACTTTTACATGACATCTAAAATTACACAAAAGAAAGTGTTCCAAGGTGGTCGCAGTTGCTTGTTTTAATAATTTTTGGACAGAATTTCATAAAACTCTATACGATAGCTTTATGTTAAAAAATATTTCTGTTTCGCACGCCATTACTGTTATTATGTATGACACAGAGCCACAAGCGACAAAATTTAGAACTAAAATCTACAATCTGATGTTTAACCTACCCACTATTTTTTGAAAGTTAAAACGTTAAAGTAAGTACCTAATATAACCACTATTTTTAACGCAGTAGAATGTTGAAAAATGGAAATATTTCTGTAGACTTCAACATGTTTAAAAATAGCTTCTTGTTTCTATTAGTAATCCGATTGATTAACTGTCAATAGGTCTAGTTTATTTACTATCCGCCTTACTAATAAACGTTGTATAGCGCCTGTATAGTTACACAACGCTTTGTTTTCTTCTTTCAAAAGTAATTTGACTTTTGAAAGAAGAAGACAAAGCATTGTGTAACTATACAGGAGCTATACAACGTTTATTAGTAAGGCGGTATATGTATAAGTAATATGTCGCAGATGGATTGTCAAATCCGCTCCTATTTTACATGGTTGTACGTTGTTTTATATACACTTTCATAGAATTTCGTTTCACATAAAATGTTTCTTATATTTTCATTTCATATAATAATAAATACGCAGAATATTTACTTTGAATAAAAAATCAATGTTTTTTGTTACAAAGAAAATTTAATGTTTATTTATTCATTTCATAGAATGACAAATCAAATATTCTTTATCCTCATATTGTTTAGTTTATATAAAACATATTACCTAGAAAAACATGACATCGAGTGTCACTTTCTATTTTATAATTGGTAACACTATATACCGTAGTATAGTTTTAGGTAAGCGGTTCGTAACTGTCGGAGTGCCCTAATTTTGTTACTGCGATCAATTTCGAAGTAACGCTCGCCGGCTGCTGCCGCGGCACCGCTCTCTTCGCTCGCTCGGCTCGCGCGTAGTTGGTCACAGTTCAAACCTAACCTAACCTAATTGGTCGAAGTGCCCTAATAGTTATATTACTAGATTATTATAAAATTATGATTTAATAATAATTATTAAATTAAAGACAGTTGGTGAGTGTGGAGTCAGATTTACAGCGATTCGTTTGTGTCACTAAAACCTAATTTTAGCAAATGTTCTAAGACTAACAATTTTATTATAAATGAACATTCGGAATAATACACCTTATATAATAAAATACTTAGGACATATGACTTTAGTTCATGCAAATTCAGGAGATTAAATTATTTTATTACTCGATATTATGACAGAATAGTTTTAGAAGTAAAGATAATTATGTAAAACTAAATTCCGAATTTTTGAACATTATGTTTACTGAGGTTTATACCAAACGTGTTATGGATAATGATTTTCGGACCAACAATATTCGTTAAAAAATAATTCTACTGTTTGAAAAATTTGTTAAATAAAAAAATGTGATTATAAAATTCATTAAATTGTGTTTCATTTGTGTGTCGTTAAAACAATAATATTCAAAACAAAAATACAAGGACCAAATGTTACGGGAAACATTTTCTGCGAAATAAAATCTACAGTCTGACGTTTCACGTCAGATTGTAGATGTTTAGTTCTAAATTTTGTCGCTTCTGGCTCTGTGTCATACATAACAACAGTAATGGCGTGCGAAACAGAAATATGTTTTAACATAAAGCTATCGTATAGAGTTTTATGAAATTCTGTCCAAAAATTATTAAAACAAGCAACTGCGACCACCTTGGAACACTTTCTTTTGTGTAATTTTAGATGTCATGTAAAAGTAGCAGTGATAACGACTTTCGTTGCTGACTGTACCTAATAAAAAGTACCTACCAACTTCTTATCTTCTTCTTGAATGTCAATTATTCTTGTAAAGCATTTACATTCGTATTGTGTTGCATATTTCTAGCACTTCTATGCAACCATCTCACTGAGATAATACCCTGTACTTCTAAATTTGTAGGCCACATCTAGTAAGTACAAAGATCAGCAAGTCTGCTGAGTTTGCTGTCTGTTTTCTCTTAAGATATTACGTTTTTCCGTAATATTGTTACACTTTTGGGTAGTACATATTGCGTACATTTATTTAGTGCATAACATGCCCAGATACGCCTAATAATTCTTTGTGGCGCGGCCAGGGAGTATACTCCCCAGCCGCGCCACATACGCAAGGCTATCATTTCTAAAGTAATTAAATTTTCGAATCTCTCTATAGCGTACGGAGGAGTACGTATTGCGTACATTTATTTAGTGCATACCATGCCTAGGTACGCCTTATAACTCTTTGTGGCGCGGCCAGGGAGCATACTCCCTGGCCGCGCCACATACACAAGGCTATCATTTCTAATGTAATTAAATTTCCGAATCTCTCTATAGCGTACGGAGGAGTACGTATTGCGTACATTTATTTAGCGTTTACTATATTCGGGTGCGCCTAGTAGTTTACGAGAACCATGGTGGCGCGGCCAGGGAGTATACTCCCCAGCCGCGCCACATAAACTTCATTATATTTCATTATTCGTTGAGGTACAATTATTTTCATTACACGTACCGTATAGTACATTTAGCGTACAAATTATCTAGAAACATGTCTTTTTAATTTTCCACTGTGGCGCGGCCAGGGAGTATCACACAATTAATTACCAGATACATGGTGCTCACATATTTACAAAGATTGTAAAAGTATACGATATTACAATAGTCCTAACATTGTTACAAGTAGTACATACAAATAATAAATAAAAAAACTAAATCAGTTTGATTTTGTCCAGACACTAAATCGTCCTATGGAGCAAGACCAGCATGTTTCCAAGCATTCTTATCTTGGATATAATCCTCTAATTTGTAATAAGACTGTTTACAAAGTGTACTTTTTATATGAGTTTTAAATTTTCTTTCATTTAATTGCAATACAATAATTTAGTTTCATACAAGAATTTCATAAATGCTTACCAACAACACCTCCCTGTCAATGTCATTCAAGCACTAAAAGATCCTTGCAGCACTTTGGCAACGTTTCCTAAGTAAAAAATACCGGCCAAGTGCGAGTCGGACTCGCGCACGAAGGGTTCCGTACCATTATCTATAAAAACGGCAAAAAAATCACGTTTGTTGTATAGGAGCCCCAATTAAATATTAATTATTTATTTTTAAAGTGAATAAGTAACTAAATATTATGTGAATATTTCAAGCGTCTACCTGTTGTCGTTTTTAATGTCGAGCAAAAACGAACAAAAAAAATCACGTTTGTTGTATGGGAGCCCCCTTAAATATTTATTTTATTCTTTAGTATTTGTTGTTACAGCGGCAAGAGATATACATCATCTTTGAAAATTTCAACTGTCTATTACGGTTCATGAGATACAGCCTGGTGACAGAACGGACAGACAGACAGATAGCGGAGCCTTAGTAATAGGGTCCCGTTTTACCCTTTGGGTACGGAACCCTAAAAACTTACAAAACAGATCATAACAAAAAGGTTTTACATTCATAATTCTCACTACTACATAACAATCAAAATATTTTTCACAGCCTTCAATTAAACTACAGTTCATTAAATAATAGTTAAGACGCCAATTAACCTCTAATAGTTATTACAAAGGATAATAAACTAACAAAAGTTTAATCTAGATTTTATGTAGTTTATATAAACCGTGAGAATATGTACATAATATAGTTTCGAAGTATGGAGGCGACTGCTAATCTATCACTGGTCATCGACGTAGCCCCAATAAATCATATTACAGTCAATGGATAGAACAGTAATGCAACTGCGAAGAAATTGTCAATTTGTCGCGAACGAGTCTTACCACGGGGTATCGTGTTACTCAGCTTGCGAAGGAAAGACAGGGCAATAGGTCCACGTAATTAGGTACTGATCTTCAACTACATCATTTATATTTTTAGATACGTTCCTGCTTTCGTTGAAGTCTTTTTCTCTATGATTCATCGGAAACTATGCAATCATGCACTACTTCAAAACCAGTATTCAAACCTCTTAAAATCCACAGAAGACACCTTCAGTAGGTACTGCGAAGGTAATTAAAAGCAAAAAGAAGGTGTTTAAACAAAAGCCCTATAATTCTTTTTCATTATTCTTCATGTTTACAGAAGCTATCAGGCTATTTCAATATTACAAGTGACAACTGTTTTCAAAGCGTCTCGTATTTCTACAACGACTTTCAACAAGATTGACAGAAGGTTTTCGGTAGCTTACGTCAGTCACTTTTTTTTCTTACTTTTCCCTCATCCTTATCGCTGATAGAAAATCACTTTGTCTAAGCCTTCTAAGACTAGAAGGCCGAGACAAAATGAAATGGTAAGCCCTCCAATCAAGTAGGTTATTATCTCAAGAAAACAGCCCAGTAACACTACTGCTAGTAACATATATACTGTGGTCACACTGTAATTATACTTCTCCAATAAATGTATGCTTCACATATTAAGTAAGAGTGATAAACTTACTTAATTAAACTTGTTACTTGATGTGGCGCATTAAGCAAAACTAATAAAGCTAAGCCAGTTTGGTTCTAAGTTTACTGCAGTTGCTAGTATTGCATGATAGATAAAATATAAAGCTGATTTAGACAACGCTATAATATATAGCTTATAGCATAAAGTTCATAGCACAAAAATATCGCTCGCCAATACTCGCCATACATTTCCAATAATATATTGAAAGAATTATACACTCGAATACTTGTACAAATCGCATTATTGGTACTTAACACCTTAAATTGTACTCGAGACCACTTTCGTTGCTTATAAGTGAGAATGGAAAATTTTTAATTACCCGCGCCTTTTTCTAGGTTTTTCAAAAGTCATCTATGGCATCTATGGGTTGCCACAACTAAAAAAACATAAAATATCTATAAAATAACAAAGTTGCAATCCACAGATAATATTAATTAAATAGTCGAATAGTGTGTATGCTAACAATATACATAGTATAGCAAAGTGTGAACGTGTTCTAAATAAATGTATGGCGAGCGATATTGTTGTGCTATGAACTATAAGCTATTATAATATATTATAGCGTAGTCTGAAATCAGGTTTACTTAGATTTTGTGAGATATTTTTCTAGGAAAGAATCTCAAAACGCGTTAAAAAGGTTGGTTGAACCCGAAATAAACACGTAAGTAATAAAATCCGTACCTATTATAAATTAAAAAAAAATCTAAAAGCAGCCAAGCTCATGTTGCACTGGGCCGAGCAATAAGTTCGCCGCATGCCCTTTGGGCTCAGACGAAAACGAAAACGTCAAACGGCGCACCCACGCGTAGATGACGGGACGAGCTTGACGCCCATAGGCAGGATTGGTCCACCACGCTGCTGCAGGATCGAGTTGATAGGACAAAGGAAAGGGAGGTGTTTGTCCTGCAGTGGGACAATACAGACTAATTTATTTATTAAGACATTTTCAACATCAAAACAAAAAACTGCACTTAGCAATAACATGCTTAACTAAGTACGTACCTGCTCGGAAAAAGGTTACTTTATCCAATCATATTATCTGTGGAGATTTACTACGACGAAATTACAGTAAACTGTATTAGATAGTGGTGCCGATTCTCTTGTACACCGAACTAAACTAACTAAACTATCACTAAAATTCCTTACTTTTTACTATGAGAATCTTAGAGCTATTCTGCCAACAAAAATCTCTAAATTTAAAAATTATTTTGACAGAACTAAAATCGAATTTGACAATCGCGACTGCACTTGGTACCTACTTGTTTGCCTACCACGTGATTTTTTTTGAGCCGGAGAGGCGCGCAATGTGGCCGTCTCGACGTATTTTCATATGGAATTTTTCACTTTTTGGAAGAAAACAAAAAAATTAAATTACCAACATGTTAAGTATTACGGGTTTGCGGTTTGCAAAGGGGGTCAAAATTTTCATTATTTTTGCGATAGGACACACCGTTTTCGAGATATAAGCAAAAGAAAATAAAAAAAAGATACAATACCGTTTTGCAACTGAATTCGAGGTGTTGGTTTGAATTTTAGTTCATGACATCTAATTTTATTCCACACATTTTTAATCGTGATTAAAAATAGTCAGAGTTAGTTAGAGGATTTTAGATATAGAACAAAAATTTTGGTTAAAACGTCAAATTCAGAATAGCATTTTCACTAAATTAAAACTCAGTACCATCTTAATGCTGTCAAACTAAATTATAGTTAAGTTGTGTCACTTTAGTCTATTTTCAGAATAAGAAATCGTCGTTTGACAGGAATAAACTAAATTTTAGTGATTTTTAGTTTAGTTTAGAGAATTTGTGACAAGAGAATCGGCACCATTGTCGCACTTCCGCTATCAAAACCTAATTAATGTCGCCCTTGAGAACCCCTAGATAAGACAAGATTAGTGTTATCAAGTGATTCTTGGTAGTGTTTTAGTCCCTAGACAACTAGTTCATAATTAGGACCCTGTAATGTTTGCTCCTAATAACATCTGACACAAAAAAGCTAATTCGGTACTTACATTTCTCTATAATTCCTCTCCTCTATATGTACTTAATTAGAGCACAATTTTCCTCAAGAAGTCCTTCAGTTTTTTTCCAGCTATCAAGGTTCATTTGTATTCATTAGAATTTACTCGTACATAAAATTTTATTGATAAAAACAAATTAGTAGTAGGTATTCCTGATTTTCACTAAGAAGAACTATTCAAATACATATCATGGGTGACAAATCTTATATACAATACACATATCATACAATCTCATACTATATTAAATGACTAACTAACTAACTAATTAGCTTCACTTTTCTGACTGGCTCCTTGACACTTCAAAAGTGCCTGTCATTGGTTTATTTGAAACTACCTGCGCCACGCGGTTTCACCCGCATAAGTCTCGATCCCGTGGGAATATCGGGATAAAAAGTATATTCCTCGTCCTATTCCAGGTCTACCCATGTGCCAAATTTCATCCAAATGCGTTCTGCCGTTTTAGCGTGAAAGCGTAACAAAACAAACATACAGCTAAAGAAACAAACACTTTATTTCGCATTTATAATATAAGTTAGGAAGAGGAACAATATAATATATAAATATATTATAGTTATAGTATTATACATATAGTTATTTGAAATAAATGCTTTGAGTTTGAGTTTCAATTGAGTGCAAGGACACAACTAGAATTTTTTTTTGGGATTATTTAAAGTAATAGGCAATCTTAAGTGGTCCAAGTAAGACCTTGGTGTGAGAAAGGCACATACTCAGCAAACGCAGCATTCCGGTTTCAAGTCTTGCAATTCCGATGTACTGTAAAATGTAGATCGTTTTTGAAAGTTCATCCTTGATATTCAAAATTAATAAGTTTAAAGATGTAACTTTTTTATAATCCGCCCTAGGCAATTTAATTTTCGAGAGATGAAACACGCTTACAGGTTTTTTTTTATTTGTATTTTTTTATCTTTATGGCCCCTTATTGTTGAGCTGGCCCTTTACAGGTAAGCCGTTGGTCCCGGCTGTCATTTGTGGATCTTTGACAGTCGTTACGAGTCGTCAGAAGCACGAAAGTCTGACAACCAGTCTAATCAAGGGGTATCGTATTACCCAGTTACTGGGTTGTGGAGGTCAGATAGGCAGTCGCTCCATGTTAAATTCTGGTACTCAGCTGCATCCGGTTACACTGGAAGCCGACCCCAACATAGTTGGGAAAAGACTAGGCAGATGATGACGTCCTTTTTCCTTTTGCTTTTTTGTAGTTATGGAAGACTAGCTGTTGCCCGCGACTTCATCTGCGATCCAGGATGAAAAGTTGCCTATGTCCTTCTCCAGGTCAAGAGGCCCTAGACAAAGTGACATTCTATCAGCGATAATGATGATGGAAAAGGCAAAAATTTATAGGACTGACAGTAATAAGCTCATTCTATCAGCGATAATGATGATGAAAAAGGCAAAAATGTATACGACTGACATATGCTATCGAAAAGCTTATGTCAATCCTGTTGAAAGTCGTAGAAATACGAAACGCTTTCGAAGCGATTGTCACTTGTCTAGGCCCTAAGGTGTACCCATGTGATATTATGGCGACATTCGCCCGGCTTTGGTTTTATCTATCATAACGTACTGAACCCCCGAGTTTGGTCGCGGTAGATAAACTATCGCCGTCACCTACGTCACGTTCGTTTCGAATAATCTCGTTTCTCGGTGACGTCCCGTTGACGGCTGCAGTGGACAAACGCCCTAGAAACTATTAAAAGCATAGACTTCACAATATTATTGTTAAGTCTATAATTATGTGCTTCTAGATGTAAGTTACTCAATCGAGATATTAAATTTATTAAAACCAACAGCAACTTTGCACAATGCATTTCTGTCAAACGCTGTAAGGTTTCGTCAAAATAATTATAGTTTGCAGACTAACTACGAATGTGGCCTAGTTTAACTTGCCGCGTCCGTCTGAACGTGTAGGTAGTAATTTTCAAAAATGGCTGGCTATTGTTCTGAAAGAAACTTTTGTGGCACGTGTAATTTTGTTATGACGCCAAATGAAATTGTTTTCTTTTACTTGTTTGACTCTTTTGTGTGGATAGTAGGTATAGATTTGTTTTAGATAAACTATTGTCTATTGCTTATTGCAAATACTGTTAGTGGGACTGCAAGTATCTAATACATGGTATTTTACAAAACATAACATAATTTATAACGCCTGTTATGTAGGATGCAGCGTTGGGTAGACGTGTCAAAGATCTTATTTAAATGCCAAATATAATAGTGAAGAAATGGAAATTGCCTTTTTTACATTTGAATAAAAATATTATAAGATTCAATAAAAAGAGCAATAAATCCTATATGTAATTCAAAAACTTTAAAATTTTTGATGGATCGATCGTTTAAACTTAATAAACAAATAAAACTAGGTACGTAATTAATAAGTTTAAGATAAGTTTTAGTGCATAGCAATTTATATTGTTAACCAAGTTCATTTAAGTTGCGCTACACAATTAAAATATTTATGAGACTTGAAAAGTTATTCTCAATTGGAAAATTAGAACAGAAAACACTGCGTTTAATTTATGGGTTTTACCTAAAAGAAAAGGTCAAAGAAAATCAAAGATGAAAAGAAACAGTGCGTTTATGTGAAGTAGCACACATCGAACGCAGCAGTAGACGATCGACTTTATTGTCTAAGCTGTAAAGCCTTTTGTACACACGGCTACACATCAAGCTGTACATTTCCAGTATAAGCTGATCGCGCATTGTACGGAAATCCTATACAATGCGAGATCAGCATAAACTGGAAATGTATAGCTTGATGTGTAGCCGTGTGTACACAGTACACTCACGATTTTCATGCCATCAAAAACTACGGTTTATTCGCCGTGTGTAGAGGCACGGTTGTCAGCGTTGTATGGATCACTATGAAAGCTTTTAGAATTAAAAGTTTTTTCTACGGCACGGTTTATACGCCGTACCGTAAAGTACGCCGTGCCGTGTACAGTTCGATTCAAATCAAAATCAAATCAAATCAGTTTATTGCAAACATGTATACAACATGTGTACATGTGTATCAGTTTATTGTTTTAATTGTGTGTGTGTTTGTTTCAAACTTAATGGCGGCTTGGAAGTTAGCTTTTCGCTGCGCAATACCCCACCCCTCACATCGCTGACACACGAAATTGTTACTGCACAGCGACTCGCCTCATGTTCCGAGCCGCCAATAAGTTTGAATCGGACTGTACAAAGAGCCTAATTCAATAACCAATCGTAAGTACCTTCAGGTACATAAATAATCTTCAAACCTACGTAAGTCTAGCAATAGTTTCATACACTAATAAATATCTAAAACATAATTTCTTAAGGAGTCATTTCAAAATCGTCAATGATATTATATTAAATCGTTATAGTTATGAAACACTCGTAACATCTCTAATTTATTGATGTTTTTACTAGCCGCGATCTAAGTAGCTAGTATTGTTACCAAATCGTGACGTCTGTTTATTATATAATTAATATTTTGTTCACACGCCTCTTCGTCTATTGACGTAGGTTAGGTAGGCTAGGCCTTGTTTAAATAGATTTCCTATTCATCATCTGCCTAGCCTATTCCCAACCCCGTTGTGGTAAGCTTCCAGTCTAACTGCGACTGCCTATCTGACCTCCACAACACAGTTACTGGGAAACACGATACCCTTTGGTAAGACTAGTTGTCAGACTTTCGGGCTTCTGACTACCCGTGACGACGGTCAAAGATACACGAATGACAGTTGAGACGCGGTTTTCGACCCACAGAGGCTTCTTGGTATGTAAAGATGGTCACCCATCCACGGACCATTATTTCCTATTAGGTATTGTCGACATCTTAATCATATTAAACTTGTATACATAAAAATACGAATTAGCTAAATATGTAGTTCAAATCCAATGTGACTTTTTCAATTCATAAGTACTGTAGAGGTTTTATGCGATATGCAACCTCACGTTGGGCTGGCTGGTAGAACCGCAGCCTTGACTCGCGAAAGCTCCAGCAGTCGGTATTTAAATAATGACAGGTGTGTTTTTTTATGTTGTGAGGGGCAGATCAGCCCGGACCCTCCATATGTATAAACGTGTCTTCTAATTAATAAATCCTTGGAAAACCTCCTCCTCTTTGAAATTACCTCCACCACACACCCTCACATATCCAAGTAACGCCCCTCAGGCGTTACAGTACCTACTGTCTAAGTTTATCTAAGGACCAATGTTCACGACAAGCGACCGCTAATATTAGACCGAGGTCAGTAATGTGACATCGGTAAAGGAATAACATCGTGAGGAAACCTGAGGGCCTAGACAAGTGACAATCGCTTCAAAGCATTTCGTATTTCTACAACGACTTTTAACTAAGGTTTTCGATAGCTTATGTCAGTCCTACACATTTTTACCTTTTCCATCATCGTTATCGTTGATAGAATGTCACTTTTTCTAAGGCCTCTGGTCTGAAATCGCCACGTGGTCATCAATTTGTGGCTTCTCTGTATGAGAAGAGGCCTATGCCCTGCAGTGAGACAATTACAGGCTGTTATAGTATATTATTATTCATAAGCGCTGTATTTTGAACCGAAAAAGGGTAGATCTTTGTTAGACAAACTTATGATTACCTTTCGCTAAATTAAACACTGGCTGTAAAAAAGTCCATATGAAAAGATGTACCCAATACAATTTTAACAAATCGTAGATACGTTTTCGTGAAAAATTGCCAATTCTATAGAATGTCTCGAGGGCAGATCTAATTTCACGACCTATCAGCTGTGGATTGCTTTATTTGATTTACTGTACGGATGGGATTCCATAGGAAGATCCCATTGTCTACAAAAATATATCGCGTCCTACTATATAAATCAGTAGCCTGTCAAAGGGGGAATATTACTAGAAATAACCACTTTTTGGGAAATAAAAAACGTATCCTGCAATATTTTGGAAGCGAATATTACATGACTTACCTACATAATCAAAGTGTTAGGCACAGTTACACCCATATTTTGGCAGTTATGTTTAAGTCCCATGTCAATCGGGGGTGAGTCGAATAACACTTTGACCGACCTGGGAATAGAACCCAGGACCAGAGCTCAGCAGTAGCAATAGGGAATATGCATGTATTTTGTAATATTTTTATTCGATAGTTTACATCGTCAAATAATAGTTAAAAAAAATTCGACGGCAAAAAAGCAATTTAAAGTAGTTAAAAAATGTTTAAAAATATCCAACCGATCCGGGCTATTTAAACGCCCTCCATTTGGCGCGCTTGGTGTGGTGACGTCACAGTTCGTGAAAACAGACAAGCAACTGTCAAGTCAACGTCAAACACTCCTTTTTCTATGAGCGTTTGACATTGACTTGACACTTGTTGATTGACTTGACATTGACATTTTGATTGTTACCCCGGATTGTTACGTCACATCCGCTCTTAGCCTTTTCAAGTATTTGAATTACCCACAGTTTTTTGGGACTTTTTAAAAATTAATTTCTCGCTCAAAAAGAAATTTTATTCAAAAATATTGATGGAGGCTTAATTCTGAAGTAACATAGTTTATAGAAAAAAATATTTGACCCATATTTGAATCACATGCATACTCCCTATTGCGACCACTAGACCACGGGGCCAAATCTACTAATTTTCAAACGTGTCAATGGTCTCGCAATGATGAGTTTTTGACAGATTTGCCATACAAAATCTGCACCCTAGAATTCTACTAGGTATCTACATTTACCTATTAAAAGCTCTAAAGTCGATAATAAAAATATTAGCATTGAATTGTTTGTTGATAATTTAATGTGAATATCGCAATTTAGTAACTACTAGTTATGTCACTATGTAAATAAGGTTTCATGTCCACTTTCTTAAGCCTTTATGCTCGGAATATAATTTGATGTTCAGATGTCAAGGTGGTTGCATATAATTAACTTAATTTTACCTCATTATACCTAGCGTATATGTAGATTACGCATTTCTCTATAACTATTAAATAGGCAGTTTATGGGTATCAGGAAATATATTTGCATTGCATCATAATTATAAGTGTAACCTATAAACTGCTTATCTCGGCCCGTCATACGACGAAATGCCGGAAATATTTTTTTTATAAAAAAATAGTGTTATAGGGCTGGACGTACCATTACACTCTCTATCTTTCTGTCTAGGTGATAAAGCTGTATTTATGGTTTAGTCCAGGAATTACTGATTCGCGAAATTACTACTCTTGGAATGTACAATTCTACAAATGACCGATTCTACAATTGACTGATTCTACAAATGACTGATTATTTAAATGTATGAACAGTAGTACTTTGATTAGGAATAAGTCATCATAATCTGCCTAGCCCTTTCCCAACTATGTTGGGGTGAGCATGACATACTGATCTGATCAACATCTGAGTGAGCATGATTTCGTAGCCGCAGATACATAATAAAGTTAAGACTATCGACTAGAGATGCGCCGAATGTTCGGCCGAATATTCGTATTCGGTACATTCGTCATGTTTTTTCATTGTTCGTATTCGGCCGAATATTCGGTTGATTTGCCGAATAATTACCGAATGTTTAAATTATTGTTAATATTTAAAAAACTAACATTTTATTAAACAGTAAGGGCCCTAGCACACGGCGTATTTTAAACGCGCACTCGACGCGCAGATGACGCGCGTAAACGCGCTTCAAACGAGATTTGAACGCAACCTTGTAACCTAAGCACACGGGGCAATCGTGAAACGCGCGTCTACTGCGCGTATACAGGCAGATACAGCGATACAGACGCGCTGTAGTCGCTCGTAGCTTCCATTACAATAAATTTATTTGTTTTTATAGGAATCTATGATAGCAATATTGCGGGCGGTGCGGTGGCGTGAGCGCACGCCCCTTCTGTACCCCACCTTCTACCTCAAAGAGCTTCAAACGAGTTTCGAACGCGCTTCACACGCGCATTTGTATCACGTTTCAACCGCGTTTGAATCTAAAAAATCGCAAAAATCGGCATCTACTGCGCAGAAAACGCGCGTCGTCTGCGCGTTTAAAATATGCCGTGTGCCGCTCTAAAGTTAAGTAATTGCTAAAAAATTGTGTTTTATTCCGAAAGTTGTACATCGTTTTTTGTAAATGATAGAGACACAATTATTTGTACCAATTATTTATTGATAAAATAAAAAAGATTAACTTTAACAATCAATTTAAATAAATTTTTAATCAAAAAAACTTCTGCTTTTTTTTACTAATTGTAAAAAGCGAAATTTTCTATGAAATTAACAATTATAAGCACACCGGTTTGAGTAACAACTTTTTTCAGAAATCAAAAACGTTCATCGACGTAATATAACAAACTTCAATCAAAGTATGCAATTCCGAGATAATTGTTAAACAATATTATGTGACAACTGCAATATGTAACCGAAAAAGCGATGCATCGACTGAGCGAGCCGCGCGAGGGGCCGCGGGTTGCGCGCGGGGCAGAGGCAAACGCCGCCCGGCTCTTGCAGAGCGCCGTACCGACGTGTACAAACCTGTTCACCGCGCAGAATTAAACCGAATGACTCGGCCGAATATTCGGTTCGGTTCATTTTGGACCGAATATTCGGCCAAACATTCGTATTCGGTTGAACCTACATTCGGCGCATCTCTACTATCGACTGAACATGAAACTTCACTTCTGATAAAACTGTCATTTACTAAAGTTTAACTTTGGAGTAGTTACGGCCTTTCACGGTATGACGGCAGTTTGGAAGTGCAAAATGACAGCTTTGATGTAGTCGGTATGCAGTTCACATACCTACCTGCATTGAAACTGCCCAACCCACTGATCAATCAATAAAGAATCGAATTGTTAGTAAAGATGTAATGTAGGTATGATGCAGTTGGCGTACAGTCGGTCATCGTTAAGTTGGCAATTTTTCGGTACTGCATCCAACCAAACTCCAATTTTAAGGCTGTCGTGAAGTTAATAAGCCTATTAATGCACTACTGTAAATAGATGCCTTGATAATACAGTCGGCCAACGGCTGGTTTATGTTACTGATGAACGACAAGAATCCTTTCCTTAGTAACCGAATAATCGTCCAATTTCTAGTAGTTCCAACTTATCTCCTTAACTTTAGTAAACGTGAATGTAGAGAACGATATGATATCGTACTAACGCCCTCTAGCAGAGTTTTATGTAACCAAATAAGAACTGAAAGTGGTACGAAAACAGCGCCACCTTGCGGATGATACGAAATCTAATTTCTACAGCGATGCGATGCTACAAGCGAAGTCAGCTTCACTTTCTCTTCAAGTAAAACGCATTATATTTCGCCACACTTTCGCGAGATAGCACTAGAATCGAATCTCAACAGCAGAAAGTTTATTTACCTACCTTTATTTTTCAGTTATTCTATTTTGTCGGACTGCTGGGAAAGATCTTCCCCATATTTTTCCAAGTTTCTTTATGCTATGCCTTCTGCGTCCAATCGGTTAGGATCAAGTCCAAATTGTTACGCCAGCATTTCTTAGGTTTCTTAGGCAGGCCTGACGGGGTCCGTTAGGACCGATGCCTGCCAGGGTTGCGGAATAGTCCGAAAGGGATACCGGGACCCTGGCAACAGGCAACTGAAGGAACACGGGTGGGTTTTAGTCAGTAAGAGTCTGACACACCCTTCCGCTCCGCCCAGAGCGGGAGAAGTCATTTGATGATTTCACACCAAAAAAAAAAAAAAAAGCGTTTCTTAGGCATACCTTGATGACGCCGCGCCGCCCGTCTTCAGGCACCCACTTTGTGACGATCCTGGCCCATCTGCCTGGATGCATCCTGTAGGTGTGACGTGTGCCCCGCTCAGTCATTCAGCCTCGCAGACTTATCGCCATTTACAGAGTTATATCCAAATATTCTATTTAATCTGTATTTTTGTAACGTTGCTACATAGTGCCGGAATTTCCTAATGGGACCAATAACAGTTGCTCAAACTGGGAATGTAAGTTGCAACCAAGAGCGAAACTCCACAGACATTATCTCAACATGAAAAACAGATTTTATTAAAGAACTAACATTTCAAGTAAGAACACGTCAATATAAAAATTTGACGTATTTCGGTATCTATACCCATCACTGCTGCGGAATTTAGCTAGCTAATTTATTTCGACCCTGTAGGTATAGACAATGAGTATAGTCAATTTAAATGCAGGTAACTACTGTAAGTATTTGTCTCATATTCTTGTTCCTAATTCCTAATATTGCGACGTAAATTCTTCTAATAAAGTTACAAGTACTTGTTTTATTCTACCGTAAAATAATAAAACGTAACCGCATGATTAACGCAATGTCCAGCCGGATGGACGGCCATGTTGGGTCTGCGGAAATGGACCGCTCTTTCCGGTACCTACATTTGCAAATTTTATACCCAGATACATGTGCTTGGTGCTCCCCTTCCATACTTCAGAGTACCTGCCTACTTGGAAACAATTGACCTTGTTTCTTTTGAAAAGGGACAAATTCAAATTTATATCCTGTTTGTGGGTTGTGCTGCTGTTAGCTTGTCCGTAATATTTAAAAATATTTTTCTGAATTCTTTTTTTATCAAATGCTTTTATTTTTTGTTTTGTTTTTCTAATATTGGGTCCCTATGAAATTGGCGTTTTTTTCTCACAAATAGAGAACCTTGTCACTTCTATGATTTAAAATATTCATCAATTGCTTGGTATTTTAACAAATAATGACCATCATAGACAACTACCAATAGTAATAAAACCTTACTACTTAGTTTTCTAAACTTAAAAAATACCTTTAAAATGACTCTTCATTTTGTTAGCAGAAATGACCACTATTTTTTTTTAACTCAGCCAAAACTTATTTTTGTTCTAAGTGGCATACATTAACTTAGTTTTTAAACATTAGTGCATAAAAGTTTTAAAACACATGAACACTTATGTTCATAGTTGTTATATAAATTAAGAAAATGTTAGTATGAAAAATGCAACTTCTTTAAAATTCCCCATACAAAACTCTGATTTCATAGGTGACCTAATTCATACTATAAAGGAGCAGTGGAGACCCAGTGGTAATGGCCTCGACTTTCGATATCCAACCCAAGCAGGCACTTTACTGATAAATGATTTCATCACCACTGCTCTCAAAATGGTGAAGGAAAACATCGTGAGGAAACCGACATCCCCTAGAACTAAAAATTCGAAGACACATGTCATGTGACCCCGACCAAAATACCCAATTACGTCTCAGTGACGTCATTCGACGGTATTCCCAGAATTGCTTGCAGAAAGCGACGGCTTCCCAGAATTTGGCTGGGTCAATGAGTTTTTTACCTGAAACTATTTCTACATAGTTGGCTGCCTTTACCTTTAAAAAGCAATTTCCTAACAGAGTACAAATTAAAACGCGGTTTTCTTAGAACACCAAAAAAGTTTTTCACCAAATGAAAAGTAGTTTCGCTCAGACCTTTTTGGATCTAAAAGAACTCTTGAACTATAAGAATGGCAACAAATCAAGGGTTAAGGGGTAAATGTAGACTCATAGCTTGACCTTTCTTTGAGAAAAGGCGGTATTCAACCCTTGCGAAGTCTGATACTCTTCAAAATAAATCACATTTAGTTAAAGGGAAACTTCTAAGAGTTGTTAAAAAGGTTGTATAAGATAGGTAAATAATGGACAATACGTTTTCTTTATTATTTATTTTGACTAGTTCTACTTTCTTACAAAAATATTGAAGTTGCTTAAGCTAGGTACATACCTACAGTAGTACAGTACAGTAGTACAGTAGCTTACTTATTATTTAAGAGAATTATAACTTGTTCAAGGTAATATTATATTGAATAATATAATAGTTATTGCAACTGTTATATAATAAGGGGTATTAAAACACGAATGTGGGTTTGATAATAGTATCACATTCGTGTTTTAATACCTAATTATTTACAGTGGCATACAAGACTTTATACTACACCCATGATATGAATCTTCTATAAAAGTTTCTTTGCGATACCAATATCGAAAAAAAATGTATGTTTTTAGCGAAACGCTCGTGAATCACAATGTTCTTTTTTTAAAATGAGTTGCATTATGAAATTCAGTACAACATGATAACACCCGTTTGGATGATATTATGGTTACTATGACACTAGTTGTTTTAATGTTGGCAATAAGCTAACTGTTTCAGAAACTTTTAGAGAGGATTTATAGCATGGGTGTAGAATTGTAGATAAATGATTTAATATCAGCAGTAGCTCAATAATGATAGTCGATTAACACATCGGTGAGAGAAAATGTTAGGAAAAATAAGAGTATGTGTTTATGAAAGTGAAAAACTGACCGACTGTATCCGATTCAGCGATTCAGGGGGCCAACCACCACCTCTGTAGCAGTAATTATTTTAATACTACTTCACAGGGTGCAAGAGATGAAGCTATACGTCCTGTATGCAGGACGACACCACTTTCCCACTCACTCACTTCACTCTCCCTCTGTGAAGTAGTATTAACATAATACTGGCAAAGAGGTGGTGGTTGGCCCCCAGTTCACTGTTCAGACAGAGCGCTAAAGAAGTTTTCACTTCAAAAGTTGGTACAGATGTTTAATTCAGATACTGCAAACTTTTAAAATCAATCTGCCTAGCCTTTTCCCAACTATGTTGGGTTCGGCTTCCAGTCTAACCGGATGTAGCTGAATACCAGTATTTTACATGGACCGACTGCTGAACTGAGCTTCTAAAACCAGTAACTGGGACATACGATAACCCCTTGGTAAGATTGGTCAGACTTTCGGGCTCCTGACGACCCGTAACGACTGTCAAAGATCCACAAATGACAGCCAAAATTACTGTAAAACGCTGCAACTTTGGCGAATGACTGTAAACTTTTAGCTATTACATAAAATACTGAAAAAAAATACCTATATCTAACAGTATTGGTTCTATTTGTAAAAGTAACAGTGTTAATCTACTTCTATTGCTGAACATGCTGACCGTACAGATAATTATAAGTAGGTAGATAATTTTCACAAAGAAAAAAAAATTTATTTACGCTTTACAAACACACACACAAATAAAGTCTATCAATAAAAATATAAAGTAAAGCATTAAGGATCCCGCAGACACGCGCGACGCAACTCTTGTGGAATTTTTATGAAATCTTAATGGAAATTGTTCTAACAAAATCGCGTCGCACCGTCGCGTCACGCTTGTCTGCGGGAGCCTTTACAGAGAAATCAAAAACTATTACGCGAAGGCTACACTTCGCGTTATCTCGAACTTTTCTTCGTGCGCTCTCTCTCGCACACCCCTCGATGTCTCGCTGAGCAACAGAGAGCGCACGAAAAAAAATTAAGCGATAACGCGAAGTGTAGCCCCAGCATTACAGAGATAGACGAATTCATTGTTTACATTGCACATTATCCTGTGGCAACTAAATGGAAGAATTCACGGTTTAGAAGTCTTATCATTAATCTATTTTATTTTATTAACTAAGTAACATGCATAACCAGCATATAAGTAATGTGATATAAGTATTCTTGATATAAAATTCACGAAAAGTATAACAGTTGGTTATGTATCAATGTTAGTGAATTTGTAAAACATTATTTTTATCTTTTATGCGCGTTGGCTGTATTATACAGGGTGTTAGGGTAAACACCGTTATCCTTGCAATCAGTGGTTTGGTTTCATTTAGAGAACGTAAAATCAAAGGAAAATTACAACTTTTTTTTTTTTATCTAAATTTTGCCACAACACGGGCGGGGGGTACGGGATGTGACCTGACCGGCAGCGAGCGCGATCCCTCCCTTAGTCAGTCAGCTGTTTCACTAGCAAGCACGGTGTCAGATAGAAACTTTTAAAAATCTTTTAATGAAAATAACGTTTTTTTTTTGTTGTGTTCGGTCATTTATTTTTATATATTAGTCAACTACCCATGGTTTGAATGACAAAAGTGTTTACCCTTACATCCTGTATACATGCAAACATATGATATTATTAGCCTCTATAAGCATTGTTGGTTAGGTCCTATTTACTACATATTTTTTTTAGATCCACACTATTACATTACTTACATACACTACTTAGAACTGGATTCAATAATAATTAAGAAGATAATCTAAGATTCTAGACAAACACTTCTGTAAATAAAAATATAACGTAAAGTTAAGGAGAAGTAGGGAAATTTAATGTGAAGCAAATTGACGTCCAACGTAAGTCGTCGTTATAATTATTCATTCACAACTGCCATTCACGGCAAATTGGTGTACGGTGTCAATTTGTTTTATAATTAATTTTTCTGACCATTCATGTAAGTATTAGGTATAGTCCGCGCGCGACTGGTAGTCACCGCCTGAGTTATGAGCGGTGAGAGGGGTGAGGCAGACAAAGGCCAGGCAAGCTAACTCAGTCTGACAATTTTTTAATGGCGCCCTCCCCCGTCTCACCGCTCACATACCTCAGGCGGTGACTAGCAGTCGCGCGCGGACTATACAATAAAAAATATTAGTTTCATACTTATTGTAACTAGAAAAAGTAAAATAATATGCAAAAATGATGAAGAAATTCTACAAGTAAGTGAACAAAAGCAATATACCTAGATATTTAGTCTAGATTCTACATCACGAAATAGGTAACTTTAATGCGCGCGTTTAACTTAACTTTACTGCTAAAGTTAACTACTTTTAACCTAAAAAATAAAAACAATAACAATGTAATGTTTTAAGTAACTTAATTATCATCACGATATATTGATGTGGTATTTTATTTTATTATAATAATTTGTTGTTTACTAAGTTTTGCTACAACTTATTAAATGTTAATTAACACTAATAAAAGGTAACTTTTACACATTTATATTTATGTGAACACATTTAAGTGGATATCTACGTAAAACATTTAAATATAAAGTTTTAATTATTATAATATTATAGTAACAAAAAATAACAATCGAATGTAAAAATCAATCGTTTTCTCTTAAAAATAATAAGAATTTTTACTTGAAAATATAATTACACATTTGCCCGACATAGGGAATCGAACCCACTGAAAGTACTTACTTTTATACGTAATTAAATTAAATTGGCTAACTATTATTAGTGTTATAAAGTAGAGCTCCAGTTAATATAAGATCTGTGGTCTTGGTATTTATAAATTAAGTCAGAAGGTATTTTTTTACGATTATTCATTCAGCCTGTAATCTGAAATCCTTTAGCCTAGAATGTCTGATATGAAAAACAATTTCTTTTGATTCATTAACAAATTAATTCAAAAATAAAAAAAAACGGCGTATTCATTTTAAATACCTACTTATTTTTTTTTATTTATATTAAAATGACTGCTTAAGTGGAAAGTAACGTTTTCCTAATCACAAATATGAACGAACAATTTACAGGAAACCTACATTTTTATCAGATTTTCTTTATCATTGGAGCTCTAACTATGTATAATTCTATTACGCTACCCCATACTGCTGACTGTCACAACTCCTGCGCTTGCCGAGCTGGTGACATAGCTGTGGTGAGCCCACGATGTCGCCCAGGAACACACTCAGTAGGTAGAACTCTTTAGCCTGGTCCGGGGACCGCTTGTATTGGCTGGAAAGAAGAAACAGGTGAGAAAATATGATAAGTCATCTATTAAACATCGTAAGAGCGAATCAATGTTCACGCCTCCCCCATGACCTAGGCCAAATATGTTTTTGATATTCGGATAGCACATGACCTAAAGAGATGACATAAAGAATATGAATTAAAAATATATAGGTACTTAAATCCGCGAAATTTAGCGGCATAAAGCTAGTTAAATACACCTCATGATCATTATAGACGGGAAGATTCATCCACTGCTGGACATAGGCTTTGCAAAAATATTATCAAAAACTGGGTTTAATTCCAAACGTCGGTCAAGGGACAACTGAGAATATTTTCTTATGAATACACACTTTCCAGGACCTTATGATCAGCGGTAACGCTTACAACCACTAGAGAAACGAGCCAATCAGCTATCTAATGAATTATCCAAATATTCAGGATATATTACTATTATATACCTAAGTAAGCAAAGCTTGTATATGTCGTAGGGTAATTTGATCAATTTTCGAAATCGAATTTTCGCGAAAAGCCTATTAGGAATATTCTAGGGATATTGCGGAAACGCGGATAATTAGAAAATGGTGAAAAATATATGCGTGGAACTTGGAAGTAGCGCTTGCTGCGTGCTGCGGCACCGCTCGCTTCGCTCGCTCGGCTCGCGCGCGGTTATTCGCAGTTTTAAACTAAACTAGCCTATTTCACCGCGAGCCGAGCGAACGTAGCGAGTGGTGCCGAGGCAGCGGCCGGCGAGCGCTACTTCCAAGTTCCTCGCAGAATTTTTTTCACCATTTTCTAATTATCCATGTTTTGGTAATATTCGAATTATCAAATCACCCTGCGATATAGACATCCCGTCTCAATATCGTTTCTAGGCATAGAAATTGTGCCAACCACGAAGACGCGCCCCACTCCGTTCGGCTCCGTACTAAAAGTACAGCTTACAGTACAATAATCGCGGAGCGGGGCGCGTCTTCCTGAATGGCACTATCCTTAGTACCTAATCAGAATTCCCAATCTAACACTTACGCCTAAAGTAAATAATACTATTACGATATATACCTATTTTTAGTATGAACTGAAAACAAGAAAAATGTTCCTTTGAAAATGAAAACCACATTCAAACTAGACGTCGGATATAAACAAACACTGACATACATTTGCACTTCGTCGCTACTTCGCCAGTTAAAACCCTTGCAAGCATCAACTAAGTGATTAACTTCAAACAGAACTACGAGTTTATTTTTAAAGTTACACTAGCTTTTTCCATGAAAACCGTACAAAGGTTTCAACTGAAACTCAGCGTTTTTATTTTAAAACTGGTAGAAAAGTTTTCTATGTTACCAATTATCTTAGTTAGGTAATATTAAATTGTACGTTTAAAATCAATCTGCCTAGCCTTTTCCCAACGATGTTGGGGTCGGCTTCCAGTCTAACCGGATGCAGTTGAATACCAGTATTTTATTTCATGAAGCGACTGCCAATCTGACCTCCACAACCCAATAACTGGGCAACACGATACCCGTTAGTAAGACTGGTTTCCAGACTTTCAGGCTGCAGACGACCTGTTACGACAAACGAATATTAGATTCCACGTTCGTAGAATCTAAACTTCTACGTTCAAAGGCAATATCATTCTGAAAGTTTTCTTTGACTCGCAATCGACTTTTTATCAAAAGTAGAATAAAATAGTATATTCCAGTTTCCTTTTTTATTCCTAAGGTTCTCATTTGTCAAAGGTAACTTTAATAAAATCGTCCTTGGCAAATTACTATGCCAAATAATCATAGACAAGACTTCAGTCGTGTTTAAATGGCTTAGTTTTTCTTGAAATCGACGACGATTTACCTTTAACTTATTCTCTCAAAAATATGATCAGTAAACATACTTGACATACCATCACGCCTATTTTCCCCCGAAGGGTAAAGCAGCGTTGTACCTATAGTAGGTACACCCACATTTCGCCGGATAGGTTTAAGTCCCATGTAATAGGGGGCGAGCCGATAGTCAGTAAAGTATACAGGGTTATTGATAATACACCAACAACGTCTTAAAGAGTCATTGTACACATCATTATGAACAACTTTTACTATGGGATCAAATATGAAATCGCGAAAAAAAAAACAGCTATTCCGTACATTTATGTTCGCATAACTCGTCAAAATGTATGGAACAGCTGTTTTTTTTTCGCGATTTCATATTTGTTCCCATAGTAAAAGTTGTTCATAATGATGAGTACAATGGCTCCTTAAGAGGTTGTTGGTGTTTTACCAATAACCCTGTATATAGAAAACGTATTATACTATCGATAGTGAAAAACCACATCGAAAAATTCGTCAACTCGTCCTACATGCCTACGGTTCATTTAGGACGACTTGCAGAAAATCAAAATAAATGTGCTGTCGTCCTAAATGGGCCGTAGGCATGTAGGACGAGTTGACGTATTACTCCCAGCATTGAAACGTTACCTAAGAGTGTTCTACGAAATATATACGAATATGATAGCATTACTAAAGAAGATGGACACTTGGTCGGGAAACATCCATGTGGACTAATTGTAAACATTTAGGGCCTTCCCACAAAAACTTAGACACTTGTTCAACGCGTGTTTAATGTCAGTTTTCAAACTCCATACAGAAATGTGTGTCATGTTTAAAGGGTGTTTAGGCTAAACAACTAATAAACACTGTTTTGTGGTAATAAGGTTAATTTGTATTACGAAGCCATAGGATATTTGTTTTTAATGTGATCGCTTTCACATCTCAAGTTCACAAACAAATAGAAACTGCAAGTTATTCCAATAAATAACAGCTATTAGATCTCGAATGATGGTATTGTACGGAACTGCATCTCAGTAACAATCTCCGTTAACCACAAACTGACGATTGCCGTACGACTGTAAAAAACACAGTATAATTTTAGACTCAAGATGAAAAGTCTAAGTGTGATATTTCAATGTAATCTAAGATGCAGGGAGCTATTGTTATGTGATGTTTTATTGAGCTCTATTTCCTGGTGTTAAGGTGTGTTTTTGTTTGAAGACTTGGAGCAGTGAAAGTGTTTTGCGGTGTTGCATAATAGCGGCTCACCTCGGACGTCGAACGTAAAGTAGACGCTAGTCCTCCATACAGAAAGATAATCGACTCGTCTGCTTGGCCTTCGCTTAGTTTTTTGTCAAGAAAATGTATAAATGATGAGGAGTATTGACACTTGATAGGTTTAAGATGGATATAATGACCATAAAATAAAAAAACGCATTATGAATTAGGTAGGTAGGTACCTATTAGTTATATTATAGGAGACGTAGCAAGCCTTTATTATCATAACTAGCGTTCCGCTCCTGTTTCGCACGGTTTTCACGACTTAACAAAACATCGAGGTTTCTTACTTATATGTAGGTAACTATAATAATAACGTATTATGCACATAAATCTTTCGGAATAAATTCTCTAAACGATGGTCAAAACCCCATCAAAATCTGTTGCGTGATTTAAAAGAACAACGCGGAGATACAGATAAACACGAGAAATAAATTTAATTTATAATATGTAGGTATATACAGTATGTTAACTAACAAAGGGCGTTCCCGTTAACCTGCAATAGTATAGCGTGTATACAAGCTAAAAAAAATATTACTGTAAAAAAAAAAGTGTTTTTTATTTTCGTATAGTAAAATATTCACAAAAAATATTAAATTGTTACGGAAAATAAACTCTCTGTACACGCCCACTTGTCACACTTGTTTTTCTACGTTGAAATACAAGTGTGCGTGTACAGAGTGTTTCTTTTACGTTTAAATTTAATCTTTTTGTGAACATATCAATACATTTTTTTTTTTTTTTTTGAGTGGTAATATTTTTTTTAGCATGTATACACGCTATACTATTGCAGGTTAACGGGAACGCCCTTTGTTAGTTAACATATTGTATAAATAGAAGATTATCGTAATTTAATTAAAATTACCCATAGACTTGTAAAAAATATGTACGCATCACCATGACCTAGTACTTAGTCATAGTACTGACAAAAGAAGCCTTTAAATTTAAAACCTTTCATGGTTAGATAATGAATTAACACTAATTAATAATTCTAATGATTTCATTTAACTGACTATAAAATGGTTTCTTGTTAAAATTAATCAACTAATGACAGATAAATTCTTAACATAAAAAAATATTTACATAAATACTGCAGTTTTGTAATTTGATTGCGCAATAAAATTGTATTATTTACTTATTTATTTATGCTTGCCCAACTAGGTATGTAGTGAAAGTAATTGTATATTATATTAATAATTATATTAAATAAATTCAAAAGCACATTAGAGATAACTATGTACAAAAAAAAATAACAGCAAGAAACTCCCCAACAAGAAATTTCGCAACATCCCACAATCCTCATGGTTGGGTGACTGCGCGAGCGGCGATGACCCGCGCGGTTGCGTACGACTATTACATCGATGTCCCACTTGCGACCAGCGGACACACTTAGCTGCATTCTTATACGAAACACTACCGACCACTGACCCGGTTCCTCACAATTGGACGTGGCATTGAAAACATTTGAATCAAACGTTATGAAATATTCATAGAAATTGCGCGACCGATGGAGCGATGGACCGACGTGTCAAGGTCGTTTGAAAAGATGGGGTAGATTAAGGCTGCCTTTCCACCAGAGATGAGCGAGGATGCGTAGCGAGGAATGTCCGTAAATCTAGCCAATAACAGCTTAGCTCAAGCTATGAAAGTGAAGCGATGTTATTGGTTAGTTTCACACACATCCCTCATCATCATCGCTACGCATCTTAGCTCATCTCTGGTGGAAACGCAGCCTTAAGGGCCTGAATTTTATAGTAGGGCTGTAAACATCTTGTATTTTTATTATACGGGTTCGGTATAAGTTTCTACTCGATGTAATTCAATTTATTGATCTTCAAAACTAAATAGGTCGTACAAACATCGCTACGGCAAACTGAAATTCGCAAAGTCGCCCCTCTGGGGAAACGGATTGGTTATTTCTTTTAGTTCAACTTATACCCTGGAATCCGTGGCTTTTCTAAAGGAATAGCCATAATCCCAAGTTCTAAGAATGCTTCTGCCCACCCTCATATAACAATAGACGACCGGATGTAGAGGTAGGGTAAACTTGGCAGGCAATCCTAAACACAATTTTTTCATATGTATTGTCCCACTCTTGGACAAAGCGAGTCATCATGGTATCGTATTTTTATTTTCATGAAAAAAATAAGGGTACTAAAACGCGTATCTAATCAATAATTTAAAACTTGATTTAATATCTAAATAGAAAAAAAAAGAACGCCTCATGAACATTAAAAAATGGAAAATAAAAACTCCTTCCAACATCGAACACAAACTCTTTTTGACAAACTTTTTTAACTTAATGTGCGCAGCAGTTTTATTCCACAAAGTACCCTTTTCAAGTATTAACTTATAATTTACGAGGGACATCGTTCACTTTTTCATCGGCCGAAGCCGTTCAAAATCTTTTGCGCAATTTTTCGTTACACAAAAAAAATAACTACTATTTATTAACATGAAAATTGCAATCTGTGTCTACCGTTTGTATCAAAACAGTTTCTATTTAGTTGGATACCCCTATAATATTCAAGCCCAACACCTTTTCTATTAGCCAATCATATTTTTTTTAAATATCAAAGAACCAATATTCAGAAACAAAATGATCAACGTTTTCAAATTGGGATTCAACGAAGAAAACCATTATGCTGGAACTGCACAGTACCCAAAACTCGATACTTGAACGTAAGTCCAGAATCCTTAGCTAACCACTATCCATGTGCTACTTATTTATACCACTCCCCGACTCACCTCTCACTGATTGAATCACGAGCATAGCGAGTGAGATCATACAGTAAGTAAAGGATTCTAACGACTGAACCACGACAGTAGGTGATTCAGTAGTTAGAATCCTTTAATTGCTCGTGATTCATCCATGGCCGTCGCTTTAAATCCGTCCTTTATTCACTTATTGCATAATATACTATTATAATTACCTGAAAACATCAGGCCAATCAAACTGCGGGCGAGGCTGCGCTTGCGCTCTCGTCGCATAATGCGCACAGACACGCTCGAAAATGCATGCCCGTGCGCCAAACTCGCCAACGATGTACTTCTCCACTTCGGTGACATCGAAGGACTCCGGAATCTCTGCCAGGGTCAGCTCACGGCGGTTGCGGGAACGGTAGGTTGCTGAAACAGGTGAATTGTGTAAAGTTAGAATTAATTATATACAGGAGAAAACGTACAAAAGAGGCCCTAATAGGACACATTTTCTACACACATAGGGACTCATGCAGATCCTTGATAATGATGATTATCAGGCATGTGCTGGAACCAAAAATTCAAAAACATGTCATCTATGCCCGCGTGGTGGATAACGGACATTATGGTCCGCTCCATCTTACAGAAAGGAGGTGATTCAAAGTCAAAGTTAAATAATTTATTTCAAATAGGCACATTAAAGGCATTATTGAACTTTAGGTTTAGGTTAGGTTATGCCATCTGCATACGAAAAGATTGAATGTTATATTCGTAATCGTATCGCGTAACTGATGCTTCAAACTTCATACATTCAAGGATAATCATATTCAACCTAAAAAATCCTAGAACACTTGATTTCAACAAACAGAATCTAGTTTAAGTTCAATCTAAACAACACCAATAAATTGTCATGAACCAAAGTTATTTATAACGCAATGGAATCTGACTTTACGGCTATCAAAATTTTATAGCCCTCGATCGCAAAAGTGAGCTTCCAAAACTGTCGAAACTCACGACCACATCGAATAACTTAAGGCGATACAACGTCATCCATCGATGGAACTCGATGGCGTCACAGTTGCGAGATTGATAGGTCATCATTAAGACAGCAGACACCTTTGACATTACATCATGGTGAATTTACTTATAGCTATCACTAGCTACGTGGACGATGTCACGCAGACCTCCAATAGGAATAGCTATATTTGCAATCGATAGAGAATCTTTCAAAACAATCTCAACTTAAACACTCAAACAGCATAGTTCCTCGAATCTAAGCAAATCATGCCTTAGCCAAATTCACTACAATAGCTTTACAAAGATATAAAATGGACTTATCAGAATTATTAAAATCTCGGTATCATTATTAATAAGAACTATACAGAATTACTGTATTATCATGAATGCCAAATCAAATCCAAATCTAAAGCGACTGAAATTCTAACGCGAATAATATAAGAATATATTTCGCTCAATCATCGTCAGGAAATTAGAATCAAGAGATGAGAAATGATAAACGATGTTTGAATTAAATTGTTTTAAACACAAAACGCGATGAAGTAAGAATTAAATGCCGATTTGTTAGCAAAATTAATTATTCAAAATGAAAGTTTGGATGTTTGTTACTCATGCAAAAAAAGCTGAACGGATTTGGATGAAAGGCACACAGATAGTTTTAACCTGGATTAACACCGGACACTTTTTATCCCATTATATAACATGAAATTACGCAGTCGCGGACCAAAGCTATTAACATAATAAAAATAGAGCGCAATCATTCCACAGATTTCAAGAACAAATGAATCCTTTGGGAATCAAGTTTCCAGTTTATTTTCATAAGAAACCGGGAGCGAGGGGTTTCCGTGCCTGATGTTATCATTTGCAATCATGACCTGATAAAGATCTGTAAGAGGCTTTTCGTGATAAAATAGGGAAAGCGAAAGAGGGTAAAAAAAAGGCAAATTAGCAAAAGCAGTACAACTTACGACTGTAGTTATTTTTTTTTTTTTTTGAGAACAAAGTAGGTCAATGGTGGATTTATTTAAATCGTAGGTATATGATTGGAACTGGTTCGAGGTTGAGAAGTCAAATCTCCGACTTTTAGAGATTGATTAACGTACTTTTTATAGAGTTATTTCTTTTACTCAACATATTTTATTCCGCCATGTTCTAAAACGCCTTTAGAATTTGTTACCAAAATTTTGTATAACACATCACAGAAAATCCCTCAAGAAACTATTTAATCATCAATTTCAAACTATCAGACGCAAGTTTTCCGAACTATTTTTTATCATCTAACGACCATTAGCCAGTTAATTGCCACTGTCTTCGTCCTAATTACTTGTGCACTTTATCTCTGCCACCATCCTTATAGTTCGGGGCAACTTTTTCTTTTTCACGGTATTTCCGAAAGAAGGCACAAGAACAAATTACTGGTATTAAAAACAGCATTTAACTCCTATCTTAATTTCCTATTACTTGGTTTGAATTAGTTAAAAACAAAACCTGGTTGGTAACCAAACTTGGTCTCAGAACTCAAAAGAAAAAAGTTTCACTGCACGGATAATCAAATCCATACTAATATATAAATTCGAAAGAAACTGTCTGTCTGTCTATTTGTCTGTCTGTCTGTATGTTAACTTTTCACGCCTAAACCACTGAACGGATTTCGACAAAATTTGGCAAGGAGATAGATAGCATTCTGGGGAAGGGCTGCTTTTTATCAACATACCGGGCGGGCGAAGCCGATATAAATAAACAGACGAAATTGCTTTGTTTTGAATCTATACATATATTATATAAAAATAAATCCTTATTTCCCTTGGTCACGCCATCACGCTAAAACGGCTGAACGGATTTGGCACATGAGTAGACCATGACCTGGAATAGGACATAGGATACTTTTTATCCCGATATTCCCACGGGATTGAGACTTACGCGGGACTACCACGGGGCGCAGCTAGTTTACAAATAAAATGACATAGTGACACACAATTTGTGTCACCATGGTTTAGAAATAAACTGGATTTGTGGTTCAGTAATGTACAAAAAATAAAGAAATAGTACGAGGGATATTATAAAAGTGAGTTTGTATGTAGGGGGTAATCGTCAGAACTACTGATCCGATTCTGAAAATTCTTTCACTAATGGAAAGCTAAAGTATTGCCAAGTATCATAGAATATTTTATTTTATATTAAACAAGCTAGTATTAAATACATAAACTGGTATATTTACTTCGTCTTAACACGACGTCATGTCGCTATGCCAAAAACAATTTCCACTCCGATGTTTCAAGACCCATATTAAACAGATTCACGTAACATGGCCAAGTCGTTCAAGTTATCATCGATAATACAAACAGTAAATGAGTACAAGGACTGGTTTAGTCCTGGATGGTTATTAATGTGACAGACTAACAAACGACGGTGATTTACCGCCAACTATTATGCAGTTAGATACGGCTAACGCACGTATTAAGTAATGGATGTACAATAGAAAAAAGAGGATGGTATGCAGGCAATCACTGTCAATAATTTAACATTTAAAACCTCCCCGAAACGATCAACTGCAATTGTATCAATTGCCACTTTAGTAATATTGTCAATCGCTTCAGTTGCACTTTGTAGACGATTATTTTACGCATCAATGTGTATTAATCATGAAAACATTGACAATTGTAATTGATAGTATAGCTGACTCTAAACGCACCCCAGTCCCGCATTACCGTGTGCGTAAAATGCGGTAGTGGGGCGCGCCATTTCAGTGTAGACAAGTTTTACCTATGTCGTGCGTATATTTTTTTTACTTATAGATGACTTTACTTACATTTAGATGTGAGGCGTCAAAAAGATACATAACATGCGTTGAAAGATAGCTGGCAACCTGGATACTTATGTGTTTAGTTGACTGTACATACACTTCATAAATACCCATCTTTATTGTTTCTTAAAAACATGTGTAACAGTTTTTCGCATGAAAAACCACGCAGCAATTAGGCTTTCAAAGAAATCTCACAGTTTTTCGTTTGATGTGAGCTCGAAAATGGAGGATTTGGAAAAGTCAAAGAGGATGAATTATTTAAGAAGCTTAACTTAACAGCTTTGGCACTATTCCGGGAAAAAACTAGACCAAAATAAAATACGAAATTAATTGAAGTGAAAACTAGGAAAGTCGGCGGCGTTTCTGTGTGGATTTTTTATGTTTGTTACTTTTTAATTTCAGTCCATAATTATGTCGAGTCCACTTCAGCTCTAGCCAAGATTAATTTATTTGTAAGCCAACAATAGTTGCCAAGTCATGCCAAGACGACACTTTATAAAGCTTTTTCTTATAATAATATAATATCTATGTACAACACTACCCCTATATCGTCCCTTTGTGCCTTTTCTTATTGTAGGTAGCCCTTCTTTCATATTATCCTCATTCTACAGAAAAATAAGAATCAGCTTCATTTTTTGAGTTCCGTACGCGGAGGGTGTCCGTCTGTCTGTCAGTGGGCTATATACCGTGATTATATAGACAGGTTAAAATTTTCACGGATTCTGTATTTCTATTGCCGCTCGACAATTAACAAAAAAAGTTTAAAATATAAGGGGTTTACAAGAAAAGTTTGTTTTCAGCGTTTTCTGCTAAATATTGTACGATGGTACGGAACTCTTCGTGTGCGAATCCAACTCGTCCCCTAGCCGTTTTTTATGAAAGCAAGGTATTAAAAATATTCGAAGTAGCATCCAACGTGGCTACAGAGTTACTGAAGAGCATTTATCACGGTGCAAGCTGCACCAGTGGGGTGCTATATATTCGGTCTCATGTCACGACGTATGTTACGAGTGGAAAAACTATTTCATGTAACACTTTTCAAGGGAATCCCCCTCTTGGCATACAATTTTAAGGCATAATATTGTTTGGCGTAACGTTTTCGTATAACTTTTACTAGAATAATAATACTGTTGCATAATAATACTCTAGCATAACGCTAAGGTTTCGCATAACTGTCATTTGGTCTAATTTGTTTTGGCATAATTTGGAATTGTATTAATTTTAAGGCATAATATTTATTCGTCTATTTATCATGAGCCATAAATAAAATCATTATTTATTATAATTTGAAAATCATTCTATTGGATTAGGTTAAGGTGCGGCGAACATGTTTGTTTTTATGAGTTATTTAAGGGTTTATTATTTTTATTCCAAAGAACATTATGTGTAAATATCATTATGATGTGTTTCTATAATTATGCTTCATTATTAAGCCAACAATATTTATGGCAAAACATTTATACGTAATGATCATTAAGTATGCTGAATTTCACTATGCCAATGTAAATTATGACAATATATTTTATGGTTGTCATTAGTAAACTTTTTCATAACCTTTTCATCTTTGATATCGAGGCCAGTGTAATTTAAACATTTTGGAAAAACAATGTTTTTATTCGTTGGAAACATAAATATGACAACGCAATTTTAACTGAATTTGTGTCAGGAACGCGTTTTAAATGCTCGCTTATGAAATTGGATACACCAAGCTAATTGTTTTGTGAAACGTTAAAGGTTCAATGATTTTAATTAAGTAAATTGCTACGCCCGCGTAAAACTAGTGTGTGAAAACTTTACTTATATAGGCATAAGTATTTATAGTTAATTCATGTCCTGCATGCGTTTATTTTTAAATTAGGTAATTAGACTAAAAGGTTGTACCAAATCGTATCTTCCAATACCACTTACCTGGACTTAGTGAATAAGAAAACTTCTTGAAGAAATTAGTAAGTTTAACACTGGCTACTATAAAGGGAAAACCTACCAACTGCACTGGTAATTCAAACTTACTTTCTTGACTGAGCACATCATCACAAAAATTAACTAAAAACAGTGCTAAAATTAATATCAACTTTAATCTACTGCACTTCATTTTCAAAAACAAAACACGATCGTTGCAACAAGAATAAAAACGCGACTACAGTTCGCGCCAAACCCAACCAACCACGAACGTAAAATTATTTCAAAATTCAAATATCGAGTGCGTTTCTTCACACGCGGTGACCGCGGTCTATGGGTATAGTCAACTAGCCAGTACTACGGTTAAGATTGCACTGCAAAAGCTCCGAGTACGTGAGAAGGAACGCAAGCACGTTCTCTTTGGTTTGCTTTATGTAATGATTTTGTAGGTCAATCAATCTTAACTCTCGTTACACTTATCGCTTCAATGTAAGTTACGGAATCTTTGTTTATATTGTTTTTACAACTATTGTAGTAATTCTTGAATTGAAATTACTTAGTGTGATTAATTAATTTAGTGGGTCGACAATTAGTTCGAAATAATTGAAAGATTAAGTAATTGACACATGATTGATTTACTTTCGCGTTTATGAGGTTTCTTAATTAGACCAAGACAAAGTATACATAAAGCACGTTTTTTGGCAATTGGAAAATGATGTAAGCATTGATGGATGGACTGGATTTAAAAGGAAAATACAAAATTATTAAGAAGAACTGCTTCGTTGGTCTGTCTATACTTCTAGAGGTCACAGGAAATTTACAATTGACTTAGTAGGTATGTGGTATAAAGCATGTATAGTTACCTGGATTCAAAGCATAAGAAAGCTTCTTCACAAAATTAGTTAATCGGACCGCTACAATAATAAATGGGAATCCCACTAACTGCACTGGCAGTTCAAACGACGCTTCTTGAGTGGACCCTTCCAGCAGGCATTGAAACAACAGCAAAGACAAAAGAGTCCATATATAACACACTTTTAAAACTTGCATTTTTGTCTATGCCACGAATTCAAACTTCGAACGGATTAGAACTGTCTTGCCGCAATCGATTTAACACTCTGCAATTCGATGAAGGTAACAAATTATTAAATCAATTATCACGATTTTGTTCTAGTGCGTGTATTGTATAACACGACGACCTTAGTGGATTACAGCCTATAACTGACCGTGTCCAACAGTCGGCCAACTAGCTAGTGTTATTATGTCGTAACAAAATAATCAATTCAGGCACATTACTAATCATTGCTCATAATGTTCTAATGACAGGTGCAGTAACAAGTTTGGGCTATTTCGAAAAACGAATGCAATTTTGAAATCGGAAATATTGGGAACCAATGCACTGCCTTGTAGAATATTGAAATGCTGGCACAGATATAAACTCAGAATTCTGCTATAAATAAAGCAAAAGCTAGAGTTATTGATATTAAAACGGTGAGTAATATGTTTATATTTGAATACGAAATGTATGATTTGCCGAGACTTCGGGTATATTTTACTTTGGTTGCCAATCCTTGATGCAATCTCATGAGTTACCTTGCTATAACTGCCTTGGATTTTTAACAATCATTATGCTTGAGCAATAAGTTTTGCGACATTTTGAATGCTATGACACTGCGTGTTTATAAATAAATCTAGAGAAAATGGCGAAATCGTCAAGTCAAGTTGATTGTTCACAAATTATAACTTTTGAAATAGACATTATGCCTGATATGAGAGAAACCTAACTCAAGACTTGAATAACTAGACTTTTTTTTTTTTGTAAGATTCGTCTGTGCCTTTCAGTCTGTGCTAAATAAATGTATTTTCTTTCTTTCTTTAATAGCACTCGTTGATGTTTCATGCATCTACAGTGCTAATTTAGCTAAAGGTCAGAAAAACTGGCCACCTACAAAAAAGCAATGCATCGAACGCAGTGTTGCACCATTCACGACACATTCGAATTTCAAATCACTTTTTTTTCTGCAGATACTGACACAGATAACGTAACGCATCTAGTTCACAAGAGCAAAGATCGAAAGTGATCGTGCGCAGTACGCGTTTACGATCAACAATTCGTCATAGATAGACTTTACCGCGCGGTTTACTCGCTAGAACTGCTGTTCGGCAAGATAGACCTACACTCAACCCCTCCCGACATACCTAAACTAATAGCTTTTAACATTATGCAATGGAACGTACTTGAAAGGAATGAAGGTTGATAAAATTGCGCGTTTAAGTCTAAACACGGGTTTAGACTTAATTACTTTAGTAGGTATATTTCTACAGTAGAGAAGTTATAAGTTATAAACGGTACCGTACCTACTGTTTTTATTTTTTATTTATTTATTTATTTAACCATTTATGCACACACATATAAATACAGAAAAGAAGAAAGGAACAGAAAAATTCGTACAAAGGCAATGCTTATTTCTAAAGAAATCTCTTCCAGCATACCTGCTACAGCGCTCTTTATATAGCGAGATTAATGTATTTTTTATACTTAGTATACCTACTTCAGAACCTTTATCGGCAGTGGGTGTAGTAGAACATCTATTTCTACTAAAACTGACAGATATTTAAAACCCTATGTATAAATAAAAGTTATGTACGATATCTATACAAAATGAACAACTGTTAAATCGACACGCCCATGAGCTGAATTTATAGTAACAGTCTGCGCGTTGATGTGTCTCACACCATATTTATAAGTAGGTATAATTATTTGTACTTTTTTTTTTTTTTGAGGTTGGAAACTCATCAAATTACTTCTCCTGACATCAGACTAAAACCCACCCGTGTTCCTTCAGTTGCCTGTTGCCAAGGGTCCCTTTCGGATTTTCCCGCAACCCTGGCAGGCATCGGTCCTAGCGGACCCCGTCAATTGTACTGTCTCTTTGAGGCGCGCGTGGAACGCCGTTGACCCGGGCCTGCTCCTTATCGGACGTCGAGATACCCATTGCTCGCCGTCCGCAAGCCCGCGCCTATGGTGGCCGGGAATCTGCCTGGGATTCCCGACGCCCAGGGCGTCTCCTGCGGTGGCTAGGGGCGGGTGGGCGCAAACCTTGCCTTATTATTTGAAGACGCAAGGTTAAAATAACAAATAATCCTACAACGCTAATTATATTGATTGGTTATCGAGCGGCGAGTGTCGCTGAACATCACCCGAGCGAACCCGACGCGCGCCGAATGACGCCGACGGCCGCCGGCGACAGTTAGTTCGTGAGGGAGAAAGAGATTCTTATAGAACAGTTCCAGAAAAAGAAATCCGAATAACAGTACTCGTAACATATCTGAACATTGTCCTCAGTAGTCAAAAATTGAATACAATTCGTTGTAAATACCAGCTACTGCATACAAAGTCACTTTTACTATCGTTGGCACTTCGAATCAATGGACGGACATGAAATAAGCTATCAAAACATTACAGACACATGGCACCTTTCAACTTTGTCTCTGGATGCTATGACGTAAAGTAAGAGTCCAAGGTCAAAGGTCAAACAGTAACCTGAACATGTTTTGCGTGAACCTACGAAGTTTGAGATAAGGTGAACGTGACCTACGGGGTATTGCAGAAATGATTTAAAAACTGAGAATTCTTAATATGATCTGCGTGCTGATTCCTATTACGAAATAATTCATCTGTTTGACAGTTTTCTATGGAAATTCGTAAAATGGTCCACAAATTATGAATTGCTTTGGTGTCAAATTAGAGGAATTGCTAATGGCAGCTAGCAATTCAGGAAATTAACTGCTTTTAGAGGAATTGCTAATCTGGCCGGTTTATGCCCGCAGGTCAGCATTTTTGTGAATTTCATTAGGTACTGTAGCACATAATAGCACTTCGAGTGGTCTTCCGTAACCTTTCTTGATTAGTGATAGAAATTATTATTTTATTATTTATTCATTTAAATCAGATACATTGATCCATATTTTTGTTAGTAGGTATACTTAAGAATTATGTTAGTAACCAATCATACTATTATAACTAAAAAATTAAATATCAAATATCATAAATTATAAATTATCAATATCATTATAAAAACAGGAATTCATTAAAATATTTAAATTCATTACAATAACATTACAAATAATAATAATACTTAAATAATACATAAAAAAAACAATCAAATGAATAAATATCTTATCAGTTGCTGTTCTTTTTGACATGCAACTGTACGCAATGCCACAATATAATATAATGATACAATGATACAATATAATGATGAGCAGCATCCTGTTCACGTACGCCATTAACTTTAGACACTGTGATGAACATTGCAGCATTTCCACATGGCCGTTGATAACCTTCAGCTGCTTTTAAGGATGCATTTCGATACAATCCCTCCAAAATGATCGAAATCATCTCAGTTTCAAAAAAGAAGCTGTTAAGTAATTCATTGTTAACCCATTTTCTCTCCTTATTTAATACGCTTATGAAATAAGTTGTAATAATTATATTATTATGTTCAGCATCACGATTTATTTCGAAAAGTTACTACCGACGCGCGACCTAAACAAAAATTCTCAATTAAAAGTCGGAGCACTTTATTCTCACACAATGAACCGCAAGTGAACCACGTAAAGATTTCACACCGGACTGAAGCCAAAAATATATCTGCCTGATATTTTTACAGAACAGTTATGCTATTATGTAAGCTAGATTCAACAAAGGCACATTTCGAGGAACGCAATATCGTGAAATGCAGTTTCTATAAGGCTTTGAAGGATGATTTATTCGAAAAAACTGTTTTTGATGTTCGACTTTCTTCGTGTCTTTCTTTCGTCAAGTGTCATCACTTTTTCCCAACATGCGGAATAATCGTTTGGTTTTGTCTCGAACACTATAACTCATCTAACTATCGCCTTACTTAACTTTTACTTCGTAGTTTTCGCAAGTAGTGTCGTGTTACATAATAAGGATGGGCTGCTTGCCATTTGGCTGTCATAACCACTTGTGTACTAGTCTGAACACTATTATTATAATCAGCATAATTCGCAGAAGTTGGTGGAATTCGTGAAGCCCTGCCGCGTTGGTCAAGCGGAGTATACTTAGTAGCGGCCTGGAGATTTGTACTCGATTGAAGGTATGAGGAGCAGGGTGTAAAGTTCACTCATCCTCTATAGAAGAGGGAGGATCCTCCGACCTGAGGGTGTCGTGTCTGGCGGGCAACTGCCTAACGATTGATGTAGCGGTGTTTGTATAATGTCGATCGCGCGGTGAACTCTAATTGCGCGATGCAGGATTTTATGTGACGTCACATCTTTGATGCGTAGTTCGCATGTAGTGATGTAGATGTAGCCACAATGGCAGGATTAGAATGAAATATAACAGTCGAAAGGCGTCATGTTATATGTTGAGTAAAGCATCAAAATTGTGCCATTTAAAATAGAGATGAGAGCTTCCAAATTAAGTAGACTAATTAATGTGTAACTGCGATACTCCCATCCCAAGTATAAAGTGAAATCTTAATCCCACCGTATAACTGAATGCCTTTAAATTAATATCCAAGTTAAATACGTAAGGTACATCTCGCGAAGTCGCGATTAAATTAAATGATCAGCTTTGAAATTAAAGCTGTCTGCTAAACGAGTTTAGTACAGCAATATCTCAAGACAATATAATCCTTATATGCCTTGTTCTTTAACGTAACGTATAAAAATATTTTCTTCGTCGTATCCAGATAAATAAGCTTCGACCAGAATTCGGCCACTTCTCCTAAAGAGCACGGCAGAGGTGAGGCATCCCGCCAGAGAGCACTGTGGCTCATCATATTATTCATGAATAAGAAAGAATCAATTATTCTGCCTCAAAATAATCTACACTATACCTACTCCATTTGAAATAAGAATAGACATTTAAATAAACCTTTTTTACAGTCCGCTCAACCGATTTTGACTATTGTTTTATAGATAATGGTACGGAACCCTTCGTGCGCGAGTCCGACTCGCACTTGGCCGGTATTTTTGTTGTTACGCTTTCACGCTAAAATGGATAGAGACTTAGGATACTTTTTATCCCGATATTCCCGCGGGATCGAGACTTACGTGGGTGAAACCGCGGGTGCAGCTAGTGTTTATCTATTTTCACCCGAGCAGACCTCGGTCGATCAGGCCTACCACCACCGCTCACAGCAGTATTATTTTAATCTTACTTCGTGGGGGAAAGAGATGGAGCTATACGTAATGTAGAGTTTAATCTCTTTCCTACACTGAAGTAATGTTAAAATAATACTACTGTAAGCGGTGAATGAATGAATGATAATATTTATTTGCAAGAATATAGGTAGCTAACATAAGTTCTTAAGTTAAATGTGTTTCACTATATTCGGCATTTCATTTTCAAATATTTAGATTTAGATTTTTAGGTGGTGGTAGGCCCCCAGGTACTTACTATTTATAACCTTAAGGTAACAACAACATATTTTCGTCTTCAAGTGTCGTGATGACTGCGCAGCTTCTCAAGTCACAACGGGCGTTAAGTACCCCATTAGGGGAGCCCCACTAAGAGCCTTGTTATTCCGGGATTATGCCTCTGCCTCCTATGAAATAAAAACAACGTTTGTCTCGTACACTTAACAGTTTACTGGGACACGAGGTAATTATCGTACGGAAATATGAATAAATGAAAAGGAGCTTTAATGTATTGTACGTACATAATATAACGACGGTCTATTCTGGGGAAGGGTCGGTAGAATTACACCCACATTTTGGCAGTTACGACATAAGGTCCCATGTAATAGCCTGTTTCTTATTGGACACATATTCATCCCTTGACTACTGAGAAAGCGGAGACTGCCTTGACTGCGGAGGAGCTCGGGGCTAAGTAATAACAGCCGCACGGGTTGTGCCGTCAGGTTAAACTACGCTTGCCGGGGTTGGTCCGTGGATGGGTGACCATCTTTACATATCGAAACTTCTCCGTGTCTCGGAAAGCATGTTAATCCGTTGGTCCCGGTTGTCATTCATGGATCTTTGACAGTCGTTACGGGTCGTCAAAAGCCCGAAAGTCTGACAGCCAGTCTTACCAAGGGGTATCGTATTACCCAGTTGCTAGGCTGTGGAGGTCAGGTAAGTAGTCGCTCCATGTAAAATACTGGTATTCAGCTGCAACCGGTTAGACTGGAAGCCGACCCCAACATAATTGGGAAAAGGTTAGGCAGATTGTTTGACTGCGACTGAGAAAACCAGCAACTCTATGCCCGACCAGAGACCGATCAAACCCTACGCTCAACACTCAGCATCCGCGTTAACGACCACTAGACGAACGAGGCAGTCTCATGTCACTTTCATTCTTTACCTACTCAGTAACGTTCGCCTCATTAAAAAAGATTAGATATACAACATTATTTTTTGTTTATGCTAAACCCGAAAAGAGGTCATTGTACTCATCATTTTGAACTTTTAGCATAAACAAAAACGAATGTTGTAGTTAGTAACCCATTCCGTTAACTATTCCTCAGGAGTCAAAAAAGCCCTGAAAGAAATCGACACGTGGTTCACCCCTCAACGAGGCATCCTCAGGATGTCAATTGACCAGTCGCGAATCCAAACACGCCTAATATAGCAATAATGGATAATGGTTTATGGTGGTTATTATAATGGATTTCCGTAAAGTCACGCCTGGATCAATTAACTATCTGCCTCATTTATTGAATAATTTGCAGAAGGACTTATTTATTTATTCACAAGCCAACTAAAGGTGTGTGTCTTATTTGAAGCTATAGCTATTTTTAAATTAATTAAATCAAATTCAATTTGTCTTGTTACATCTCTAAATTAATTTAAAACATGACATGACGTATGCTAGAATTTTAATCAAACAAAATCTATCTTTCAAAGCTCATTCTTTGAGACAGTTAAACTCTTGAAATACCAAATTGGACTCTAGACTCATTTATTAAAGCTGAATTTATTATATTAGTAGATATAGATTTAAAATCCAGTATATTTTTCTCTTTTCCAGTTGAATACAAAGGCTTTAAAGACTGTTTTTTAATCTCGTAGGCAATTTGACATATCAAGTGATTCTTTGTTTTTTTTTAATTTGGAGTTTGACATTTGCACCTGTCAAATTAGTCGACGAGATTGAAAAACAGACTTTAGTATAGATAATTTACCCAAAACCATAAATAATCATTATAACAAAAAAATAAATTAAAATCAAAGATTCGGGGGGAGAAAATCACATTTAATTAACCTAAATCACCTGAAAATATAATTTAAAATAAATAGACGAAATAGAAACAATAAGAATAATATTAAAAGTAGACATAAACTTTTATTAAAATTAAAATTAAAACTTTTTGTCTCTTCATAAAATATGTGTCACAGAGCGAAAAAAAAACCCGCTGTTCAGCTTATTTCGACTACATTTACATAGTGCACATTAGCCTTATACCCATAACAATTCGTTACAGGATACACCCGCGGGATTTCTTGCGGTGTACTTTGTTTCTTTTTCCCGACACGAGGGAATAATACCAGAGATAAAGTTAAGCATTAAAATAATAATTTAAAGTCATACTACGGCTTATTCTTTTAATAAAAGTGTTTCCTACCCCTGCATAAGCACATTGCAGGAAATAAGAAAAAACATGGCACCCGTGTTCTTTTTATGAAAATTTAAAAGAAAATACGTTGACATTAGGGTCCTGAACAGATCGTCTTTGCAATGACTTAAAAAAAACAAAACTTTTTCGCTTTTTGATTATTTACGTTCTATATTTTCAAAAAATAATCATAATCATAATCATTTATTCATTTGTAAACATAGGTTTAACATAGATGGTATTAAACAAAAAAATAATAGTAGCTCTATGTTTTGCTTCATTGGCATACAATTGGCATAAAAAAATAGAACTGTAACTTGTCCCTTGCCGTCATGTTGGCACCATTGCTTGTCAAGCTTAGTTTTAACGAATAGAATTCAAAATGGCGACTAACAAAACAGTGCTACCAATCCCGCCACGGGGCAAGTTATTATTATGAAGGCACTGTAGGTCTGATTTTTTTGTAGGTTGTCAAATAACTTTTTCTACTTATTTTCGTGTGGACTAACCTGGTGTCAGAGTTTTAAAGCCGACCATGGGTTTGGCTTCACATGCCGTCGAGGAATATCTCTCAGGCAGGCCTCACGATGTTTTCCTTCACCGTTTTTAATGCAAGTGTAATAATTACACAGGGTCAGATAACTTAAGAGAAGAATAAAAATATGACTTCTAAGATATAAATACTTATATCTAGATAGACAGTCAAAGCTATGAACTCGTCGAAAAAAATAGCGTCCAACTGTTAGCCGCTATATGCATGCACACTAGAAAAACACAATGACGAGGCGCGAATGTAAGACGTAGCCGTCACGCACACCAGCATAACAAAGTTGGCGTGTTTGTTTTTTTTGTTCTAAAGCTGGAAAACCGAAAATGCTAACGCATCGCTATGTTTATTCCTCAGATAAAAAATATCTGACTATCAAAAAATCTGCCCTTTTAAACGAATAAAATATAATTTATTCCTGCTAACTACACTACGTTAATTTATTTTCTCGGAAAGAAAATGAGAAAAAATGCCACTGCTTTATGGCTTTCTTCCATTTATATACTAAATTGCTGTTATTAATCTCAATTTCCTTACCAAGACTATGTGTAACGATCATTTGTTTTGTACGTGAACTTCTTCCTAACTACCTGTATTTGTTTTATGATGTTGAAATAAATGAGCATTAAAATGGTAATTAACGCAATAATTATTACAAAATAGCACTTTCTTATTTCGAAGGCCGTAAAAAGCTTAATGCGGTCATTTTATGAAAACATTGGCAAAGATTGTGACAGTTAAACTACTGCTTATTTATGCTCAGAGCATTTAAATTAATTTGAGCCTTCCTTCTGTGAATTAGGCAGTGTTTTGCATATTAATTAACGCCTGCAGAGCTGTAATTGCCGTTAGTTAGCTCCTCAGTAAACCTTCTTTATTAAAACGTAGTAATATTTTAGCCAGACAAATTGCTTTCTTAACAATCAGTTACAATTGAAGTCAACTGCTGGATAATTTATAATAATCTTCCATATCGGAATCTGTCAATAAATAATCACAATGAGCAATTCAAACCAAAATACGTATTAAAACTATTGCAATTGGAATAGCTTTCCTTCTGAAAATTCAATCATATCCATTGCATTATTTTCGTTTTCGATAAGAAACATTTTAAAAAGAAAACGTTCAATGGATATTGTTAAACTGTCAAAACGAAAACTGTTACGCTATTAGGGTTATTAGGGTGTTGGTAGACGACCGCAAAGACAACCCTTTCACGGCATAAGGTTCGCGTTAACGTTATGTTAACAACGTAACTACAAAGAAATGAAAGTCTAACTCACCTTTAGCTAATGATATCTCGACGACCAACAGCACAAGAAACATAATAACGGAACACTTATTTCCTGCCATTATGTAATATTTATTACACGTATAATATTTTTGAAATAAACCGGTAACTGTCTCACGACGACACTGGCAATGTTGCGACGGTTTCGACTCGAATGGCAGATTTTTACGCAAATCATTTCAAGAAACAAAGCTAATTGGCATGAAATGATGTTGAAAATGTAGCCTTCATGTGGGCAATCAAGCATTCAGTTGTATGGACATGTCACTGCCCGTAATGCCCATTCACTATGTTAAAAGTAGGGTATAAAGGGTCATCTGGGAATAGGGCTAATCGATGTCATAGTTAGGGTTAATTAATTGCAAAGCTAATTAGCAAACTCTGTTACTAAACAGAATGTCACCGAATCCAATTGTACGCTATGGTTTGTTCCAAATCAGAAAACGTATTTATGGATACCAATTTGTAGTGCCATTTGATTATGGATAAGTGGATTTGAAAATGTGTTTTATTTATTTTGAGGGTCATTTTTCAACCTCAATATACACCAAAGATTGTTTTTTAAATAGACTATAATGTTTCCCACAGCTGGGCAAAGGCCTCGCCTTTTTCCTTCCAAATCTCTCTATATTGTGCGATTTCTAGCCATGTTGGCCCCGGAAACATGATTTGAGATTTTTTGAGAATTTTCAATTACTTAAAATCTATTCAAACATTAATTGTTGGAAAAAGTAGAGATATTTAACTACAGTTGAAACCTTTTAAATACAGATGAATATGTTACCGGTTCCCTTTAGTTAGTGGTTGCTAAAAAAATTGACTTGTCCAGGGTTTGTTTACTCTTTCATTAGATACTTTTTGAACAGACATTAGTGTTCAAATGTGGGATGTCGATTCTCGCTGGGCATCGGGATCGACGCGACCCCGACGGTTACGTTGTTAAATGAAAGGCGTGAGTAGATGTCTGGACTCGGCGCACATTGTTACGAGTTCCTCTCTGGAGCCCTGCGGCACTTGGACCGTACCTACTATGTCAAGAGTACTAAGGAGAATTATTTTATTTTATTAAACGTTACCTAATTTGAACGACTAGAAATCATTGAAGTAAATAATACTCTATCCATAACAAAATTACTTCATACTAAATAAAGATCTCCTCGAGACTGCCCTTTTGGTCTATTGGTCGCAAGCGATACTGTTGAGCATGAGGTACTGGGTTCAATTCCCAGATTGGGCAAAGTGTTATTGGATTTTTCTATTAGGATTTTTTTTTGTTGCAGCTGGATGGAACCTGGTTGATGGCACTAAGCTCGCTCTCTATTATATATGACTTAAACATAACTGGCGAAATATGTGTGTACTCTACACTTCTGTTTAACCCTTCGGTGAAACAGACGTGTTGTTATATTATGTCAAAGACGAGTCGACGTCGAAAGGCCAAATAAAAGTCAATAGAAATAGCGCTTCCGATCACTAGAACAACGACATTAATTGTATGTTAAAATTGACATCCGTTTGGCCTTTCGACACCGAATTCAGTCTTCCACACTAGACGATTCCGTCTCCATGAGAATTCTAAAAGAGATAAGGAATATTTATATTGTGTAAAATAGGACTCTATTCTGAAATCCATTGTCTATACCTACCACCAAGTTATGTGACTGTATATTTTCCCTCGTCTTGCCAAATAAATCTGAAAAAAAAAAAGAAATTTGATTAAAATAATAAAACCACCCATTGTACATTGTTCCAAAGTTCAGTCGTGGCGTTAATTTTATCAGATCCGCTGTTCTTTAATGTTCTATTATTATAACTTCTTTCCATTTGTCAAAACAATGGAAAAAACAGACGCAACCTCTATATTACGTGTGCTGTGTATTACATAAATACAGAAATACATAACAATAGAGCACCTAAAGTTGTTGCAAAAGTACTTAAGTACAAGTAAAACTAGCGTGTCTATGATGCCATTAAATATAATATAACTTTGATTCGTGATGTATGTGGTGTGATCTTTAATAAATAAAATTAAAGTTTCTGTTTGTAATATCGAAATAACAGCTTTTTACTAAATCTTTTACACTATCATATAATTATAGGATCATAGATCTATGATCATAATTAACATGAAATTATAAAAATAGACTTATATTATGTGAGCTTCGTATAAAGGTAAACCATTATAATATAATAGTGTAATATTCCCCAAAGGGATATATACCCTTATTATATCTATTTTATAATTTCATTATATCTATGATCATCACCAACACCGACCGGCCGTCGACTGCCAGACATGGGCCTTCCCCAAGTATTGCAACACCGACCAGTCGTCCACTGACAGACATGGGCCTCCGCCAAGTATTGCAATACCGGCCTCTCCTGCGCATCCCTACACGGTCATTGGTCTACCTTGTGAGAGGTATATACCCACAGAAGGTACGGTAATTGGGACTAACAGTGCTTGTGTAGGCCAGCAAATCTCGGCACCATTATCCGTCTTTGGTAGCATAAAATAAAAAGACTTTCAAACAAAAATAATAAAATATCTTACGAGTAGACAGTCTCTTTGAACTTTGGATATACCTATCTACCATTTGATTTAAATTGGAAAAGTTATATGAAAACCCTCGATAAAAAGAATGTAAATGTTTGGGAAGTTGGGATGTTTAAATTAGACAAAGATATTTAGAGATTATTTTTACCATCTTTAAATCTAAATGAATATGAAAGATTCCTTGATTTTCTTTACTACAACAACTTTTCTTCTCACAAAACTCTTAAAAGAATTGTCAAAGCATTCCTGTTATTTATAGTTTTAAGGTCATTGATATTAGGTACCTATGAAATCAGTGTTTTGTATGGGGAATTTTAAAGAAGTGGCATTTTTCATATTAACATTTTCCTCATTTTTATAACAACCATGAACACGAATATTTTAAAACTTTTATAAACTAATGTTTAAAAACTAAGATAACGTTTGCCACTTAAATTAAGCGACAAAAATAAGTTTTGACTAAGTTAAAGAAAAAATTGTGGTCATTTCTGCTAACAAAATGAGGAGTCATTTTTGAGGTATTTTTTATGTTTAGAAAACTATAAGAAATAAAGTTTTTTTACTATTGGTAGTTGTCTATGATGGTCATTATTCGATATAATACCAAGCAATTGATGAATATTTTAAAACATAGAAGTGACGAGGTTCTCTATTTGTGAGAAAAAAAACGCAAATTTCATAGGTGGAGACCCAATATAATTATAATATCAATATTTAAGGTGTTTTCTTTTGCTGTAATGCCAATATTTTTCTTTCTTACTTTCTCTTTCTTAAAATATCCTTGTTTGACCTTAAACGGTTGAAGGCCACTGGACGAGGCACACTAGAACTTTTAGTGTCATTACATTTGGGGTGAGGTAATTGCATTGACTGAAAGCAGAATCTTTGTTATTTCATCATCCTTATATTTAAAAATACCTAAACATTTTCTTTATAATAAATAACTAGTACTAATCTATAAACCTGGCGGCTGAGAGTATGTCATGCTCACTCAAATGTCTCGCTGGTGGTGGCGTGTGTGTTGGATCATTAAGTTCCCTTCAAAATGGTTGAGCTGAATGGTGCTGATCCATGCGTCATGTTCGTGAACGGGCGCCGTCAGTAGGGACTGGTCATCTCTAAGGTGCCAGGGCTTTTTTTTTTATATTTTATTTACGGACGCTTTTAACGTACACGTCTTTATTTACATTGTTCTCACATGTATAATTTTAACAAGAATGATGTAACCAATATATTGTAACAACATTTTGATTTAAGAGAGTGTCCGTGGAGTTCCTTGCCCGTTCTTCTCCATAGAAACCTACTGCGCTTTGGAATGGGCAAATAGCTTCATCTTTTTGATTGACCTACTCCTTGGCAATTCAAAAGTACCTTTAATTGGTTTATTTGAAATAAATGCTTTGAGTTTGAGTTTAAAATAGCTTCGTCATGTTGCACCTTGTGTAGTGTACCGATTGCATGGATTACGTGGCCACACAATACGTAATTATGTACTTAGTGCATAAAAATTGGGTCACTCACTCACTCAACGACCACCGGTTTTTTGACACTCCAGTGCTTGTTGGATAATTCACGATTGTTAAAGACAGTTATGTAAACAATACATAATAGGTACTAATATTATAAATAACCTTGTTTTATTGTGACTTTTGTAGTAATTATTATTTAATTTTAATTTTGTTAATGAAAGAAGCGAAGTTTTCAAAGACGGAGCTGGAAACGTAGTGTATTGGTCGCATGCGCTACTACTGAGCATGGGGTTTGGGGTTTGATTCCCAGGTTGGGCAGTGTTATTATTACCAGTTCTATACAATTATGTCTATATCAATGACTATATAGCCTCTTGACTCATGCGGGCGACTCGGGCTCACGACACATCAGTTTAATTGAACTGATATTAGATGACGATATGAGTGGTCATTTTAGTTTTGACCAGTGCTTGGAACTCTGCACACGCGGTTATTTTGATTTAAAAAAACATAATATCGTATTACTCAGTTACTGGGTTGTGGAGGTTAGATAGGCGTCGTTCCATATAAAATACTGGTATTCAGGTGCATCCGGTTAGACTGGAAACCGCCCCAACATCTTTGGGAAAAGGCTAGGCAGATTGATTGACTTTAGGAAAGTGAAATGAGAATATTTTTTCCGACCTTGACTTTAATACTAAATCGGATCACATTTTGTGTGTATTTAGACTTTTTATGCATTTCTACTTTATTATCTAAATATACATACTATGTAACACCCCTATTACAACTGCGTCAAAATAATGAACTCATTAAAACCGTCAGTAGCCCACAATGGATATTAACAATTATTCTCATTATACACATTTACAATTATCGGCTCAGTCCTTGAAAACATCGCGTGATACCAACCAGCTGCAACTAACGCTAATAACCTTACCATAAATACACTACTGAAACCAAGACTTAAATGTGTCAGTGAAACTTCGTTTAAAATGGGCTCAAAACTTACCAATTACTAGTAGTACCTCCACGGATATACCGACTACGAGTAGTTAGGTGACAACAATTAGGAATGGGGACGCTACTCAACTGTTCGTTACATCAACATGTTCTCTACGGAAAGTTCTAGATTGTTTCACAAACGACTGTAAATAGGAATGGACTAACTGTGTCTGCTGGTAGAATGAAACGTTTGGAAGTGTTTGGATAAAGAAGTTTTCGCTGCATTTGGTATATTTTGAGATTGCAGCGTAAAAGATTCAATACGTTGCTACGTATACTAAAAACTGACTATGCAATCATGTACCTACCTATCTAATTTCCTGTTCGCCAAGTATCTACATCAGCACAGCACTACAGCCTCTTCATACAGTGGTATCGTTTAAGTTTAAAACCACAACACCAGGGGTACGGCCAAGGGTACAGTGGGTCTTCCTTTTTTTTTTTTTTTTCAGTGAAACTTATCAAGAAAAACGAACTTGGCAATGAATACAAAAATTCAAAGCAACATGATAGAACGCAGCTGTATTCTTACTTTTAAACTAGGCGCTATATTTTCGAAAACTTTGAAAATAATCCTTCTGGTTGCAATACATACAATAGGTACAGATAATTACAATACAAGATTCGGTTATATTGAAAATACGTCATTTTCTGTAGGTACCTAATGTAGATATCTTTTGCATATACGTATGTACAGTCAGGAGCACCATGTATACACTTAGCTACTATTAAAAGTGATTTTCTCTTACTGTATTGCTTGTATTTTATTACTTGATTGTAATTTTATTATATAACGAACATAGTATTTTTAAACCACTATTATTACGAGTATGAAATAGGTATCATCTCAAAGTTACAATCGTTATTCCATAAGAAAAATTATTGAATATTTGCTGAGTGTATACATATTTTTGCTCGTAACTGTACCTACCTAAAAGCAGCCCAGTCAATCAAATGCTTAAATTAGACGTAGTTCTACAAGCATTTGATTGATTGGATTGGTTTTCTTTCATTACAATTTAATTCATAACTAATAATCAAACAAAAAACGTCGCCAAATAATATTTGCTGAAGATAAATTACATACGTATTGCTCCCGACATAAATACGTAAGATATGCTTAGTAACTGGTGGCTCAATAATTAATGTCGGCGATCCAAAGTCATTAGCAAAACATAATGGAGGTGTTACATAGGCGAGTGTGGCGCGCATTCCTAATCACCACGCAATGTATAGTGCTCATGAATATTCAACGTCCATCAGAGATTGGCTTGTGGTTCGTCTTCGAGGAAAGGGATTTAGAGAACTATATTTACAAGGTCAAATTAAATTAGCGAGCGAAACTTCGAAGACGCGATGAGTATCTAATGACTATGAAAATAAAAATATAATACAGGTTTTCTATACTTATAATTTAAATTATTTATAAGATGTAATATAATTTAAATTATTTATATAATATCCTCTCTTGTCTGTGATTTTTTGCCAGAAGTCCCGTCAAAATCGGTCCAGCCGTTTCGGAGATTAGCCGAAACAAACAGCGAGACAAAAAAATAAAAAAATGTTTTTTTGTTATAAAAACCATATACTATATACTTATTTCCCTACTCATCAAGTAAAAAGCTGTTATTTTGACATTACAAACATTCACTTTAATTGTGTTCTGTTTCTGTCTGTTCTGTTTTGTAAAAAAATCTGCTGTTCCATACATTTGTGTTCACTTAAATCGACAAAATGTATGGAACAGCAGATTTTTTTTTCGCGATTTCAAGGTTGGTCTCATGGAAAAAGTTGTTCAAAATGATGAGTACAATGACCCCTTTTCGGGTTTACCATAAACAAAATCTAATGTTGTACAGATATAGCACATAACTGAGGCCTGTTTTCATTTCATCATAGGTACAAAAATTGTAATGTCGTTTTATATTTCCTCCCAAAAATCTAATATTTTCTAAAAATCTTCCCTGTCATTTTCACGCATGGGTACTCCTTTCCAGTTACTGCACAGTTCTAACGATGCCCGTATTTTTGTTCAGAATACATCTCATTGCCAGCCTTTTTCTCGGTAGGTGTGTTAACCTCGATTCCCAAGGTAATGAGATTCGGCTGAAATATCAGTGTTTTACATGATCCAGTTCCGTTGAATGTATGCTAGTATTATATCTTAACTAATATTATAAATGTGAAAGTGAGTTTGTTTGTTTGTTACGCTTCCACGCTAAAACGGTTGAACGGATTTATATGAAACTAGCTTCCGCCCGCGGCTTCGCAAGCGTGGTATGTCGATAAAAAGTAGCCTATGTCCTTTCTCAGGCTCTAGACTATCTGTGTGACTATCTGTGTAAATCGGTTCAGACAGACAGTCAGACAGAGTTACTTTCGAATTTATAACATTAGTAACTCTGTTGTAGTTTCTGCATGCTCAAAATTATTCGTGGTTCAGTAAAACTCTTAGTTGGTATAAAAACATAATGTAATGAATTGGGAGGAGGCGCTGAAATCTGACATACAGGTTTTACCTAGTTTGGGTTTCAGAATAGAATAGAATAGAATAGAATATATTTATTGTAAAACATGAGTGTACACATCAAATAATATGTGCGAGGTCTTAAAATAACAGGTAGATCTGCATGTTTTGCCATTTATGGCGTACAAAACAACATAATTTTTGGTTTAGAATAAACCATAAAAAGTAAAAATTGAGTTTACACAACAAACTATGAGATATTATTCCTAATGCTAATTTGTTTTTACAATTTCGAGGTTAAAATTGTGAAAATGTCGTAATTATAGGAATCCATTTAATTAATTGCGGTCATTTAAAAATTCCGATAGGGTATAATAGCATTTGGCTATGAGATATTTTTTTAAATGTATTTTAAACAGAGCAGTAGGCATTTGTCTAATAGGTTTTGGGATTTTATTATAAATGATTGGTGCTAAACAAAAAATACTTTTACGCATCAACGCCGTGATCGATTGTGGTACGCATAATTTATTATTATCCCGTCGATTACGAATAGAAACGTCTGATAGTTTTTTAAATCGTTTAGGATTGTTTAGTATAAAATTAGCGATTTCATAAATAAATAAGGAAGGCAGACTTAAAATTTTATATTTAATAAAATACTGTTTGCAACTATCAGTTATTTTCAATCCAAACATGGCCCTAATACACCTTTTTTGTGACTTGAAAACGATTTCCTTATTGGTAGAGTTTCCCCAAAATATAACTCCAAACCTTAATAAGGAGCCGACCATACCATGGTAGGCAGTTATTAGCGCATTGGTACTTATAATAGGTTTTAATTTATAGAGGGCATAGGCAGAAGAACATACCTTTTTATTTAATTCTTCTGTGTGAGCTTTCCAGTTTAGACGTTTGTCAATAGTTACACCTAAAAATTTTGCAGTATCTACCTTTTTTATAACCGTTAATTTGTGCTGAACATTAATATTTGGTGCTTCTAAACGTTGACTGAAGAACATTATCTTGGTTTTATCTAGATTGATTTTTAGATTATTGTTATCTAACCAGTTAATTATTGAATTGATTGTATTATTAATGTCATGTTCATACTTATCTTTATTCATAGAATTAATAGTGACTGTGCTGTCATCGGCAAAAAGTGATATAGGATAATTAGTTACTAATGGCAAGTCATTTATATAAATTATGAATAGTAAAGGACCCAATACGCTTCCTTGCGGGACTCCATATTTAACTATACGTTTTTTTGAAACATATGTTTCTTCTTTTTAGTATTAATGTTTATTTTTGAAATTTCTGTATATTGTTTACGATTTTTCAGATAGGATTCTATGAGATTTAGTACATTGCCTCTAATACCATAGGCTTCCAGTTTACGGAGGAGAATGTCATGATTAACATAATCGAAAGCCTGGGTCATATCGCAGTAAATGGAACATACTGGCGTCCTTTTATCAACGTTACCCATGACGTTATTTATGAAATCAAAAATAGCCATGTTTATTGTTTTATTCTTGCGGAAACCTTTCTGGTCTTCTGTAAGAACGTTGAATTTTTCTAAGTAGTTATAGATTTGAGTATATATGTATTTTTCAAAAACTTTCGAAATTATAGGAATAAGTGCAATAGGTCGGTAACAGTTCATACTCTGCTTATTATCTTTTTTGAAAATGGGTTTAGCAATCGTAGTTTTTAGGCTATCCGGGTATGATCCAGTGGTTATACACATATTTATAATATGGCTTAGGTGGTCACAGATATAATAAGCGATATACTTTAGGATTCTAGTAGAGATCCCATCGTATCCAACACTTGTAGTATTTTTAAGCGATCTTATAATTTGAAGTATGTCATATGGAGTAGATGGTGCCATGAACATAGAATGACTCGATTTAGAAATATTTACAGTTACGTCTTTACCAGCGTCTGGTATTGGCTCTATCTTATCTATAAAGAAATTGTTAAAAGCATTCGCGATCTCTCGTGGCCTGGTTATAGTTTTATGGTTTGTTTCTATGGAAGTGATACTACCCTTTGGTAAATTCAGTTTAGACCTATTTATAATCGCCCATGTGGCTTTGGATTTCAGAGGCTTCATTGTTTGTGTAACTCTTATTTGTGTCAATAAAGATTTTATTATTTATTTTTCTTTTATTTCATTTTAAATAATCTTTACATTTTTAAATATTTTTATAAAAAACAAAAATAAAAAAATCTTTTATTATTTATTTCCGTTTAAGGTCACCCGGGGCGAATGCAACTAAAAAAAAAAATTTTGAAACTTTGCTTCCCTCCACCATGAGCTACTTAAATAATAGGGATATTCTAATAAATGTACTTCATTGCACAGCTTTCGATGAACAGTTTCGACATAAATTAAGTTACAAATAGACTTTGGTTTTTCATTAATTTGCATTATTGTTGAATAAGACCAGTAATAGTTACATTCACCCCACTTTGGGGTAAATGTGACTATTCGTTATAACTCTGTTGTTTTCTGTTTCTAAATGTTGAGGTCAAGAGTACATGTAGATGCACACAGAATTATCTGTAAAAGCTATCTATAGTCGCTGAGAGAGAGTTCAGTTTCAAGCAAATTTACTTTTTTTTTTTTATGGGGCGAATGCGACTGTCTTCCATACTGACTAGTGTTGAGATGTAGTACCTACTACTTATCGATAAATATTTGTAAAGACATTCGATAATTAACAATAATGAAAGGTTTTAAATACCTATAGGTTTCTTATTGCAAAAACACAAAATCGATGTAAGTGTAAATGTAAGTTTAAATACCTTTTTTCTTTTATAGTTTCGGACCATCTGATAACAAAATTTGGATTTTGTATTAACTTGGTACATTTTTTTATTTAAGCTACCTATCTATTTCATTTTGTTAAAACTACGCAAAATCTAAAACACTTCATACTAATTGCAGCTAAACATTTATGCAAATACGTGAAATTCACTTATCGAAATATCGACACGGAACGTCACTAGTAATTTGCAGTTTTCGTACAAAAAGCTTGGGGCGAATGTGACTGCAAAAATAGTTGCAATAACCCCCGTGCATGAAAAGTTGGGGTTAATGTAACTATATCAATAAAATGTTAATTATAACACCTAGAGTTTAACCAAATATACCAAAAACACTTACGTTTTATATTGTTTTTAGGATGCACTTCTATTTCTCCTTGCAACGACTCGAAATATTTTTAATGTACCACAACACAAAACACGACGCAGCAACACGTTGCTCCAAATTGGCGGCTGACAGAAAATGATCTGTCAGTACTACAGTAGGTGAACTAGTGATGCCATCTGTACTTTGTTTGAAAAAACTATGATTCCTCTTTACTCCAATAGATAGAGCTATCTACAAAAATAATTAGATTGAGAGAAAATTTAATTAGTTGCCTTAGCCCCATAGTTGCTTTAGCCCCGGGTGACCTTATTTATTTATTTTCTTAACTAATTACATTTTTAAATATTTCTTAAATTCAAATAAAAATATAGAAAATCATTTAAAAATATAAAAAATTGATGTCCGCCGGTGTCGGGAGCAGGGTCCAAGCTACCGGTGGTTAGTGCTGCAGAGACAGGAACCTCCTCACAATGCGAGCCGTATCAAGGAGTACTGTCTTCTGAATCAGGCCCTTGATCCAACCGCCTAACGAGAGCCTCGAGAGATGTTGGTCGAGGCTTTCGGCTATCAGGTCATTGGCCGTTACGACAATCGGCACAATGATAGCCGAGCTCACATCCCACATGTCGACAACCTCGTGTGCTAAGTCGAGATATTTTATTTGTTTCTCTTTCTCAGCTTTCACGAGGTTCACGTCATGTGGGATGGTAACATCGACTATCATTGCGCGGCGCGCTAATCGGTCTATCACTACGATATCAGGTTTATTGGCAACAATAGTCCTGTCAGTAATGATAGACCGATCCCAGTACAACGTGACATGGTCATTCTTATTTATTATTATTAGTATGGATAAAGTAAGGATTTGGCACATGGGTAGATTTTATTCGGATATTCCCTCGGGATCGTGCGGAGCTAGTAAATAATTATTATTGTCCTACTGCAGGAGGAAGGCGTTTTCTCATAGGTACAGAGAAGGCATGAGTCTTGATCATCTCGCTTGCTCAAGATGAGTTCGCGATTTCAAACTTATATCACTACATTATTATAAAACAAAGTCTCCTCGCCGTCCGCCTGAACGCGATAAACTCAAAAACTACCGAACGGATTTTCACACGGTTTGATGGACGGAGTGCTTCACGAGGAAGGTATAGGTAGGTGTATAATTCATTAAGATTTTGTGTAAATTGGCTGAACTATGACGATGATTGTTGAAGATGTCGTATAAAATCATGCCGACCAGCTTTACTGGCGTGCGCCGCGAAAACTAATACAGGATGAAAACAATTTATTACGGAATTAATATGTACATTGTTTACCCGGATTTACACATAGGGTACTTTTAATCCTGGTAGTACGTTCCCATGGGATATTATCCGACATCACACCCTGGATAACAGATAGAAATAAAGTAAGTAAGTAGTAAGTTAGTAAGTACTCAGTACCGTTTCTTTATCAATTAGATATTCTGGTTCTTGGTTACCTTTTAAGAGGTAATAGGGTCAGTCTTTTCTCCATACACAAAGTCATAATTCGAGGTTCGGCTCTCGTCTATTTCCTCCTCCAATATTGGACCAATTTGAAAAATAAATTGAATAAGAAGGATATTTAATGTGCCTTATGTTTTTCTTTTTCATTAATCTTCTTTATGTTTTCCCTTATGTTTTTCTTTTTCATTAATAGTCTTTGTACAATAGGTTTCTGATGACAGCGGTCTAAACAGGCAATTTTGAGCATTTTTTGAGGGTTCTAGTACTTCTATAGATGATGTATCATCAAAACGGAAAACATAAAGGCATAGAACTAGTTGATATTTATTTTACTGTAAAAAATAATTGCTCTAAGGTCATAAACCAGGGAGAAGACAAGCGAGAACGTTTGTATGAGGAGGGGACCGACCCTATTTCCTCTTAACAGATACTGAAAATGAAGGGAAAGATAGAAATAAATACACTCATAACATACCTCATAACTACATTTTATCAGAATTCAAGATTTACAAAAAAAAATCACGTCCGATCAAATTTACAACCACACGAGTTATCAGATGATGTATCCTGCAGTTCCATTCCCGTTACCTGTTCAATCCAGTTGAAATGTAAGGAAATGTCAACATACACACTTACTTTGCCTGTTGGCAACGTTGCCATTCCGGACACGACACCAACCAGACCATCATCTGTCATCAATGCTCCTCCAGAATCCCCACTGTCGGTAGATGCTAAAGACTGGGAACACAGCATTATACTGAACTGCGGGGACTCGCATCGCGTCACCACAACAGTACCTTCTAAAGGAATTCCGGAGCCACCGAGCTCCGATTGTCCGTAACCAGCAATAGTCCCTTGCTGCCCAAACGCACAAAGTCGCGACAGAGCAATCGGCTGCGTGTACGCATTAAATTTAATCGGCTTCGCAGTCCTCACGAGCGCCAAATCGTATTCCGCGCGGCGAATGAAATTAGGATGGTTTACATAATCTGTTACGAATCCTATAACCCGCTTTCTTGAACGAAGTTGTTGAATTATCTTGATTTTTTTTGTATTATGAAGGATACAGTGTGCTGCGGTGATTATCCATTCCCTGTCTATAATTGATCCACTGCACAATAGTCTTTTGTCGGAGTCGTGTAAAGATATATCTAACATTACTAAATAGTTGTGCACATCTGGTCGAAAACCGTCGCCATTCGACACAGGTAATTGAATTCCAGATGCTGTAGTACTATGAATTAATATCATTGAGAAACACAAATACTTTAATCATGACATGGCCACTTTCCATTAAGAAACTGTACCTTTAATAATATCAACTAACTACTGTAAAAATATGATTATGTCTGCCAGATGCCCTTTAATTTTCTAGTAACAAAACTATATTTTAAATTGAAAGAATGCAGCAATAAAAAGATAATATCTGTTTAAAGATATATTATTACTTACACGAGTAAGTTTAGCCATAGTTTAAAACGTGCCTCCAATAATAATCGTTATCTTGTCCGCATAGCTTCATTTCATGGAATGGCATTTTACCATCATCGGAACCGAACATAGTAAGTGAATGGAAAATTGTGTCCCGGCAGTCAAGAGAATGCTTGAAACCTGTCAGTTTCGTATTAACGAATGTATTTTGCGAATTGGATCAATTTATCTACTAGAAATTGTCCAACTGACAGGTGTCAGCAACGCAATGTTTCGACAGCTGGAATAGCATAAGATAAATTACTTATAGCTGCGCACCATAAAAATTGTAAAAAAAAAAATATACATTTTATTTAAATTAAAAAATGAAGTGAATGGAACGTTTTTTCACTCTTGGTGTACATACGAAAACCAACGATAAACAGTTCGCCGTTTACAGCACAGATGATTCTTGTGCGGACTTTTTTGTGAGTAACCAAAGTTATCTACTCACAAAAAAGTCCGCACAAGAAACAAAAGGAAGTCAAACATGCTGCCGACCGGTTTCGGTGAAGAAGAGGGCACCTAATCTTAACGCATACATACAGTTAATTTAACGGAGATTAACATTAACAATAGCGATACACGAAGCAGAGGCCACTCTACTGTCGGGACTGACAATACAATACGGCGAGGATACAGTCCGGCCCCTCGCTAAGGCCGGTCTTTACGACAACATCGGACTCCCCGACTGTACACGTCCAACATCACCTTATAAGCTACTAGACAAGAAAACTTTAATATCGTGATGCAGGCCTCGCAATGCCATTGGTCTATCCGCATTCGCAATTTGAATTTCGTGCCGTTCCAGTCATTGCGCTGCAGCAAAAAATGGAGGCCGCGGAAGTAACTAAATAGCGGTAACAGTCATTATCTTGGCTTGGCGGAGCGAAGTTTAGTTTATAATGTACCATGAACGCTTAGAGTCGATAGTGTGTTGTGAATGTAGTTTTTGTATTCGAAATGATAATGATTTAATTGAAAGCTGCTGTTTAAACTGACAATAGGCAATAAGCAAGGGATGACAAATGTTACCATTCTGGAGAGCCTAAATAAGTGCATAAGTATTCCAAGTGATAGAAAGTACTAGGTATTGTTTTCAATTTACAGATATCATCATCACCGACAGTCAGTCTTACTTCACCCACTGCTGGGCATAGTTATCTCTTTGCTCGTACACACGCTCTTGTGCCGTTCTCTTCTAGGTTTTACTCACGATGGCAACAATGCCATTTAGTTACGTATGTACTCAGGATTAATTACAACCGAAGAATCCTATAATACCTAACTAATAGGTAAACAATGAAGGACAAACAACAATTCAGCAAAAATGCCAGACAATTATAAATGCCTGAAGTTTCGGTAGGTATATGATCTGTGAAAATAAATGATCTCTTCGGGTGAACCTTTCTCAGTCCAAATAGATATGATGTAAAGTAGCGTCGGGCACAGTCGGCGACACCGTTGGTTGCGGTATTGTTTTACAACTTGACAAAAAGCGTGGTCACTATGTTGCTTGCCCCATTAATTAAAAGAACCTTTGTTTTACTTCTTTTTTGTATAGAACATTTCTCCTCCGATATTCACACTCGTTTATCTCTTTGCTGATGTTTTTACAACAACAAACCATGTACTTGATTTTGTAGTGGATAAAATATAAATTCACCGACTCCTCACTCGTGAGTCGATTTAAATGAATAGATGACTCCCAGTTAACTGTCCAGTTTTGCCAAGGGCATCGTGTTACCCAGTAACTGGGTTGTGGACGTCAGAAAGGCAGCCGCTCTATGTAAAATACTGGTATGCATCTGCATCCGGTAAGACTGGATCGGGACCCCAGCTTTGTTGAGACCAGGCTAGGCAGATGAGATGACTAATTATCAAGTAGATAATGATCTCTAACTTACATAAAAACTGCGAAGCGCAATCTGCCGACCAAATTGGAGATTGAACAAGTCAAAGGATTTCACAAAATAAGTCAATCTAACAGTGATAAATGGAAAAGGGAAAAAGGGAAAAGAACCGAAGTTACCGATATCGCTTGCAGAGTAAGCAAACTGAGGTGGCGGTGGGCCGGCCATGTTTGTCGAAGGAGCGATGGCTGGTGGAGCAGATAAGTCCTAAAATGGAGACCGCGTACCGGTAAGCGTAGCGTATGACGCTCCTCAGCTAGATGGACCGACGACATTAAGAAAGTGGCTGGGACAGACTGGATGCGGAAGGCGGAGGACAGGGTGTTTTGGCGCAGCTTGGGAGCGGACTATGTCCAGCAGTGGACTGCGATAGACTGAATTGATTGAACAGTGATGTAAAAAGAAACTATATAGGTAATACCCACATTATCCAGACTGAAAACTATTAGGAACATGAATTTTCCGAGATGGGTTCTGTATGAGGTACCTACCATCCATCTGCCTAGCCTTTTCCCAACTATGTTGGGGTCGGCTTCCAGTCTAACCGGATGCAGCTGGATACCAGTATTTTACATGGAGCGACTGCCTGTCTGACCTCCACAACCCAGTAACTGGGTAATACGATACCCCTTGGTTAGACTGGTTGTCAGACTTTCGTGCTTCTGACGACTCGTAACGACTGTCAAAGATCCACAAATGACAGCCGGGACCAACGGCTTAACGTGCTTTCCGAGGCACGGAGGAGTCTCGATATGTGAAAATGGTCACCCATCCATGGACCAACCCCGGCAAGCGTAGCTTAACCTGATGGATCGACCCGAACGGCTGTTATTACTTAGCCACGAGCTCCTCATATGAGGTACCTACCGTCTACATGAAATAGATAGCTTTCTGATTGAAGTGAACCTTTCAGTGGAGTAAAGATAAACGGACCTTTTTTGTGCGGTCCTGAGATACTGCGTGATGGTATACGAAATACATTAGTTTAACTTCCTATCTTACATATAAATATGTGGTTACATTATCTTTTACATACTCTGGGGTTCCTTACCTAATTGATTTGCTTTGTTGAAGCGAAAACTTCTTTAGGCGCGTTGAGCTATTATTTGTAGGGCAAAATCTTAGGGGTTCTCGTTACCGGCATGGTAACGCTAACAGTATAATACAGGGTGTAGGGTGTGGGTGTACATAGCTGTCATTCTGTACATTAAATTAAGTAACATTACACAAAAATAATTGCTTGAATAAATTCGCAAAAATCTTATTAATTGTATTAAATTATGTTAGGTAAATGTGCAAATATATGTTTTTTAGGATCGTACACACGGCTACACATCAAGCTATACATTTCCAGTTTATACTGATCTCGCATTGTATAGAATTTCCTTACATGCGAGGTCAGCTTATGCTGGAAATGTATAGCTTGATGTGTAGCCGTGTGTACCTACTATTTAATTAATAAAAGAGGGAGCTCTTTATTTTTGTTGTTAATTTCTTATGTTTTTTTAAACTTATAATGCACCTATGTTTAGAGTAGTAATTAATAAAGTTTTGTTTGATGTTACGAGTAGTTGAGTAGGTATTGCTGTTTAAATATATGTGATATAAATAATATTAATAATAGTTGTGATCTGTAAAGATAGAAAGGGGAAGCAGGTTTCATGTTATGTTATTTATTTGTTTTATAATCTATGTACATACAGTAAAATATATACAGATACGACATACAGAGGTTAAACTTGCTGAATTATTTGTCACTCGTAATCGTAACTATTAACGTCTTTAACTTTTTATTATGGCTATAAAAGCAACACATGGAGTGGCCGATAGATAAGGAGACTGTAACAAAATTAAGCCAATCATTCAATCAATTAAAATAACAACATTTACTTATACTTACTGTGCTTTTTATTTTAGTTTAAAAGTAAGTGCATTGTACACACAAAACAATGACAATGCAGTAATTACTCGTATATTATGAAGAGTACAGACGCCAGCAGGTCAAGCTACCCGAAACTGTCAGATTTTCCCAATCAACCTTGAACCTTAATGCTTTAGCGATAAAGTTGAAAATCTATTAAAGAAATTTGACAGATTGTAGTAGCTTGATGTGCTGGCGTCTGTACAATACTTTGTGTAGGTATTTACTTCACAAAGTGGGTAGGTATGTTAAATACTTATAGGTACTACTCTACATAATCGAATAATCTAAGATTTAATTAATTATAGGCTTCTTCAAATCTTAGATTATTCGATTAAGTGGGGCATATGTAGTAAATATTTCCCTGAAGAAAGTATATTATCACATTTATGGACTATTTCTAATAACATCTTTTCACTTAAACTAATAGTTATATTTAGATTTCAACTTATTATATATTTAGATTTTCACTTAAACTAATAGTTATATTTAGATTTCAACTTATTATATATTTAGATTTTCACATAAACTAATAGTTATATTTAGATTTCAACTTATTATATATTTAGATTTTCACTTAAACTAATAGTTATATTTAGATTCAAAGTAACCTATACTTTGAATCACAAACCAAGAACGAATAACAGCATAAAATAATTTTAATCTAACAAAAGACGTCTCTGTAAAAAAAAATGAGGCATCTCCCCACAACAGCTGATAGAATAATGTAAGTTTCAGACAAAAGGCTGACCCAACCTTTTCTTGTTACCCAGTTATTATTCTTACCTTATTATTCTTACCCCACCATCAAAATAATGGAAATCCACCGTTCAAATCAGTGTTTTCTTTCGTAACATTTGCGCTGGATACTATGTTTCATTCTATGTTATTAAAAATAAAGGGATATTTTGTTTTTTTTTTTTATCTTATGATATTTATGCCAGCTGTTTGTGTTTATTTTTGACTGGACATAAGAAAACGGTGAGCAGTGAGATAGAGCAAGTGGTAGCTCAGTGCTCCCGACATACGAGCTGGGAGTTACTGAACGGATTTGGACGCATTGGGTAGACCATGCCCTGGATTAGGACATAGGATACTTTTTATCCCGATATTCCCACGGGATTGAGACTTATGCGGGTGAAATCGCTGGGCGCAGCTACTTCACTATAATAATATTATTTTAACATTCACTAAGTAAATGTACATATCAGAGGTTATCGGAACGATATTTATAACGTCACTTATCATGGCCGGCTGACCCCGTTGAAGTGGGGTAAGATAGACCCCTCATAAAGTTCATGAGCTACGGCAAGGGTTGGGGTCAACGAGGAAATCTATACAATGTGCGTCAGTATGATCTTATCGCGTACAGGTTAAGGTTGCTGCCGTTTGTACCCCATTTAGGATAATAATATATGTACCTATACCAGCTTTTATCCGTGGCTTCGCCTGTGTGGAGGTCGGAAATTATTATAAAAATTATCCTATGTCCACAGGAATACAGGAACACAGGTCATGGGTCTATCCGTGTGCGACATCCAAATCCGTTCAGCCGTAAAGACGTGAAAGGGTAACAGACAGACAGAGTTGCTTTCGCATTAGAATATTGAGTATGGATGTATGTAACGACCTAAGATCATTTGTAATGAAATGTATACGTAAAAAAAGATGAATTAATTTTCTAAACAGCATAAGGATTAAATTTACAGCGGCCTCTAAAAAATTTGGTAGAAGAACATTTGAAAGAGCTTGATAATTGGCAAGTCGTAAATTCAAAGAATGTAATTGATTAGATTTAGAAAATTAACCTACCAATTTAAACGGTCTTTACTCAAATCACAACAGTTTGACAGTGTTCTGCTGTCAAACTGTTGTGATTTGAGTAGAAATTTGAGTGGCAAACAATTGGTGTAGTGTGTTTGCTACTCAAATCACAACAGTTTGACAGTAGTACACTGTCAAACTTTTGTGATTTGAGTAGCAATTTGAGTGGCAAACAATTGGTGTAGTGTGTCAATATAATAAAAATATATTTTCGCTAACCGTACGGAGAATCTGAGGGGAAAATTCATTTGAAGTAGGTATTTTTAACACGTTCACAATCTAATCTCAGCAAAAACTAAAAAAGACACTATATACAGATAAACTCACGCCCTGTTCCCATGGGTGTAGGCAGGAACTACAGAACGTCACCTGCTACGATCCTAACATACTTCATGTAATTCAAAATATTACTCGTGACAGCTTATGGGTTCAAAAGTTTTATACTAACAAAGCCATGGGAAACAGCAACATAGTTCATTTATTTAACTGCAGCACTTAAAGTGTTAATTCAACAAATGAACTGTTTCCACGCAAACTGTCGATTTCTTCGGCAATTGACTTCGTTTGTGTTACTTAAAATAAGAAAATATATTTTAGAGCAAGATTATTAAGGAGGCAAGGGCATTAAATTCAAATAGGCCAATTATTTCTAAATGATTGGACGTAATTAAGAAACACTTTAACAATTACTTAAAATGTAATTATTTTTTTCCGGGCTCAAAGCTCGGAAAACCTTTACTGAAACCCCAGAGGGATTTTGTAAAAAGGGTAACAAATCAAACTACCTACGGAGTCGGCTAAGAATAACCATTAAGGAATTTGAACTTGTTCATTTTAAGGAGGCGCAAGAAGCAGACAGGCATAACGCAATAGTGTGACGCAATTCTGCGATATACAGGGTGGCGATTCAGTCACGTGCATCCGTCAAAGGGGTGATTCTCACCGTCATACTCAACAACTTTCGTTATGAAACTCATATCCAATGAGTTAAAAAAATTGAATACATGCATCTAAATAGTCTGTCTACTGTTGTATCTACAACATTATTTTTTGTTTAAAAAAAAATCAGTTGTTTCACTTAAATCGACAAAATGTATGGATACATTTTGTCGATTTAAGTGAACACAAATGTATGGAACAGCAGATTTTTTTTTCAAGTGTGGTCCCGTAGAAAAGTTTTTCAAAATTATGAGTACAATGACCCCTTTTCGGGTTTAGCATAAACAAAAAATAATTTTGTATAAGAATTTGTATTTTTTTTTCGTCTCGAATCGTCCCCTAGACGGATACAGAATCGCTACCCTGTATGCGTAAAACAATTTCTATGAAAAGAGACTTGCAATGCGACACGTCGTGCGACAAGTCGCGCCTGTTTGCGGAAGCATTTAGCCTTCATAAGATCTAAAGAGTCTTTTAGCACTTAATATGATGAAAACTAAGCTACCAAAAATGATGAAGACACTCACAATGGATGGTCGAAGAAACTGCTCCATCATACGCCATTATAAACTTGAGCCATTACAGTCACGTTTGGTAAGTAGGTAGGTACACTTACGGGCATAAATATATTACTATCGACAGTTCGGCCATAATATCTGATTTCATGATTAATTCATTAATATTTTTGATCACAAGGTTTTTTTTTACTGAACTGAGTAGGCAGATATTTACAACGCAAGACATAATGGAGTTTCTTGCCGGCTCTTCTCCATAGGAAACGACCAATTGGAACCGTGCACCTAGCTTCTGACGTTTCATAAGTGCCCATGTAGGTTTATGTGAAATAAAATATTTTGATTTTGATTTAGATTTTTGGTGCGTTAAGTATGCAGTCTGAGAGGTGCCACATATTTTTGAAGCCGAGGGTGTATCCTATATTTCGACGTTGCGTGTCTTGTCAGATATTTTTCATGTTTCTTCCATGTCACATATTTATGCCGCTACTTGTATATGCCTTCCACAGATAATGACATATATTTGCTGTCTTAATTTTTAATAAAAAAACCTGAAATCATAAGTATTTATGCTCGGGCCTGTACTTACTGCGGCGTCATCAGCAGACATTTTGCGAAAAACTTCGCATTATGACGTAACGTTGCAGCAACGATTCTGCACAAACTCATTAGCTATTGTAAAGTTTTCACGCGGAAGGAGCTACTTTACACTGTGTATGAATAAATAAGAAATAGCAAGTTTTGGTGTTTCACAAGTTTTCAAAAGATTCATCTATTTGTAATGAGACTTCAGACTGCTAAAACATATTTTTATTTTACTCTGTAAAGTCAACAACAAAGCATTTTCACTTTTACAGGGAGACTAGACTGTATTTATTTATTTATTGATATAGTACTTCAACGGCTTACTCAGTAGAAAATACACAAACAAAAATACAGTTTTAGGTATTGTGATAATGTGAAGTCGTCACTTACTGAAGTAGCAGGTCAAGCTACCCGAAACTGTCAGATTTTCCCAATCAACCTTGAACCTTAATGCTTTAGTGATAAAGTTGAAAATCTATTAAAGAAATTTGACAGATTGTAGTAGCTTGATGTGCTGGCGTCTGTACTTACAATTTTATGTATTCCGTGCTCAAGTGCACAGCACTTACAGAGAACTTAATGATTAGTATCGAACGTGTAAGTTACTGTTAATTGACTTATATAGCACAGAATACATAATCGGTTAGAAAATAAACTGAAAATGATATGTATGTTAAGAAATACGATGGGAAATACAGATATTTTAACGTCAACGACGTCGTATATTTTGGAGTGTTTCTTGATATACTTTTGTGGTGTACAATAAAGTATATACAGTATGTTAACTAACAAAGGGCGTTCCCGTTAACCTGCAATAGTATAGCGTCTATACATGCTAAAAAAATATTACCACTCAAAAAAAAAAAAATTTTTTTTTTATTTGTGTCGTTAAATGTTCACAAAACGATTAAATTTAAACGTAAAAGAAATACTCTGTACACACACACTTGTATTTCAACGTAGAAAAACAAGTGTGTCAAGTGGGCGTGTACAGAGAGTTTATTTTCCGTAACAATTTAATATTTTTTGTGAATATTTTACTATACAAAAACAAAAAAAAAACATTTTTTTTAATGGTAATATTTTTTTTTGCATATATACACGCTATACTATTGCAGGTTAACGGGAACGCCCTTTGTTAGTTAACATACTGTATAAATGAATAAATAATATTTATCACAATAACAAAACAAGGTTGAAAAAGAAGGGTGAATGGAAGTGGATGCAATTATTAATATGCGGCTCCTGTCTCAATTCGGTCAAAAGTTTGTATGTCTATAGCAAACGATCCAGGGAAGCCCGAAAGTCTGACAACCAGTTGGTAAGCCAAGGGGTATCGTAATACCCAGTTACTGGGTTGTGGAGGTCAGATAGGCAGTCGCTCCATGTAAAATACTGGTATTCAGCACCATCCGGTTAGACTTAAGGCCGACCCCAATATAGTAGGGAAAAGGCTAAGCGAATGATGATGAAGAAACGATCCATGGAAAATACAGCCATTTTCACTAATCTTTGCAAACATATTTATGTCACGATGTGTGTTTATCGCACAGGGAAGCACTCTCACTCATGATCTTGACATAATCCCTTAAACTCGTATCTCTTCTGAAGCCCTACGAAATAAATTTAAACGCACATGATTTACCTACCCTGGCTGAACGACGTCAAAGAAAAACGCGTAAAAATAAAATAAGCTCGTTCGTTGTAAGACATGGCGCACACTATGCGACATCCGACTGCGATAGCTCGGCGACTAGAAGCAACGACAGGCTGCGGCCGAAATTTTTCGTATATATTTTATTCAAACCTCTGCACTTATGGCGTCGAGTTGCAGAGTCGCAACGACAGGATGAGTCGCAGTGACTAGACGCACTGTGCACGCGCACACCCGATCGCATGCGACAGATCAGCGTCAGTCTTAGCATGATAAGCACCAAGGCGACTAGAGACTCCATATTCACTCACAAGATGAACATCACGATCGTCACTCTCAAACACTCAAAGAAAACGATCTCTGCCTGCACGACGTTTGTCGTAACAACAAACGACAGCTATGTCTAGTCGCAACGACTAGACTCATATGCAAATGACAAATCTATGTCTTGTTGCAGCGACAAGATGCACAGTTTGCGCTGGTACTAAGCTAAACTGTTTGGTAGGCATACGCCTAAAGCGGGCTATTCACAATGCGACACCGATGTGAATTAATCATGAGGCGTATAAGACAATTTCACCTGAACCAGATGAAGTGCCACACTGCCGTCAGATGAATGGCTTCTGCAAACCTCTGCGACGCCTGTGTACGAAACATGAGGCTATTTACATACTAATGTCCCGATTTTTATAGAAATGGGCTCTGTTATGATGGTCGTTAGTGTACAACGTTATAGTGAGGCCGTAATGGTTGAAGGAATGAAGTATTTTGCGTCGTACATAAATAACGCTTTTGAAATGCAAACAATTTTTTAGTTAGTTTCGGCTATGAAACCGGATCGTAACTCTTTTTTATAAGTAACTAGCTGCACCCCGCGGTTTCACCCGCGGCAGTCTCGATCCGGGAATACCGGGAATACCGGGATAAAATTATCCTATGTCCTATTCCAGGTCATGGTCTATGCCCATGTGCCAAATTTCATCTATATTGTGTAGGTACGGGCTACGGTAGTCTTGTAAGTTGTACCTAGGTACACACGGCCATATTTCCAGTATAAGCTGATCTAGCATTGTATAAGATTTCCGTACAATGCTCAGCGGATCAGAGGTCAGCTTATACAGGATATGTATAGCTTGATGTGTAGCCGTGAGTTCGAAAGGTCGCGGGAAAATCCGAAAGGGCTACCGTGGCCTCTGGCAACTTACAGGCAACTGAAGGAACACAGGTGGGTTTTAGTCAGTAGGTAAGAGTCTGACACGCCCTCTGCGGGAGAAGTTATTAGATAATTTCCCACACAACAAAAAAGGTTATACCATTTCACACTGACAAACTGTTCTGCAGTTTGGTAAATACTGATTACCTACTTTATAAATTGTGATTTTTGGAAAACAATAAAAAAACAAAATATTGAGATGAAAGCGGTGCCTTTGTTTGAAACACAAGCAACTTGTAACTTTGCGGTGTATTAGCAACATTTAACCATCACTTTAAATAGCTTTTTTAAAATGGCGTTACATATTGACTGACTTTTTGCGCTTTTTGTGTTTTTTGCATTTGGGGCTTTTTTAATTTTTTCTATGCTTTATAAATTATGATTAAGTACTGCTGCTAACTACTGCTAAGTAATATTTTTGTATGCACGTGTTTCTGTGACAAATAAACCTATTTTTCTTTCTTTCTTTTCTATTATGATGTTGGTCCCATGGAGAAACTTGTTCAGTCTGATGGTTTGTACCACACCCTTATGGCCCTTAGGTACCTCAGATTTTATCTCGCTCGCACCATACTACTCGTGACCGGAGTGAGAGCGAGAAGCCTCCAAAAGTTTAGGTAATTGCTTTTTACGGTGAAAATAATGGTAATTTAAAAAAAATAAAAAGCAAATACAAAGTTTCATGATCTAATTTGAAGTATTTTTGAATACCATTGTTTAGAGGTAACTTTGGTTTTTTTTTCTATCGAGATTTTTTTATTTAATCGTGTTTTCGCTAAACATAGGACCTAGCATATTGAGGCTAGGTCCATAGGGTTGGTAGCATATTAATTTTGAAATAAATATATGTTAAAGTTGAGGATTGCCTCAACTTTAACATATATTTATTTCAAAAATTAATGCTGCAGTATTTTCGGCATAACGGAGGCTCACGCTAAGCAATTTGAGGTAGGGTGCGCCCTTAAATTTGGCCACACCTTTCTGATACACCCTGTAGTATCGCGTGGAAGCAATTTGAAATTCGATCTCTTAACATCAAAGTTTATAATACAGAGATCGATATCTCTCTCAAGTCCAATACGTTAAGGCGACCGCATTTCGACAGATATTCATAGCTACAACCGAACAACCGCATTCACAACGTGTCCTATCAAAACTTTTCTGATTTAGAACTATTTTCTCATGCATTTGTTTCATGCTCGACAAAATTGGACATTATGACGTAACATCTTCGAAAGTTTTAGGAGTGTCACATAAATATTCGTATCTTGTGTTGTGGATTATTATATTTTAGTGTAAACACCGTTATCCTTGAAACCAGTGGTTTGGTTTCATTTATAGAACGTAAAATCAATGGAAAAATACAACTTTTTTTTTTAAAGAAAATCTACATTTTTCCACAAGAATATTTCACCCTACACGCAAGGGCAACGACCGGCCGCGGCCGGCGGTTGGCGGGGGCGGGCGGGGCGCGCGGGACGTTACATGACCGGCCATCAGCTGTTTCGCGGCTCTCTCGAACGCGTTTCCATGAGTATCGGGACAGTGACGGATATTTACTTTTAAAAATCTTTTTATGAAAATAAGGTTTTTTTTTTTGTTGTTACTGGGTCATTTATTTTTATATTTAAGTCAACTACCCATGGTTTGAGTGACAACGGTGTTTACCCTTGCATACTGTATAATAACTACCTAGTAATAAAGATGGTTTTTAGTAACCTACTACCGTTCTATTCTATCCAATAAACCGAATTATCTCTTGCTTCAAAAACGGTGAAGGAAAACATCGTTAGGAAACAGGCACCACCATGCCTGAAAGATATTTCTTGACGTCATGTGAAGCCAAATCAGAGGCCGATGGGCGGCATAAAAACTTTGATATGAGGTTAGATACTTAATAAAAATCATTTTGCCTAGCCTTTTCCCAACTAAGTTGGGGTCGGCTTCTAGTCTAAGGGCGATGCCCCATTAGTGCGTTGCGTTGCGTCGTCGCAACGGATCAAAGCATTTAGTCTCCATAATAATGGATTGGAACCATAGCGATCGAACCACTGCGACGACGCAACGCAGCGCAACGCACTAATGGGGCCTCACTCTAACCGGATGCAGCTGCGATTGCTACTATAACTTGGTAATACGATACGACTGGTTGTCAGACTTTCGGGCTTCTGAAGACCCATAACCACTGTCAAAGATTCTCAAATGACAGCCGGGACCAACGGCTTAACGTACTTTCCGAGACACGGAGGAGTCTCGGTATGTAAGGATGGTCACCCATCCACAGACCAACCCCGGCAACAGTAGCTTAACCTGATGGATCGACCCGTGCGGCTGTTATTACTTAGCCATGAGCTCCTAACACGAGGTTAGTTACTAACAACAAGAAAAATAACCTACGTTACTACTTTCCCTATGATGAAGCCTTACATTTCCAATTTTTACCCGACTACGGCGAAGAAAAAAGGAGGGTTATGATTTTGACCGGTATGTATGTATGTATGTATGTATGTATGTATGTATGTTCATCTGTTCCCTCCTATCTTCCAAACCACTTATCACAATTTGACAAATGAGGTATCGTTAGAAGCGTCGTGATTGTCCGCTGGTTATTAAATAAAAATGGCGCCCTCTAGAGGACATAAAGTGAGGAACTTAAAAAAAAAAATGGTTTAATCGTACCATGTTGGGTATCAAATGAAAAGGCTTAATGAGCACATTTCAAAAATATATATATTATAACCCCAAAAGAATAAAAAAAAAATCAAGTAATAAAAAACTAAAACCCAACTACGACTTAAAAGGTATAAACAAGACACCACAGACAGACAAATTAAAAATCCGGAGTCACACGTAATCTGTTCGATTTATGCCCTAACACGTGTGACTCCGGATTTTTAATTTGTCTGTCTGTGGTGTCTTGTTTATACCTTTTAAGTCGTAGTTGGGTTTTAGTTTTTTATTACTTGATTTTTTTCATTCTTGTTGTCCGCGTGACCTAATTAACTACTTTCTTTCAGGAAGTCCATTTTTCTTCTTTTGCAACTGTTCATATTAGATGCTATTAGTAGATTACCTACGTGGACTTTTTTTTTTTAAATATCTTTATTAAAACGGTACAATGAACAAAACGCACTTATCCTAAGTTACATCACTCAATATAATTCAAACACTTTATGAGACTAGCGATTCGCCTTTCAAAGCTTAAAAGAGATATTTTTTATAATTACTGTTAACAACATAAACATAACACACAATAATCAAGGGTAGGTACGTGATGACAGTTAAGCAAATTATTTAGGTAGTTATAATTTACTGATTGCAGGTAGGTACGTGGACAAAGTTGTTTCGTATCACTCTATGACAAGAAACATGGTTTGAACCATCGAGATATAAGTACGTTAGTACTAATATATCTCGATGGTTTGAACCAATGACGTATTATTATATAGACACGTCATAAACCAACATCACGGCGCTTAAAAACGGCAAAAATACTAGATAGCTACTTATACGCATGAAGAAAGGGAAAGAAAATATGACACCGTACGGCGGGATGCCTGTTGCTAGAGGGAGATAAATATACATCTTAGTACGTAATTTCGTATATCTAAATTAAAAACAAACGTAGTGTCGCGCGACAGGTTGGTGCGTAACTAAGCGCGATGTGGCCAATTGGCTTCATTTCATGTTGTCATTTTAGAGTGCGGACAACGTATCTATAGTTTTATATATCATTGGTTTGAACAACACTTTTATGATTTTATACAAAATGTTGACATCTCTGCGTGATGGCTATTTCTAATTGTTTATTATTATTTTGAGGGGATTCGGACTAACTGCAGAAATACAGGCTATTGCCAGGTTCGGCTACAGTTGCATAATTCATTTATAATAAAGAGAAAATGTAGCCTTTTTTTTACCGACTTCAAAAAAGGAGGAGGTACTACGTTCGGATGATTGTTTTTTTTTTTTTTTTTTTTTTATGTATGTTCACCGATTACTCCGCCGTTTGTGAACCGATTTTAAAAATTATTTTTTAGTTCGAAAGGGTATACTCCCGAGATGGTCCCATATAAATTTTATTAAGTTTGCTTGCGTAGTTCTTGCGCTAGCTTCAATATTACGTATTTTTCCCACAGTCTATGTAGACGATATCATTATTAGACTCCTTCACTGTTATTTACATAGCAGGTAGTAACTTGTATGGGGTAGGTACCACCACTAAAAAGTGAAAAATAAAAACTTTTTCCAAAAAAAACAACCGACTTAAAAAAAAAACACTAAAAAAGTGAAAAATATGTATGATTTTGACCGGTATGTATGTATGTACGTATGTTTATATCGGAGTCACACGTAATCTGTTCTAATAAGGTCCTACTAACACGTGTGCCTCCGGATTTTAGATTTGCCTGTCTGTGATGTCTTGTTTACATCTTTTTAGTTGACTTTTGTGTCGTAGTTGGGTTTTAGTTTTATAGTCATTTCAAAACATTTGACTAACATTTTATTTTGGGAAGTAAATGTAATCCTGAAATAGTTGCATTTCAGTATCATACCTCATCCTCACTTTCTGAAGGGGTGCATTTCAGCGGGGAGCCCAATTAGTAACCTTTCCTACTCATATCGACATTCTAGCAACATTAATCTGCAACATTAACGCACGAAACATAATCAAAGGATTATGTTTCGTGCCTGCCTTATGTTCCTGGATTATGTTGGATTATTTCGTACATTGCCGTAACATAATAGTAGTATGTTCTCCGGAGATTGCAAGCATTATATGCAGCTCCTAGCATGTTAGCCAATTTACCCAACGATAACAATATGCTCAAGATTATATGCTACTGACACACTGTTGTTCTTCCATTCCGAGGAGTACATAAAGATTAGGTGATCACCATATCAGCTGGTCCGTGGCAGTACCGACAAAATGGATGCTGAAAAATACATGTCCTGTGTTATTTCAGTTTTCTCTTATCGCATGTTTGGTGTTTGATAGGTTTTCAACGATTAACTACGAATCTGATTTTCAGATGGACAAAGGCTCTTAGTAGCGAAAAGATCAGAAAAAATTTGATAGGTACTTACCTATTTGTATTCTTTCGCGAGACTACTGTGGGAGCTATCTACACTTAATAACAATAATATTAGAAAGATAAAAGAATAATAATTTTATTTGTAATGAATAAACTACAAAACTACCGAACCGATTTAAAAAAATCTTACACCAGTAGAATCCTATAATATCACTGAGTAATATAAGCTGTAATTTATAAAGATATCACGCGGGCGAAGCCGTTGGCGGAAGCTAGTAGGTAATAATAGTGTTATGAGATGATCATTTTATTTATCAACACCTGCCTATGACAAAGTACCTCGTTCTAAAAGCATGCTTACAGCTAGTAAATACGTTATTGACAAACTCTATTCGATTCATTGTTATTAGTTCGCAGTGTGACAGCACACTGAAAGATTTATCCATTTATATCTGCAGAGGCTCTATCATTTTCTACATATTTCAACCAGACGTTGACTTTGATATATACGAATGGTTACAAAAAACAGTGGCGGGAAAACCGCGTGCTGTCATGGTTGAACGCTGAAATGGTTGAGTTTTTCCTGCGGGTTTGTAAAGCAATTATAATTTAAATTTTGTGAAGATATGCCTCTTAATTTTATTAAAATATTTTCAACAAAAAAAACAGTAAAAAATAAACAATTAATGACAGAATCTGACTTTTGTACATTTTGAGACATATTTCAGTTAGCTGCCTATTCATCTTACCAAGTAAGGTTCCGTGTCGTAGCCTTACGGCCAGTTTATTCATCATAAATAACAGCCAAAGTAACGTCAAAAAGTCAAAGAAACAGTTAAAGTTTCTCTTTGATGTTACTTTTGATGAAGAAACTGGCCGTTTAAACATGAAACAAATGCCTACAGAAAATCTACTTATTTGCTAACAAAAACCCAGAGAAGAATTAGATAATTTCCTTTCCTTCCTTGATTCCGATCTTATTTGAATTTATAAAAAGGCCTATTACAAATCTTTAAATCTATTCTCGTGCACAAATCATTGATTCGCAGATAAATTACCCCCAGTAGAAACTTTTTGAAACTCCTAATATATGCAGATTGAAAGATCAAAAGCCTCACTTCGAAACAATCCAATTCTCTTCTACATCAATTTCCATTGCAGTCTAATGCTAGGCATACGCAGCGACTTTAGTCGCCGGGAACTCGCTGGCGATTTCAAGCTCACGCATCCACACACAGATTTTGATATCGCTAGCGACAAATCGCTTGTCAAAAGTCGCAGCTTGTGTATGTGCATTAAATAACTTGACAAAAAAGCAATGTATCAACTAAAATGAGATTGTATTTATTTTTTGTAGCCATTTAAATCTGGTAGAGGAAATTGCCTGTTATAATACGGATTCTTACACTTTACTCAATATTGCGTTTCCTCACGTTCTCCGTTATTTTCATTTTTTCTTATATTTCTTCTTCTTTTCGTGTAGTTAGTGACTAACCCGGTGACAGAGTTGGTAAACGGCATTTGAAGCTAAGTCAGAGGCTCAAGGACGGCTCCTTGAGCCTCTGACTTAGCTTCAAATGCCGTCGAGAAATATCTCACACTAGAAGCGCCCCGCAGTTTCACCCGCATAAATCTCGATCCCGTTGAAATATCGGGATAGAAGGTATCCAGTGTCCTTTTCCAGTTCATGGTCTACCCATGTGACAAATTTCATCCAAATCCGATTAGCCGTTTCAGCGTGAAAGCGTAGCAAAATATCAATGGATTTCATGACATCAAAAGATCAGAGTTTATAAAAATCAAATGAGGCACTGCTTATGAATACATCCTTATCATCTACCTACATAATACCTACACGTCTCAATCGGGAAGAAAAATAAGAAATTGCTATTATTCAATTTTGTATCGCGCTTTTCTTGTTATAAAAAGCAAGCAAAGCTTAGCGACATGAATGTATGAAGCTTTTGGGAGAAATTGGATAACTTTGACATCTCCCTTGTGAGTTGAGCAGAGATATAGTGTGACGGAGTGGTTTCTAGAAAGATATCAAGGTCGTTTTCGTCGGAGATGTAAGCAAAACTGTGTGATCTTAATTTTTGTTTCTTTGGGATATTCTTTTGGACAGCTCAGCGAACCCTTCGACTGATGTGAATGTGTTTTCCGTTCTAGCTATTTAGCCGTTATGATAAGTTTAGTTTTTTATATCGTATATCAGGCTTTTGTCCGCAACTCCACGTCCAAGCGTTTTTTTTTTAATTCTGTTTTTAAGTTCTTGAACAAGTAAAATGTTTATTAGTTACTACAATATCTAAACTATACCCGAATCACTTTAGGGTGGCAATAGCGGTCATTGCCCTTTCCCTTCATCTCTCCGTAGGAACCCAAACAATAAACTATTTATAGTGTTTCGTTAGTGGAACATGCTGAAGATCACGATAGATATTGATTCAGGACGTTAACGGACTTTATTTCAGTTTTTTAAATAAAGAATGCTAGAAAAATATATGTGGGTCAATGACCGCTATTGCTACGCTAAAGCGATTTGGGTATACCTACTTACTAAAATATTATTAAGATTATGTGTACATACATATTATATTATTGGCCTAAAACCAACTTAAATAGCCTTTACACATAAGACGGTCTCAAACTACCCAAGTTCATACATTAACAATACAACAATAGAGTAGACATACTCGACTTACTTCTACGCTTCAGGGCATCAAGTTGCCAACTTTACTCGTTCAACTAAGCTTATATAGAAAGGTAAACACAGACAAGCTTTCCTCCACTCCCCGAATGAAATTCTGTGAAAAAATAAATGGAATTTCACATGATGCGGGTTCCGCAGCCCGACCCAGAAGCATATTCATTGGGGCTAAAAAACCCGGTAGATATCACCCCCCAGTTAATTACCATTTTAATTGAATACACTCGCCAAATTAATTTTTCAGTGAACTTTTTACTTTTATTTTTAACGTTTTCGTCTCCGTTTATAGTTTGCTTTTCATTTCCAGTTATCATTCCGGGAAAATTAATTGTTGGAAATTAAATTTTCATGCTGATTCTGTTAAACGGACTCTGAATTTTTTGGAATTTGGGGCTCTTGAAATGTAAATATTTTTATACTCGGTGGTTTTTATCTGCTTTTATAAAAAGAATTTAAAAGTCATGACAAGATAATTGAGAGCTAAGTACCTACCCTTACGGTACCTAGTAAGCTTCCAGACAGAACTATTAAAAATGATGAACAGCACTTTAACCAACACAGCAACAATTCATTTCGAAGTATCCTGCGCGTACAAGTTCTAAATTAGTTAATAATTCTATTAATTACTTGTTTAAGAACTTTGAACAACAAAAGCTTTAGCGCTCTAAGATTTTGACACTTACAAAATTATGTCTTAAATCTAAATACATCTGAGAGAAATCCATATAAGCCCCGTACGTGCTTATTACCTATTATCGCACTACTTTTTAACCCCTTAAGCTTTAACCCTTTACACTAATAACCGCAAAGCCGCTTACAGGCATTATGGCAAGAAACGTTTCAGGTTTTCAGTAGCGTGTCGGCCGCGACCGAGAGAGGCCGCATACACGACGTGACTGTGCCTACCTTCTCGAGAATCAACGAAAAAGTCTTCGTAACTTTATGACGTTCTATATTTGAATAAAAAAACTGTTAATAAATTTTTTTGCGTGATGACGTTTAAAAACAAATGAGTGATGTTAAATTGACAGTGCCGTGAACTTGGATTGTTCTTTGCCCCGCAGTTTAAAGGACTATTTTAAGTTAAGGTAAGTCAGTTCTGTTAACCCATGTCAACCCGTTTAAGTTGGTGTCGGCATGGTTAAACAGCTTTATTCAGACAGGAAGGTCGAAAACTCCTTGACAGGTGTTGGAAAAGTTTTATGGTGAAAGTTTGGTTTATGATAATGTCAACGCTGAGGATATCGTCGTTGGAAGGATAATTTTAATACTGCTGAAAATGTTTAGGTAGTATAAAGGTACTTATTATGTAGGTATCTCCTAGATTTTAGAACGGCATTATTTTTAATAATAGTTAATTTTATAATAATTATGTAGACGTATCATTATGGACAAAGTCCTTTATTGTCCCAGTAGTATGCTCAGACCAAATAAAAAATCGTAGTATGTAAGTTATTCGGTATAACCTACTACATAATAATAAATTAATAAATAATAATACGGTATTATTTTTGGAAGTAATTTGTTATCAATGAAAAAACCATACGTAAATTTGTTTTAGTCATTAAGTATGTACAATTATCCGTTATTTTCGAAGTAAAATTGAGGTCATAGTCATTTCATAGTCCTAATGTAGTCTACTGCCTACGCAATAATTATTACTTAAACCGCCCCTAAGACGACCCACTGACCAACCGAGGTGATATTTGAATAAGTATAACGGCGCATCATAGCCTTTACCAGAATTTGTCATCGTTTAAATGGTTCAGCAGATTCAATATCATCAAGATTGTGCCGGAATATAGCAGTACTTCGTGGACATGGTGTGACAGCGGCTGTCTTCTGATGACAGAGAGGATGAGGGGACATCTTCTCTGTCATCAGAAGACAGCCGCTTCGCAACCATCGATGCGACGATCTGCTAGAGTGACTGTCACCAGCCAGTGTCACTTAATATCCAACCTCTTCGGAGATTCCTAGGAACTTCGTAATAAAACTAGACAGCAGTACTTGCTGCGCCGTCAAGTACAACTACCTAAGTAAACAATATTAGATTTCTGTCTGTTTTGTTTCGCACAAGACGTGAAATAAAGCAGAGAGAAATCTAATATTGTTTTCACAACTATCTTCGTAACTATATATTATTTCGAAGAAGCTTCCTTCTTCAGATCTTCGATCCATTGAACTGGAATACCTATCTTATCTGGAATAAGTATCCTTTTATTGATGTTTAACATCTTTCCTCTCGCTTTCCTGCAATCTGTAGGAGTGATTTCGTGAAAAGGGACGGAAGTGTGTAACAGGAAGCCGGGGAAGCGCGCGCTATATGATTTGACCAATGAGCGCGCGCGGTGCGAGAGGTTGGTACTGTCAGCCAAGATGTCAGATGTTACACATCATATGCGAATACTGTAAGGCTCGTTTGTATTTCCTGTGCGTGTCCCAAATAAAATATTTTTCGACTGACTGCTTTTACAAGAATTCCTTGTTTCTTTTGAGGGAAACATTATATCGATATTAAGAGCGATATTAACATAACTCCTATACTTAGATTTACCATTGTTTCTCGATCACGTGACACGCAACTTCAAAGTAATAAAATACCAAAAGTTATACCATTGTCTGGTCTTCTGGAGGTCACAAGCTCAAGATTATAAGCTTTATCACAATGTGCTAACGTGTGTGTCTGTGTTGTGACCGCTTAGATCTTCTAAACTATACAATGGGTTTTGTTGTAGTTTTCACCATCTTTTATAGCATTTATTCCGAAAGGTATACTTATGAAATAAAAATATGCCCCGCACTGGGCCCGCGTGGTGGATTACTGCCCACTCCCAGCAGGAGGCCTGTGTCCCAGCAGTGGGAACATAATTTATGCGTAAAACCTGAACTAAACAAAAACTGAAAATTATACTGCCTTTTTTTTTTCGAGGGTTGGAAATCATCAAATGACTTCTCCCGCTCTGGGTGGAGCGGAAGGGCGTGTCAGACTTATACTGACTAAAACCCGCCCATGTTCCTTCAGTTGCCTGTTGCCAAGGTCCCGGTATCCCTTTCGGACTTTCGGTCCTAGCGGACCCCGCCAAAAATTATACTGCCTGAAGGCAGTGCTTGGAAAACATCAAGTTTGACAAAACGTCGACCATAATACAACAAAACCGTGTTTATCAGTTGTTTAGCCTAAACACCTTTTAAACATGACATTTCTGTATGGAGTTTGACATAAAACTGACATTAAACACAAGTTGAACAAGTGTCTAAGTTTTTGTGGTAAGACCCCGAGTATTTTGTATGGCAGCGCTGTTAGAAAACGAGAAAAGTTACATAAAAAGACGACAATTACTCACGCGAGAATGAGTTTGCATATAAACCCTTCTGGTAAACGCAAATCTAGGCAACATTTTACCTACAATGTCAACTCTCTCGCACCAATGAAGCTATTGTCATCAAACACTAATATTTAGCTACCCATTGAAAGCCGTCGATGAAAGCCATTAGGCCGAATAACAACGCTATTGTTCTACGTCGGTCATGGCAACACTAAACGCGGTATCAGCTTAGTTAGCCAGCTTCGGGGAACTTGGAGCATAGTACATAACTTCTATTGTTGGTGTTTGTTGTCTATGATAGGTAGGTACCAACGTTAATCAAGGAATTTACCTACATTAAAGCTAAATCAGTCGTGGATCTTTGATAGCCGTTACGGGTCGTCAGAAAGTCGAACCTGAGGCCCTAGACAAGTGACAATCGCTTCGAAAGCGTTTCGTATTTCTACAATGACTTTCAACAGGATTGTCACAGTCCTATACATTTTTGCCTTTTCCATCATCGTTATCTGATAGAATGTCACTTTGTCTAGCAGCTCTGGAGGTCTGACAACCAGTCTTATATATTCGGTACTGAAGACAAACCTAACTTAGTGGTAGTAGCAATCTTTAAAGGTTCCTTAGGGAGAAGAGTTAATTTTACAAAGCTGGTAGGTAACTCTATTAAAACCCATTTAATACAATATAATACCTAAGGTGTATCCACAATGGGTATGGGTATAAGCTACATATAACCACAGTATAAATAAGTAACAGTATTACGTCTTCATAGAAAACGACAGAAACGATGCGCTTCGAAATCTCAGTGAATACGCAACAGTCTTGAGTACGCGGCTGTTACGCACAGACGCGGAAGGTTTATCTACCGAGCGGCCGTAGGTAATTATTTAAAGGTCACTGCCGAGACATAATAATACTGTTACTTTATTATACTGTGGCAGAACCCTGAAATTAATAGTCTTAATGGCCGAAATGGTCATCAATTTAATGTCCAACCCCATTGTCCACACAGGTGTCAAAGCCGCACTGAAATCAAAATTAACAGTAGAAATCAATTAATTGGTTTCGGGAAAATTGAATTCATTGGTAACATTGAATTAGACAATTAGTTCGTGACAGCGGCTAGCGGTGTTAAAGTTAGAATTAGGGTTCGATCGTAGGTTCAAATTAATTCGTCGACGAAGTTAAATGTTACATGTCTGATCCAAATTACTGTTTCTGACTTTAGTTTAAACATGATTTATCCTACTAATATTTGAAAGTTGTGAAAGTTTGTGTGTTTGGATGTTTGTTACTCAATCACGCAAAAACGGCTGAATGGATTTGGATGAAATTTGGCAAACAGATAGTTTATAACCTGGATTAACACATCATCATCTGCCTAGCCTTTTCCCAACTACGTTGGGGTTGGCTTCCAGTCTAACCGGATGCATCTGAATACCAGTATTTTACATGGAGCGACTGCCTATCTGACCTCCACAACCCAGTAACTGGGTAATACGACACCCCTTGGTAAGACTGGTTGTCAAACTTTCGGGCTTCTGACGACCCGTAACGGCAGTCAAAGATCTACGAATGACAGCCGAGACCAACGGCTTAACGTGCTTTCCGGGGCACGGAGGAGTATGTAAAGATGGTCACACATCCACGGACCAACCCCAGCAAGCGTAGCTTAACCTGATGGATCGACCCGTGCGGCTGGTATTACTTCGCCACGAGCACCTCCTGGATTAACACATAGAATACTTTTTATTCCGATATTCCCACGGGATCGAGACTTACGCGGGTAAAACTGCGGGGCGCAGCTAGTAAAGGAATAATTGTTTCCCGCGGCTTCACGCGGGTGCTTGTCGGAAATTATCCAGCGGGGACGTACTACCGGGATATAAATGTATCCTATGTGTTAATGCAAGTTATAAAATATGTCATCCAAATCCATGCAGCTTTTTTTGCGTGATTGAGTAACAAAATATATCAACATACAAACTTTCACATTTATCTCACTCCTGCTTCGCACGGATTTTACGACTTGACAAAATGTCGAGATTTCATAATTTTAAGTAATTCAAATAAATTATAATAATAGAATGAAAATTCCTTAAAAATTATTAAGTTTTCAATTTAAAAATAATGTAATATAATTTTCTGGTATTTATAACAATAACAATACTAACGTATTATACACAAACCTTCCGGAATAATTTATCTAAACGATGGTTAAAACTTCATCAAAATCTGTTGTGTGGTTTAGAAGAACAACGCGGACATACAGACAAACACGAAAAGCTACTTCAATTTATAATATGTATAGATTTAAGTAAGATATAAATCCATACTAATATTATAAATTCGAAAGTAACTCTGTCTGTATGTTACATTTTCACGACTAAATCACTGAACGGATTTCGATAAAATTTGGCAAGGAGATAGATAGCATCCCGGGGAAGACATAGGCTACTTTTTATCGATATACCACGCGGGTGAAGCCGCCGGCGGAAGCTAGTGTTTTATATTCCAGAAAATAACTGTAAAAAGTCTTACAGCAATATTGATTTTGTTCGTATGAAAGTTACTACAATTTCTGTCCTTTTGTGTTCTTTATGAATGGGTACTGAATTTAAAACACGACAAATTTTTGAGGTCCTTTAAAGCTGAGCAACGGAAGGTCCTATTTTCAAAAAAAAAATACTGAAATTCAAGCCAAAGCTACTTCAAGACACAGGCTTTAGGTTATCAATTTTAATTATAGCAACTTGACCTAAAGTAAAGTACCTTAGTCTGGTCGTCGCTAGCGCGACTGAGCGATCCTGGATTCGATTTCCGAGTCGGGCAAAGGGTTATTAGGTTTTTCATCTGGAAATTCTAGAAATTAGCCCATGACATGAAAGTCAGTCAACTTTACTTTCCAGTCTTTTAGACGAAAGCTTTCATATTATTATCTATTACCAACCTAATGAGAAATTATTTTGTTATGTGTTTTCAGGGATCCGTACCCAAAGGGTAAAACGGGACCCTATTACTAAGGCTCCGCTGTCCGTCCGTCCGTCCGTCTGTCACCAGGCTGTATCTCATGAACCGTGATAGTTAGACAGTTGAAATTATCATAAATGATGTATTTCTGTTGCCGCTATAACAACAAATACTAAAAAACAGAATAAAATAAATATTTAAGGGGGCTCCCATACAATTTTGTGCCGTTTTTATAGATTGACTAGCATCCGCCCGCGGCTTCGCCCGCGTGGTATGTCGATAAAAAGTAGCCATGTCCTTCCCCGGGATGCCATCTATCTTCTTGGCAAATTTTATCGAAATCCGTTCAGTGGTTTAGGCGTGAAAAGGTAACATACAGACAGACAGACAGAGTTACTTTCGAATTTATAATATTTGTATGGATATAGATAATGGTACGGAACCCTTCGTGCGCGAGTCTGACTCGCACTTGCCCGATTTTTTCTGAATTCGCCAGCCCGTCTTCAGCAAGCCTGGCGATCAATACTCGTGCCTTATCTGTTTGAGAAGAGACCGTTTCCCTACAATAGATCCTCCCTGAATGGGTCCTCAATAGACTGGTATTATAACCTAATTTTGCTCACACACAGCAACCATAGGGATTTCAGGGGGCTTAAAACAGTCACTTGGGCAGAATCATAATAAAAAATATTATTAATCATCGTAAAATGTCACAAACTGACAATTCTTAATATGATCTACGTGAAATAATTCACCTGTTTGACAGTTTTCTATGGAGATTCGTAAATGGTCCACATATTATGAATTGCTTTTGTGTCAAATTAGAGGAATTGCTAATGACAGCTGGAAATACAGGAAATGAAATGCTTTTAGAGGAATTGCCAATGTTGTCGTTTTAGACCCACTATTCTCCACTGGTGTTGTTCTCTTCAACAAATTAGAGATGATTTCCGCATTCACTGAGCTAAGCTAAGCTTAGTTGCACTAAGAAAGCCTTCTCGAGTGATATACTTAAGTTCACCAAAGGCATTCAAGCAGTCTCAGAGTACCGCTACTCGTACCAACTTGGCTGACTCGGTAATCTTTATACCAAAGCAAAACTCCTACAACTCGTGAAGACCCGAATGGATTCGCCAAGCAAGTGACTGACACTAGTCTGTTTTTTAATCTCATATACAAATTTGACATTTCAAATGATTGTTATTTGTTTTTGTTATTCGTTAAGCCGTTGGTCCCGGCTGTCATTTGTGGATCTTTGACAGTCGTTACGAGTCGTCAGAAGCACAAAAGTCTGACAACCAGTCTAACCAAGGGGTATCGTATTACCCAGTTACTGGGTTGTGGAGGTCAGATAGGCAGTCGCTCCATGTAAAATACTGGTAGTCAGCTGCATCCGGTTAGACTGGAAGCCGACCCCAACATAGTTGGGAAAAGGCTAGGCAGATTGATTTTTTGTTATTTGTTTTTTTCAATTTGGTGTTTGACATTTGCACCTGTCAAATTAGTCTACAAGTTTAAAAAACCAGACTACATACCTACAAACACCAAAAAACAAATGAACGGATGTTCTTTTTCCATTCCTGAAATTCCTGAAACTAATTAACTTTGACACGCTTTTTTTGTATACACAATAAAGCTATCTCTATTTTAATTAAGTGCGTGTATCACGCTTATTTTCGAGCTTATGTACTCAGAGATAAGGGGTCCCTTCCGTTACTACGCTTTGTTACAAGGACGGTATAATAAATAACACTATCACTCTCGTTTTTACTTCGGTATCCCTAAAACGAAAGCATCTCAAGCTTTTTGAACCGGGAATTCCAACAAAAGTATTTCATACTTAAAACTTAGTTCATAATATTTATAACTTCATACTTTACTGTTTCTTGACAGAATAATGCAGTTATCTAAGAGCATAACTATACTCTTCTTTCGTAATCATTATGCTACCTACATACAGCCTGTTCATATCGAAATACAATACTCTATGCATGACCGAAGTTCACCGAAGTGATATCAATAACACAAGTGAAATACTAGATTACCAGAATTTCATCTCCCGCGCCATATATCAAATTAAGTGGCATGCACGTTAGGAAACAAGTCGGTCCGAACTCTGACCTTCTGTCATTTGACCGCTTTTGGCTGAATTCCAAAAGCCAAGGAGATGATAAAACTTCTAAATATTCAAATAATCTAACTTTTCTTTTACAAAAAAACATAGAATCAACATCATGTTCCGGTTTTAAACACGTTCGAAGTTTAAAATGCTTGTTGTGATAATTTTCATTTTTTTCTGGAATGGATTTCGTTCCTATTTCAAAAAATAAATCACACGTGACACAAGGAAATAGAGCAGTGAGAGCAGTGGCAACTAAAAAAAATAAAAAGTTTTTGGTCTATGTAGAATAAAACAATGAAGTAGGTATTTTTATTTGGAAATCGGTTTTTTTTGTATAAAATACAGGTCGTGATCAGTGTGTGAGTCTGATATCGATCGGTGTCGTGCCACTCGGTCACTAGCCCTACTGCCAACATATCGATTTTAACCACAAGCATTTAGACATCTACCATTGTTACCAACGACTGAATATTAAGCCGATATCGCGCTATGCGTGATTCCTGAATAGTTTATAGGTATGTTCATATTTGAAGAACGGAATTTAATTGTTCAGTACATACCTTGTTAATAGCTTTCATTATAATATTTAATTGTTTATTAATGACATTAGGTCATGATGTTTTAAGCTTTGACCTATTCGTAAATTATCTGGTGTAGATCTGAATGGCTATAACTCATACAAATACCTACTTTGTTAATCTTTCTTTGTAATGATATAACGTAAACCTTGAACACTAAATTCTAACTAAGTACTTTTAATAAAAACATGAAACCATAAAGAAAAAAAGTCAATGATCCCGCGACGATAATTGAAATTGGAACATTCGATAGGATTAAGTATCTAATAAAAAAATATGTTGCCATTTTCACGGGAATCTCCAATAAAAATAGTTCGTGACAAAACTTGCCATATATTTTTAAATATAACCTGCTTGAAGGTAACTCGAAACTAATGGCTGTTGCGGAGGCACCACAACACGCGATTCATCATTTAGGAGGGGCTGCAACAAAAGAAGCCTTGATTTATTTAGGGGGATTAGCGGGAAATATCCACACTGGCAACACTTATTAATCAGACGGACGTGACGTTTGCTTTGCTAAATGATACTTTGCTATTTCTTGAGAAAGTCGACTGCAATGTGGCGTTGGAAATAACTGCAACGATTATGTCTACACTGCTGGTATCTACAGGGTGTCTGGCTGTCTGGTAATTAGTGTCCAATACTTACACACGCGACTTTACTCATCATTATGAACAACTTTTATTAAAAGGGACCAAAACTGAAATTGCGAAAAAAAATCTGCTGTACCATACATTTTGACGAGTTATGCGAACATAAATGTAGGGAACAGGTGATTTCATGTTTTTTAAGCTCATGGAAAGTCAGCTCATATGCCTAGCCTTTTCCCAACTTGTTTGGGTCGTCTTCCAGTCTAATCAGATGCAGCTGAATACCAGTATTTTACATGAAGCGACTGCCTATCTGACCTCCAGAATCCAGTAATACGATACGCTTTGGAAAGACTAGTTGTCAGACTTTGGGGTTTCTTGCGACCCGTAATGACTGTCACAGATCCACGAATGACAGCTGGGACCAACGGCTTAACGTGGTTTCCGAGGCACGGAAAGGATACTTACTGAACTGTCACTAATCCCTACCGCGTTGTCGGTGTCGTTACAAAAATGAACTTTAAAGATGACAGGCAGTATGACCCGATTCTCAAGACACGTTGCTAATTAAGGTCTTTGTGACACATTTATTGTATCTTACGAAACTATTCTGGCTTAAAAATTACCACAGAAATGTTTGAAACGTTCACATAAACTATTCCGTTGAACTTCAACTAAATATAACAAAAAGTTTTTAACTAGTTCCTGTTATAAGTTGCGACATAAAACCTCACAATCTCTTATTCAACTTTATTTATTGTGCACATACATTTGTGGAAACTACAGTATAATGACTACCTACGGGTCACACAAGAGAGTGTCTTTACAACTGCATTAGCATTTGTTTTACTGCAGCTTAGGGTCCCGTACCACAACCAATCCACAACCATACAACAACGACAACACATGAATGGGCGCCAATGTATGAAAATGAATAGATTATTCACACGGACCACACTAGCCCGTCAAAATCAACCGAATGGGCGATACTGACCACATCAAGGCCACGTCATAGCCACAACTCAACCACCAGCGAAACCGCGCACAAGCGGCCAGTCACAATGGAAACATAATGTTGCGTCGACCATTTCATTTGATATTGTACACAGCAACACTATCGACATGTAACCACTACTTGCCCACATTATTTCACTGCGATGTGGTGTGGTTGTGGTACGTGTGATCGAGCTTTAATTTAATAAGATATTCTACTATCTTTCTGTAATCCCTTAACAGCGCAACCAAGATAAAAACAGTGGCTAGTAAAATATTACAAAGAGTGTGAAAGATCTCCCTTTATGAGGAACAATATTTTATGGCGGCCATCAATGAGACCCAATCGGAATATTTAACAGACCTAATGCTCGTTTCGGACGAAGATATGATGAAAATGTTCAAGTTAATGGACAATAAAACGATGATGTTTGGTGTCGTTATTATTTTTAAACGTTTCATAAAAATGCTGAAGAACTCTCATAATATTTTTTCAATGACAATATTCCAAATACTTACTAATATAATAGTCTATGGTTTAAAAAAATGTGGTTTTAAATTCAGCTTCTATATTTTCCCGGTTTAGAACTATTGTAAATCCATTTTCAAATTTAGAACGCAAAAACAACGAATCCACATAAATGAAATTAAGTATTTAAACATTGCTTTGTTTATTCATAAAATAATGCAAAACAATTTTATTGCGTGTAAACGTTCGTTTGTTAATCTGTAGCAAACTCGGATACACACGACTAATGGCCGCTATAGAAACAGGGCAGCGGCAATACAGAGAAAAACTATTGTGAAATATGATTTAATAACAGATTTTGTTCTTGTACCAACAATCTGCTATATTTCTTACTGAATTTATGCGATAAATCATACCAGCCGCGTTAGTATTTATGGTAAAGTTATCTTTTGTTTTTATTTCTTTGTATGGTATGATAAAATATGATATACTTCATGGAGCGGCCCAAAAGGGACACGTTCCAGAGGAAGACTCCATGCGAGATGGCAAGATGACATCACAAAGACAGCGGGCCCAAATTGGTTACAAACAGCTAAAGACAGAGACCAGTGGGATTCTTTGGAGGAGGCCTTCACCCGAGGAAACCAAGTTATAGCTAGTGACAAATTATTATTTTTGGATCGGTATAAGGTACAACAGAATGTCAAATCGTGATGTAATTAATTTTTAGAGTTCCGTACCCAAAGGGTAAAACGGGACCTTATTACTAACATTCCGCTGTCTGTCCGTCTGTCACCAGGCTGTACCTATCTCATGAACCGTGATAGTTAGACAGTTGAGATTTTCACAGATGATGTATTTCTGTTGCCGCTGTAACAACAAAAATACTATGAAACTGGATAAAATAAATATTTAAGGGGGCTCCGATACAACAAACGTGATTTTTTTGCCGTTTTTATAGATAATGGTACGGAACCCTTGGTACGCGAGTCCGGCGCGCACTTCGCACGTCTTAGTAATAGAGTCCCGTTTTACCCTTTGGGTACGGAACCCTAAAAACTAAATAAACTGAACGTTAATCAGCATATGTGTTTGATGTAGAAACATAATAAAAGTATTCAATCACAAATAGGCTTTTAATAGGCTTCTGACTGGGTAGTCAGAAGCCCAAAAGTCTCCCATAAGTCAGTCTGTCGGTACGGGTGTAACGACTGTCAAAGATCTACGAATGACAGCCGGGCCCGAGCCACAAGGCATTTTATCGCCTCTAACCTAGCATATTTATGAAAACTTAGTTTCAAGTGCCGTGACAGAAATTATCCCGTGAGGGTCATAAGGTGTTGTAGCGAGGTCAAAATGTAATACATCTTTTACTCAGCAACAGCAATAAATAAAGTTTGAAGTAGCAATAAGAAAGAAAATGAAGATGAAGATGCAATACTTAATAATTTGTCGTATAAGTTAACTGTTTAATGATTGCAATGCTGTTATGATACGATGATGTAACAATATTTTGATTTAAATGAGTGTCCGTGGAGTTTCTTTCCCGTTCTTCTCCATAGGTACCTACTACGCTTTGGAATGGGCAACTAGCTTCATATTTCTGACTGACCGACTCCTTGACAATTCAAAAGTAAATGGTTTAATTAGAAGTAACTTAACAATATCAGAATTATAATAATACTGTTTTACCCTCGTTTGTGGAATGCATTACCAGTTCAAATAAAACACGCGCATTCAATGCTTGTGTTTATAAGACTCGTGAAGGAACATTACTTGTCGTTATGATTTCGTTCTCGTCGTTAGCTGTAATCTAAAGTCGTCATTTATTTCGTTGCTTAAATAGTTAGCATGTATCTATATATATATAGGTACATATCTATTATATAGCTTAAATATCTGTGTATTTATTTAAGTATATTGTAATTAGGTACTTTTTATTTGCACCAAAGACAACCCCATTTTATGTCCAGAAAATCACTGTCCATTCTAAAGTTGCCTGGAAGAGATAGCAATAAAGCCGTCCATTGTATATTTTGTAGTGTATACATTTTTCTCCTTGTAATGTATAACCTTGTGTACCATAAACTATAAATAAATACCCCATGGGTTATGAGTTTACCGTGTTGAGAGTTGAACTGCATACCGTGACCTTATCTAAAGTAAGTTAGAAGCAATTTAATAAAATTGTCTCTTCATGCTTCAAAGACCTTAAGGATAAGTCACTTTAAGTGGTTTAAGGTAACGAAAATGGATTTTATAAATACCTAATAAAAAATTCGTGATCTCCTGCTTACCGAGGTTAAGTAGGACTTACCACGAAAAAATCCAAAGATCTTCAACTCAAGGATAGGTTTTTCGTAGGTGCTTATTTAATCTTGACTCCATTTTCGGGAATCTCCTATAAACTCATGTCATCTTCCCATGGGGGTAGGCAGAAACTACAGAACGCCACCGGCTACAATCCTTACATACTCCTTTTGCCTCGTTTACGTTCATACATCAGCAGGCGTAGCATGAGCACCGTTTTGTCGACGGAAGAGTAGACAAAAATGACGTTTCCTATAGACAGTAGACAGAACGAGACGGCAGCAAAATAGAAAGAGTCAACTGCACTTTTTACGAAATTCACTCTTTTACATAATTTGACTCAGAATTCTTTGTTTTATCGGTTGTCAGTTTGATTTTGACAGTAAGGATAGAAAACTTTCTTCCGAAATAGTATACATATAAAAAGACCTAGACAAAGATCGTTAGAAATGATAGACAAAATGACAGATTGTAGCAAGATTTCTACGGTGGATGTCAAAAATGAAGAATCGAACTGTCACTTTGTATAGAAAAAGCTATGTCTATTCTTCGTAGAGATAGAAAGCGCCATGCTACGCCTGCTGGTCATACACGCACGCTGGTTGCGACTTTGCGAGTACCTACTACGCGCCTAACCTTTCTGTAGAACATCACCGATAAGGTCACTATATGACCTCCTAGGGCGTCCCCTGCCGGCGGTTTCACTAACATCTGCTTTCTAAATACATTTCGTAATAATCTCCTAATTATCAAAAGTAATTACAGTTAGCAAGTTTTTATTGCGTATAAAGTTTCCATCCATACCATTCCCAGAATTTTAAACATTATCTACTTAAATATCTGCACTTACTTACATCATCATCTGCCTTGCCTTTTCCGAACTATGTTCGGGTCGGCTTCCAGTCTAACCGGATGCAGCTGAATACCAGTATTTTACATGGAGCGACTGCATAGCTGACCTCTACCACCACTGGGTAACACGATACCCTTGGTAAGACTTGTTGTCCGACTTTCGGGCTTCTGACGACCCGTAACAACTGTGAAAGATCTACAAATTACAGCCGGGACCAGTGGCTTTCGTGCTTTCCGAGGTACGGTGGGGTCTCGGTACGTAGGTGGACCCATTCACGGACCAACCGCGGCAAGCGTAGCTTAATCTGATTGATCGAACCGTGCGGCTGTTATTTCTTAGCACTTACATACATTATCTACTTGAAACTTCTAGATAGTTCTGAAGAGATCAGAGAGAGGCTGTGTGTCTAGACTATGCTACACAGACGCACACATCTTTACAGTTCTAAGATAGATCGAATGTTGCTCTAACTAATGGATATCACTCATAACTTAAGAGCATTGCTATAAGAACTGTTATTGAATGGCATTATGATGGAGATGGTTGTCAAATATCACAACAGAGCTTTTAAGAAAGCTCTGTTGTGATATTTTATTGATATCATACTTATGTATTTTCCTTATGTTACGAGTATAATATTGGGTTTTAATAAATCTGTCGGAGTTAAACGTAGCGCACAATTTATGCGTTACATCATAAGTACTACCTAATGAGTTTAAGCCAGCAGAAGAAGCATTAGCATAATCAGCCTATAATGTCCCCACTGCTGGGACACAGGCCTCCTCTCTGTGAGAGGAAGGGCTGTAATCCACCAGGCGGGCTTATGTGACAATTACCAACCCACGTTGGTAAATGTCACATAATGTCTTCGAATATTTGGGTCTATTTGGTTTTCTCACAATGTTTTCTTTTACCGTTTTAAGAGCAGTGGTGGTGAAATAATTTACACAAAGTAAAGCGTCTGTCAGGGCTCGAACCTACGATCAAAAACTCGTAAATCGCAGCCGTTACCACTGGGCCACCACTGCTCTCAATGCAAGCTAGATACAGTAACAAAAAAGTAAATTATTATCTACAGCATGTTTGATCGGTATGATAAAATATGACCCTAACATTATAGTACGAGTATATACTGAGAACTAACGCTTCTGCAGCTATCCAAGACCGCCCATAATTAGTGATATATTGACCTAATTACAATCAGCAGAGCTTGGTGATAAATTAATTAATATTGCAAGCATACATTAACTACCTCATAATTATTATAGATAGCCAAAATTGCAGCTCATTGAATACCTACCAGGAAACCAGGAGTGCAAAGCATTGAATGAAATAAACATGAAAAGGTATGATAACCGTACGCAAAATACGTGCTTTGACGTGGAGGTGCGGATACCAGCCCGTATTACCTATTACCTAAGGTATGATAAGCATTATGTTAATGTACCTACTCGAAAACGGATATCAAGATAAACTGCGAACTTTGAGAATAAATATTATACACATCAAAAACAATCACGAATCAATACACAAAATATTTTTTAGAATTTTAATAAAAACAAAATTGAACAATAAGTCCATCCTGCATTCCATTTATAACCAGGAGTCTAGGAATGCAAGGCGATGTAACAAACATGAACGGACGAAGGCAGATGGTCGCTCGTAAATAATGGTCAGTCTCCAAGATGTTCAGCGACGCGGAAGCGACGCAGACTTTAACTTGGAACGTTTGCATTACGTAGCCAAGTTGAACTCGTAGCACAAGAATATTACAAGAAAACTTTTCTTATTTGTGGACTTTTATAAATCAAATTATTTTAGCTACCTTTAGTAGGACCACATGCATACCTACTTGCAATCTTCCAGGCGTTTTTAGATAATTGTGTGTGTTTTATCCACGGGTTTTATCAAACTTTACAATTACAACATTGATAAAAAAACACACATGTTTACCAGCAACGATCCCTGTTGCTGGTAAAAATTTGTGTTTTTTTTTTGGTTAAAAATGTATTGAACATTCAAGATGGCGACCACGCGCCAAAAAATCGTTGTACAAAAGTATAAAAACCAATCATGACGTTTAAATTATTACTAAAAGTTGTTCTTGCAAAATCATTCGAACTTTCCGTGATACGCTAAAATAGAACCATTAATTGAAAATTCCCTCGTCTGAATTTCTTTCCTTACGTAACAAGCAAAGTCCCCTCACAATCACATTTGCATAGCCACATTTCCCCTCTGTTTACGTAAAGGAAACTCTCAGCACAAAGACACCGCAAGCCACGCTATCAAGACACAGAGGTGTACACCGGCGAATCAATATTTAACGTTGAGTCATAAAACATGGGCGACACTGGGTGACACAGCCGTACACAATCGGCTATAGATAGGTCAGGTTACTCAGGTTACGTAGTGTCTACGAGGCTACACCGCGAGCTAAGCTAACTTAGTAGCAAGCTAACTTACGTAGCTTAGCGTGTACGCTTTGTGGGCTAATCAAAACTATGCGAGCTATTTCTGGGTCTAGATCAAAAACTAAGGATGTGTATGAGGTAGTTTGAGATACGAGAAAGGGCAAAGGGCAAGTTGGCAAAGTTCTTATAACTTAGCTGGAAAACGTCTGGTTATCAAAACCTATGGGTCAGTCAGCTTGCTTAGCTTAGCTCTGAGGAGTGAAATCACGTGCGAAAATATGCCGAGGCGTCGTGGGCTAGGCTAAGTTAGCCTATCTCACAGTGTGGCCTCCACTTAACCCGTGTGTCCGCGACCTTTCAATTACCTAGTCGAGGTTACAATAAATTTCGCGTTATAGGTCTCTTGGGAGCTCCTTAGATATTCATAGTGGTGGTGATGATCGTAGCGTAAAACATTTTATTTTAGTACCTTTATTTTCACATGGTCACCTTGAGAATGAAGACAGTTAAGTGGGCTTACTTTAACTTGAAGCTCTCAAATAACTTTTTCATTGTCAATGCCAAGAGCCCATAAGTTATAGTTCCGTAATTATTTATTACTTGTGGCAAATTAGCGAATAATACTAAACTAAGTTTTTATATCACTCTGCCTTCTCGCAGAACCGCAAACATTGTAACATTACCGTCTTCCATTCCATCAGCAAGAACATGCGGGCAGTCTTTGGGGAGTGCCGATAGAAGTAAAAACTAAGCAAAAATGCGTAACGTGACGATGACGATGATGGCGTGACGGTGACGATGACGCGAGTTCCATGATTTTTGTGCACCCAAAAAGTGCTAAACGCGGCTAAAGAAGTTTTCTCTTCACTTCAAAAACTCCAATACAGGGTTTGTCTCCACGAGCGCGTTGAACAGCTTTTTAGTCAATGTCAAGTACCTACCTGGTCAATTCGTATAGCGTCAGGTTTCAATCTAAAAATATACTTACTCATTATAGGCGATTTTGTTTGTGTAGCAAACAGTGGTAACATGACACAGATTGATTTGTAGTTCTACGAAAACAAATAAACCCAAGCCCACATAATAAAAAATAAACGTTGCATTTTGTTGACATTAGACTAAATTATGAAAACGAGAATCGTGTTTAAAACCAAAAATCTAATTACCTTTAATTCAGAAACGTTTTCCAGCGAATGGAAATCCAGCGTTAAATTCCATTTACTAATGCAATAAGTATGAAAACAGAAATATACCGGTATCACCTTGCCAAAGTCGGAGGCACTCAAATTAGAAGGTGACCTGGTTTCCAGCCACTAAAATAAAGTTAGATATCAAAAGAGCTCGGTTCACAGTTATGACCTTTTAGAATTAGGTAGGGTAGTCCGAAATAGACGCGACAACTGTTGTCAGTGGGACTGTTTGATGAGACGAGACCGCAGCCCGACTGTGACGGACCTCGGGCACACGTAATTCATGTTAGAAGTGGGTACTTTCAGTTGTGTAATGTTGGATTTAACACAACATCATTTAAACTTTATTTCAAGTATAGAATAGAGTTCTATTTTGCACCGACAATTTGCACGTGTATAAACTCAAAGAGGTATACAAATGCGAGGTTTAACGGGTTTAAATGCAACCCTGAACATCGGATTTCACACCTTTGTCGTATCGGAACGATCTATCCTGAATAGCATGCATTGGTAAATTGACTCGCCAGTCAGCGAAGTTGGTTGCAGGGCTGACTCTGAGCGCGCCTGACGTTGTCAAGTATTGTTTCTCTACACTGTACCTTGATTATAATGAACAATGTGGTCTCCTATAATTGGAAACGCACACTAGTATTTGTCCCTGTTCATGTAAACTTGCTTTTCATTGTGTTCCCTCTGTTGGAGATCCAATAAATACATATAGGTGCCTCGAAGAACCTCTAGAAACTTTTGCTGCCAAAAGCATTATTGCATTTATTAGACAAAATACACGAGATGTGCCTTTTAACGGTTGAACAACAGCCAAAGTCCTCTCCTCGCATTATTAAACTAAAACGATACGTACAAAAATTTGGCCACTCACTACATTGGCTGGAGAGCCAAGCCAGCCATCCCACTGTCTCATTGGCACATTTTACAAGCAAGCCAAAGTGTAGCTATTTCTTCGGTAAGAAAAATGTCTATTCGTCGCTGCAAAAATAAATTTAGCAACGTTACGGTTGCTAGGAAGTTAAAATACAACAAAACAAGTCCGCCAGCGTCCTCCATATTCTATTGTTAAAAAAATACTCAATCATTTATTTTCAAAATAATGCAAACTTTCAATTCCAGGGGGAATTGGGACAGATATTGTAATCAAAGTAGATTCACATGGTTTCCAATGCCGCGGATCTTCACTGAGTTTGAATATGAAGCACGCTCGAGCATGTGACACAAATGCTACACAACAGGCACTTTACAGCAAATTGGATCTACTGAGTGCACTGCAAAGGGGTTGCCAAGCACAATTCTGCGAATTCAACTGTACAGGCAAGCTGACGTACTTAAATCTAAACGCTTGAATGGCTCACGTAGGTAACCGTGTAAGGACGCGATTTCAAGGTAGAAAAGCATCGAACGAAATATAAATACGAGGTTATGCTCACTCAAATAATATTCAGAATTGGTTACTGAATAGAAACCTTTTTGTTAGAGCTTAAAAGAAATACGGATTCATGTTAAACGAGGAAGAAATCATAACTTATTTCACTCCATATCCGCTGCGCCCTGTGCGGGCCCTAGGGAGTAAAGCTGAGTTTCATCGGTAATATTAACCGGCTATATTTAACTTATACCATACTTAGTAACCGTACTTCTTATTATTATAGATATTATACCCGCTTGTCATTTGTAGATCTTTGACAGTCATTACGGGTAGTCAGAAGCCCGAAATTCTGAAACCAGTCTTACCAAGCGGTATCGTGTTACCTAGTAACTGGGTTGTGGAGGTCAGCAGGCGTAGTATGGCGCTTTCTATCTCTACGAAGAATAGACATAGCTTTTTCTATACAAAGTGACAGTTCGTTTCTTCATTTTTGACATCCACCGTAGAAATCTTTCTACAATCTGTCATTTTGTCTTTCATTTCTAACGATCTTTGTCTAGGTCTTTTTATAAGTAGACTATTTCGGAAGACAGTTTTCTATCCTTACTGTCAAAATCACACTGACAACCGATAAATCCTATGACAAAACATTTCTGAGTCGAATTATGTAAAAGAGTAAATTTCGTAAAAAGTGAAGTTGACTCTTTCTACTTTGATGCCGTCGTACTGTCTACAGGAAACGTCATTTTTGTCTACTCTTCCGTCGACAAAATGGTGCTCATGCTACGCCTGCAGATAGGCACTCGCTCTATATAAAATACAGGTATTCAGCTACTTTCGGTTAGTCTGGAAGCCGACTCCAACATAGTTGTGAAAAGAGGTACCTGTTGGAAGGGATGCTTGCTGAAAACATCACCGTTTCGTAATTCTTATTGATCCCATTCTCAAAAGTTGCCCTCGTAATATTCAATTACGGGGTGTATCATTGCCAGAATCAACATTTATGTTTCATCTTAGTCTAAATTTAGGTTTGGATCATGCAGCCTGGTCCAGTACCGCATTATTGGGCAATCCGGATCCAAATAAATCCTCCATGCGAACAGCTGAAGGTACAGTACATAAAGATAAATCACAGATAAAACAGTTTGCAACCCTAGAAATAACTTTTGAACAAACATTAAAAGCTATGCCGTAGAATAACCCAGAACGTTACCTGTCAATGTAATATATATCTGGGTATGAATTTAAAAGCTCTTACACTAATAGGTCCCCTATCTTTGTGACCTATTTACCTGTCCTATCGTGTTTCATGAGCTGCAGAGCCAAGGGTAATTGGATATTAATTACGAATGGAATTATTAATTATGAATTAATTAATTAGAGTACCTGGAATGTAGAAAGGCTAGAAACAGATCATGACGTCAGTAGAGCTAATATAGGACATGTAAATGTCACGATAATTATCATATCCATATTATATTATTACAGTATTATATATTAAGTACTTGCCTAACTCTATATGTCTGTTATTTATTTCACTTATTATTGACTGAATGTATATTTTTCTTATTCAAAACGAGGGAGTTTTTGCCCTGCATCACACTTAATGGTAAGTGATGATCAGGCCGTAAGTGGAAACGAGCTTCACCCGGAATCCTCAACCACAGAGGAACTGGCTATCTTACTTCTAACTGCTGGAACACAACATTGCTGTTAACATTGTTTTTTATGGCGACAGATTTAGATAAGTTGGTGATAGCTAGCCAGGCGGTCTAGCCAAGCCCTATTATCAACCAAATTGAGCAAAAAAGTTTGCCCCCGCTGGGAATAGAACCCGGGACCTCTGGATATGAGACAGGAGGTAACCAATAGACCACAGAAGCGGTTGAAAGGCACACAGGTGGACCATGACCTGGGTTAAGACAAAGGATACTTTTATCCCAGTAGTACGTCCCCGTGGGATAATTTCCGACATTCACGCAAGCAAAAACGCGAGTTTCATTTTTTATTTACCCACCTAGGTCTAACTTCCACAGTCGGAAATCTCGATTCGTTACGCAAACTCCTCAAGACAATAAATCTTTGGATTTTGATAAAAGAAGGATAAAAAGCGTTTCTCTGTCGACAGCGATAGATTCGCCGCCGAATCGTTCACCTCTAATTTCTTCAAGATTTTTATTCCAAATCTTACGAAGAATTTGTGGAGTTCTAAAGGGCATAAAGGAATTTATTGGAATCGACAGTTCATTTAAAATGGATAACTTTCTTTTTCTTACTCAAATTCTTTTAATCATTTTGACACTGAGCAATAGAAAGTGGTGAAGGGCGGGCGTTTTGGGGGACTGTCTTAATGTAATTTTGACGTTCGAAACGTGCTGATACACAGCCCAGTTTGAAAAAAAAAAATTGTATTATGACGTCTGTTCCACTTTTTGCCTGTCACGTAACCTTATTACATCATCATCATCAGCCTACAGCAGTCCACTGCTGGACATAGCCCTCTCCAATTGCAGGCCATTCACTTGATTCTCCCATCCAGCTGCTACCAGCCACCTTGCGAAGATTATAGACCGTATTGCATACAATTCAAAATCCCTTTTGGATTAACTACGAAAAATTCTAAACTGCAGGTAAATTAATCAGTAAGCCCTGTCAGCACCAAACTGGGAATTCAAAAATTAAACTAATTTACTTCAACTACATCCAACTATGCTCCAAATTAACATGAATTATGAGGATGGTTGGTTAGAGTCGGTCTGAACTTTACGCCAATACGATAGACCAAGGATTGATAGAAGCGACACCTTCGCTCCAAACGCATTCTTTATAGGGTGTTAGGGTAAACACCGTTTTCGCTTTCAACCAGTGGTTTGGTTTCATTTATAGATCGTAAAATCAACGGAAAATTACAACTTTATTTTTATTAAATCTACATTTTACTACAAGAGACGCAAGTTCGTTGCCCTATGCGCTAGGGCAACGAACTTGCGTCTCTTGTCAATGAACATAAAATTAAAAATCCCTTTTAGATTAACTACAGAAAATTCTAAACTGCAGGTAAATTAATCAGTAAGCCCTGTCAGCACCAAACTGGGAATTCAAAAATTAAACTAATTTACTTCAACTTCAACATCCAACTATGCTCCAAATTAACATGAATTATAAGGATGGTTGGTCAGAGTCGGTCTGAACTTTACGCCAATACGATAGAACAAGGATTGATAGAAGCGACACCTTCGCTCCGAACGCATTCTATACAGGGTGTTAGGGTAAACACCGTTTTCGCTTTCAACCAGTGGTTTGGTTTCATTTATAGATCGTAAAATCAACGGAAAATTACAACTTTATTTTTATTTCTATTAAATCTACATTTTACCACAAGAGACGCAAGTTCGTTGCCCTATGCGCTAGGACAACGAACTTGCGTCTCAATACGAGCGGGGGTCTGGTACGTGACCTGCCCGGCCGCGAACGCGACCTCTCCCTCAGTCAGTCAGCTGTTTCACTAGCGAGCACGGTGTCGGATAGAAACTTTTAAAAATCTTTTAATGAAAATAACGTTTTTTTTTGTTGTGTTTGGTCATTTATTTTTATATTAAAGTCAACTACCCATGGTTTGAATGACAAGAGTGTTTACCCTTACACCCTGTATTCAAAATTAGATTTGAAGTCTGTTTTATAATCTCGTAGACTAATTTGACGGGTGCAAATGTCAAACTCCAAATTTAAATACTCTCGAAAAAACATTACCCTCCTTCTGGGGCAGTCGGGTAAAAACAAACAACAATCACTACGAGATTAAAAAACAGACTTTAGTTAGATCAAGAAGCGTATAAAGGCGATTAACGCATTCAATAGCTGTCTGTGTTCTAACAATGATGACACTGACTGCAATTGAACGCGGTTTAGATGTGTTGATCGCGTTTAGTTATTTATTTACATGGGCATTGCCCTTTAGACAGATAGGCGCCATATTGACAAATCCAGGTTGGAGTTGTCAATTCTTTTGGCTCAAGTTGGCTGTCGTGTGAAGCAAGGCGCTATATTGGAATATTTTACAGGCACAATGACTCAGAGCTTCAGAAAAAGACTAGCACACTAGTATAAAACCAAACTTTTTCTGAAAATGGTCTCCATGTATAATTATATTTGTTTCGCTTCTAGTTTTATTATTCTATGCCTATACCCACCCACCCCCCGTAAAACAAGGGGCGCGTAAAATTAGTGGTTACAACACACTAACTAATCCGAACGTGTCCATCCAAACTTTATGGCAGTATCGACGAATACGTTTGCCTGAACTTGTCGGAATTGTAATTATTTGTTATCTTTCAGTTATAACTTTGAGCTTCCAATTAAAAAAGTTTGTGATGAAAATTAGTTTGTTAGTTCTGTGGCGTTAAGGTAAAAGGGGATAAGTCATAAATATTGAAAAATGAGTTATTTACATAATTCAATACGAAACATTAATATCTATTAAGGTAAAACGGAGGTGAGTCGATATTTATATTACAATTTCGTAAAACTCAAATTGTAAAAAGAGTCAAGTCAGAAACAACAAAATAGTAAAAAAAGCAAAAAGAGTTAAGTTTACTCATCTCATCATTGTGTATGTAATGTTTTTTTATTGTGATATGCATAATGAGATAAGTCGACTCGTCTCTAAATGCGAATCGTGGTATTCCGTCAGTTGCATTTCGTGCGCGAAGTTGACGTGATTTGACTTAAGTAAAATAGTCATAATATTGTGTTTCTAGTGTTTAGGAGTGTTGAAATTCTTAGAAATGAACAGAATTAATAAGATAATGTCATTGGCTCTAAATGAACGTAAATAAGATTGTTTTATTTCAATTTTTACGCAATGCATACATACCTAATGCATCAGGCGAACCTAAACTAAGGAGTACGGATCATATTTACAACTTAAAAGTAAATGGCACTATGATTGAAGTTTGTAATGGCTGTTTTTTTTTAACATTTGGAGTTTCTAATAAATGTGTCGAGGTGATAATATAGAAAAAATTTAATAGAGTGTCAGGAATTTCAAGCTCTGATATACGTGGTTCATATAAGTATGCCTCCTAATAAAATAGGGGATTCAGTCATGCAGATTATAAAAAATCTTATAAATTCATATCCGTTATACGAATCGCATTATAGCCGAAGTCATAGGTAATAACAAAAAAAATCAAAAATGTGAGAGCCCAGAATCTCAATCTAAAGATTGACCCCCTCTATGGTACCTCCGGACTGTAATACAGAAATGAGGATTACGCGGGTAGGGAAATGAGGATTACGCGGGTAGGTGTAAAAAAGTATAGACGTATCTCGGATTTTAAATTTATATTTAAAATAGTAAAACACAGTTAGCTGCCTTAATTTCTACAAAATTATAAGTGTGTAACCTCCACTACACCGGTACTCACGTTTGTGGCACATTTATGTGACTGAAATATTAAAATAACACCACCTGCCAGTTCATCATCTACATAGTCACTTCACTTTCACTGTAACACTAGTAGATCACTATGTCCCAATTTGCTGAAATACTGTCCGCACAAAAGAGTCTTGAAGAGAACTTCACACGGAAGATGGAAGCATTGGAAGCCCAAATACAGTGCGCAGGGCCGGCCAAGGATACCGTGGCGAGGGTGGCTGAGGAGTTCAGGACCTTCAGGGAGCTGGTCTTCAGCATGCTCGGCTTGCTCCGGTCTCAGATTAGTGAGTGTGCTAAGCAGGTTGACGGAATGGAGACGAGACATAGGCGGAAAGCACTGATTTTCCAAGGTGTTGCCGAAGCTGACAATGAAGACAGCACCACAGTCATCCTGGATATCATCACCAATAAGCTGGCCCTCAAGAACTTCTCTGCGTCATCGATAAAAGTCTGTCACAGACTTGGCATTGCCAATAAAGATCATCACAGGCCTATACTAATTAGGTTTACCAGCTATGATGACAAATCAGTGGTCTGGAAAGCTAAGACGCGCTTGAAGGGAACATCCATTTCAGTCAAGGAGTTCTTGACAAGAGTCCGGCAATCCATCTTTGGGAAGGCGCGTCTCCACTTCGGAATGAGGTCGTGTTGGACTCAGGACGGTGTTATAGTTCTGAAGGCCTTTGACGGAAGCAGACATAAAATAACTTCAATGGATGAGCTCAATCCTCTGCTTGGGAAGTTTCCAAAGGTCCAAGATCCAAAGGCCCAAGGCACTGGAGATAGCCTGCAAAACAGAACGGGTCATTAATGGTATCTACAAACTTATTAGTATTACTACATATTAGCATGCAATTAATGGAATGGAATTAAGTACTCACTTTTGGAATTGCTTTGTTTATGTTCTAAGTAGTCCTGCTATTGTTACCTATGTTATTTCCAATCTCTTGTGGATTGTACTTGGGACACTTTACATAATAATTATTTACCCTCAACAAGAACAAGATAAACAATACATTTTCTAATTCGTAAATGAACGCAAATGTCAATGTCAAATAATGTCACAGAGTAGAATAATGTCCGCAGATCACTGTTGGATCGGATACATTCAGATTTAAAAAATTTGTCTCGCCATAAAAATACTAACAATTATAATATGTATTTCCACAAAATTGGTATGAAAGTTTTGATCTTGTCATTACGATTTGATCCGTGTGACATTTGTACTGTTTTGTTAGTTGTGGTTTTGCTGTGTGCTTTGTTTCATTTTATTACATATTTTGACAAATGTTTGAAATTAGTTGATGTTGTGAGCTGGCGGGTGGTGCAGATGCAAACGTTGCGTCGTACCACTCATTCGCGTAGTTGTTGTTTTAGCGTTATTTATAATTATTTATTTATAGATATATATATATATATATTTTTTTTTTAACTTGTATCTTTAGTATGACATCTGATGACGAATCTTTTTATTCTGCCAACGAATCTAGTGCCTCTTCCAGCGAACAAAGTTTTATATCTCTCACTGACACCTTAGGTGTTCTTTTAAGCCAAAATTTTAGTCAAAATTCTAGCCGGCTATTTAATGTATGCCACCTCAATGCTCAGAGCATTCCCAGTCACTACAACGAACTGTACGACACATTTGCCGACAACAACGTGCACGCCGTTCTGATTTCCGAGACTTGGCTCAAACCTAACCTGCTTTCAACCACTTACCCGCTCCCCGGCTTCGTTCTTCTGCGGAACGACCGGACCGGTAAGAGGGGGGGTGGTGTAGCTATCTACCTTCGTGGTGATTTCCCTTTTAAAATCTTAGCTTCTTCTTCGTCTTCAAATGAATCCGCAGAGTTTCTCTTCCTCGAGGTTTGTGTCAAAGGAGTTAAAGTTGTTCTTGGTGTCGTCTATTGCCCCCCTACTATTGATTACTTCACTGAATTCGAATCGGTACTTGAATCTCTGGGTTCGGAGTATGCACATCACATTGTTATGGGAGATTTTAATACCAACCTCCTTGCCCTTAGCTCCCTTCGATCCCGTAAACTCCTGCATCTAATCGAGTCAGCCAGCCTGCATGTTTTGCCTCTCCAGCCCACTCACCATAATATAGTCGGTGATGACACCTGGCTTGATTTGATCCTCACCTCTAATCCTTCCCTAGTTTCCTCGCATGGTCAACACGTTGCTCCTGGCTTTTCACATCACGACCTTATATTCCTATCCTATATCCTAAAACCCCCTAAACCTAAACCCACGTTCCAGTACAGGCGTGCCTTTGCTCGCATGAATAATGAGAGGCTTCAACAAGATGCTTCCAGTATTGACTGGTCACCCTTGGAAGCAGCTAGTTCTGTAGACGAAAAAGTTAGCATCTTCAACAACACGGTGATCAAGTTGTATGACACCCATGCTCCTATCAAGAAAATGAAGTTGAAGCGTCCGCCTGCGCCTTGGATGAACAGGGGAGTGCGGATGGCAATGCGACGGAGGGACCGCGCGTTTCGGAAATTTAAAAGGGATCGCTCGGAGGACAACTGGACTTTCTTTAAGGCTGCTAGGAATCGGTGTAATCAGATGATACGCAACGCCAAACGCCGCCACATTCTGAATAATATCACTTCGTCTTCTCCTGCCGATATTTGGAAGTTCCTTGGAACTTTAGGCATCGGCAAATCACGAAATTCAGACCTTCCTAACACATTTGGATTGGACGATCTAAATCGTCATTTCGCCACTGTTCCCACTCTAGATAGTCTAACAAAATGTCAAACCCTCGACTACCTTGCTGGTCTGACGCGACCCAATATTAACCCTTTTGTCTTCACCCCAGTTGACCCGGGAGAGATCAAAAAGATTATCCTTTCCATTAAATCCAAAGCTGTGGGCTGCGATAAAATCAGCCGCCATATGATCGTAACAGCTCTTGATCAACTTCTTCCTGCAATCTCCCACATCATAAATTACTCCCTTTACTCTGGTGTTTTCCCTTCCCAGTGGCGTAAAGCCCTTGTCCGGCCCCTACCTAAGATACCTAACTCCACTCTTCCTAGTCACTTTCGCCCAATTTCCATCCTTCCCTTTCTGTCTAAGGTGCTCGAGGCCAGTGTCCATAAACAATTCTCCCGCTTTATTCACCACAACTCCCTCATCAGTCCCTTTCAATCTGGTTTCAGGCCCGGGCACAGCACCGCTTCAGCTCTCCTTAAAGTGACTGACGACATTAGGCGGGGAATGGAAGACACTAAAGTAACAGTCTTAGTGTTAATTGACTTCTCCAATGCTTTTAATACCGTCAGTCACGAAGTCCTTTTATCCATTCTTTCCTATCTTATGGTCTCTCCGGAGGTATTGGAATGGTTTTCTTCTTATCTTCGGGGGCGTCAGCAGTCTGTTCATGCTGGAGACTCGTCGTCGAGTTGGTGTGACCTTGCGGCTGGCGTCCCTCAAGGCGGTATATTATCTCCTCTTTTGTTCTCCATTTTTATTAATCTCATAACCACCGTGCTTTCAACTGCGTATCATCTTTATGCTGACGATTTGCAGCTTTACTGCCAGGCGAGCGTTGACAACATTTCCGATGCTGTCGAGGAGCTGAACCGGGATTTAGATACGGTTAAGAACTGGTCTGATCGATTTGGGGTGGCGGTTAACCCTACCAAGTGTCAAGCCATCATAGTAGGGAGCCCCTATAGCATTAGGAAGCTGAATGGCATAACTGTTCCGTCTGTAATATTCGATAACTCTGTCATTCCGTTTAGCTCGGATGTAAAGGATCTTGGTTTGCATGTCGACACTTGTCTTGACTGGCGAAAGCAGGTCACGACAGTTAGTAACAAAGTTACCGGAACGTTGCGGTCGCTCTATCGGTTGAAAAACCTTCTCCCATCACACATAAAGGCAATGCTTGTACAGTCCCTAATCTTTCCCATTATTGACTATGGTGATGTGTGTTACTATGACCTGAATGCAGATCTCCTTAATAAACTAGATCGCCTTCTCAATAATTGCATTCGATTCGTTTTCAATCTTCGTAAGTATGACCATGTATCCTCGCATCGATTGCTTTTGAAATGGTTACCCATTCGTCAGCGCAGAGAGTTGAGGGCTTTGTCTATGTTGTTTTCTATACTCGACAAACCCACTTCTCCCTCTTACCTGACTTCCCATGTTCAATACTTATGCTCTGCCCATAGTAAAAATCTTCGTTCTACCAACAATCGTCTTCTACGATGTCCTTCTCACCGCTCTGGTTTCATTCACTCTTCTTTCTTCGTCCAGGCGGTCTTTCTTTGGAATGCGCTCCCCCTGGAAATCAGGACGGCCACCAGTCGCTTATCGTTTAAAGTCAAGGCACGTGAACATATTCATAAGATGTTGGCAGAATCATCAAGGCGCTAATTCGCTGGATTCGTTTTCTCCTCTATCTGTCGTTATTTCTCCTGGCTAAGTTTTTTTCTTTAGTTTATATTTATGTATGTATATGTGTATGTATTAATTAGTATTCATTTTTATTCAAGTTACATGTATTGTCTTATGTTGCACCTGCCATGTCTGTCTCTGCACCACCCTAAGGTTGACTGGTAGAAAATGCCTCAGGCATTAAGTCCGCCTTTGTACAGTAGTTTTTTTACTTGTGCATAAAGTTTAATAAATAAAATAAATAAAATAAATAATAATTGTAATCTATTTCGCATAGGCGTACTTTATAATCTACAAAAGCAGTAAGAGTATGCTTAAATACTATATTTTTATTGATCCTGACTTTGTATTGAATGAATTCCTACAACTTCAGCATTCTCTGAGAGAGTCTAAGTTATCCCAGTGGGCCAAGTCTACTAATTTACAAACGTCTCAGTGGTCTCACAATGGTCAGTTTTTGACAGATATGCCATACAAAATGTGTCAAAAACTCATCATTGCGAGACCACTGACACGTTTGTAAATTAGTAGACTTGGCCCCCAGGTGGGGTGTTAAAATCTTTGAGCTCGCTTCTCACGCTCTTGTATCCTACATTCTATTAGTTGTCATAAGTTTCTGCATAAGTTGATAAACTTACTTCTATTTCTTTAAGAACGGTCAAAGCGAAAGAATACCTATTTTTTTTGAAGTGGGATGCTAAAATTTCGACCTCGCTTCGCTCGCTTTTGCATCCTTTATTCTCTATAGTAGCCTCGTTATGGCCTTATAGATTAAAGATGTCCCTGTTTTTGGTTATGGTTGCAAAGTATTGTGGGAAGAGAGAAACAGGTTTTTATTAAAATAGATACTAACAAATCTCTTCATCGATTTCCTTCTCTTCTCATCGATTTTAATTCTGACTTAGAATGTCATTTTTTTTTTTTTTTCATAAATGAATTTCCGCAAAAAGTACAAGAAGAAATGCTGCTTTAAGAAGTTGAAAAACTGAGTTGACAGTAGTTGCCATGACTTCTTTAATAAATTACAGACTAGTAGTAACACAAGTGACATAGATCCCGATATTGAAGAGTTCAACGATGTGCAAGTTCCTAGTAATTTTTCCTATTTAACTGTCCTAATATTTATATATTAATTTATAGTAAATAATATTTCCAAATTCTATTTAAAAAACTATGAATAATAAATAAAACAAGAAATTTAATAAATATTGCATAGAGATAAGTCAATAATATGAATACATATAATATTTTTGTTGTTGTTAAGGAAAAATGAGATATGTCAATTATTTTAATTAATAACAAATAAAAATATATTTTCAAATTACGATAAACAAGAGGTAATATTATTAAAAGAAAATAATAACACATTTGTAGTATAAATCTTTTATATTCTTAATTAAATACATTTATTTTTTTAAACCAAAGAGCATTTTTTTCTTTCGCCCCTGGTGAAAAGTTGTGTTTATTGACTTATCCCCTTTTACTTTAACACCACAGAGTTAGTCATAGATGTAAATAACGTTTTAAAAGGGAGAGATGTCTTTCTGGGTGTGTCTGGGGGGTGTTGTGCCCGGTTGATGGGAATAGACTTGCCCCCTATTGCATGGGACTTAAACATAACTAGCGAAATATGGGTAACCTATAGGTACACCTCTGCCTAGGGGCCAGCGCACATCTAGCGAGGCGCAGCGCAGTGCATTCGTCATTGCCAAACAAATATCAACTTTGCGACACTTGAAATAAAGTTGAAAGAAATAAACTTGCATTAGCTCGAGAGCGCGTCTAAGTGGAAAGAGACGCGCGTCTCAGGTTATTTATTCTCAACTTTATTTTTAGGCACGCAACGTAGGTATTTGTTTATCGCTATTTTCAGTTGGCAAACGATGCACCAAACACCCTGTATTACAAAATAATGCTTAAATGACGTGCATATGTGTCATAATTTAAGATACATTACGCAGCTTAACTGTATGTGTATACACAAGATATCTCAATATATCTTAGACTTAGCGACACGTTGCCGTCGGCGACACAGTGACAGATTTTCAGCTCCTCGCCGAGAAGTGCCGTAATAATCCATTTCACGTTGTTGACATCTTGACACGGATGATACATAATCCTGTATTTCTGTGAAAAGCAGGAGTGGCATGACACGTGAATAGAAATAATATGTGTTTCTTTATTTGTATTATTTATATAGGAGAAAATATTCCAATTTATTAAATGATTATATAATGAGGTAGTAGTTTTTATTTCAAATAAAATAGTGGTAGTTATTACTACCATAATAGGAGGAGCTCGTGGCTAAGTAATATTAGCCACATGGGTCAATCCATCAGCTATTAAGTTAGGCTTGCAGGGGGTCCTCTGTGGATAGGTGAACATCTTTACATAATCAAGACCCCTCCGTGCCTCGGAAAGCACGTTAAGCCGTTGGTTCCGGCTGTCATTTGAGGATCTTTGACAGTCGTTACGGATCGTCAGAAGCCCGAAAGTCTGACAACTAGTCTTACCAAGACGTATCGGGGTACCCACTTACTGGGGTGTGGAGGTCAGATAGGCAGTCGCACCATGTAAAATACCGGTATTCAGCTGCGTCAGGTTAGACTGGAAGCTGACCCCAGCATAGTTCGGAAAAGGCTAGGCAGATTGATTGATTACTGCCATAAAATAACTTTCTTTTTGGTCTCCTTTTAGAAAATCAGCTTCAATTTTCAATATGTGTGGTAAGATCTTCCTTAATTTAGTATTAATTTGATTCATATTGTTAGATTTATATTTAGTTAAACTAAAAAAATATTCAGGTAAGTAACTTCGGAGTAAAAAAAAAAGGTTTTCATCGAGAAAATTCCGTGAAAAGTTGTTACCTAAGAATTGCCAAACTCGCACGCCTGTGTAAAACTGTAATCAACATTATCAAGAGGCCAACTTTGTCCATTTGTTTCACTGTCCGAGATAACATCAAGTTATTCCTGCTGAACTTGAAACTTCCACAATTTGATAATTCATAGTCAACTTCAGCTAACTTGTTATCTTGCAAGGAATGTCTAAGCAGAAGAAAGAATATTTTCGGATTTAATTCTGTCAGTTTCATTGGCCATTGTTAAAAGCTGGTACAATAGATTAAAGTTTTCGTGAAGGAGATTTGGAATGTTGTTGAATGTAAAATGTTTTCTCAAATTGAAAATCATTTTTAATTCAAATTCAAATTCAAATTGGCAAGCAGTTTGTATTTTCAAATCAATGCCACCAAAGTTAACAAAGATTATGTTTAGAAGTTGGTAATTCAGTTAATAATTATTTACTTAAATGAATATAATTATGTATTTGTTACTTATATATTACTTTCAGTTATTTTCGTAAAACATTTATATTTATTAGGAAGGTGCCTGATATTGATAGTAACCTACTATTTATTTTAAAAAAGTAAACAGATTTTCATATTCATTTATCGAAGTTCCCGACATAATTCAAATTCAATCATCATTCCGCATATGAAAAACTGCTTACTAAATAAAAAGATCAATAACTACCCACCTTAAAATAAACTACGCTAGTCCATTTCGTAAAATACCAAACCGTATTGACGGACAGTACGCCAGTACCAGGGCACCATCACACACACACAGGTATCTCTACGTTTCGAGCGCTCATGCCTGAAATTATTCCCCATTTGGTTTGTGCCACGGTCAAAGGATGACCACTGCACTACAAATAAAATGTCCCCTTTTCAACGGACGTTTGAATCCACTGCCGCGTCGCCGCGTCGGCGGAAACACGACAAACCACTATCTACAAACATTTTATGGTTGCCCGGTACGTTCGTATTATAACGTAATTTTGAGTTAAAAGGGAAAAATTCTTAAAAGAAATTAAACATCAAAAAAAGCAAAATTACCTACTGTATGTAGGTAATGAAGAGAATTTTCCAAAAATTAATAAATAGTCAAGAAGCAGAAAATTGCCTCCCATTGTATTAATTGCACACACGTACACTCAGCTAGACATCAAGCTATACATATCCAGTATAAGCTGACCTCGCATTGTACGGAAATCCTATAAAAAGCGAGATCACAATAAACTGGAAATGTATAGCATAATGTGTACCAAGGTGCACCAATTAAAATTAAAGTGTAAAAATAATGTAAACAGTCATTATTTACATTCCTCCGATCTGCAACTGAAATAAAACCATATTTATGAGCTGTTTATCTGACCGTGTAAATTATATTGGAGTGACCCTATTACCGGCGGGCAGACAAATGGATCCCAATCCCCGTAGACCATAAACTAACAACGTACCTTTTAAGATGTATTAACTTAATAGAAACGATTATGTATACCAACTTAGGCTATCGTAATCAAATGGACTCATGAATGTTTGAATTCAGGTTATAATTTAAACTTATAACTTCTCTTGCTTGCAAGAAAACAAAATGCACCGTTTATCTGGCAAAGAAACGTAAGTATATTTAACTAGCTACGCCCCGCGGTTTCACCCGCGTAAGTCTTGATCCCGTGGGTATATCGGGATAAAAAGTATCCTATGTGTTAATCCAGGTTATAAACTATCTGTTTGCCAAATTTCATCCAAATCCATTCAGTAGTTTTTACGTGAAAGAGTAACAAACATCCATCCATCCATCCATCCATACTTACAAACTTTCACGTTTATAATATTAGTATAGTATACATACACAATTATGTTCTACTAGTTTTTGCTCGCGAATTCTTTTATTTCGTATTTCATCGTTTTTCGATACGATGAAATACAAGTTACCGCGCGGACGAAGACGCGAGCAAAAGCTAGTTAGTTAATGACTTATGATGTTATGTAGAAGAGTCAGAGAGGCTAATGGGAAGGTTTTAGTACAGTGATTAGGCTCTGGCAACACTGAGGCGAATTCCACATCGATTGTAAGTGATGCGACGTGAATAGACAGACAAATTAGTTGACACAATCGGCGCAAGCGACTATTAATATTTTGTACTTTGAGTGTTGCCACAGTGGATATTATAATTCGGTATTAAAATAATACATTTCTTATTCTTTAATCAAAGAAATCACGATAAAAACGTCTTTAATAGCCATTTTATCAGATGGGCCTGCAACGCGTGACGCATGCAACGGTGCGGGACATTCCGCCACATTGCCCCGCAGCCCGGACATAGCCTCCAAGTGGGAGGCATATTGGACGTACAGGTTTATATTGCCTTTAATATAGCCGCTCTTAATAACGTGTGTTACACAGTTAATAACAGCCATAAACAACTATAGAAAAGTGTTCTATTATTGTGTTTCCGATCGCAATGTTACGTGTGTCACAAAAATAAAATGGGACCCTTTGCTCAATAATAACATCGGTGGATAGTTATTTGAAACATCTACCAATAAAAAATAATGTGCTGTAATAATGGACCTGTTATTAAACACAGAATTTATAATAGTTAGTAGATATAACGATAAAATTAAGTCTAAGAAGATCGTGTGCATTTGATAAAAATGATTGAAGATCGCAGACTTGTCTCCCGTAATACTTTGATAGATGATAGCATTTTATAAGCTAAATACCTACTTACGATAAAATAAATTCACATATTATACAGTATGTTAACTAACAAAGGGCGTTCCCGTTAACCTACAATAGTATAGCGTCTATACATGCTAAAAAAAATATTACCATTAAAAAAAAAAAGTTTTTTTTTGTTTTTGTATAGTAAAACATTCACAAAAAAAATTAAATTGTTACGGAAAATAAACTCTCTGTACACGCCCACTTGTCACACTTGTTTTTCTATGTTGAAATACAAGTGTGCGTGTACAGAGTGTTTCTTTTACGTTTAAATTTAATCGATATGTGAACATTTCACGACAAAAAAAAAAAAATTTTTTTTTTTGAGTGATAACATTTTTTTTAGCATGTATAGACGCTATACTATTGCAGGTTAACAGGAACGCCCTTTGTTAGTTAACATACTGTATAGGTATTGTCTTGGTTTAATATAAAAGCTTCAACATAACTTAAAATAAATATTCAAACGCCGCAACTACTACTTACTGTTTTACAAAAAATATCGTTTATCAGAATGAAACACATTTAAATGCAGATATCTAATAAATTTAATAAAACGCTCCGCTTCGCATTACGCTTTGTAAAATAAATACAATAACATCATACCAATAAATGTAATTTAAAAACAAAAGAAACGCAATATCACGTAGTTGTATTGCATTCGTGCTAACAATACATATTGCCATTGGTTTACCAACAAATAAATACATAAAAGTACAGGTTGACTGTGTAAGCGAGGGACACAATATTGTTCATACCTCGTTCGAAATATAATATGTAAAAGTATTTTAACCTAATTATGCACAAATAGAATAATATGTACGTAAATAACAACTTATACCTAATAATAACAAAATTGTATCCTAACTTAACTAAAACCATTTACAAACTAAAATATGGCGTCGAAAAATTCATCCGCCTCACTGTCCACTGGTAATGTACCCAAGAGACTGGCAGCGATTATCCAAAACTGTGGATAGTTAATTACTCTCATTTTGCCTGTCAAAAGCCTTTTTTGGAGAATGCAAGAAAACGGATCATATACGGACCTTAAATAACACATAAAATATAATCAGCCTATAACCCACCATAAAATATAATCAGCCTATAACCACCAACCCGCACTGGGCCCGCGTGGTGGACTACGGCCCATTCCCTCTGACAGACAGGAGGCCTGTGTCCCAGGAGTGGAAACATTATAGGCTAATTATGCTTATGCTTAATAATTCCACTACTGGGACACAGACCTCCTCTCTGTGAGATAAGAATATGCACCTTATCAGTGATCATTGTACATAAATTATCCTGTCCATGAGTATGTCCCTTTTTTTTGTCTTTTTGTTCCGGGATGAAAAATCCCCAAGAATGTCTTCCGCCCTGGGGCGGGCGGAGGGATCAGTAAGACTCGAACTGACTAAAACCACCCTGTGTGGGACTTCCCACACTTGGACCAGGGATCATGAGATCTTGTGCGCCTTCCATTATCCCCGGCTTGTGCCTTGTGCCTGCCTTGTTGGCCACAGCTCCGCGGGAGGAATGAGTATGTCCCTAGCTTAACCAGTCGTACTATATTACGGCTAACGATTTCAATACAGCGACCGCATTCAGATTCGTGCACCGCGCTGATAAACGAGAATGTCGCTTACAAACCAATATTCAGTTAATTGTGGCTAGCGCGCGGCATCGAGTTCCAAACTCATTAAATCAATTTTACAATTCTATTATCGGTCTACTACAGTTCTATTCCTGAATTGACGTATTTTTTGTGTTCCATGAAACTGGGATGCATTTTTCTCTCATATATTTTTCGTGGCTTCATTATGAAGCAAGGTATTTAACCCACTCAGAACTTTCATGATAAACGTACGAATGCTGCAACCACTGCTCACTGCTCGCGTCACTATGCCGAAAACACAATTTTCTACGACTAAAAAAACATAGTATTTCATGGGCACTTATGAATCGTCAGAAGCACGTTTCCAATTGGTCGTTTCCTATAGAAAAGAGTCGGCAAGAAAATCCACGGCTACCTACTCTTTTGAAAATAATTGGCGTCTATAATGCTTTTAAATTACACTGTCAATACATATGGGAGGACAGTGTAAGCCTGTCAACAAGTACTAGATACTTAACAAAACAGAAAGTGGTAAAAAACCGAAGCATTTATGAGTCTACAACTAATGCATAGAGGAGGGTTTATTACGGCTGGTGACGTCCGAGACTCCATCCTTCGCTAACTAAAAACGTCGTTTCTCATTGGCCTAGAGCTGCTCGTAGGACTTCTGATTTACTGCATCATCGTTAATTCTTTGTTCGTTTACGTGTAATTGCTTGTGCGCTTAACATCATTCTCTTGTCCCCTCGTCCCTCTCCTATCCCAATTTATTTTCTTCTTCCATACTTCTCTATTAGTCGGTCTCTCGGTTGTCACCCCCTTTCTAGCATATCATCATATCATCTTTCACACAGTCCAGCTATCGTTTCTTTGGTTTTCCCCTATTCTTATAGCTATCGACATTTATACTCAAAACTTTCCTCACGAAGTTTTCTTCATTGCTTGTGTACTACTAATCCGACACGATCCCATCGGACTATGGGAGTGAGGGAAGAGAGAGTGCACTTGTATTTGCGCACACATTTGTGCATTATAATATTTCCCGCACCGAAGGCTAGTCGCCGTTGGGATTCAATGGAAAATTATGACTTTTTTTTACATTACATTTTACCACTACAGTATTTTTCACCCTTTCACCTATGCGCTAGTGTAACGAACTTGCGTCTCAACACGGGTGGGGGGCGCGAGACGTGACCTGACCGTCCGCAAACGCGACCTCTCCCGCAGTCACTCAGCTGTTTCGCTAGCGAGCATGGTGTCGGATAGAAACTTTTTAAAATCTTTTAATGAAAATAACGTTTTTTTTTGTTGTTACTCGGTCATTTATTTTTATATTTAAGTCAACTACCCGTGGTTTGAGTGAAAACGGTGTTTACCCTTACACCCTGTATATTATACTACTAATCAGAGATGAAAACGATGACCAGTTTGGCTGCGATAGGACAAATTAAACAATTACTTTATAATTCATCAGTACATCAGTGTTAGTGGAGCTTTAGGCAGGTATATCCATCCACCCTTCCCACTAACGAATAATGTAACATGATAACACCAATCCCTACAGAGTTATTTGCGGTGTCATTATGTTATTGGAACTGCGCACACGATGTTAATAACCCTTCAAAGCCATTAAGCCTTTGACGTGATGTGTAAACCGCAGGGTGACTAAATGACATGTTAATATTTGAAGAATTGGAAATGGGTTGATATTACGATATTCATTGTTCAATGGATCTGTAATTTGTGTTCGACATAGCTACAAATGTCAGATGGGTTAAAAGCCAAATCCCCGATATTATCTATCTAATCTAACTAATATTATAAACACGAAAGTTTGTAAGTATGGATGGATGGATGTTTATTACTCTTAAAAACTACTGAATGGATTTGGATGAAATTTGGCAAACAGATAGTTTATAACCTGGATTAACACATAGGATACTTTTTATCGCGATATTCCCACGGGATCGAGACTTACGCGGGTGAAACCGCGGGGCGTAGTTAGTCATAAATAATAACATGGATACTATGATCACTTGTCTGTTTGCCAGGCAACGGTTTTTATTACACTAACTTCTGCCCGCGACTTCATTCATTCATTATTTTTTGTTTTAAACTAAACCCAAAAAGGGGTCATTGTACTCATCATTTTGAACAACTTTTTCTATGGGACCACTTACTGGACCCCTTTTCGGGTTTAACATAAACAAAAAATAATGTTGTTTATTACATATTAATAACAGACGTATTGCCCACCCTCGCGAGATATTATCAGACACTTCGTTTTAGCTTAGCGTTCTTTCTGACTTTTTTTTTATCGATTCCTAACGGTCGTGGCGTGATTTTAAACAAAATACAAATTATCTTTTTAAAATCAGAGATTTTTTTTTTATTTTTTTTATATCAGTAAGTATAGACTATTCACACCATTATTCTCAAAACGGTAAAGGAAAACACCGTGAGGAAGCCGGCATGTCCTGGAACGAAAAAATCCAAGACATGTGACATCTACCAACCCGTATTGTGGGTTGGTAGATGTCACATGTCATGTCTTGCCAATGCCGACTTCCTTTCGAAGAGAGAAGACCTGTGTCCCACCAGTGGGAACATTATAGGCTGATTATGCTTATATTCACATCACCACGCATCATCATTTTCACATTTCATTCGGCAGACAATACCACCAGTAACGATCATGTGTTTTGTTGTTGATGAGATGTATAAAACTGAACTCCAGTTTTGCTCACAAGTCTGCTCTACAGCTTACTCCAATTGCCCTTGTACTCCAATCAGAAACTCACACTGTAAGCCAGCCCGTATAACTTCAAAAAAATCAAAGCCAGATTCAGCCAAAATTTTCAGAACATCTATAAAAAAGGCATAATCTAGACAATCTAATGCTCAGCTGGAGTGTAACTAATAGCGATCGTAACAATAACTAGACCTTTGCCAAAAACGCTATTGTCTTAAACTCAGCGGACGGGAAAGCGTTCATTACAAGGTGTCCGTTGCGTTGGGGTATTAATAAGAAAAGCTGCTCTTTTCTGATTTCATTACAAGCTTTTTTATGCCATGTTAGATGGCTGCAAGTGTTAGTGTATATAGTTGTATATAGTTATATATAGTTGGTGTATGTAGTTTTATGGTGGTAAGCGTGACTCTGTCTGTCTGTCTGTATGTTACCTTTTCACGTCTAAACCACTGACCGGATTTCGACAAAATTTGGCAAGCACCCTGGGGAAGGACATGGACTACTTTTTATCGACATACCCCGCGGGCGGAAGCTATATAGACTTAACTGAAATTATAAATGCGAAAGTGAGTTTGTTTGTTTGTTACGCTTTCACGCTAAAACGGCTGAACGGATTTGGCACATGGATAGACCATGACTTGGAATAGGATATAGGATACTTTTTATCCAGATATTCCCACGGGATCGAGACTTATGCGGGTGAAACTGCGGAGCGCATAAATTACATGAATGCGTACATAAATTACATAAATAGTTAGTATTACATAAATTAAAGATTGTTTAATTAATACACTAAGGTGGTTCAATTGTGGAACTTGCCGAAGCTAACAAAAGCTAACTTTTTCCTGAGCTTTTGATTTCGATCGAGAATCTTTCCTCCTTTGTTTCCTGCGAACTTTGCTATAATCTCGAAGTTAATCTTTCCGTGTTTACGATCTAACCAAAACCCGGTTACTTTTTAATGAAGACTTCCAAGTAATTTATAATGAGGGTCCTTAAAATACGAATAAAAATTGAGTAGGTAACAAAGAAAATATTTGCGTTGGTAATTATATGAGTTCTCCTTCTCTCACTGTCATTCCTTCTCTCTCACACACACTGCGTTCCATTCCTCATATACTTACACCATCCTACATTGTTACCTAAAAAATCTTTTCTTTTTTACCTAGCCTATTTTTTCATCAAAGAAAATAAATAAATTAGTTTTATCGTCAAATCCTCAAGCTAACATATTGACCGTCACAAATATTTATAAAAGGAGTACGATTCAGTAGATTTCAGTACCAAACACGGCTTAACCCTAAAAAGTGGGCACATTTTTCGTCCTTACAGGCCACATCGCGATCTCGTCGCGAAGTCTGCTCGGGTCGTCTCCGATGTAATTTCCGACGCGGGTCTAAACGACCTGCCCCAATGAGATACCGTTTTGATAAAAGCCTGTATCAAGCGTGCTTGAGAAGGTTAAAGGGTCCCGTTATTGGGCAGTTTCATTGTAATTATCCGAAACTGGGAAGTACATGGAGAGTAATGGATGACACACACAATCTATGAATAAACCATGTAGGGCCAGTCGCTTATCTTACTAATTTAGATCGAATGGGTTTTGCATGTACATACAGGTGATCCTATTGTATTGTAGTTTCAAGTTGTATATTGTTTGCTGCTGATAAATTTACGTAGATAAGTGACGAGGGTGTACAGAACAAAGGTCTGATCGCTTGGCATTAATAACTCGAAGATGATATCAATTTAAATATAACAGTGAAGGGTAAATCAATGAAGCTCCACATTCATCTAGTTCTCGTATGGACATTCATAACTATGTTGCAGTAGATTAAAAAAAAACTGTTTTTAAAGTGTGTTATTTACTGCTATGACATACTGTTACGCGGCCCTACTACGCGGCCCTGCTATGTGGCCCTGCTACGCGGCCCCACTACGCGGCCCTGCTTCGAGGCCCCGCTATGCGGCCCCTACTTCGTAGCCACGCTACGCGGCCCAGCTACGCAGCTCGTCTACGCAACTCGTCTACGCAGCTCTGCTACGCGAATCTGCTACGTCGCCTTGCTACTCAAACTCAAACTCAAAGCATTTATTTCAATGAAGCCATTTACAGGCACTTTAGAATTGTCAAGGAGTCGGTCAGTCAGAAATATGAAGCTAGTTGCCCATTCCAAAGCGTAGTAGGTACCTATGGAGAAGAACGGGCAAGAAACTCCACATTGTTCTCACATGTATAATTTCAACATGAAGTTGAAATTATACATGTGAGAACAATATAGAAAGCACGTTAAAAGCGTCCCCAATTACAACATAAAAACAAATCAAAAATTAAAATAAGCCATGGCAGCTAAGAGATGACCAGTCACAACTGACGGCGCCCGTTCACGAACATGACGCATGGATCAGCACCATTCAGCTCAACCTTTTTGAAGGGAGCTAAATGATCCAACACACGCGCCACCATCAGCGAGACATTTCAGCTCAACCATTTTGAAGGGAGCTAAATGATCCAACACACGCGCCACCATCAGCGAGACATTTGAGTGAGCATGACATTCCCAGCCGCCAGGGCACATTCAAGTCAATTAAAGACAAATGACCCGGTAAATGGCTCTATAGTACATAGTACTCACACCTGTGCTATGCAGTTATATAATACAAAGGAAATTGAGTTTATACAATGCAAAGATGGTCTTACAATCTTCAGCAGCTCCAACATTATTTTCGAATGTTAATTAGTTAGTTGTGGTTGTGGAGCAGCTTTATCAGAAATGTAATCCTCCAACTTATAATATGCCTGCCTGCATAGTGTGCGGACGGAGTCTCGTAGCGGGATGCTTTGCAGAACCACCCCATTGTCATGGTATCTCGGTATTTTCTCATTGAATCCATTTCCTAACACATTCACATGTTTACGACGTATCCGTATGCTATGAAACTTCCTCCATAATCGTAAAATGTATAACATTATCACAGCAAATACCACAAATACGTCTGTTGAAATTGAAAACATAAAATAAGACGAAACTCCCACATATTCTTGGCTTTTCTTACATTTACATTTACGGGGGGCAATACATTTTATTTATAGGCAGGCAGGAATGAAACGTGAAGCCTGCAAGCCTCATCTGTATTCGTCAAATGTACTATGATATAACAATACCGGCTAGTTACCAAAGGGATTGGTAGAGGTGTTTTTGATGACATTTGCAGTTTCTCGATATAATGCCTAGAGCGTCTAGGCTTCACAACTGCAGACAAATACTTGTATCATAGGCAATCTACCACGCGGGCCCAGTACAGGTTGGTAGATGTCACATGTCTTCGAATATTTGTTTCTAGAACATGCTTGCATGTTTTCTCACGATGTTTTTCTTCACCGTTTTAAGAGCAGTGGTGATGAAATAATTTACACAAAGTAATGCGCCTGTCTTGGTTCGAACCCAAGACCTACAACTCGTAAGTCACTACTGCTCCTGATTCATACTATAACCATCGGTGTGGAAACAGAACAACTGCCTAAAAGCCTAATTTACACGGTGCAAGTTTCTTGGTATAGGCACTATAAAATTCAAGCAACGGATGACTTGCACCGTCTAAACACTTTTTAGACGAAACAGCTTTTATTGGCACCCAGCTGTTTATTAATGTACCTATTTAGTTATAATTTAACCGTGTTTTTGTATGTTGTGCTGTCTTTTGTGTGCGCCAAATAAAAGTTTTATCTATCTATCTATCTATCTATCTATTGGCAAAAATAAAAGCTGTATCGCCCGATCCAACCTGATCATTCCGTCGTCTGATGGTACTCCAAAACTTCTTATAAAAGCTGTTCCACCAAAACCCACAACTCGAACCCGTGCATCAATCAATCTGCCTACCCTTTTCCCAACTATATTGGGGTCGGCTTCCAGTCTAACCGGATGCAGCTGAATACCAGTATTTTACATGGAGCGAATGCCTATCTGACCTCCACAACCCAGTAACTGGGTAATACGATAGCCCTTGGTAAGACTGATTGTCAGACTTTCGGGCTTCTGACGACCCGTAACGACTGTCAAAGATCCACGAATGACAGCTGGGACCAACTGCTTAACGTGCTTTCCGAGGCACGGAGGAGTCTCGATATGTAAAGATGGTCACCCATCCACGGACCAACCCCGGCAAGCGTAGCTTAACCTGACGGATCGACCCGTCCGGCTGTTATTACTTAGCCACGACTCGAAACCGAAACCGTGCATCCTCATCAGTATGCCTCAAACGTACTTACTTTTATTTTTGCCTACACAAGGGAATCAATAATGTTACTCGGATGCCCTATAAACAGCCCCAAAGGTTTCTAAGTTCCCCTCCATTTATTATTATTGCCGCCTATTACTCAGGGGCGTGTACCAGCAGATTCCCACGCGAGCTATTACCATGAAGGTCGGTATATCCTAACCTTTTTTCTTATATTACGTACGTGTAATTTATGGACTAATTAGGCGGAATTTATTCTCACAAATCTTGGTTAAAGGACCTACACTACATATTATCATGTACTAGGTAAAATATTTTTCGAGTTGTTTCTTGAAGACAAAGAATAGACATTATTATTGCTTATGATGGCCATAAGCAATAATGTCTATTCTTTCGCAGTATTTTATTTATGAGGTTTTAGTTTATGGTCTCCATTAACATTTTTTTTTACTGTGTGTGAATCAGTAGGTATGGTTTCTAGTTTTATTTTAAAAAGATTTGTATATCGGAGCAAGGAAAAATCAGTTTTGGATTCCAAGCACATATTTATAATTGATCCAAAATTTCACATAACTAACTAAACCAGTCATAATCACGTGAATCTTAGCAGAAATTATGTTCCGTAACCTAGCCTTTTCCCAACTTTGTTGGGATCGGCTTCCAGTCTAACCGGATGCAGCTGAATACCAGTATTTTACATGGAGCGACTGCCTATCTGACCTCCACAACCCAGTAACTAAATTCTATAACCTTCCCTTATTGACTTGTAAACATCCAAGGGTGAACCGTTTCGAAGACAATTTACCATACCTAACCACCATGCATGAAAATATGTCTAGAACGCTATGTGTAAGTATATCGAATGCTGTTTTATAATAACAGCCGAGATACCAAGGTATACTCCCTAGCTGTATGGATATAACATCTTAGCACTAGTCTACACTAATAATATTATAAAGAGGAAAGATTTGTATTTTTGTGTGTATGTTTGTAATGAATAAACTCAAAAACTACTGCGCCGATTTCAAAAATTCTTTCACCATTAAAATGCTACATTCACCCTGAGTAACATAGGCTATAATTTATAAAGATTACACGCGGGCGAAGCCGCTGGCGGCGGCTAGTTCTTTATAATTTTCCTGAAAATCCACAAGATAGGTGGTCAAAGGTAAAGATAATAGTCTTCTTCCTTATTTTTCTCTTCTTGCCAAGCAAAGCGGCCATTTTCTGACTTATAATAAACTAACATGCGATTTCACACACACATATTTTTATCAAGAGATACTATATTTCCCAGTAGTCACCCGTATTCACCCGTCCAATTAAAAAAGGTAAAATATTCAGTTCATGAATACTGAGCCACTCGCGGCGTCGAATGGAGTGGATACTTAAATTTATAATTGCCAAATTTAAAGCTGAATTGTAAAAGAACCGGCGCTGCGTGTAAGTCATGTAAGACTTCAATGAAAGGACTTACGGTTCGGGGATTTTGAACCAAATATTTTGATGGATATTGATGCTTTTGAATGAAGGGAATTCGCGAAATAGAAGCTGGTTTCGGGAATATCAGTTGAATCGGAATACCAATGTAGGATGAGGTAATTAGAGGAGCCTTCATTGCGCCTGCTACGACTAACAAAAGTTCTTCAAATAAACAGAAATAGAAATAAAATCAAAATTTTGATAACCGAAAAGTTAGATGAAGCAAATAAACTTCAATAAGTCACATAACTTTGGCCTACTTCTTTGTTTAATGATGAATACATTATTGAGAGGCATTCTTGAAGTTCAGGGAAAATATTGAAATTGTTTGCAAATTGTTCTTGTAAAGTCACATTAATTTTGTCAAGTGTAAACAAAAAGTCGTTAGCAAGGTTTTGTATTAAAAGTTTAAAGTATCGGTGATCGGGTTAGACATTCTTTACGTACTTTGACTAAGTTATTTATACTTCTCTAAACCTTTCTTTCTTTCTTTCTTCGGGCGTCGCGGGCAACAGCTAGTACATTTATCATTTCTGGCTCATTTCGCCACAAAATAATTAGTTACAGGAATTTTCTGTTCACCAGTACGCTGTAAATCGTCTCCCGCCACTAATTCATTTCCAAATATACCTAGCATACCATTTCTACGTATGTAGCAAATTATTCACAGTAACCGTTTTCAAAAAGATATAGTTTGGAAGATTTTATTCCTCCTATATCCTTAAGATAGGCCGTTAGCCTGTATAAAAGAGGTAATGTTCACATTTTTGCCAGCGACGGCGACATCTTCGCTGTGCCAGCGTCGAGATTAGCATATCTACCCGTAAGCTTGTCTCCCTGCTAACATACTGAATTGCTTACTAGGGAGTGCATACACTGCAGAATATTTTCCTGCCTGATTTGTTTTTGTTCATGACTGTCGAACATGAGTTCCCATAATATTAATCACAATAGTTCTGAGATTTACACCTACAATAAGGGGCAAAATTCACGTGTAAACAAATCTAGCATAATCAGCCTATAATGTTCCCACTGCTGGGGTATAGGCTGTGAAAAAGAGTGGGCCATAATCGACCACGCGTGCCCAGTGCGGGTTGGTGGATTAGAGGGTCAAATGTCTTCGAATTTTTGGTTCTAGGACATGCGTTTTGAGAGCGGTGGTGATGAAATTAAATACACAAAGTAAAGTGCCTGTCTGGGTTCCGGGAGCCGATACCACTGGGCCATCACTGCTCTGAACAAATCTAGCCTGTTCTTTAATTACTTTTGACTACGTTTTATTACTTTTACATCGATTATCATTATCATTGACCCGTAAATGGGCCTCGTTGGACAAAGACAACTACACTGCTGACTGCTAAGTACAGTTATTATCTCTGATCGTCTCCAATAAGATTGCTCACTTGCCCAGAAATCCGGTATGGCGAAGTCTACAATAGACAGCGATACTTCGGAAGTACCTACAAAGATAGTTTGGAAGGATTTCGTGTAGCTTGCAAACTATTATAGTTGCGTAAAGACAAAGGGGAAATCCAAGTGTCTGTCGGTGGAACAGTTAGTAGTTAATCAAATAGAAATCTGGACGCCTCGCCTTTCTCATTAGGTACTACATCCCTAATGCACATATTAATATTACATCCCGTAACAATCCATTATCTAAATTATGATTCTGGGTCTGAGCGTTATAACAGTGTAAACCTACCTATATTTGTGTGTTTTAATACATATATTGTGGAATATTAATGTCTGTATTACAAGGGAAAAACCCAAGTGTGTGCACAGCTTATGAAAATAAAACTCAAAATGCGTGGTGTGTGTGCTCCCTTATCTAGTATCTGTAATATTTGCGTGTTCACCAGCTATAGCCAAGCACAATGGTACCTAATGTCGGTAGACGCAGTAAGAACAACTATCTTTAATCTTCAACACTTCGTTTACGACGATTACTTCTGACGAACTCGTAAACTAGCAGTTAACCGGTAAAACAAGTAGGTAAAACTAATTGAGGTCGCTACAATAATCTAACCTTTGGAAAAAAACGTGAAAAGGAAGAAAATAATCTAACCTTTGGAAAAAACTTAATTCTGGTCGGCCGCTGTTACATGTGCCTAATGTTAATTATCTGTTATGTTTGTTACTCGTCTAGTAATCCTTGTGAAGAGAAACATGGATCAGTTCTGCTTTTTTGAATTCTGTCATGCCAAAATACTTGATTCATACTAAAATTATTTATGTATACAGGCTGTAAGGGTAAACAGTCTTGTCATTCAAACCATGGGTAGTTGACTTAAATATAAAAATAAATGACCAAACAACAACGTTTTTTTTTTGTTGAAACACAACAAAAAAAAACGTCATTTTCATTAAAACATTTTAAAAAGTTTCTATCCCACACCGTGCTCTCTAGCGAAACAGGTGACTGACTGAGGGAGGGGTCGCTCTCGCGGCCAGTCAGGTCACATCCCGCACCCCCCGCCCGTGTTGAGACGCAAGTTCGTTGCCCTAGCGCATAGGACAACGAACTTGCATCTCTTGTGGTAAAACGTAGATTTAAAAAAAAGAAAAAAAAAGTTGTAATTTTCCATTGTATTTACGATCTATAAATGAAACCAAACCACTGGTTGCAAGGATAACGGTGTTTACCCTAACACCCTGTACAAGCTAAAGGCTAAAGTGAGAAAGTTGAAAAGTTCGTTACTTATTCAAAATGTCTGAACGGATATTGATAGGCATAAAGATAGAATATATTATTCTGGTTACGAACCTTATCTACATTCCAGAATGATGCGAAAGGGTTGATGTTTATCATCCATTCACACCGTAACGGCTGAATGGATTTGGATGAATCTTCGGTATTAAAGCAAAATATGAGCTCATCACACGGTTCTTTATATCCTGTCGGCTATCGTATCGGCACTACCTACATTAAAACTGTTCATAGCGATTGCGTTTGCATAAAGATCATTTTCACCTAAAGCAGTAAGTACTAATAAAGATTGGAGATTTCGAAGGTGCACTCAGTTCGGATGGTGATCGGTATTACGAATTTTGCCGATGCTACATCTAAGTTGTGTCTTACTGTAACGCGATTGCTACCCAGTAAGCGCCTTAGATCATCATCATCATCATTTCAGTCGAAAGACGCCCACAGCTGGACATAGGCCTCCCCTAAGCACCGCCACTTCAACCGGTTCCATGCTTCTTGCATCCAATTGGAGATATGTTAGGCCCTAACATATCTCCGGCGCCACAAGGTAGACCCTATTGATTTCCCTAACAGTTAGGAAAATCAATTGAAAAGCAATTTAACACCCTACGTATTTTTACCGTGTTATAGCCATTTGCTATTCTATTACCGTGCTTGACATATGGCTGCCAGACATGGAAGTTTACCGCTAAAGCTAAAAACCAAATTAACACCTGCCAGCGAGGAATAGAGCGAAGAATGCTCAAAGTAAAAAAAATAGATAAAATACGACATACCAAAATTAGGGAAATAACCAAAGCTACAAATGCTCTGAGTTATGCACAAAAACAGAAGTGGAAATGGGCAGGCCATGTTGCGAGACTTACAGACCAGAGATGGACAGCGAGAACGACAGAGTGGTTTGGCCCACAAGGCAAAAGGAAAAAAGGTAGACCTTTAACACGCTGGGAAGACGAAATTGTAAAAACAGCTGGCCCAATGTGGAGGCAAGTAGCACAGGACAGAGATAAATGGAGATCTTTGGAGGAGGCCTTCACCCATCCCGGGGTTCTTGTAGATTAAATTACTTACAAAAACAAAACTACTAATAATACTAAATTACTTGTAAGAAATATAATACTAACAAAATTAAAAAAAAAAAAAAAACAAGAATACTAAAAATAAGTAACTATTTATAAACAAGAAATAAAAGGCTTTTTTATTTTTATTTTATTTTATTTTATTTATAGCCATTTGCTTATACGGGCAATTTAAGTTGTTAGTTAATTTGTTTATGGGTTTACCTGACTTTACTTTTAACACCTGCCTACCTAGAGGCATGCCCCTGTCCATAGCCTCATAACATAATCAGCCAATAATGTTTCCACTGCTGGGACACAGGCCTCCTCTCTATGAGAGGGAGTGGGCCGTAATCCACCACGCGGGCCCAGTGCGGGTTGGTAGATGTCACATGTCTTCGAATTTTTGGTTCTAAGACATGCCGGTTTCATCACGATGTTTTCCTTCACCGTTTTGAGAGCAGTGGTGATGAAATTTTATTATTTACACAAAGTAAAGCGCCTGTCGGGGTCCGAACCTACGACCTACAACTCGTAAGTCGCGGCCGTTACCACTGGGCCACCACTGCACCGCACCATAGCCTCATAAATTAATAAAATAAAATTGCGAGCGAAGCCACGGTCCCAGCTAGTCTACAACAAATTACTTTTCCACTTGACAGTGCATTCATAAAGTATGAGCCAGTGATGGATTAATCCATTTAGTGGCACTCAACTTGTCTCCGCCGGAGCCCTGTTTGACTAACTCGCTCCAGTGGCTGTGCAACGTACCTAACATCGGATATTTCTGCTAAAATTACAGTGGCTAAAGTTACGTAAATGGAAAGTAAAGGGTTAAAAATATGCAGGGTTACATTGTAAAAATCTACTTATTACTAATCTACGTAGGTATTTCTTTAAAGCAGTTCCAGTATTTTTATCCTGTTCATAATATGTCCGGCTAGTCAGGGTAGCCCAAAAAATTCAAATTTTCTTAAGTTTTTTGCAGTTTGCAGGGCAGGCTGCATGTTGATCTAAATATGATTCGCGGCCGTAACAAATATTAATTTAAAGAATTATTATTATTTATTTATTTGTTGGTTGCGAATCATCGTTATTTTAATCAACATACAACCTGACACTTGCAAAAAACGTAAGAATATTTTAATTTCGCCTTCTGGCCTACAATGTTGAATTTGCAAAATGTCGAATTCGCTAAATGTTGAATTCGCAAAATGTTGAATCCCAAAAAGTTGAATTTTCTGGACCGCGGCATCCACCTTAAACAAATATTGATAGTAAATAATCATTATTTTCTATTTGTCATTGCCATAATTTTATGCCTGGACTTTCCGACATCCAATCCGCTCAACTGTTGATTGGCCTCTGTACGCCGCATTGATTTAAATATAATTATGTCAATGGTACGCCGATAACAATTAAAATTTTATAATAAATATGTCAATGGTACGCCGATAACAATTAAAATTCTATTATATCTCGTTAGTGACAGTTGGAGGTTTACTGGGTTTGGCTTCGGATCAACTCAACAAATAGGGAAAACAAATCTACTGAAGCTCGACTGGTCGTCTCCTCACAATTTTCGTGAAAAGCACAATAATACTGACTTACTATAAACTAAATTGATATTATCAATATCCACTTCGGTAATATCGAACTACAAAACTTCGTTCTCTCAAGGGACAGAGGGTCGGTTACTAGGCAGTCGCTAAAAATAAACGAAACAGAAATACACCACGTCAGGCGGACTTATCTACCTGATCGGATCCTCTATATTAACCTGTCCGATTTCGATTCTTAGCGACACGACAAATAATCTATTAAATGAGTTTTAAATAATTATGTGGAAAAAAAAAAACTGAATAGAAAATCATATTTTTAACTAGCTGATGCCAGCGGCTTTGCCCGCGCGTATGTCGGTTACTATAAACTAAAACCTACCTCGAGAACCACTCTATCCATTGGTGAAAACAGCATGAAAATGGGTGCAGTAGTTTTTGAGTTTATCGCGAACAAAGGGACAGACAGACGCGGCGGAGGACTTTGTTTTATAATCTTTACTAATATTATAAAGAGGAAAGATTTGATTGTTTGTTTGCATTGAATAGACTCCGAAACGACTGAACCGATTTGAAAAATTCTTTCACCATTAGAAAGCTACATTCACCCTGAGTAACATAGGCTATAATTTATAAAGATTACACACGGGTGAAGCCGCTGACAGCAGCTAGTATGTAATAAAGATGTGAACTTTGAACGTTTAATAGCCGATTTATTATTAAATCAAAAATGTATAATTGCTAGAAAATACATACAAATTCAAGGAAAGATCTTATAACCTAAAAGTCTTTGTATTCTGCCTGAAAGCAAGCGTGCAAATTATTATTGTGGCTGCTTATGTAAAAAGTGGAAGACTTATAGTTATTGATACAAAAATTATCAAGCTTCCAGCATATTTTAACGCCGAAAGACGCTGTTTGAACCCATTAAAAAATCCACGGTTTCTACTAGAAACCGCTTGCATGTAAGGAAGCGCTAAACGGTTTTCAAAATTATATTTTATTAGCTACGCCCCGCGGTTTCACCCGCGTAAGTCTCGATACCGTGGGAATATCGGGATAAAAAGTATTCTATGTCCTATTCTAGGTCAATGGTCTACATATGTGCGAAATTTCATCTAAATCCATTGAGCTGTTTTAGCGTGAAAGCGTAACAAATAAACAAACAAACAAAGTCACTTTCACATTTTTGATATTACGTAGGATTAGGATTGTCGTGTCGAGTATATTAATACGATATTTGTCGGGTTAATATAGCTTATAACCTGTATTCTTCTGAAAGAAATTATCAGTACCTATTGTTTATGTTATTCGTAATATGTAATTACATATCTAAGTCGAACCAGATATCGAGGAGCTTGTGGCTAAGTAATAACAGCCGCTCGGGTCGATCCATCAGTTAAGCTACGCTTGCCGGGGTTGGTCCGTGGATGAGTGACCATTTTCACATATCGAGACTCCTCCGTGCCTCGGAAAGCACGTTAAGCCGTTGGTCCCGGCTGTCATTTGTGGAACTTTGACAGTCGTTACGAGCCGTCAGAAGCACGAAAGTCTGACTACCAGTCTAACCAAGGGGTATCGTATTACCCAGTTACTGGGTTGTGGAGGTCAGATAGGCAGTCGCTCCATGTAAAATACTGGTATTCAGCTGCATCCGGTTAGACTGGAAGCCAATCCCAACATAGTTGGGAAAAGGCTAGGCAGATGATATCTAAGTCGAACTAATGATAGGTCAATGTTCTAAAAGACCTCTATACATAATTATCTAAAATTTAGCAAATAGTTATCTAACAATTTCTTTAATTCAGTCTACTCTTAGTTTTTCAGCCTCCCGAGACTAGCTTTGCCTCTATCTATAAATCTTTAATCACATTAATTAGTCCAGGAACCGAGGTCCGTTGTTCGCACGGAAAGTTCCCTTTATCTCATTCTTTATCACTTTTATTGTTTTATTTTATCGCAATAGTTAGTCTGTGGGTGTAGTTCTAATGATGGGGCTTCTACTTTCCGTGCATGTTAGTCGCCTTAAGGCGAAAGCGGTGAACGGTCACACAACGGGTTGGTAGACCAAAAAATTCTGGTTGGAAGACATGTGACAACATGTCTTCGAACTTTTGGTTCTAGCACATGTGTTCTAGTTCATTTCCTCGCGAGGTTTTCCTTCACCGTTTTGAGAGCAGAGTGGTGATGAAATAATTTACAAAAAGTAAAGCGCCTGTCTGGGTTCGAACGTACGACCTACAACTCGTAAGTCACAGCCATACCATACTTGCACGTAACTCCATACGTAATACCTCAGTGTAACTAACTGTTCAGTCTTAATTAAGAATCTTATTACTTGACAGACGAATCTCTCCTTTCACTGAGGGATTTTACCGGGTGTCAAAAACTTACTTTAATACTAATTTGAAGATTGCCTACCTAGATAGGTAAATTTAGCACACAGTATCTAGTTTACTGTCTTGATCTCAAGACAAATTAAAAAATGCTAAATTTCATAGAAATCCGTTCAGCCGTTTAGGGGTGAGAAAGTAACCGACAGAGTTACTTTCGTATCCTGACTAATATTATAAATGCAAAAGTGAGTTGGTTTGTTACGCTTTCACACTAAAACGGCTAAGCGTATTTGGATGAAATTTTGCACATGGGTAGACCATGACCTCGGAAAGGACATAGGGTGCTTTTTATCCCGATATTCTCACGGGATCAAGACTTATGCGGGTAAAACCGTGGGGCGCATCTTTATAATATTAGTATGGATTAAGATCGTGCCACCTATCACAAAACAGTAAACTAGACTATTTTAAGACCTTCCACGATACTTTATCGAGCTTGACCCACATATAAGGCACCGGCGAGGCACGTCCGCAGCAGCAGGAGTGCCGCGAGCAGCCCAAACATGGCACTTTTGTGAACCCGTGTATTATGCATGGCTGGCTCCTTATCACCACTGAAACTTCTGAAGAGGAATAGAATATTGCTGCCAACACACTTTATTATACATATACGTAACGAGTAGGTAGGTACTTATACTTTTTATTTTTGAGCGTGGAAATCATCAAATGACTTCTCCCGCTCTAGGCGGAGCAGGAGGGCGTGTCAGACTTTTACTGACTAAAACCTCTCCTCTCCGCTCCTTCAGTTGCCTGTTGCCAAGGGTCCCGGTATCTTTTTCGGACTTTCCCACAACCCTGGCATAGGTACTTATACTTGAGATTTTAACTGGTAAAGTCGAAATCAAGTAAGAACAACTTGTATTACCGAAGTAGACCTTAAATTATGCACTCGTACTATTTATTCTCCTGTTAGTTACGAATATTGACATTCAAAGGCATAATAACTATGTACATATGCCATACATATTCTCATTTACCTGTCTCAGTATACATACATATGTAAACTATTTATGTACATTTGTACAAGTTTACCGGTGACACGTCTGGTAGCTCCGTCGCATGTTTGTCTTGCAAGGTACAATATCTGGAGCTCGGCTACCGGTGACAAAGCTGTTTTAACCCTGACACTGCTACATATATCTGTACATTACGTTCGGCTGCATAAATTGCGGGGTTTACGATCGGCTTGTGGCTGAATATCGGAATTTCTTAGCCTAACCCAACACGACTGCAATTGGATCCACAAGACCGCAACCTACATAGACATACACCTACATTTTAGTTGTCAAACTTTCGTAATTCTGATGCCCGTAAAAACACTATAGGTGACTATAATTTATTTACCTATGAAGTTTGGTGTCACTGTGTCATATATTTTTTCGGTATTCGTTAAAAACTATCAAATAAAAACTGACCGATCTATGGAACTATCTTATCACGGCTAACAAGAATGAGCATTGCCATCCAACGTGGCAACGCTTCCAGCCTTTTGGGCACTTTTCCCACTGACAGCGATGCGGACGAATTTTTTGATGCCCAATGAGCCTTTATTTAATTTCTTCCTTTGTATACTTGTCCATAATGAGGAGCTCGTGGCTAAGTAATAACAGCCGCACGGGTCGATCCATCAGGTTAAGCTACGCTTGCCGAGGTTGGTCCGAGGATGGGTGGCCATCTTTACTTACCGAGGAAAGCACGTTAAGCCGTTGGTCCCGGCTGTCATTTGTGGATCTTTGACAGTCGTTACGGGTCGTCAGAAGCTCGAAAGTCTGACAACCAGTATTACCAAGGGGTATACCCAGTTACTGGGTTGTGGAGGTCAGATAGGCAGTCGCTCCATGTAAAATACTGGTATTCAGCTGCATCCGGTTAGACTGGAAGCCGACCCCAACATAGTTGGGAAAAGGGTAGGCAGATGATGTATACTTGTCCTTAATGTATATATTTTAGTGTTAGTGTTAACTTGTATATATTTTAACTAACTAAAAAGCTAAAAAAACAATTGAAGGCTCCCTATAATATGAAAATCTTTGTTAATAAATAGAGTCAGGTTTTCTCCTAGACTTTAATATTCCAGCCCAGATTATTCAGAAACTTTAACAACTGACAAACTTCATTAATCTTTGTTCTACTGTACTGATCTGCGAAGAATTAATAAAATTTCTGAATGAATATTCATAGACAATAAGCTCAGAGGGATGCCCGGATGGTTCGGAAGGCATCCTTTTAATATGTAACAATAATAATGGGAAAATATGGTGTGTGACCATTCTATCCTTTGAACTCAATTGAAAAGAATGACTGACTAAATCTAAGCGGAAAAGACTGAGCTGATAAGATAAAAGATCATTTATTTATATAAACATGAGTATACATACTTGTTTAAGTTACAAATTGGAGTTTGTAAGGTAAGGTTTCAATAATAGTTTCAAAAATAAAAGTAGGAAGAAGTGTAAAAGACTAACCAAATATGAATTCAAAAGATTTACTAACTCATTTTTTTAAATGCAAAAACATCCCATTTCAAACCAAAATGTTCTAGTTCAAATGTTGTTTCAAAGCCACCCGGGCTTACTCACAACAGCTAATTACAACTACACCAAGTATGATCCTATTCACATACAGCAAAACTTGATTCTCAAGTAGGAGGAGTGAGCCACGAGCCAGCCGGTGCTCACTAATTATTATCTGACATGAGGCCAGTGTTGCCAACTTAATTAAACTATTGCTACCACGATATATCCCTGCCGTAAACATACTTATGTGTAGTTAGCGATTTATTAACTACTTTGCTCACTGTGAGCCCCAATTTAGAGATTATTATTAATAGGGCAGATTCTGGCAGATTAATTATTTCGTCTCAGGATATGTCAGTTACCATGTTCTATTTGTTTTTGGGAATATGAAGAATTCTGTGTTATTCGTAGAGCCTGCTATTATTAAGGTGATCACTGGGAGCATTCACCTGTAATGTAATGTTACAGAGGCGAGCATTCATTAGTAAGCGAGACGAACCGGACATTACAGTGCGCAACCTGTAATGATACAATTCGAGCATTACATCAGTGGGAGGAGAACCGAGCATTACAGTGAGCAATGACTGTAATATTTTGATACAACTTGTAACATCAATGCGTAGCTACGTTGCATTACAGGTGAATGCTCGTCAGTCAAGCAGGCAGTATTGTAAAGCAATGCGCAAAATCGAAAATATAACGTTACCCACATTGCAGGCGAAGGAGGTGAGGGAGCACCTTTATGAATTTTTTTTCTTGAATGCAGTTAGATGAACATCTAGTACTTATTGCGCATTTTTCCAAGTAAAAGAACATTCGGTTCGAGGCTTTTTTTACTGTTCTCTTGAACCCATTTGCATAGCGAAAAAGGACTAAGTATTGTAAGAAGCTACAAACTTTTCATTCCCCGCCTTATTCATGTTTCCTCTCGATATCTTAGCCTGTATAAAGAATTGAATTCGCAGAAACACAAAAGGAACCCCCAGATCTGCCTATTTTAAGATGACCGAGACAGAATTTCTCTGTATTACGTAAATGTTTAATGCGGTAGCGGTCAGACGACTCGACAGGGGACGCTACCTGAAAATAAATGACAACTGAAGTGGGATGGAAACTGGAGGCCACGGATAAATATAGATAGCTTAACATAAAATACGCGTAAGACGTCATAAAAAAGCAGTATTTAATAAAAACATTTTGGGCATGGCACCCAAAATATACAATAAGTTGCCAAAAACTATCACTGACCTACACAAAATAGACCAATTCAAATTAGGTTTGCACAAATTCCTAGTTGAAAAATGTTACTATTCTATTAATGATTATTTAAATGAAAGATGACTGATTTTATCTGAAATGACCACAAATATCCAATAATTAATATTGTAATTCTGATTTGACTTATATACTTTTATTTTGACATTCTATTTTTAATGTAATGTTATTCTGTGTATTTAATGTTGCTTTTAGTACCTAATATATTCCAGTTTAAAGACATTTAAAGACATTTATTTCTCAAAGAACAATTAATTACAGTTCACTTATAGAGAAACTTAACTAAATTACTAATAGGTTGGTTTACATTACGACATTCAAGCCATCCAAGTTACTGAACTTTCTAGCTTAATTTATAAAAAAGAAAAAAAAATTGTTGTGTAGTTCTACGGTTTGTCAAAACATCGAGATTCCTTAGTTATAATTATCTATATAAGTAATTTATTTATTAACGTATTACACACATAAACCTTCCGGAATAAATTCTCCAAACGATGGTGAGAAACCTCATCAAAATCTGTTGCGTGGTTTAGAAGAACAATGAGGAAATACAGACATAGTAGAGGAAATACAGGCAAGCTTGTAAGTCTTAATAAAATACAAAATAGTCTAATATATTAATGTCTTATATATTAATTTGCACACCTCATTAGGTTATAATACAATGTACCTTATATACCTGTAACACCTTTTTGACATGTATTATGCAAATAAATGATTTGATTTGATTTGATTTGATTTGATTTGAGCTTTAAACGAATTCTATCAATCATTATTTGATCGTGTGGATAACGAAAATTAAAATAAACGCTGATGAAAATTGGAGTCCTGAACTGCTTTTCTTCAAAACTTTGGCGGTGGAAATGAGTGAAAACAGATTAAAGTTTCGAGATGGTTTTCCGTCGGCGTTTGATTTTCTTTGTCAAACTCCAAAACGTGACGTGAAAACGAACCAATTTTTTACGTGTTAAAAGCTGAACATGATTCTTCGAAAATAGCGAACCGTTTTTGTACGAGTACTATTCCACGACACCAGATCGAAATTCACTCAACTGTTTTTCATGGAATGCACATACGGATGGACGGAGTTTTAGTTTTATCTTTTTATGCAAACGGCATCTATCGCCATGTTCAATTTCTAGTAGATACCTAGTAACACTTCCTACGCTCATATTTTTGTTTCACATAAAAGAAATGGCAAGTTTGCAGCCTGAAATATAAATATATCTCTCGTTCTATTTCAAGCGATTTCATAGATGTCTGAAGCATAAACAAAGAAGCAGACATAAATATTAACAGTCTTGAGAACAAAAGAAGGAAATGTTTAAAAAAAAAATGTCCGACTTGTATTTTGGTCCTGAATTATATACCTGTCCAGTTGTGTTTTCAAGACGAGAATAAACATATAATATATGCCTGTTTATTTAGAAAATCAGAACACATTTACCTCCTGCCCAAACAAGGTTTATGCTAAGGACAGCTCGATTAAATCAGGGACGAGCTTGCTTGCTTGATTAGTGCAATTAATCAATTGTATGCTCGGTATACCTAGTACCTAGTAGAACTTAAGACCATCGTCCACAACACTACTCAAAAGTAACCAGTTACAAACTGAAATCACCAATTTATTTATTTATTTATTTAATACTTTAAGCACACAAATGTACAGAGGCGGACTTAATGCCGTAGGCATTTTCTACCAGTCAACCTTTGGGTGATGCAGAGACAAGCGAAAATTGTGGAATAAATATTATTTAAATACATAAACCTATTAAAACTATATATATTTATATAAACCTAAATAAATATAAATATAAGAACAAATAAATACACATAACTACACGAACATACTAAAACAAATAAGACAAACAATGGGAAAACATTACCGTTGTGATGATACTGCCAGCTTCTTGCGAATGTGCTCTCGAACTTTAATTTTAAAGGATAATCGGTTGGTTGCCATCCTGATTTCCACGGGGAGCGCATTCCACAGAGAGATAGATTGAACAAAGAACGAAGAGTAAATGAAGTCAGTACGGTGAGTGGGACAATGAAGAAGAAGGCAATGAGTAGGCAGAATATCTCAGCACTAGTATTTCAATGGCGGTCCGTACACGACCCAACCAATCACAAACTACTTAGTTAATAACGTATTAGTAAGTCGTGTCGTGGATGACGGCCTTAAGCCACCGACACATTACCTTCTTGTCGTCTTGTGTCGTGAATTCGTGACTCGGGATATACAATGAAACGAATCTGTTCAGGACTACCTCAAATCACAACGAGTTTCGATTAGCTAATACTAGGTCAGAAGGCGTCAGTCATATAAATCCGGCTTTAGGCTGCCTGTCCACCGGAGCGGAGAACAGAGGGGAGGAGCGGGTCTGTGCCAATATTAACCAATAAAATTGAAACTCCGCTCCAGAGTTTAGATTCTATTGGTTAATATTGGCACAGTTGCGCTCCTCTCCTCTCTTCTCCGCTCCAATGGACAGGCTTAGGTTCCTCTGTGACTGTCTACAACAGCTCTAGAAACAATACTAAAACACAAAATAATGCTGCCGCATCGTAGTTACCAACCTCAAAATATTTCACCAAGACGTACCCGACTACCACAAACTTCGCACCGCAGTACAGTAACTACCCAACCAGCTAAAACATTACCAATTCCACCGTCTGTAGACTTTGCATGACATGGCCACAAATAAACAAAGGCTTTAAAAACTACAACTGAATGGACTTACGCCAAATGTAGTCCAGTTAAAGCCATTAGTTTCGTTCGACCAAATAATTCGCTTTTATTAACTCCCCGTAGTTAGAATTTATGGTGAGTGGGTTCCAGTAATGAGGCGTTTTGTATTGCTAACATACATTGTCCTGGCGTTATTATTAACCATTGGTACGAGTATCGGTTGGTTATTATATTGATTTTACAAACTGGCCTAGATTTTATGGAAATAACAGCAATCTTTTTAAGTGTTCTAATGGAAGTTCAACCGCTGTTATGGTAATGAGTTTTAATACACCTGATTCAAAATGTATCGAAACTGTTTTGAACATCGGTACTTCGGTGATCAATATCAATAACATAACGAGACAGTAGTGGGTGGTTGTAGGCTGAATCTTTGAAATTTAGATATTTCTGCACGCATAGCATGAGCACCTCAGAAACGGGTTTTGTCGACAGAAGAATAGACAAAATGACAGATATACAATCCTAATCTGTCATTTTGTCTATTCTTCCGTCGAAAAAACCCGTTTCTCAGGTGGTCATGCTACGCGTGCAGAGGTGGTGCTCTTTACTGGTCATTTACTTTAACTTAATCTTGACTTCATTGTAAGCATTGTTTTCTTCTACCTAGTTCCATGTTGCTTGGGAGACCCCAAGCAACACTCTCTTTCATTCTCAACTAGCAAAATAATGATCATTTATGTCGTATCCCATGTTTTTAAAGTAAATTACTAACTTTGATTTACAAGACCAATATTTTTATTAAACTATAAAAACAAATGATAATTATATGAATTATTTTTATCCCACACACAATGCGCCCTTCTTTTCTTAAGTTTCCTCTCGCTGTCCTTCAATAGTATTATAATTTATTCCAACTTTAATTGACGTACTTAAACCTAAACAATGTTTTTTTAGTTATAATTCCTGTGACCAATCCGAGTAGTGTCGTGAACACAGGACAATAAGCGTGAATGTTGGATGAGGCGTCAGGTCAACCGTCTGACCTACTTGCTTAGCATATTATTATTTCACCGGCTTCTCCTGTCACCTTACCTTAGGTATATCTAATGACTGGAGTTATAAACTCTGGATGGCGTTGAACTTTGAGTTAAATATTTATCTCAACTATATTTTACTCGCTTGCTGCGCTATTCCTTCGCGTATTCATACATTTACACGCTATTATTTAATTATTGTATCGACTTATTGTTAGTCTTTCGTAAGTGTATCATAAGTTCGATGTGTGTGTTAGTGTGTGGAAGAGCTCGTGGCTAAGTAATAACAGCTGCATGGTTCGATCCATCAGGTTAAGCTACGCTTGCCGGGGTTGGTCCGTGGATGGGTGACCATCTTTACACCTTCTCCGTGTCTCGGAAAGCACGTTAAGCCAAAAGCCGAAAGTCTGACAACCAGTCTTAACAAGGGGTATCGTATTACCCAGTTACTGGGTTGTGGAGCTCAGATAGGCAGTCACTCCATATAACATACTGCATCCGGTTAGACTGGAAGCCCAAACAAACCTGAATTAATTCAATTTATTACTTTTGCCATTGACACCATGTTCTGCGATTTAATTTAATTAATAAAAAATAAATTATATTAATTACATTATATATTATATTAGAAGGGAAGCTACCCAACTCCTTAACATAACTCCCAATCGATTTAGAAGACACCCCTTTTGAAAAGCAATTTATCTTTATCACGACCCAAACAGCTATAAAACACCAGATAAGTACCTACTTCCAAGTAAGTAGATAAGTACCTCATCCGTTTTGGCAAGCGTTTCTAGTATGTTATGTATGTAATGTCTTTATTACTAAATCTCAGCTAATACATAGATTACCTACCGTCGGAGATGTGGTGTCGCAACTGAGCCCGCAAAGTGCTAATACCATCACAACTCTAATTCTCATATACCTAGACCTGGTTTGAGCTTACCTATGTAATTCGCGTGGTATTAACTGTGGTGGTGGTTGGTTTGTATAGAGAGAAGTAAAGGTAGCATTTTTTTACGTGTGTTAATCCTTGTGGAAACCTCTGGTAACAGTATAAGCACATAGTGTGGTTCAGCTACGCGATGATCGCTCAAAACGACCTCTCTTGAGCCATGCCGGTGATGGCATTTCTCCGGAGAAACTTATGTTCTCTCGCGGCAGCAAATTACCACAATGTGTTACCGTTCCTTATATATAGGTATCTACCTTGTTTGAACTAACCTGACTTGGCTATACCTGGCCTGTTCGCTTAGATATCTCCCCGTGAAAACTTAGGTGAAGCTATAATCCCATCCATCTGATGCTAGGGATGGACACCTCACGTCAAGCTCATCTTCACCTAAGATAATTACGGTGTGATTCTTATAGATAACATCGGCTGGTGTCAATATACCAAGTCTATATGTTATGCTGGTACGTTACGTGTGCTGAATTCTCCTGCTAATTAGAAATTCGATGTTCCTAGCACGCGGTGCAATAAAGATAATGGAAGGTTTGTTTATTCTCGGCCTCTAGTTACGGACATGGCTATCGGTTATTCTGGATACGGATCTAATATAGCGCTAAATGTAGGCCATTCGGAGATGTTGCTGGTAATAATTGTATCGCATTTAATTGGTGTATTCCAATGTGTATATGTCTATGGACTATTGAGTTATAAGCTTAGCTATCTCTCTACTAGAAACTCTCATAATAATATCAGTATGTCTCCAAGGGCCTCTGTAAAGGCTCTTCTTATGCATATAAAGAAAGATGAACACGCTTGCACGTATGAAGTGGTGGCGATTTCTTGACTGAAGTCTGTTTTTCATACTTGTAAACTAATTTGAAATTTCAAGTGATTGTTGTTTGTTTTTTCAATTTGGAGTTTGACATTTGCACCTATCAAATTATTCTACGAGATTAAAAAACAGACTACAGGTTCTACCACGATATTTGCCGTCACGACTCAACTGTTGATTGGCCTTTAAAGGTATAAACAATTAAAAATTATATTGTGTCTCGTTAGTGACAGTTGAACTCATAAAGATCCACCACAAATTAAATCAGTTTATTATTGCGATGATTAGTCAAGGTTTTATTATTTTCTTTCTACTTCTTGATTCTTCACTGTAGCATCTAAAGTAACGGAAAAACGAACAGAGGATATGCCGAAGATTTGTCATTATCCATTCCATATTTAAAACAGCAGCATATAGAAACGGGTTTTGTCTACGGAAGAATAGACAAAATGACAGATTGCGATTGTTTATCTGTCATTTTTTCGACGGAAGAATAGACAAAATGACAGATAAACAATCACAATCTGTAATTTTGTCTATTCTTCGGTCGACAAAACGCGTAGAAAACCTGTTTCTATGGTTGTCATGCTACGCATGCTAGAAATCAGCAAATATTCTCTTTGCATAAAAAGTAAAAACTACCCTTGTTTTAATCATATAATAACGTCGAGTTCTCTCGTTATTTCGTGTCGGTTACATTTATTATCACAGGAATGAAAAAATAATACTCACTTAATTAAGTTGTAGAATCCTTCTGTTAAAATTAAACAAAATTAGAAACTTGATATATTAAGATTGAAGTAGACTATTATTTCATCTCTGAGCTTAATTTTACGAATTATGTATCCAGGGATTTTATGTCTGACTAGCTTTTGAGGACGGTTTTGCTTGCGTAGAAATTAGAGAAAAAACAGTAAGAGAAATAAATTGTTTATCAAATTCACATGACACTACGTCAATTTGCCGTGTTATAGAAATTACATACAACTGTCAAATAATGTTCTATTTTTTCTTATGGCAAGCCAATGTCGACCATTCTGCCAATGTCTAAAGTGAGTTGGAAAAGCAAGTGTGTATCGAGATAAAAAATTTGAATGATAAAGTCAAATAATGTTAGATAAGATTTTGATATACGAACAGTTTAAGTTGGTAGTCAATTTGGTAAACAATTAATTTCCTTGGCTTTACTTTGAGACAACCACTTTTATTTAACTACTTAGACTGGTTATTATATATAGAGATGTTTCTCAGGTTCCACTCAAATTACAGGAGACTTTAACCTATTAGAACAAAAGAACGGACAGAGTTACTCCAACACAAACATACGATCAAGATTTTATTTCCAATAGGTACTTTTAGCTATCACATATCATTTTCACATATCGAGACTCCTCCGTGCCTCGGAAAGCACGTTAAGCCGTTGGTCCCGGCTGTCATTTGTGGATCTTTGACAGTCGTTACTAGTCGTCAGAAGCACGAAAGCCTGACAACCAGTCTAACCAAGGGGTATCGTATTACCCAGTTACTGGGTTGTGGAGGTCAGATAGGCAGTCGCTCCATGTAAAATACTGGTACTCAGCTGCATCCGGTTAGACTGGAAGCCGACCCCAACATAGTTGGGAAAAGACTAGGCAGATGATGATGATGAGGTACTTTTAGCTATCCAAACTAATATTATAAATTCGAAAGTAACGCTGTCTGTTTGACTGTATGTTACCTTTTCACGCCTAAACCACTGAACTGATTTCGACCAAATTTTGCAAGGAGATAGATGGCACCCTGGGGAAGGACATAGGCTACTTTTTATCGACATACCGCGCGAGCCAAGCCGCCGGCGGGAGCTAGTGTTATCATAAAATATAAAATGTACAGATATTTCACCTTTTACAATAATTTTATAACAGTGAATGTAAACAAACAGAGGAGGATTAATTTAATTAAATAAAATATTGTACAAGGTAAAGCTCAAATAATGTGGAAAATGTATTAAAATTTAATACCGAAAACCAGTCAAGTGCGAGTTGGACTAGCGGACGAGGTTTCCGTACCATTTTCAATAAAAACGCCAAAAAAATCATGTTTGTTATAGCGGCAACAGAAATCCATCATCTGTGAAATTTCACCTGTCTAACTATCACGGTTCATAAGATACAGCCTAGTGACTGACGGCCAGACAGACGGACGGCGGAGTCTTAGTAATATGTTCCCGTTTTACCATTTGGGCACGGAACCCTAAAAATGAACAACGAAGAGTGTCTCATTGGGCATGCCCAATAAGGTGCTTGTACAACAAAAGAAAGCGGGAATAAATTACAATATCTTATAATAAAAAGCCTGTTTCCCCAACTTTTGAACAATAAGATAACAAGTTCAGTATTGAATGCCTGAAGTTTTTGTATCAAACATCCAAGAGTACAGTCAGCCTCAAAAATTCTTGTTGATGTAGGTACTTACACCGATACTTACATCTTTATGAGGCTGACTGTACCTACTATCTAAGGAAATTATACCCAAAGTACCTAGTTACAACTTACAACACTTGCACTACTGTAACAATATTGTTTTACTCCGTCCTGCGGCGTAATTGCGTAAATCCCTAACTATTGTATTGTATTGCTGATTCTAATTAGTTTAATTAAGATTATAATTCTGTAAAGCCATATTTGCTACGGTCACGAATCATATTATAATCCGCTTGACTATTCCTCAAGAGTCATAAAAACCCTGTAAGAAATGAAGACGTGTTTCACCTCTCAACGATGCATCCTCAGGATGACGATTGACCAATTGCAAACCAGAACGCGACGTGTTACCACACCGAGCGCTGGAAGCAAAGTACTTTGCGTCCAGCGCTCGGTGTGGTTGCAATCGTCATCCTGAGGATGCCTCGTTGAGAGGTGAAACACATGTCGATTTCTTACAGGGTTTTTATGACTCTTGAAGAATAGTCAAGCGGAATAGGTTACTAAATATATCTACGTCTATTGTATTTTATAATGGATTTCCGCAAAGTCAAGCCTGAATCAATTAACTATAAAACACGTAAGAAAATTTGAATTTCCCGGGATACCTACCTAGACGCATCCTCCATAAACGACTACAATTTCCTTTTAGTATCGATAACCTCAGTGTCGGCCTGAACTTTAAGTAACGGACTTTGACAAAGTTAGTCCAACTTGCCCGAGGGATACAATCAGCCTATAGTGAATGCTGATTGGTCGATATTATTACACTACTTTTCATTCCATATTGAACCTTATGTTATAAATATAGAGTGCATTTTCGGTTTGATGTTTGGCCGCTAAAGTGAACATCTGTTACTTGCCATGGTTTAATAGCGGCAGGGTGTTTTTGTACAAGAAAAGAAAATGTAAGAGTTCTTATTTACTTATTATACTGGCACAATCATGAAAGTTAAACTCGTACAAACATCTGCTGTATAATTTTATTACAGCGGCCTTGGGAAAATGGATCACTAAAAAGTTGGTAGGTACTTAGTTGTTTCTTTTTATTTACCTATAAAAAGGCCTTCCTCACCTTTTTATTCCACTTAAGGGGATGCGCTAAGATAGCCCGCGATATTCAAATATTCTTGCGTTTTTTTGTAATTTTTAGGTCAGTGTCAGGTTGTATGTTGATCAAAATACGATTCGTGACCGTAACAGAGTTGTATTTACAAAATTACAATCATTAAAATCATAAATACAACTCTCTAACTTCAAATTAACCTGTTGAATGACTATTTCATCAAATCATGACATTTGAGGTCAATTCTAACTTAGAGAGTTGTATTGATGATTCTCATTGTAATTCTGTAAATACATTTGATACGGTCGTGAATTTTGTTCAACATACAACTACAGGCTAGGGAATAAATTTAAATATTGCAAAAAACGTAAAAAAAAAAAATTCGTGGTCACCCTACGTAAATTGAATTTAAAAAAATAAAATGAGCCAGGGAGCTATTTAATTAAACCGGCAGGTGACAGGCAATAATACAAGTTTCTTTCACACATTTTCTGCTTCATTGAACAAACACCTGTCGTGAAAATGTGAAAATTATTTCTAACTAGCTTCCGCCCGCGGCTTCGCCCGCGTGGTATGTCGATATAAAGTAGCCTATGTCCTTCCCCGGGATGCCATCTATCTCCATGCATTATCGAAATCTGTTCAATGTTTTAGGCATGAAAAGGTAACATACAGACAGAGTTATTTTCGAATTTATAATAACGGGTGATTCATTTAGAGGTACTTTTTTATCTATGGATTTGTTGACAGATAAAGCGTCAGTCGTGTTATTCTATCATGGTATTTTTGTTCAGTATAGTTTGACATTTCATCATGGAAAGACTTAGGCCGACGCAGCGTCTACAAATTATTCAGCTGTATTACGAAAATCAGCTCTCTACGAGGAATGTGTTTCGTGCACTTAGAGCAACTTATGGTCCACATAATCGGCCTACCGAACGCACGATTCGCTATACGATCGAAAAGTTTGAAAGCCAATTTACATTATTAGATAATACACGACCAAATAGACCACATCCAGCACGTAGTGAAGAAAATATTGCGGCGGTAGCTGACAGTGTACGCGACAGTAAGTTGCTCTAAGTGCACGAAACACATTCCTCGTAGAGAGCTGATTTTCGTAATACAGCTGAATAATTTGTAGACGCTGCGTCGGCCTAAGTCTTTCCATGATGAAATGTCAAACTATACTGAACAAAAATACCATGATAGAATAACACGACTGACGCTTTATCTGTCAACAAATCCATAGATAAAAAAGTACCTCTAAATGAATCACCCGTTATAAGTATGGATTAAAAATGGCCCCGAAAGATTTTTTTCACATACCAAGGTAATAATCTTCTAACTTCTATCACAAGCAAGTCTTCCTTTATCCACACACTGCTCTCAACCATAGCAATATTTTAAACTTTCTAAAGAAACATTAAAACAGTATGCTGCTCCGAAACCAAGCCAAAACATAACTCTGTCGCTGCAGCCACACGAGTCACATGTCAACGTCTCCAGCTAACATTCCTCTTACAATGAAAACTTATCCAATTACATAATCCAAGCTGCACAAATGTAATGTTATAACTACGAGTAAAGAAAGAAAGAAAAACATTTAGTTGGAATAATGAAAATAATGTTTTAACAATAATGCGTGCCTCACGGCTGCGCCAAAAAGGTAAGTAGAAAATAAGTACATCTCTCTTAAGAAATGGGTCACAATTCTTTTATTTTTAACCTGGCTAAGTATAATATACATTTTAAGGCTCTTACATACTGGCACGATTCGTCGCGCGACGCGAATTTTAACAAAACAATTTCTGAGAAAACTTCACGGCGAACAATGCGGTGGCGTCGCGTCGCGTGACAAATCGCGCCAGTATGTAAGAGCCTTTAAACTTCTAAACACTTAAATATATATAATCTGAAGAAAGATGTAACTATGTTTTCATACAGAAAGCTGATTTTTCTTCGAACTCGAGCCAATTCTTTTGAATTGGCTCGAGTTTTGGAGAAAATTCAACGTGCATATACTTTTAGTTTTTCCAAAATTAAACCTTAGAACATAACTCAAACTAATCTATTTTTGCATGATATTTATTATACCACCCAGGCTGATGTGGTGTTGATGTTGTGTCTCTGATAAATACCGAGTCTTGCAAAGGAATGGCCATTATTCCTAATCACCGACTTATCAAGAAAGAATCAGAAGCATGTACCACTCAAATCCCTATAATTTTGGCTTTATAATCGAGCATACCACATTGGCCCAAACACTTATTCAATTACTAAACAGAACAAATGCAGTGTGCGGCAACATCTCACAGGAATTAGGTCACTGTCGCAGTATTTTTATATAACCTACGTAAATCTGAACCCTCCATGCCTACCATAAAGGTATACCTCACAGAGTACTATGGAAATGGAGTGATAACAAGAGGGAGACATCACACTCACCGTTGGTATAATACCCGATAGGGAAACGATAAATGGACCAAGATAAATATAATGTACAAGTCATCATCATCTGCCTAGCCTTTTCCCAACTATGTTGGGGTCGGCTTCCAGTCTAACCGGATGCAGCTGAATACCAGTATTTTATATGGAGCGACTGCCTATCTGACCTCCACAACCCAGTAACTGGGTAATACGATACCCCTTGGTTAGACTGGTTGTCAGACTTTCGTGCTTCTGACGACTCGTAACGACTGTCAAAGATCCACAAATGACAGCCGGGACCTACGGCTTAACGTGCTTTCCGAGGCACGGAGGAGTCTCGATATGTGAAAATGGTCACCCATCCACGGACCAACCCCGGCAAGCGTAGCTTAACCTGATGGATCGACCCGAGTGGCTGTTATTACTTAGCCACGAGCTCCTCTCAATAATGTACAAGTACTTACGCTAATTAATAGTACCGTGCTTTCCTATAATTTAGATACATGCGAGATCTATAACTATCAGAAAGATTGTGGTTTAATGCTGTGTATGTATTTAGTTGGTAAGTCTTTAAATAAATAAATACAGGAGCTAGTAAATGCTTTACAACTGAAATCTAAAGGGGCGCTGCATTGAGAACATAAGAGTGCTGCACTATATACCTATGGATAGCAATACCAGCAGCGGCATACCCAATTCAACGTTGGAGTTGAAATAAGTCTTCCATTTACTGTCTACTCCATGGCTTACAAACACGTCGGTCCCTTAATCCCACGTGAGCCGACCGACACTGACACGACGTCAGGTATCAATAATTCAGTACACAATCTGGCCTCCCACGAATATTATTATTTTAATAAAACAGCGTGTAATAAAAGAGACTCGTACTCTTGTGTATATCAACTGGGACTACATTTGCAGGAGTAAATTTTTCTGAGAAATGCTCTTCGACTTCGTCAAAAATCTCTCTAATTTGGTTCTTTTGAATTATACACACATCTCAACTTTATTTCCCAAGCGTAAAAATATACTCAACATTTTGCAGCTAATTTTATATAGCTTGAGAAGCATGTGTGGTGCAACTATGAATGATAGACTGAGGAATGATGTGAAAAGGCAACTGTACGGTTAAAGAATATGTAATGAATAATTTTTAAAAGAGTATGGATGGATTGACCAATTGCAAACCAAAACACGACGTGTTACCACACCGAGCGCTGGACGCAGAGTTGGACAATCGTCATCTTGACGTTGCCTCGAGATTTCTTATGGTGTTTTTTATGACTCTTGAAGAATAGTTAAGCGGAATAGTAGATTAGCACGTCGCGTTCTGGTTTGCAATTGGTCAATCGTCATCCTGAAGATGCCTCGTTGAGAGGTGAAACACGTGTCGATTTCTTACAGGGTTTTTATGACTCTTGTAGTAAGAATAGTCAAGCGGAATAGGTTACTAAATATATCAGCGTCTATTGTATTTTACGTCTATTTTATTTTTTTAAACTATTAACAAATTAAAATATGGCGTTCAAAAATTCCTCCGCATCACTGTCGACTGCTAATGCACCCAAGAGACTGGCGACATGGCCATTGTATGGCAATGCTGAGCCTTTGGTCAAGGTAAAAGCCAGCCCTTGGGTCACGGGAAGTATCAACCAGCCGTTTGGAGAAAGAGAAATCGTTGATTTCGTTATGTAGCTTTGGACAGATTTAAAGCTCCCACAAACAATATCGCCGTAATGGATCATTAACGCTAATGATTTCATTAATTTCATCAAAGAACCATAATCGAGTTTAATGTTGCTTGCTGCAACAAGTTAATGGAAGATCAGTTTTAAAAACTGATCTTCCATTAACTTGTTGACATCTTGGTTTTTTTTTTCGTAAATAAAAAGATATCAATATAAAACCCGGTCGCACAGAAAAAGGGTGTCCTCATTATTTTAGATAGCTTATGAGTTATTTGAAGTGTCGATAAGATTTTCTCGCATCGATAATCTAAGGTATCGTTAGATGTCCCTTTAGATAGACTAAAGTATATTTATGAGGGTATATCTTATATTGAACTAGCGACCCTCCCCTGTTTCGCACGATTTTCGACTTGACAAAAGATCGAGATTTATTTATTATATGGAAAAATTGTAACGTATTATACATATAGCTTGAGGGTTTTTTCCCAAATTATAGTGACAACCATATCAACATCCGTTGCGCAGCTTAGGAGACCAACGATGGTCACACAGACAGACACGAAAAGTGACTTTAATCTATTTTATTTATTTATACATATAATAAAATCGTAAACGGTCCGTGTCTGTACATTAAAGATTTTTGCAAAAAAAGTACTGGAAGCCGCGAGAAATAAGTAATAGAAAGTAAAAAAACATTTTTTGAAATTTTTGTCTGTTTGTTTGTGAGCGCATCATGTAAAAACCACTCATTGGATTCCAAATTGAATTACTGAACAATAAGAAACTTTATTGTGAGTAACATTTAGTCTTTACTTCATCAAAATCGACCTGCAGAATCAAAAGATATATTATGGATTTAACACTTATGTTTTTTTATCCAAGTGTTACGTGCATGCTTGACGGTATTCCGTTCACAAGAAATTGTGCAGTTTCCGAGCTGTAACCTAACAAAAAGTACTAGGCTTGCATAAATTCACGTTCAGATTATTTTAAGTACATCACTGTTATCAATAAATAAAAATTAATTGTCGCCTATATGAAAGAAAGTTCATCACTAGAGATTGGCTAAGTTGTAAGTACCTATATTATAAACGAACACCAAAATGTACACTTAGTTTGCAAATTTAAATCTTTGACTTTGACTTTGACTTTGGCTCGGCCGATTTAGCTGACTTTTTTTGTTGTATTCGTATCTGGAAAAGATTTGTATGAAAACATTTTTTTGTTAATCCACCGGAAAAGTCGGAATAACACCCGGGCGACGCCGGACACGAACAGCTAGTTTATAATATTTTTATGACGATGCATCTTTTCCGTTGAGTTTTTTTTTTGTAATTCTTTGGTAAATTGATATCAGATTTTATGCATCCGTTCCGGAAAGCTATCTACTGCTCATCAGAAATCAAATACGAGTACCTACATAAATGGCGGCAAAAGTAACAAAATTAATACATTCAGTTTTAATTTTATAGACAATGGCCTGCGCTTAACCCAGATTGTGTAAAATTTTCTCATAAAAGCATTGTGTACATTTTAAATTCATTGTTGATCTGTAAATTATTATTTTGCGGAATTAATTAGTTGGTTGTATTAATACGTTTTATTTAATATTAAAGGTACCTATTAGTTTTATCGGCGGAGTATGTTGTTAAATACATTTTTAAATACATTATTTATTCTGAAAAAAAATCTAATTTCAATGCAAAAAATAATAACTGTAAGGATGCTCTTTTCGCTTTTCCTTTTCTTTGCTGAATTAAATTAATTAATCACTTACTGAGAAAATTACTCAAATTATGTGTATGGGCGAAGCACCCTCTATACGTACTTATGTCATCGCAAACCCGGTTCCCTCATCAGATAATTGTGAAGTATGTATCAATGTACTCTGTGTGTAGGCATGAAGTTCTAATAAAAATAGAATTTCAATTATCACGTTTCTTCGTAGACGAGGAAAAGTGTACATACAGTAAAATAAAAACATTTTTATTCTTCTTAATCTATATGAAAGATGACATAGCTAGTAAGAAAGTAACTTAGATAACGGCTAAGGGTTTGTACACAAAACTGCGACATCGTGCGAATTCGCAACGCAGAAGAAAATCTTAGGGTACCGTCGCTGATTTTTGCGATGCGACGCGCTACGCAGTTGTGTGTACAAGCCCTTTTTTTTTTTTTGTCGGTGGGATATCATCCAATGACTTCTCCCGCTCTGGGCGGAGCGGAAGGGCGTGTCAGACTTTTACTGACTAAAACCCACCCGTGTTCCTTCAGTTGCCTGTTGCCAAGGTCCCGGTATCCCTTTCGGACTAACCCACAACCCTGGCAGGGTGTGTACGAGCCCTAATACCTAGACATTTATGGAAGAAAATGAAGAACGCACTGCTCCGACTAATAAAATTAAAATTGGGATAAGAAAGACAAGTGACGACCACCTCATTAATATTAATTAATTTTCTTTTCTTCAGAAAGACGACGATGAGGGCCGCTCACCCATCAGTATGGAGGTGAAGAAGCATGACAAGCCCGGCAGCCTGTCGCCCGTGAAGCTAGCAGTGAAGAGAGACAGTGGAGACGAGGGCAAGACCTCCAGGTCCAGCAGTAGATGTGACAAAGAACTGAGACTACCACCAGAGAAGTCTCACAGTGAAGATGCTGCGCTGAGAGGGGAGAGGAAACTCTCCAGAGCGAGTGATAGCTCTAAAGAGACTTTAGAGAGGTAGGTATGATGTTTCTTCTATTTACACAACTATACAGGGTGTAATGGACAGCCCTCCGATGGGATGAATTCAGCATATCATACTAAGACGATCGGTACATGAAATTATTTCAGGAAGTTTATGGGAATCCAATAAACCTGATTTGTAACTCACGCGCAATGTATCGTTACCGTTGCAAAACCCGCGTAGCCGTACTCCCCGTGTCGGCGGGGCGCGCTAGAGTTTTTTAACATCCATTGCTGGTTTTTTTATTTTAGCTGTTTTATTTACATAAATGGAGTGCTGCGTACAGAGAATGTAATTTTACATTGAAATAAAGGAATAAAACTGAAAAAATAATTAAAAAAAATGAAAAATTTCCTGAGAAAATTTCCGGTGGAATACGATTCAAAATAAGGAACTGAATGCCCCCTGTTAATTTGCGGAGAGCTGTCCCTTACACCCTGTATAAGGCCAGTAGGACCGAACCAGTCAATGCGACAGCGAATAGATGAGAGTATGTCATGCTCACTTAAATGTCTCACTGATGGTGGCGCATGTGATCATTCATTCGGTTCCCTACAAAATGGTTGAGCTGGATGGTGCTGATCCACGTGTCATGTTCGTGAACGGGCGCCGTCAGTTGAGACTGATCATCTCTTATTTGCCAGAGCTTATTTTTATCTTTTAAGTATTTTGAATTGTTTTTGATTATTTTTAATTTTTTGTTATTTAAAAAAATTGTCCTTGGAGTTTCTTGCCCATTCTTCTCCATAGAGATCTACTTTTTGGAATGGGCAACTATTCAACTTTTTAACTGACCGACTCTTTGACAATTCAAAAGTACCTGTAAATGGTTTAATTGAAATAAATGCTTTGAGTTTGAATTTGAGAGAAGTAGTGAAGAGATGGCATTGAGAGGGGAGGGTAGACTCTCGAGGACGAGTGATAGCTATAAAGAGTGTTTAGAAAGGTAGGTATGGTGATCTTTTAGTTCTAAAAAGATTATTAGGCCAGCGGGACTTTCTACTGAAGCAGTAAATGGTACAAGGAACAGGCTACCACCGGAAAAGTCTCCCAGTGAAGATGCGGCGTTGAGAATGGAGAGGAGACTCTTGAGGGCGAGTGATAGCTCTAAAGAGACTTTAGAGAGATAGGCATGATGTATTTTTTTTTCCTATGTCATTATTCGATATAAAGCAGCCAGCAGCAGATATTGCGTTGCCTATTGTCAATAAATATCAACTTAAAAGTAGGAACCGCTATCTTAATAGTTTTCCTATAAAAATAAGGAACGAATATGGTTAAGAATAGATTAAAAAACCTCTCCAACGTACACAGGTATTGATTGTCATATTCTACATCAGTATATTTTGAGATCAGAGTCAAATATTCAGATACAATACGACACCTCGTAGACACAAAGGTACTAGGCGCTCATAAACCGCCAAGCAACTCGTATTACTCGATCTCACTGTTGGCTCCTGTACATAATATCAGCAAAACGGTTCTAGGCTCCTTTGAAATATGCATCGATGCTCCTTCGAGCTCCATCAGCGGCGAATATTTCAAATGTAACCTAGATATTTGAGCAGACTGGACACAAAAGAAACAAGGTGAAAGAGTATAAAGTTCTTCGTTATTATCGCTGAAACATTTTCAAAGAGAATCTCATGTTGAAGTTATATGAAAGTTAATCATTTCAGTTACTCAAGGTGGAGACGACAACACGGCAGTAAATTAAACTGCGTATATCTAATGATGTCTGGATATGTAAGTTCTTTATTTACAAAATCTATAGCTCTTCGTGACGTATAATAAAACTAGCTTCCGCCCAAGGCTTCGCCCGCGTGGTATGTCGATAAAAAGTACCCTATGTCCTTCCCCGGGATGCCATCTATCTCTTTGCCAAATTTTATCGAAATTTGTGCAGTGGTTTAGGCGTGAAAAGGTAACACACAGACAGACAGAGTTACTTTCGAATTTATAATATTAGTATGGATAAATAGGATACTCCCAATTTATAACCTCACCAAAACCAAATGCAAAATTAAGCTAAACAATTGGCTCCGGGAGTTAAATTATGAAGAAACAGAAAAACTACTTGCTGTCCCGTGGCCTGGGTACGGTGTCATAGACACAGCTCTGTACTTCCGCATTTAATTCCAACCAATAACAAAACTTAAGTTGTTGGGCATCTATGTATGTTAAGTTTTGTTGTTGGTTCACCGATTAGCCCCGATAGCATCAACAAAAACATAATAAAGGGGTCGGAAAGCCTTAATTGAGAGGTATCGCGTAATCCATCATGTTAGCCCGATGATCGATGACTAACGTATTTAGCAACAGGCCCAAAAATAACTGACATATTTCGTAACTAGAAATATTCGTAATCAGTTTAGTTTAATCTTTATATACCATAGTTTCGCAGCTTGGTTATTAAACTTTATGATTTATTAACAGATTCCAGCAGGATTTACTACAGTTAGAAACAATGCGTTGAAAATCACATACAATAGATAAGTTAGTGCTGTTCCGAAATTTTAGAGGGTAGAGATGTCATCAAGATTATACAGGCTGTAAGGGTAAACAGTCTTGTCATTCAAAACATGGGTAGTTGACTTAAATATAAAAATAAATGACCGAACACAACAAAAAAAAAACGTCATTTTCATTAAAAGATTTTAAAAAGTTTCTATCCGACACCGTGCTCTCAAGCGAAACAGCTGACTGACTATGGGAGGGGTCGCGCTCGCGGCCGGTCAGGTCACATCCCGTACCCCCCGCCCGTGTTGAGACGCAAGTTCGTTGCCCTAGCGCATAGGACAACGAACTTGCGTCTCTTGTGGTAAAATAAAGATTAAAAAAAAAGAAAAAAAAAGTTGTAATTTTCCATTGATTTTACGTTCTATAAATGAAACCAAACCACTGGTTGCAAGGATAACGGTGTTTACCCTAACACCCTGTATGGTTGTATTGTACACGACACGGTTTCTTTACGGTACGGCGAGCTAGCCGCATCGCAGAATAATCGTGCGAGCTTTTATAATAATAATATGACAGAGCAAATCCCCGGTTCTATGGTACCTGGACGTTGCCAGCGTGTCGTCAACAAACTTCCATGGTGATCCATTCAACACTGTCGACCGACCATGCCTACACACGGCGAAGAAACCGTAGTGTTTCACGCCAAAAAAAAACGTGCGTGTACACACGGCTACACATCAAGCTATACATTTCCAGTTTCTTTTGATTTCCATACAATGCGAGTTCAGCGTATACTGGAAATGTATAACTTGATGTGTAGCCGTGTGTACAACGGGTCTTGGGTTTTAACGAAGGGATGAAGACGGTATTTTATTTCTTAGTTCGCAAGCAAGTTATGACTATGTCTCTGTAGTAAACCTTAAAAAGTATCTCCTTATTTTCGTTGTTCAAGGAGGCGCACATAAACGTCTCTGGCCCAAGCACAGTATAAATAAGTAACAGTATTATATCTTCATTGAAAACGGCCGAAACGACGCGCTTCGAAATCTCAGTATACACGCAACTGCCCCGTTGGTCTCGTGGTCGCAAGCGCGACTGCAGAGCGTGGGGTCCTGGGTTCGATTCCCGGGTCGGGCAAAGTGTTATTGGATTTTTCCATTAGGAATTTCGTAGTAACAGCCCGGAGTTTGGAAGTTGGCGGTGCCCGTGGCTCGGAAAGCACGTTAAGCCGTTGGTCCTACGCCTGATCTCTCTCCGGTCGTGTCGGATTGCCGTCCCATCGGACTATGAGAGTGAGGGAAGAGAGAGTGCACTTGTGTCTGCGCAAACACTTGTGCACTATAATATCTCCCGCGCCGAAGGCTAGTCTCCATTGAGATTGGCCGCCGTGGCCGAAAATACGGTCTGGAGGACTATTATACACGCAACTGTATCGAGTGCGCGGCAGTTACGCACGGACGCGGAAGGTTTATCTACCGAGCGACCGTAGGTAATTATTTCAAAGTAACTGCCGAGATATTATACTGTTACTTTATGATACTGTGACATAAGTTTTTACTGCAGTGCCCATTGAATCGTAAATTGCAACACAAAAACAACACATTTCGTTGGCTGGAAGTGATCGCTGGCCGATTTGTCAGCGGCGACAAATATACGTGAACATATTGCCTACTGCTGAGCGTTTTTCATTGTCACTAGCTGTTTACATATTCACAAGGGAAAAATCAATACAACGCCACAAACACGCAACCGTGACGTTCACAAATAAAGTTCTTGTAATATTCTTTGTATTATTGTTTTGTATAACTTACTTACTTGAGTAGGCTTGCGGCTAAATAATAACTTAAGTTAAGCTACACTTGCCGCGGTTGGTCCGTAGATAGGTGACCGTCTTTACATACCAAGACCCCCCCGTGCCTCGTAAAGCCGTTGGTCCCGGCTGCCCTTGTAGATTTTTGAGAGTTGTTACGGGTCGTCAGAAGCCCGAAACTTACTAGGTAACAACACGTATCGTGTTACCCAGTAACTGGGTTATGGAGGTCAGATAGGCAGTCGCTCCATGTATAATACTGGTATTCAGCTGCATCCGGTTAGTCTAGAAGCCGACCCCAACATAGTTGGGAAAAGACAGGCAGATGGTGACTTACTTGAGTAGGTAGGTACACTTGAAAACTACACAGCAACACGATAATCGGTTTGAAACCAATGACTAATCCATTGCTTCCTAAGTTCGAAAAAAAATCTGCTCAACAACGTAAATAACGCAATGAATGTTGTTGAACTGTCAAAATGTAACAAATTAGTCTTAATCGGTTACGAAAATAAGTTACGCATTGTATTGACCCGCGTGACAAAGTGAGTTTATCTCCAACGTCAAGATGCAATTAAAATACAATCAAACAATAACCTGTTTTTCGAGACACGAGACCTAAATGTCATGTACAGTCAAGGGCAAAAACATGTATAGCATAATCAGCCTTTAATGTTCCCACTGCTGGGACACAGGCCTCCTCTTTTCGAGAGGGAGTGGCCTATAACTAACACGCGGTCCCAGTGCAGGTTAGAAAAATTCAAAAGTGTGTTTCTCGTCGGGTATCGCTTCAATTATGTAATTTCTAGCGGTTTCACCCGCATAAGTTTCGATCCCGTGGGAATATCGGTACAAAAAGTATCCTATGTCCTTTTCCAGGTCATGTTCTATCTTACCTTTCATCCAAATCCGTTCAGCCGTTTCAGCATGAAAGCGTAACAAACAAACAAACTCACTTTCGCATGTATAATAATTACTATCTTTAGCCCGCGGCTTCGCCCGCGTCGATGTCGGATATCGTCCCACAGGAATATTGTACCGGGATACTTAAGAAATGCTGAGTTTCCTATACAAACTTTCACAAAGGATTATTTTTTAAACAAAATGTAGCCTACTATGTCCTTCCCCAGGATGCCATCTATCTCCTTACCATTTTTTTTCGAACTCCGTTCTATGGTTTAGGCGTGCAAAGGTAACATACCTACAGACAGACAGACAGATAGAATTACTTTCGAATTTATAATATTAGCATGGAAGTATGGATGTACTTATCTATGTATAGTTAGGATGCCAAAGCAACTCATTCAACCAATGCAGTAAAGTAGAAAATCGTGTTCGAACAACAACTAACTCCATACATATTTTTGTCCCGGACAGTACCTACCTATATAAGATAAACTAACCGAATAATTTTGTTGTCAGACAAGACTCGAAGTCCACCTCGCTATCAAGTCCGAAGGTCTCTCGGAAGTACTTCACGAACTGGCGTCAGGCATGTGACAAGACGAAGGACAAGACCAAGGAGCTGCTGAAGCGTTGGAGGACCTTGCCGGAATCCGAGGGGGCGGAGTTACCCATGCAGGCCGCGGGGCATAGCGACGAGGACAAGCATCGGGGATGGAGTGTTCACGTGTGGAGTGAGTGTTTCTTTTATTATTAAGTAGTTTCATCCGCGTAAGTATCTATCCCGTGGGAATATCGGGATTTAAAGTATTCTATGTCCTATTCCAGCTCATGCACTACCCATGTGCCAAATTTCATCCAAATCCGTTCACCTGTTTTAGCATGAAAGCGCAACAAACAAACAAACAAACTCACTTTCGCATTTATAATATTAGGATATACTAGTAAGGATTAACCAAATAGGAGGTGAAAAAAATTGTATGGAAGGTGCCTTTTGGCGATAAATTTCCAACAATTCTTAGCGCTCACTTTCATGCTTGACCTAGCGTCTAGGCTGTGCGTTGAGTGTTTTTTTTTTTAATGAAACCGTGTTTGTTCATAACCAAGTTAAGGAGAGCAGGGCACTATTGTAGATATAGTACTTATTTTATAAAACTGTATTATTAACATGTATAATCCTTTATTTTGATTAAATAAATATTAAATTATATGACTGGGGCAAAAAACTTCAAATCCTCGATATTCATCGAGGATGCTTCATAGTTTCCCTTACAAAACAATGAAGATAATTTACGCGAACAAAACCTTTACACAGAAGAGTTTCCGCACCAGAATTTCTGGAATATTCCCCTTTATTACGTTACTAATTCCCGGAATAAAGGACAAAACGTGTTCGCCGGGCGCGTGCCGAAATATACTATAACTTAATAGGAAGTTACTTTAAAACGAAAGTGGGGAAACGACATTTACATTAGTTCTAACTTTACTTGGGTCTTTGGTCACGGAATATTAATTTTATGTGGTGCAGTGGAGCAGAGGGAATAAAATTTGTTCATTTATAGTTCGCTTTAACATTCATAGACTATGCTATCCTATCGACACACTAGGAGGAGAAAATCCTTCTGCTCCATAACAAATCAAATCAAAAGTCATTTATTCAAACTAGGCTGAGAATCAGCACTTTTTGAACGTCAAAATTACATAGGACAGTCCCCCAAAACACCAGCCCTTCACCACTTCTGCTTTAGCTGGGAAGAAGAAGTGGCGCAACAAACTCCCCAGCAGCAGAGCTGTCTGTTCAGTTAGAAAAAAATGATTCTATACAAAAGTATGCGATCAAAGAAATTGGGATACTCAGGTATCCCAATCTCTTTGAACTCGGCGCAGTTTTCTTCTTCCATATATTCAATTTGCCCGTCATCTCAGTATTCACCCCACCTCCCTTTCTTGACATACGTATATATCATCATACACACAATCTATGAGCAGTGGTGGCCCAGTGGTAACGGCCACGACTTACGAGTTGTAGGTCGTAGGTACGAACCCTGAGAGGCGCTTTACTTTGTGTAAATTATTTCATCGCCACTGCTCTCAAAACGGTGAAGGAAAACATCGTGAGGAAACCGATATGTCCTAGAACCAAGAATTCGAAGACATGTGACATCTACCAACCCGCACTGGGCCCGCGTGGTGGATTACGGCCCACTCCCTCTCACAGAGAGGAGGCCTGTGTCCCAGCAGTGGGAACCCTACTCTTATTTACATCCATACTCAAAACTCCTTACGACGTGTCCTTTATTATAACTTGCACTTTCTTGGGCAGACATTTTTATTCGTGGCATCTAAATCAACAGTGACCTAATGCGTAAATAGCCTATAACGTTCCCACTGCTGGGACACAGCCCTACTCTCAGTGAGAGGTAGTGGACGGAGCCTCGCGGGCCCGGTGTGGGTTAGTGCACAAATGCAATAGCTCAATAATGGTCTGAGTCTCAATATAATTTAAATGAAAGTCATAATGCCTTGCCTCGTTATGTCGTGTGCTATGGTTTCAGCTGAACTGATTCCACTGAACTGCTGTTGAAATATGATAATCAGTGTTATATATGCTAATGAATTCTGAAACAATGTCGACGGGTTTCATGTGTTTTCATATATTTCGGGAGCGTTGCTATGGATGGATTTTGATCATGTGCTTATTGTCATAGAAGATTAGGGTATATATACCCTAATCTTCTATGACTATGTGGGGATGCCAATAAATGAAAATACTTCTAGTACACTAGTAACATTGTGAAACCTTATAATACCTAAACTATAATTTATTTGATTGACTTTTTGATTGTTGACTGCGAACGTCACCGAACGTCGCGAAGTTTATTTTTTGTCATATTGACGTCCCCAGCCTCGAGGAGATCGTGGCTAAGTAATAACAGCCGCACGGGTCGATCCAACAGGATAAGCTACGCTTGCCGGGGTTGGTCCGTGGATGAGTGACCATCTTTACATACCGAGACTCCTCCATGCCTCAGAAAACACGTTAAGCCGTTGGTCCCAGCTGTCATTTGTGGATCTTTAACAATCGTTACGGGTCGTCAGAGGCCAGAAAGTCTGACAACCAGTCTTGCCAAGGGGTATGGTATTACCCAGTTACTGGGTTGTGGAAGTCAGATAGGCAGTCGCTCCATGTAAAATACAATATAGTTGAGAAAAGGCTAGGCAGTTTGGCGGACGTCCCCAGCCTGTAACGAATATACCTATACGCACATTATGTATGTATAATGTAATGTAGTACATACCCATGCAGTGTCGCTAACCGCCCCCGCTAACATAAGTCATACAAGAACCAACCTAAAAGAAAAACTTTACAGACATATCAAAACACTGCTTTCAGGCATATTTCGTCCTAAGTAGGTACTCCAATGTTTTCAGATATTCCCACGAGATCATAAAACAACGCTCCTCCACAAAAAAGAATATAAATTATTTTGATACAAAAGACTTCGTACAACATCTATCTACCGGAAAATAAAAGAAATGAAAATAAATGTAATCGCATTATTTTACTTTACTTAGGTAAGTAAAATAATACTATTTTTACTTTACTTAGTAAACCTTAGAGTAGTGCAGCGGTGGCCCAGTGGTAACGGCTGCGACTTACGAGTTGTAGGTCGTAGGTTCGAACTCTGACAGGCGCTTTACTATACAATGTAAAGTTCAATGTTAACTCAAGAAAATTAACTGTTAAGCCAATTGACTATCAACTTAAATTGTCTCTTTAATTAAAAAATCACTACTGTCATTCCTTGACAGTGGACAGCTGAACATGACTTTATTACGGCAATGAGGGTTTTCTGAAACAACGTTCACTAGGTGACAGTACTGACATGTCAGGTCCGGGCACCTGTCAAAAGTGTCAAAGCGCCTATATTTTCTGTGGAGTGCTTTTCATGTAATAGTTCTCCTATGCCGTAATTAAACTTTAAATAAAATGGACCTATTAGGTATGGCCGTAGCGTATTCTTGTTCGTCATACAACAGTGCAATGGAGCCAACATTACGGCATGGGAACTATTTGATCAAATGCACTCTAGTCATGACTGAATGATGAACGAGTGGTGAACGACATCATTATATCTCATATTAATTGTCGAAATGGAAGACCTCTTGAGATCCGAAGTGGGGCCAACTGGTGGAGTGAATGTTCAGGAAACAGTAGGGTGTCAATTTGCTTAGCAATTAATTTCTCTGTCTATACCGAACCTAAATATAACATTTACAGTACCTACACGTATAGAAATACTTTTATGTAACACAATTGCTCATACGTCATACAAGCTATGGCCACGTATGGCCATAGCGAGTTAATCTTGGATTCAACCACTAAATGGATTTCGATGCCCGTCTCGCTGTCCCGAGCCCCGAGCTGCATATACGTTACGCCTATATTCTCAAAGGGATAGGCAGATATGTGCTGACCCGTACATTGCCGAGGAAATTATGTGGTCCCAAAGCTCCTGGAGCCTCCAAACTAAATGCAATACTGACTGAGGAATATTGCAATTAGTTTTCTCGTAATAACCATAACCTATGGGCTGTTCCAAAATTATATGATAAAAATGTAAACAAATGGATCAGAAAACGTAGTGTAGTACGTGTGAATAAAAATTTGTAGCATCACTTCGCACACAAATTATAATATTTGATAAGGTTTTTGAAAACTTTACCCCGAAATTCTCAATTTAAATCACCTTGATGCTTATATTTGACCAGCGTCATCCCTATTAGGGACTACGCCTAGGTAAAAAAAAAGAAATTCTATTTAGATCGTCAGCAAGATAATAAAAAAAAATTAGACAGGTATTTTTCAGGTACACGCCCTCCGCTCGGCCCAGAGCTGGAGAAGTCATTTGATGATTTCCCAACCTCAAAAAACGGCATATTTTGCATTTTTTTATCATTTAAATAAAAAATGATTTAGATAAAACGCATTAAAATTGGGCAGTGCGGGCTCGCTGCGTGCGAACTTATTATAAAATCTATCAAAGCTTGACGACATGCCACATTTTAACTAAATGTATCACCGAAATCTTTTGATTACATAAAAACCGAAAGAATACGTGTCCAATATTTTTTATTAACCTACCTGACGGACAAAAAATCCTTTTAGTCGGCCATCATTCCTATTGAGGTTAATTTTATACCTAACCTCAATTTTCGTAGATGATTTTTCAATTACAATTTTAATCATGCACCGATGATTTTTCAAAAACAATTGATGGTAAAAAGTGGTAAGATATAAACTTGAAAATGTCTAAATACAGATGACTTACTAATTCCCTTTCGAGAATTATTGCGTAAGAATCAGGGTTTGTTTACACTTTCATTAGTTACTTTTGTCACAGACTATACTCGTAGCTACAAGTATTTGTCGATATTTCATAAGTACTCATAATTGGCTTTTATTCGTTCTATCAGCGTCTATTTTCAGTATCTGCATCCAATTAGCTTCCACTGTTGTTGTTAGGCTATGCTAGATAGTCAGGCAGTCTTCTATATTTACCGGCTAGCGCTGACGTGATAAATAACACTACACGGTTCGCCTCTCAATTTCGCATGCATCGCATTTTTGATGGTCGTGTTTCTAGCTTGATAACTTTAGACTTTTTAATACACTTGCGTTTAGTCCATGAGAAGGCTCGTTTCGTCCGTTATTTTTAAAAGTAAAGAAAACAAAACGAATTCCTTCACTCATTTTCATTCAATGTTTATTTTTTGCTGACATCATTTGTAAATGCCGAGTTAACAAACCATTACTTTATGCTGAAATGGTTTTGTGCAACGCTCATTAAAATAATGATTTCATTAGCTTTAATGCAGCTTTAGATAAAGTAGAGATAATGGAAAGGTTTCTGCATCTGGGTGTAGGTAAATCGAACAGAAATTCTGGGACATAATGTACAAGCAAAATATTATAGAGTACCTATCTAACTATGTAGTTATTTTTTTTCTAATTATAAGTAGGTACCTTTTTACGACTAGAGTTAACGCATGATACCTCTCCTCTTTTCCCATGGCAAGGGAGAAACTACAAAATGTAATACCCTCAGAATCAAGGGCTTTTGATTCTGAAGGCTTTATATCCATTAGTGGACGTCTTTCGACTGAAATGATGATGATGATGAAGTGGTTTTGATGGCTTGCACGCTGCGATCCTTTTGACTTTCATAAATAAATGCATTTTTAAGCACATTACCAATCTTCTGAATGGTTAATGTTTCGTAATCCATACTTATATTATAAATTTCAAAGTAACAGTCTGTCTGTATGTTACCTTGTCACGCCTATACCACTGAACGGATTTCTACAAACTTTGCCAAGGAGATAGATTGCACCCTGTGAAGGACATGGGCTACTTTTTATCGACATAACGCGTGGGCGAAGCTGCGGGCGGAAGCTAGTAAACTATATTTGAGTAGGTCATAGCGGCACGATATAAGAAGAAACACATTTGCAGTCAATGTTTTGTTACATTTCGTTTTATTTGTCTTAAGAGCGTTTACGCTGAATGTTGGCAACGTCGCAAATAACTGTCAAATATTTACCTGTTTTGATTAATTTGGCAATGTTACTATAAGGAAATATGAAATATGGTTAGACAACTGTCTAAAATATTGATTATGAATTGCAATGATAACACTGAACTTAAGTTGTAGCCGGTTTTAGGTGTAAAAAAGGCATTTGGAAAGTTTCCAAATCCTGTTTTTACAACTAAAACTAAATATTCGGTGTTACGATAGTATTTATTGCATTTCATAATCAATATTTTATACAGTTAGCAAGCCATATTTCATATTTCCATACAGTAATATTGCCAAATTAATCAAAACAACGAAATATTTGACATCTATTTGCGACGTTGCCCACTTTCAGCGTAAACGCTCTTAACTAAAAAAAATATTTGTTACATTTAAGTACATACATAAACTCACGCCTTCTTCCCATGGGTACCCCCATTATTATTTGTTGGCAGTATTTTATTTGTTGTCTAGCTTTTATTGATCTTTACATAAAAGCTACTTTCAAAGACTCATAAGTATACAACTATAACTAACTCACTATGTATTCTTCACACGGAAACGAAACTAATGGTCGATAAGTGCTATCGTGAAGAAAATTGACTGTAATTTGGTCATCAATCAACTCCAAAATTATGTTTAATCGTTGGTATAATTTTCAGTCTTTTGTAGGGAAAGTTACTAAATTAAATGTCAATCAGAATCGACAGTCGTTGGAATACGGTAAAAGAAGTGGTTCCACGAATTCAATAGTCCTGCTAAAGTTGAAGGTGGGTACGGAACTTAATTTCTTTAAAAAGAACCAGAGGGCCTCCGGCGAAGACAAGTAGCAATCGCTTTTAACACTAAGGGTGCACTCGCATATACGATACCGCGAGCATTCGCGGAGGGCTCATTTTAAATGTAGGTTTTCGTTAGCGAATCCAGCATTATAAAGTGTGAAAGTAAAATCAGTTGCATAATTAATGGGAATTATATACTAGACTAAGTATAGCGACTTGCCCTTGAAAACACTATTTTACTTCGTTTTACATTGTTTTATTTATAACACGGTTTCAAACCTTATTCAACATTTATGAGCTCTATGAAAAATGGGTAGAGTCAACGTGTTAAAGCGTTTCATATTCTACAATGACTTTCAAGAACGATTGACCTATGCTCTTCGGTAGCTTATGTCAATCCCATACATTTATGACATCATCGTTTACGCCAGAATGTCACTTGGTCTAGGTCCTCTGGATTATTTCTTCTGCGAAAGTACTTAAGATCTCGGTGAATATCGGATTTCCCCCAGAAAATATAATGGAAAATACTCTATAATAAGTACAAGATTAAATGTAAAAAATAGCAGCTCTCTTTTATTTATTTATAGATACTTTATTGTACGCCATAAAAATACATAACAGAAAATAAATAAAACACTAAAATGGGCGGCCAAGGACCACTCATTTCGAGCCCTATTTTCAGCAATTGTGCAAACCTGATTAACTCACTATGACCTTCTTTATGAGTTGATCACGTTTATCTAAGGGTTATTCCCAAAGTACTCCATTCCTTTGATCTAAAAAGATAAAAATCTCATACATTAATTCCCTACACTTGATTGATGTTACATTTTATCCCTAAAATAGGCCTTCTAAATGTCAAGTGCTTAGTGCTTACAAGCATAAAACTACAGAAACTTCAAGTAAATACTACGGAAGGCACAAAATCCCAACGGTGACATCAAAATTGATACCCCAGTCTCCGCACGTTTTAACCGTCCTGTAAGCAAGTCATAAAACCACTTCCATACCGGTAACGGGCCCACATAACTTTGATAACGTTAATAGCTGGAACCGCCACAAAATAGAGGTTCCAGCCACCTCTAATGTACGTAAACACCAAATAAAATTGAATTCAAACGTCAGTACCGCGTCGCCATTAAATTGTAATTATGGATGTAGGTAATTGTCAATGAATTATGATTGAAACTATCGGGTATTTATTTTCAAATTACGCCTACTCTAACGTAAAGTTATATAGGTTGGACATTATTACATAATAATGGAAAGGACATTTATAATTTTTCCCTGGACAAAGTATTTGTTTGTATGATTGCGTTACATACATACATACATAAACTGAAGCCTTATTCCCATGGGGGTAGGCAAAAACTACAGAACGCCACCTGATACGATCCTTACATGCTCCGTAAACAAAGCAAAGTTTACGTTCATACATCAGCTATATAATTGCGTAACTTATTTTCGTAACCGATTAAGACTAATTTGTTTCATTTTGACAGTTCAACAATATTCATTGCGTTATTTACGTTGTCGAGCAGATTTTTTTTCGAACTTTTGAAGCAATGGATTACACATTTGTTGCAAACCGATTCCAGTTCTGATTGATCATGTATTAGGCAATTAGCGTGCACGAAACCCCACCAACCTGTAAAACCCCACCATTCACCAGTAAGCATGGACCTAAATAATCGTCTTTTATGAAAACGTAGTTAGTAGTGCTAGTGGCCTAATTCTTTTTATAAACTGCAGTTAAAACATCACATAAGTGCGATGCATCAGACTTACAAGTTAAACTCAATTCGAAGCTGCTACAAATTGAGTTATAGGAAAATCGAGGCTTGCTATACATTATGCTCCTCTTGCAGAATTTGTATCGACTTACGTAGCATTATGTTGCGGTTTTTTTAAGCCTAATACATTTTTGATGTACGCGGCTGGCGGTATGCGCTAATCTTCCCAATTTTATCTCTGCTTTCCGAAAAATATGTTTTAAAACATTTTTGTAAGTATGCATAACAAAATCTTTTCATCAATTTGGTAAACGCCTTTGAGTTGGTCACTCAAAGGATAGATAAAGGTGATAAACCCCGCCATTTGAAAATCCCTGAAATGTTTTTGGTTACCACTTCAAAGCATTTTCTTGGTCCCAGGATTTTACAGAGAAACCATTATTATTAATAAACTTTGAATGAAATAAGCTGTAAAGTGTAAGAATTTCATTCTCCAACTCGAAAGGATATCAATTTTCGCTCTTGAACTTAATCCGATCATTCGATTATAAAGGAGTTGTTTCTATAGGACGTCGACTGAACGAAAATGGATAAAAATACTGCCTAATCTGTTGTGCAACTACTTTACTACGTGCAATTTGCCTTGCCTTGCTTTTGTAAGGCGTCTTTTTGTATGGTCTAAAATGTGGTTGGAAGTTTCATTGACGTAACTTTATCTGCGTGGCCACGAAACGAGCGGCGAGGAGCGATATCCGAGCGGTGCGCGCTACCCTTGTCGCGCCCGCGATATTGCGCCTGTTTGTGGGAGCCTTCACGCAAACGCGTCGAACACGTTGCAAGCACTCACTACGCACACACTACGTTAAACAATCGCCTCGCTGATAACTCGCTCGCAAATCGCCAGTGTGATAAGGCCCTTATGATTCCACTGTAGCAAAAGCAATCTTTTTCATTACCTAAATGAATCTTGTTGGTGTGTGACCAAATTATCTAATGATTGCTTTCGTGGAATAGCTAAATTATTCGTGCTATAACGTCAAATCCGTGTGGCTACGTCACGTCACGACAAATCGATAGTCACCTATTTCTGTCGCACGCTAACCAGCCTAGCCACCGGCGACCGAGCCTGTTGTTTGGGTTTCAGTTGGCGCCTACTTATAGCAAACAAAACGCTAAGAGCTCACAATTATGTGCAAATAAATGTATTTTCTCTCTTTCCGTCTTCTTTCTCACTGTTTGTCTAGGAGCCACAGTATTAATCCACGTGGTCGAATGTTTCTTGCCGAAAGTATCCGAGATGCAACCAATTCCGAATTCGGCGAACCCTCAAGCTTCGAATTAAGCCCCAATTCTGCGCCTAAAGTCCCCATTCTCTGGATTAAACTGCAATTTCCTGAACTTAGTAACAATACTCCGAATTAAGTCGCATTTCCCCGATTTAAGTCAGAATATATGGCTTAAGTGCGGTTTGACTAAAAATACCAGGGAAACCACAATTTCCGGAATAAGCCCGTACTTGAATGAAAATTGAAATTGGCTTTCCGAAGTTGAAGGTAATAAAATCAATGTGGTTGATGTCAAAGTTCGCAATCCAATTATGCTGGAGTGTGATGTTTGAATAACTACTGGTTTTATTAGCTCAGTAGATCTGGGTAGGTGACATGGGTACTATTATCATATTTATAACTTTAAACTGCTATGATCGACCGTTTTCAGTGTATGTTCAACCTTTTTTAATTTATTGTATTAGCGACTCGTCACTCAGATGTTGGCACTCATAGCAGTTTACATTTCAAATCGCTTTTAGTTATATTACTCTAGCTAGCCACCCATCCCTGCTACGCACGGCTTTTACGATTTGACAAAAAATTTAAATTTCTTTATTACAAGTTTTAATAATTAACCTAAACCTTCCGGAATAGAATAAAATTATCTAAATGTTCGTGAAAAAAGCGACTTTGTTTTATACAATTTATGATATATATTGTATTAAATGTGAAATATTGTTTATCGATAAAAAGCAGCCTATGTCATTCCCCATCTCCTTGTGTGAAAAGACAGACAGACAGAGTTACGTTCGAATTTATAATATATATGAGTATGAGTATGAATTAAGCATTATATTACAACTCTTAGGAAAATGCAAAGAAATAAGATTCTACCCCTTTCTTCTTCTGCTGTTAAATGTTATTAAGTGTTCAAACAAGAGCCGACTGAACACGCTATTTAAATTCCCACCATTAAACTTATCAGCAATGTGAGCACGTTAACAGCGTATGAAGGCGTTTTATTACAAGAAGGTTCTAACCTAACAAAATAAACGATGAAACATATTACCTCCGCTGTGTACGTGACTTCACCCAAAATTAATGATGTAACTAAAATTTTCTAGAATTTAAAAGAGTGTCCACGGAGTTTCTTGTCCGTTCTTCTTTATAGCTACGTATTACACTTTGGAATGGGCAACTAGCTTCATATTTCTGACTGACCAACTCCTCGACAAAGTACAACAATTTAAAATTCACCTCTTCAGGGGTTGCTTTAATTTTTGTAAGCCTATTATTATTCAAGAATCAAGCTGTCTCTATGAGCGTCAAAATCAGTTCAGTGGTTTAGCAATGAAAACGTAACAAACAGACCGACAAAAGCTCTTTACCATGTTTTATATTAGTAAGAATATGGTGACGTAAACGGTACCCGTGTCGGTTTACATGAACCCTTTACTTCCCTATACTAAGATGGATTCCCTTTGAACTGTTGACTCAGTAGAAAATATTGGTAAACACAACTTTGAAGGAAAATATTCGTGATTTTAGTCTTTCAATCTGTTTTTGTTGATGTTGGTACGTTGTAAGTGCTCTTGACCTCGATCTCGCCTGGTGGAAAGCGATAGATGAAGATTTGAGGTCTCATGACATATCCTCGTTATAATTAACGATAATTTCTCCCTACAACATTGAGAGGATGTTGTCTTTTACCAGATTGTAGAGGTATGAGGAACAGGGTGTAAAGTTCACTCATCCTCTATAGAAAAGGGAGGATCCTCCGACCAGACGGGTGTCGTGGCTGGTCAGCAACTGCCCCACGATTGATATCGAGAAGTTATAATAAGCTAATCGTGCGGTAAACACTGCTTGCGCGATGCAGGATTTCGCGTGACGTCAGTGTGATGCGTAGTTCGCATGTGGCGATGTAGATGCCGCCAGAAGACCATGAAAAGAAAAAGTTTGAACTGTGACCCATATTCTTTGGCAAGCCCGCAATCGCGTACCTACCTGTAACATAAGCATGTAAATATGAAATAGACCGTTTCCCCGAACAACGAACCCACTCAACCAGGGTAGCGTTGTGATCATGGGTATTTTCGCCAAGAAACTTAAACTCAGTTTTAGATTCTGTCACCTACCTATGTCAAAAATAGAATTCCCACCTAGGTAAATTGAACGTTTGGAACCAATAAAGGCCTTCTTCACCTAGACAGGCTCTTCAGCTAGGTAATCGTTTAGCGTTAACAATGAATCTTAAACGAATCCTTTTATTGAAAGAACTATCGCTATTGTCGAGAGCTCACAACGATCGATGCTCAATAAGTAGGTAGACTTCGCTTAGTATATAATGGATGTTTGTAATGAAAATAACATAATTTTTAATACTACTTGAAAACTTTCTCCATTTTCTTCAGTTCCCGCCTCCACTTCGGAGCGGGTACCGTCGATTTAAATAAAAAATACGTGATTTTATGACAACTGTTGTCTATGGTATAAAAATATTTACATTCCATGAAATTATTTATTTTCCTTGTTTAGCTTTCCCGTGTAATATAGCTAGCCTATTTCCATTCATTGGGCACAATTCCAAACATCGGGCTTGCTGATAGCAATATCACAACAGACGAAAGCAATCAAACTTAGCTCTGACACCACTAGTTTAATGTTAGATCTGGGTCTGCATTTACATCGCCACATGCGAACTACGCATCAAAGACTTGACGTCACACATAAATCCTGCATCGCGCAATTACAGTTTACCGCTCGATCAACATATAATAATATACAAGATTCCAACATCAATCGTTGGGCAGTTGCCCGCCAGACACGACACCCATCTGATCGGAGGATCCTCCCTTTTCTATAGAGGATGACTGAGCTCACCCCCATGCTGCCAGAGATTTTTATTTCTGCAGAAGGTCTGTTCATTTTCATGAACCATGACGTTTTCCATTTTCCAATTTAACTTACTACACCACACGCATATTCTAGTTTGAATTTAATTTTCTGTTTATTTTACCAATTTTGTTGAACAGGAGATATTTTTCTATCGCTTTCACAAATGTTGTCAACTTGAATCTAGCAACACTTACCTCCGCGAACAAGGGCCCTTGAATTTTAATAACGTTTGAAAGTTTCTCCGTCGGAATTTTGTTAGTCACCTGCTAAAGTTAAACCAAGTTGTATGCTCAGTAGGTATTTAGACGATATTTGAGCTTTGTTCTTTGATACCGGTACCTATTATTGTGTCCCAATTAATGAGCAGGTCATCGAACAAAAGATTTTGATTTATTATTAGAAAGGTGCAATCATTATTAGAGGAGTTTATTTTATTGTTACTAACACTATGAGTCTCATTGTTACTCATAATAAAGAATTAATTAATATGGTAATTTATGACAACAAAGAAACATAACAATATGTTACACCTTTATTAGGTAACTAATAAGTAGGTTCCTAGTTTATCTATGTTCCACAAGGAAATGGGAAAACAAACATTATGGATCCAGTTTAACCGTTTTATTACTGCAGTTATGCAGAGATTTTAATAACATAAATATGCATTATACAACAAACCGCACACTAAGAGTCTGGAGAGAACAGTATAATAATAAGCTATTACAAAGTAGAAAACAAATATTCTGTAAGGAAGAAAATAATTAAATTCAGGCTGTAAGTAGAGCTGTTCTTTGTCCCGATCGAAAAAAATCATTACAAAGTTTATAGAAGAGGAAGAGTCAAAGCATGCATAAAAAGATGATTTAAATTTTATTAATGGAATATTGATCGCTGCTTAGTTATTTTTTTATGTTAAAGAATCAACACAGACTGTTTTTAAGCTCATTTTTATAACAATCCTTGAGTAAAACATCCCTGTTCTTGTATTTAAAAATAAATAATTTTATTTAAGTAAGTTCTTTTTTTTTATGTTGAAGAAGTAACACAGCCTGTTTTTAACCTCTTTTTTATAACAACCCTTGAGGAAAAAATCCCTGCTCTTGTATTTAAAAATAAATAATTAAGTCCCACGTTCGTGTTTCTTCCGCCCTTTTCATTTTTTTATTGTAGTAAAGTGTTTACGGGCGTCATAACAAAAAAACGTGAGAGCGGCATGTTTTCCGTGATTTGTGCCGGCTACGACTCCCCGGCACGCATAACACCCGTATTCTCATATCGATTATTTCCCACGTTTACTGCTAAAGTATACTATTTTCCCGGCGAGAGGTTCCGACCTCTACGTGTATTGAATTTAAAAAAGAAATAACTGAGATCGGTTTTTTTTTTCACGCCAACGTGAAACAACCTATTCGTGAGCGTAAAATATGAGCGGAAGAGCGCACTGAAAACTAAATTCTTATCATGAAATTCTGGAATCAAACGAACGAAAACTGCAAATTGCCTATTTATTTCAAATAACTTTACTGGAATGTTTTGAATGTTACGCCAAAACTATTTTATCTTATTATTACTTCAGCTTTTCTTACAGGCCTTCTGAAAGAATAGGTCGGTCGGTATTGGGTATAAGCAGCTGACTGAGCATTAATCACGTGATATTTTTAGCAACTTTTAACCCCCCCCCTTCCCCCCTGGTGATACAAGGTGGACTAACCCAACCCAGAATCACATGTACAACCCGTGCGCATTAACATGGCACCTGGCTCAGAACTCAATACACCCCCCGCTACCCGCGCCGCCCCCCGCCGTCGCCTTGCGGGGAAGCGAGGGGAGCTCCAAACGTCATTGAGCCAGATGCCATGTTAATACGCACAGGTTGTATTTTCTGGGTACAAAGTATCTTAAAATTTCTGAATGTTTTATCTACATAACAGGTATAAATCGTTGCCTGGCAACGTTGAGTCAAAGTCACGCGCCGCTTTTCGGTTTAGAAATCGCGCTTTCAACGGAAAAAATAAATACACGTGACATCTTACTACACTCTCTCCCCTCCCCTTGTGATTTTTCCGAACCCCTCCCGCCTTTTGAGCCTCACGTAATTAATGGACGATCCCATAGTTGATGCGAACCTAAAATGAGAAAAATTAAGCCTACACAATCTTAATTTTCTGTGCCTGTGCAGGAAAAATTACATCGCTAAGTTTAAGTAATCTTAGCATGCATGAAAGACTGCATTCTCTCTGAAAGCGATTATGACTTCGCAGGAAAGAAATCTATAAAATTAACGGCCTAGAACAAAAAAGTGTCAAACCTAATTCAACGCTTGTCGAGTTTCCTCAATCTATGATTAATAGTTTACCCAAAATGTTGTTCAAAACTTAAAAAAATGTCTTCACAGAGCAGCGACTCCAAAACTTTTTATAATAAACTTGAAATAAGTCAACTAGATTTAAAACGAATTGAATACGTCAAGTGTTCTGACATTGACAAACAACTATCCCGTAGGCCTAATTTAAATGATGATTTTTAAACAACTCAAAGCCACCGCATAACGTGGATAATTGCAATAATGACGAAGGAAATAAAAGAGAAGGAGAAAGGCAAACGAAAGCAAAACAAAAAGAATGATATCAAGAAGAAAGCGTTGACGTCCGACTGCGATGAAATCAATAAACGCACGAGGACGAGTAACACCAAAGAGCAAGGATTCTACAAGTTCAAGAACATGATGATACGTAACATAAAATCACAATCAGAAGCTATTCCACGGAAGGTGGCCCAACGAGGCAAAACGCGTGTGAAAAAAAGTGGCAGGTCCCGAAAGTAATCTCCATCTATCAAGCTAAAGGTATCGCGACACAATTGGTGCTGCCAAGATCCCTTCCCAGTGAATCTTAAAAAGATACGTTTGTAAATTTATTTCCTACTATGTTACAGTATTTGAATAAATGATTATCTTGTACCAAAACACATTTTTCACAGCATGGATTACTGTAGACAAAACATACGCCTTGGGTAGATATTATAGCTCCTGAGAGCTTCCACTCAAAAATTGTGAAATAGAGATTTTAAGCGGCTTTGGTTAAAATATTACACAATCCGACAAGAGCGAAGCCTCGAGCGAGATCCCGCCATGTTTTATTCTTTTACTCTTTAGCCGAAGTGAATAAAGGAATATCGGAACTGAACTAACGTTTGATTCGTTTGTGTTTCATTCATGAAATATTAATCGGAACACCCAGCATCAGCATCAGAGAGAGAGGAGTCTATGTAAATACGAACTCTGTTTGTTAACGTTACAAGACTTTTGAACTTACAAACAATCTAGTTTTTCTTCAGCAATGGCAATACGCTTCAGGTGCTTTAAATAATTTAATCTGTAAGTTCTTTTATTTTCGTCACAAATCTTTGGAGCGGAAATACATGAAACACATGAATTTGAGCTCTCCGTGCGGTCCAGCGAACTTTATTGAAAACCTCTGTCTGAATGGAAAAATACGAGGGTACAGTCTCGGTTTACGACATCAAATTATAGACTCGCCTGAAATATACGTCATTTTACGTGGAAACTTAATGTGCTCGCAATAAACCGGTTTTCCTGGTTCTGAACAAGTGTTTCACAGTTACATCATGAATGCAGTGCCTAATTATACAAGGTGGCCTAATTAATCTTTACAATCCTTTCATAAAAGATATGGTTTGGAAAAACCTCAAAGGTAAATAATTGAGAACTCTTACGTTTTGTAGGTGTAATTTTTAGCTTTATGTAATAGATTTATTAGCTGTTAGCTAAATTAAATCACAAATAAACACAGCCGTGCCCCCAAAGGACATAATATTTGCGAAACGTGTGTGACATATCTAACAGGTAAACATTACAAAGATTACAATTTACATTTATCTCCTACGTCAACTGTTTTCACATCATATTAGTGGTATCCTAACATAAACAGTCTACGTCTGTGGTTATATATTGTCTCGAAATGTCGACGGTTCGTAATAGTGTGCGAGCCTCCACGGAGAATGTACGACAGGATTCCTAATGGATACGTTCTGAGTGAGTTACTTTTATGTTTTGTACCTTTTAATTATAGTCCCGGCTTTGTAATTAACGTCCAGAGAAAAACCTGGGGGCCTAGACAAATGACAATCGCTTCCAAAGCATTTCGTATTTCTACAACGACGTCCAAGGATTGACCTACGCTTTTCGATAGCTTATGTCAGTTCCATACATTTTAGCCTTTTCCATCATCGTTATCGCTGATAGAATGTCACTTTGTCTAGGCCCTCAGCCCAGTCCTCCTGTCTGCTAATGACAACAACATGACCCAATCTGACTGCACAGGGTTGTTAGCGTGTCTGTAAATCGTGTGTGTAAATTGGGTCGGCCCAAAAATTTGGATACGAGATAGGCGCCTTCGGTAGCACCCATTAGTTTCTATATCTAACGTGCAGACAACATGACATGCAGGAAATGATATAAGGCCTAGCAGCACTACTTTTTTATTTTTTGCGACTCGACTTTTGAATCGCGATTCCACCGCGGCGCGTGTACTGCGATTTTACTATCGCAGTGCATGCGGTGGCCATACAACTTCATATAAATACTTCAATTCACTTTGCGAAAAAATAATCGCGCAATAAAAAGTCGTTTTAATAAGCGGTACTTTAAAGAGCATCTAACTTTAGCAACGTTGGACTAACACAGTATTCAGAAAGCAAATAAGTTACTCCTACGAAAGGAAAACTTTTCGAAACTGCAGGGAACTCATAATATCAGTTTATAAACTGCAGAATGTTTTAGAAGATAAATTAGATGCGATCATAAGAGGACAAGAATGTTTTGAAACAAGTTCATAATTTTTATTAAAAATGTCTAGCGTCTTCTCGGTTTTACTTTTAGTGTTGGCTTTAAAAATGTAAATGTTGATGCAATTTTGACTACAATAAAGATTTATGAGACAAAGTTTACCGCTCTAAGGTTCTTTAGTTAATTGTTGAACAATTAATGTCATTTTGATCGTATTAAAACACGTTTTTTCACCTTACGTCGGTTTAGAGTTGCTATTTTCGAGACCATTTGCGTTAGTATCACGGGCCTCCAGGATAATTGCGCAACATAAAATACCAATTGATCGCAATGGGTTTCACTTTGACAGTTCAGCCACGTTCATTGCGTTATTTACGTTGTTGAGCAGACGAATTTGTCAAACCTATGAAACAATGTACTTATTATTTATTAGCAATATTGTTCAAAACTTTCGGATTGTGTGAAAGTTAACATAAAACCCCAAACTTTATAAAATCATCATCATCATCTGCCTAGCCGTTTCCTAACTATACTGGGTTCAGCTTCCAGTCTAACCGGATACGCCAGTATTTTACATGAAGCGACTGCCTATCTGACCTCAATGACGCAGATAAGGGTAGCACGATACCCCTTGGTGGGACTGCTTGTCAGACTTTTGGGATTCTGACTGCATCTTACCACTAAACTTAAAAAATCTCAACAATAAATTAAACATAACATTCTTAAATATTTCTTAAAAAATAAAAATTATAAAATAAATTTAAAAATATAAAATGTTAATAATATTTATTTAGTGAAAGTGAAATTTACGCATTGTCCTAAAGAGAAAGGGTGCGTTTATTCCAATTTGTGATTTTGTCAAAACACAATGGGTTCCGCAGTGCGGCGCAATAATTCGACCGCTCTTAAGCCGAGAGGAATCTTACCGCGTTTGTTTAATAAGTAATCTTCACGTCCCTACAGAAGATCTTTTCCTGGTAATTTATCGAGATGTGGAAGCAAACCCTGAATTTAAATTACACCTGAATTTTGTCGTAAGTCTTCGGCAAACTTCGAGTTCGGGCTTTTATGAAGATGAAGTAATTTATAGTCGAATGAAAACTTCGGGAGCGATTGATGAAAGTTTACGACTGAACCCAATATCCTATCACCAGTTTGGGTATACTAGAGGTAGATATACCTATATCCAAGTCGAAGTCATCTATCTATGGTTTTAACCTCCCAATAATCTGTCAGAGAGTAGGAATCTTATTGACACAATGACAAGTAGAAATAAACTGTATACCATCAATAGCGATCTGTCTTTTACTGACAATAGGTTATATGGTTCGGCCGTTTAGTGCTCATACTATCGTTGTTTAGCAGATAAAATAGACGACAATCGATCGATCGTGTAAATATTAAAACTGTTACAAATAAAGGTACTATAGCGACATCTACATCGCCACATGCGAACTATATATCAAAGAACAAAAAAATCATGACGTCACACAAAATCCTGCATCGCGCAATTAGAGTTTACCGCGCGTTCAACATATATACATGATTCCAACATCAATCGTTGGGCAGTTGCCCGCCAGACACGACACCCGCCTGTTCAGAGGATCTTCCCGTTTCTATAGAGGATGAGTGAACTTTATACCCTGTTCCTCATACCTCTAAAGTAACATTTTCTTTTTTTTTTTCATTAAATCAGGCTGAATATGTCAAACACCGAACTATGTCAAACAAAATCGATAATTTACACAACTTTACTGAAAAATAGCCGTATATTATACCGTGACCCTCCCTTAGAACAGAAACTATACAAAATTATACCGTGGAACAATTACTTTTTCTAACCTCTCCATGGGGAGTACAATGCTACAACGGCACGCATGTTCCAACATATTATGTAGATATATACAGCGTGTGTCAAAAATGTGTGGATATATTTAAAGGTGTGGTACTGACTACCAAACGGAGTAACATCGTAATCGCGAAAAAATAAGCTGTCCCATACAAAACTTCAATACCTTATCATCTACCTAGCTTTTACCCAACAATGTTTGGGTCGCTTCCAGTTTAACCGGATGCAGCTGAATACCAGTCTTTTACATGGAACGACTGCCTATCTGACCTCCACAACCCAGATAGTTAATATGATATAAGACTGGTTGTCAGACTTTCGAGCTTCTGACGACTGTCAAAGATCCACAAATGAAAGCCGGGACCAACGGCTAACGTGCTTTCCGAGGTACGGAGGAGAAGTTTCGGTATGTTAAGATGGTTACCCATCCACGGACCAACCCCGGCAAGCGTAGCTTAACCTGATGGATCGACCCGTGCGGCTGTTATTACTTAGCCACGAGCTTCTCCACAAAACATCAATCCCTACTCGACCCAAATGACAGCTGATTCTTTTTTCGCAATTACGATGTTGGTTGGTTCCATGAAGAAAGTTGTTCAGTAGGTCACATTTAAACGTGACAGACCATCACTGTCACGTTTAAATGTGACCACGCATTTCTAATACACGCTGTATAGTACGACACAACACAACTCCATCGGGGACATTCGTTAAACACGATCTCCTCTGCACAAGTGCGACTTGAGTTTTTATTGAAGTAACTACGCATTATCATAATAGTCAATATCGTTCATATGGCCTGACCAAGATTATGCCTGGACTTTAAAAGAGACTGCGGCCTCTGAGTTTGTCTCGGCCTTTCTTCTCAGAGTAGTCAGATAGGAAACGCCGACCTCATCTAACTTATTTTTAATACTTTTTAATATGTGTAAAAGTGATTCCAATATCTTTTATATAATAAACAATTTCATTTCATTTCGTCACACTTTTTTTGTAAAAAATATATTGCTATTGGTTTTGCGGGTTGCGTGTTGATTGTAGAGCACTAACTAAAGCCGCGAGGCAATCAAAAATTGCTAGATTTTTGAAGCTTACACCTGACATAAGTAAGTACCTACATTCATTTTTTAACGAGCATAGGGCTATAGAACTGAAAACTTATTGCTTTAATTTGGACCCTCTAAATTTAATTAACCGTGAATTCGTGATTGAAAAGTTATCAACGCCATGTAACTTAAACGACTAAAGAAACTATCGATTCTCTAAATTAGCTCATTTTGTTATCCACAATGAATTTTCTATTACCATATCACCAAAAATATAGACGAATTTTCATCCATTCGATTTAATTCCCAAACTAGTTTGAACACTAACTGAAAAGCTATAAAAAACCCAGTTCCTGAAATATTCACATCATGTACTTGTCAGGAAAACTGTACGAGCAGCAAAACTCATGCGAAATAGTTCACAGAAAATATTTTCAATAAATTGAAACATCGAACGGGGTTGCCGGAAATATCGCGAGCGAACGATTACATCGAACGAACGAAAATGGAAGTTTTCATTTCTTTTCGTTCTCTTTTACATTTTACTTTAACTTTGTCCGAGAAAGCAATGGTTTACTCTCTTATTCTTTTACAGTCAAAGAAATTAATTGTTTAGAAAACTGACACCCTATAATTTAAACAAACGCATGTCGCGTTCTAGCCATTTTAAGGGTTCTTTTCCCAAAGGGTGCCAAACAGAACCCTATGTCTAAGCCTCCGCTGTCCGTCTCTCATGAACCGTAATATGTAGACAGTTGAATGTTGGTTTAGTCTAGTAATGACTGATTCGCGAAATGTTTATAATTGAACGATTCTTCATAGTCTATAATTGAACGATTCTTGGAATGTACAATTCTATTCACAGATTGTTTGTCCTCGCTATATATATTTTGTATATGTTTGTTATCCTGTCTGTATCCTTTTATGAAGCTGTATGTTTATGAGTTTGGTTACTTGAAATAAACTAATTTTATTTTATTTATTTATAATAAAAAATATATAAAGTTATATAATTAAAGGGGGGCCCTTGTAAGAAACGTGCAGCGTTTTTTGCTCGATCTTAATACGGTACGGAACCCATCGTGTGCGAGTCCGACTCGCAAATGGCCGGTTTTTTTTTTAACATAAGTTGGAAAATACCAGACCAATGTATTATCTAATGGAATATACGGACAATTTAAGTTTATGGTCAATTTACTCTCCGTCTCTGGCTTTACTTTAACTTTGTCCCAGCCAGCAATGGTTCTTTCACAATTATGCCTCAAAGTTACTCTCATATTCTTGCACAAAGAGGTTAGGCCATGAGGGAGGTTCGTCAGTTATTCAGGTGTAACTAGGCAGCTCCCAATGGATTCTTAGAGCCTAATTATGTAATCCGATCTATTACTTAAATGTTGTTTTGGGAATATTTTGGAGTACCTAAGATATATTTACAAGTCTAAAGTCAAGTCAAGTCTATATCTTAATTCCCCTGGTTATTCAGACAGTGTTTTGTTCAGAATAAATTGCTGATAAACAGTTTTTATCCTAATTATAAGGTGTATCTTTTCATACACGAAATCTCTTAAGGGGGCATTGTACTCATCATTATAAACAACTTTCACTATCGGACCAAACCTGAAATCGCAGTTCCCTACATTTATGTTCGCTTAGCTCGTCAAAATGTAGGGAACAGCTGATAATCTCGTAGAATTGATTGTTTTTTGTTTTTTCAATTTGGAGTTTGACATTTGCACCTGTCATATTAGTCTACGAGATTATAAACAGATTTTACTTGAAACATCGAATCTGCATTTAAAAGCACTCACACAAAAACGAGTCCTAAACTTGAAATAGCTTTGAATATATTCATATGAGTCGACTATTTGACTCCGCACTAAATTCATGCACGGTCTAACTTTGTTTTATTTGCGGCGAGCGACTCTCGAGGGACGAACACAATCCAACTGTCATTCTATTTCAATCGAGCAATCGATAGTCCCACAATATAGCTTGAATAAGCTTAAAGTTTTATGTAATGATGCTCAACACTGCTGTTTAAAAACATTAATAAACATTTACAAACTTGATCACTTGATTGATTTGGTGTATTACTGTTATAAAATGATTTTAAACATTTTTAACAGCAGTGAGCACCCGAAGAGTCACGTTTTCAAAAAAAGCTGTACCTATTTGCTTTTTCCATAATACTATTCCTTATAGTGTGTCGATATATTGCTTTAGGTACTTAGCATGCCATGCCATAACATAACATAATATCACGCCTGCATTCCCCGAAAGGTTAGGCAGAGGTGTCTTCTGCCGTGTCCTCGTAGAAGCGATCGGCGGCGGTGACCTCTCGCGTCCGGCCCTGGTACGAAGGGAGAGGGTATGGGAAGCCGTCACCTCCTTCTGCGAAACAGTAATGCTTGCGAAGGAGGAGGCAGAACGCGAGAGTCAAATTTCGCGCTCTCACGCCCCTAGTCGCCGCAGGAGACGCCCTGGGCGTCGGAAATCCCAGGCTGATTCCCGGCCACCGTAGGCGCGGGCTTTCGGATGGTGAGCAATGGGTAGTGGGTAGCTAGCTCGTCCGATAAGGTCCAGGCCCGGGTCGATGACGCGTTGTGTTCCACGCGCGCGCCTCGAAGAGATGTCAGCACAACAGAAGGGGTCCCCTAGGGCCATGCCTGCTGTCGCGGGACCGAAAGGGCGTGGCATCTGGCAACTTACGGGCAACTGCAGCAACACGGGTGGATTTTAGTCAGGAGTCTGACACGCCCTCCCGCTCCTTGACATATGAGTTTACAACAGACCGAAATTGAATAGCCTATCAGAAAGTGAGGGATGGTCGCCTTTTACAATATACCCAACCTCACGTAGAAGACGGGTTGAGCCTATTCTTTGTCGGAAATCATACTATGTTTACTTACGTATTTCTTGCGATTCTTGTGAGGTAAGCGAAAGGGTTTACGATAACAATAAAGGGTTTAAATGGCTGCGGACGTCGATATACGCAACCTTTTTGCGTCATATAAGTTTCGCCATCAAACTTATACGTTTCTTTTTTTGTTTTCTTTACATTATTACTGTACACTAGTACAGGTCACGAAGTACACTCACACATCAAACACAAATACTTTTATGTTTCTAATAACTGTTGCCCGCGACTTCGTCTGCGATCCAGGATAGCCTATGTCCTTCTCCAGATCAAGGTTACGCTTTCACACTAAAACGGCTGAACAAATTTGGATGAAATTTGGCAGATGGGTAGACCATGACCTGGATTGGGACATATTCCCATGGGATCGAGATTTATACGGATGAAACCGCGGGGTGCAGCTAGTTATGTTAAAGTTGTAGGGTCATCTTTTTTAACAATGAATAAATCAATTTACCCATAATTTACTTCTTTCACAGCAACATGGGTCAACCGGTGCAGCGAAGACCTAGAATGTCTGGACTTAGAAGACGAGCAACCCCTTGCGCAGCTCAGCTCCATGCAAACAGACAAGATGACCCTCTTCTTCACAGAACTCCTGGATCACGACCGGGATGATGTTATCATTGATACCGACTTCGATCAATTCTTCGAGGTAGGAAGGTATCAAATTTGTCACATCTTGTCTTAATAAATCCGATTTTACGAAGTTGATAGCTCGCGTAATTGCCTTCAATCGATCCAAAAAGGTCGTTTCCGTGATCATTTCAATTATTATTATGTTCGAGGTGTATTATTTACTTAGGCAGAATCCTTAATGGAACGACAATAATTTCTATTTCAAGCTGAGATTTGAAAAAGATTCGTAGTCAACAATTTGTTGAAGTCAGGATAGAACTGTTCTAAATATAGCTCGTACTTTAAATACAATTAACTCGGCACAGTTCAAATAACTGAGTTACAAGTTTAACGGAATTAAATAACGAAGTTATATCTTAAAAGCCCTCGAGTTGGGGCGAAGTCAACACAACTCCAAGGCGAGAAACTGACGAGCTTCCTACCTGGCAAATAGACCGGGAAATGAAGGCAAATACAGCAAATTAAGCTTCTAAAACTCAACATTGAGTCATTTTAACCTCACATAACTAACAGAGAATAAATTAAAGGGAATAATTAAATTCGTTTCTCGTCGTATTTCACAGAGGCTGGCGCATTTTGCGGACTGGTCGCCAAACTCATCGGAATTCCACATACTGCTTGAAGTGAAGCGAGAATTTATAGAGCACTTTATCAATCCGTTGCCGGCCAAGTAAGTCGACACCTTGCGTGATAATTGACTTCTAATTACCTAGTTTTAGTATCCTTTTTAGGAATTAAGAGATAAGTCCGGCTTAAGACCTAGACCCATTAAGAGCGTCGTGGAAATGGAGACACATCAGTCGCAATAATCACCTTTCTAATCCTTAAAAACTCTTTAGAAACACATTATCCTTGTTTACATAAAAGTCGAGTACCTACCTACAGGCTATAAAACTGAAATATGCCCGAGCAAATACGTGCTGTAAACCGTCATTTTGTACTATGATATCCCATAAAAATGTATTTCAGCCAGCTGCTGACATTTCATGAAAGTGGCCCAAAAATATGAGCACTTTGTAATGTAATATGCAATTCTGTAGGCTGTATATTTTCCTAACTGGCATTTTCATGGAAAGCCGACCATTTTTATGATACAGTATCATGATACTGGAGAATAACTTTAGGTCAGACACAAGACAGCTCAAGCAGGAAGCTAATGAAAGAAAGCACAAAGTTTACGACAAAAGAACAACAGTGAACTATATAGAACCGCAGCGCCAGAAATATCACTAGAGACTGTACGGCATTAATTCTCTTATAAGTCACGTGTTTTGTAACTTTCCTTCGTTATTAAATTCCCTCTGTTATGCCAAACTTTTTTATGCCTTATTGCATGTTCTGTATAAGGGAAGTACGGAAAATCTGATATACAAATTCATGATCTTCTTTTTGTAATATTCGCAGACAAAACCTTCGTCGGATTCCTTAATTTCCCCACCTTTAAAATTCTTGTTATTTTTATGTCCCTTTGCTAGATGGGGTGACCTTCCATACTACCGAAGGGTCTGCGGTCCGGAGTCAAGCGGCATCAACATACCGGGGAGGACCACACTGGAGGGATGGCTGGCGCGGTGGGCGTTACATCTGAGTGAGATGAAGAGGTTCTCAGACCTGCCACTGTACCTGCAGTACCTCTGCAAAATACTGTTCCATGTTGTTGATAGGACAAGTAAGTACTTGTGAATATCAGTTGAAATCTTGCGAAAACTTAAATGAAAGTGAATTACTGAGGACTCTCTCTACCAAGTTTTAGTATTTTTTCGTAGTATGTAGGCAGGTACGCAAAATTACTTAGGTATATTTGTTCTAGAAACTGCCCATATAAAAACACACTTCAGAAAAGCCAGTACTTAGCCCTAAAAACCCTCATAAGTTTATTTATTCACGAACTGTCTAAACTTTTCGCTCTCTACTTCTCACTGCCAAAAACAAAGTTAACTTCGTCCTTATTTTTAGCCTAAAGCAACTTATTTTCCGCTTGATTGTGAGTAAACTTCACCCTCTTTACGGTAATAGAGAGGTACAAGTGACGTGTGTCGATTCCCGGGATGGCTTGATAGACGGGATTAATTTGACGCGGGCGAGAGACGTCACCGCCCCTCAGGCCTCCTGAATCACGTTAATTTGTGTTACATGAAATGTTCTCCTGCACCATAGGGTCGAGCCTCAATTTATTACTAATTTAAAGTTAATTATTATCGTAATTTAGCCAGAATGTTTGTTAATGACGCTATTGTTGCTTCATTGCTGCTAAAATTATTCTCGCTCAAATTATTATATGCGCAATATGAAATTGTGAACTTTTCGTAACATCATATCGCTTTTCGCTGCTACTAAATCTTGCGCACTAGTTAGTTACTAGACATCATTTCATATTGAAGCAATAAGATTGTCTAACGTTTAAAATTTATTGCGCCATAAGTAGTCAAAAACTAAATAAAATGACAACGTTTGGTTGTTCTCCAAAGGTTTAAAAATTTGGCACCTTACTCGACATTTGTAGCCAAAATCACAGCGGGTGCACACTGAAGCGAGGCAGCGCGGTCTTTCCTGTAGTCCCACTTATTTTTCTATCATCTGCCTTCGCCTTTATTTTAACTTTTTAATCTAAAGCAAATACGCTGATATTCTCGCTGGTCCACGGAAGAGTTATCGGAATAATATTCCGTGTCAATATTTTACGTTACGTGACCTATATTTTACTGGAAGTTATTAAAATTGCGTAACATTCTGTTCTATAAAGGACTTGATATTCCTGCAATTTATTAATGGAACTAAAAGAAATACAAAGTAAGTACTTAATGTTCATTGATATTTTAAAGTTAAGATGAAAAACTACATTTACTTATTCACACAACATTTACTCTACAATAAAAGTAGGTAAGTGGGTAGGGTATATACGTAGGTACTTGAAAATACTATCACAGACAGAATTTTTCCTAAATTGCTATATTCTGTCATGCTGATTTAGAAAGCCGAAACGATTTATCAAGAAGATGTTTCAAGGTGAACGATCTCATTTGCTTTAGTAACATCGCCGTATTTCACGAATATGAGGTAAAGGCTCTCCTTCATTTGTCACTATGATGGATTCGAAACATGTCAATATTTTTGTACGTGTTACCTATAGGTATAGATAGGTATGTATGGTGACTGCCTCGGTGGTCTAGTGATCGCAAGCGCCACTGCTGAGCATGAGGTTCGATTCCCAGATCGAGTAACACTCGCCCCCAAATTTAGGGGCTAACAGGGTGTAAAGTTCACTCAAGATAAGGGAGGATCCTCCGACCAGACGGGTGTAGTGTCTGGCGGGCAACTGCCCAACGATTGATATCGGAATCTTGTATATATTTCTATCGCGCGGTAAACTCTAATTGCGCGATGCAGGATTTATGTGTCAGGTATTTGATGTGTCGGCCAGGGTTGCGGGTTAGTCCGAAAGGGATACCGGGACCTTGGCAACAGGCAACTGAAGGAACACGGGTGGGTTTTAGTCAGTAAAAGTCTGACACGCCCTTCCGCTCCACCCAGAGCGGGAGAAGTCATTGGATGATATCCCACCCTCAAAAAAAAAAAAAAAAAAGATATTTGATGTGTAGTTCGCATGTGGCGATGTAGATGCCGCCACACCCTTATTACATGGGACTTAAACATAACTGGGGCAATGTGGGTGTACTGTAGATACACCTCTAAGTGACCTCTGCCTAACCCTTCGCGGAATACAAGCGTGATATTATGTTATAGGTACACCTAGGTACCTACATGGATATTTATCCGCTACCCGAATTTCTTCATCCACTTTTATTAATTAAACGGGATCGCTTCTGTTTCATAATGTTTCCAACTTTAATTCCCAGACCGGAAACATTGCATTTTTTTACGGAATTTCCAGCAAACCCCGATATTTGGAACAGTGCCCGGTAAATATCAATAGGCTCGCGATATCACACGGGATTCAATCCCGGAAATGTCGAACAACGGGTGTACCAATAAATCTCAAGCGGTCTCCTTTGGGGTTTCAGGCATATGTGTTGCCATTAAAATATATGTTATTTTTTTCTTGCAGGTACAGGTGCTATAACGAAACCGGCGTTGGCTGCCTTCTACCGCTCCGTGATCGGGTTGACTGCGACAAGAGTTGACGAGATCATAGACACGGCCTACGATCGGATGACTAGCGTAAGTTTTTTGTATTATTTATGTTCTCGCGTCTCGATACGAACTACATATTTGTGAATATCTAGCATGCAATTATGTTTGTAATTACACTATGTGCTATAAGATACAAATATTCGTTACCTACCTATAGGTACTTTGTCATAATGTGAATTGAATAGAGGTAGTTTCATGTTGTCCAACAGGATGTATTATAACATTTTGGAGTATAACATGAAACAAGCCCTGAAATTGAAGTTGAACTAGCCTGTTCTAAATTCGTAAAGTTAGTTTTTCAATTTGAAAGTAAGTTGTTCTGATAAAATCGAAAAACCGTTGGCGTACATGTCTGCGGATGTTTTTTGAATTTTGTCTGTCACACTGCAGCGTATCATACTGTCCTGGGCACGTTATAGACAAAAGAGATCCTGTTTTGTCTATTACGTGGTCCTGGGATGATAAGTAGAACAAATTCCTATTACGATCGCCTAATAATTAACACCATTTCAACAGAACGGCTACTTAATACTGGACTACGGGACGTACGTCCACTGCTTCACCAACTGGCTGATGGGGAAGAACCCCAACGGCCCTGGCCAGTGGGTGCTCGTGCCCCCCAAGGACTCGCTCCCCGCGCCCCCCTTCCCCGTCGACTACAGCGCCCTTAACACGGAACCCGCGAAACTAGAACCTTACGCACCAGACAAGAAGACAAACAGACATTCAGTCATTGTTTAAAGACTCAAAAACATTCCTGCGTATCCCTAATAAGTCAATTTTGAATGTGTTCCATTATTGGTATGTTTTTGGACACTCGACTGCGTTATCATAGATCTGTAGATCTTTAAAGTCTAAAGTAATGTTGACTTATATAATCCTCGGCTCATCGCTTGGAAAACCTGCCATTGTTAAACAAATTCTGTGAAAAACTTATAAATTGATGCACTGAGTTTCTTCAAAAGGACTTCAAACGTAGTGCGAAATCTCAATTCTGGACAACTGAACTTTGTATTTATAGTACTAGAGTAATTATAATATAGGTTCCTAGTTTAATTGATGAACATCAACAATATCCTCTGCCGATATCAGTGTGATTAAGCCTAATCAAATATTGTGTGCAATTACCTACCTAATGTAATTAGATAATGCCTAAAAATGATTAATTGAGTTGTTCTACGGACGATTTTAACTGAATTAAGTACCAAATTTTTGTTACTAAAGGAACCTACGTTTCTTACTACATAATAATCAGTCAAATGCTAAATATAATATTCTCCACAACGTGAAAAGAACTTCACATAAAATAATATATTAGTTACATAAGTGTCTCTGTAACTGCCTTAAATCTAATGATTTACTTTGACCTACTCTAGATTCGCTTGAACGTAAAAAGGAACGCTTTATCTAACGTCTTAGAGTGCTACAAGGATCTTTTGGCGCCTGAATGACATTGACAGGGGGGCGTTGTTGGTAAACATTTGTGAAATTGACACAGAAATTGTATAGACAGAACAAGATGGCGGCGTTAGTTCCTATTTTGGCCACGCGCCAAAGGAACCTTGTAGCGTTGTAAACGTGCAATTCGACCAATTCTTGTCTCTATTTCTAGATTTAGTCATAAGTCGGTGTAAATAGTAGTTTGTAATGATGCACGGTATGCAGAACTGCCTTAAAGTAAGCATATTCACATCTCACGACATAGCCTTATTTTATACCTTAGATGTAATATAGGTATTATAAGTTACTTTAAATATATTAGATATCTACACTTTGATTCACTGAAATAAACCCTTTCGTTTGTTTACTTGTATTTTTTTTCATATTCGTCATTAAGATCCACAACCAATTCAATTTGGAATTCCCAACAGACCGAACCCGGTCATCTCTTACGAAAGAGTCAACGCGCCAAGGACTTCTGACGCTTCTGACACTTCTGACTTGAACGCTATTCCTACAGTAAGAAATATTCAAAATATCAAATTCAATCGATATAGATTAGTACCTAGCCAAAACCGTTCGTGGCCGAATCTTCGAATTGATCATTTCATGAAGTGTTCGACCATTTCATGAAATGATTGCTTTTACCTACAGTGTACAGCCTACTTCGATTATTTAGACCCGCAGTTTAAACGGTAAACGTTAGTCACAAGATAAGCTGGCAGTAGTAACCTAACTATGTAGGTACCGATGTTTTTAATAATTAATTAATCTTGCGTCCCCCGGAAGAAATTAAGTAATTCACTTATTTGTAAAACATGAGAAAACATGTCGGGTCTCAGCCTCGACCTCAGGAACAGAAGCTCTTTTAAAAGCTTGTTATGATTGATGGAGGGCTTGAAAAGACGTTGCGACGACCGCAACACAACCCCGGTTGCCCGCCGCGGCGCGGTTCCCTCTCGGACATTTTCCCAAATTATCATTAATCATCCAATGCTCTGACAAATTCGTTATATCTAACATTTTTTTACTTCCCTTTATTTGACTGGAAAACTGTTTTCAAAGGACAGGAAACCTTTTTAATAAAATTAGGTGGGTAATCACAATCAGTTCCATCTCATTGAAAAAATAATTATTTTAACAACCTAAAATAATTTACCGGAATTACTTACCTACTTAAAAGAAGACATGAAAGTTTTACTCGACGTTAAATTCGTGTTTTCCTTCATTCGCCTATTCGGCGAAAAATTCGTATTTTTGCTGACTGAGTTTGCAAATGTGTTGCAAATGAAATGGTATCAAACAGACGTGTTCATGAATCATGTAAGTAAGTACTAAATACTTACTTTTGTGAAATATTTTACCTACGAAACTAGAAAATTAGGACATAAAACAAATATCAGAATACCAAATAATAGGTAGGTCCACGAGAGATAATTACACAGTGACAAATCACTAAAGATAAGAAATGCCATTACCTTCTAACTAATTAGCTTCCCTATCACGTCTACACAAAGTATTTCAATCAATCGTCCCCAACTAATGGATGGGAAACGATTTCGAGAAGAAAAGTGTGTTCATTCAACCGAGAAATTCAACCACATTCACAGACCCGGAAACAAAGAGCATCGTACACAACGACATAATTTATTTCGTAACGATATCTGAGACGAAATCAAATCCTGGCCAGAAGGAAATATCTAGACCAGCAAAGGGCCAATCTATGTTATAGGTACCTATTTAAAGCACGCTCTAGTCGGTTATAAAGGAACTAATGGAGTTTGTAAATTCTAGGCCCACGAACACAAATATAGATTGTCTGTCTATATCTGTGCCCACGAAGCACATTTAATTTTATCTATGAAAGAGTAACGAGAATATTTTTTTCCCTTTTCCCGCGCTTTTTCTTAATCTGTCAACAGCTTGCCCATTTTCAAAACAAGAATGGCCTTTACGCGTCATTAGCAAACTGTTAAAAAAAGTTGCCGTGTGTAAGGCAGGTCATCGCAATTATTAAAGGATCGTCAAGCCTGCCTGATATTGTTTCCCGACTCAGTAATAGCATCATTAAACGCGGCCGGGCCAGCATTTTTCCTCTGCAATATACCGCATGATAAATGGAGCGCAATATTTATCGATGTTGGTAGGAAACAACGCTTGCAGGTTTTTTGTGAGGCAACGACAGATGGGGGAAATGCCTATGTTGGAGTGAGCTGGACCGTAATGGTGGTATGATTGGAATGGAAAAGGTTTTCTATTTCTGCGATGCTGTGTCAATTAATTGTAATTTAATTTACATATCTAGAGATGCTATCTAAATCAATTGATTGATTGACAATGGTGGTAGGTATACTAGTGATATTCCTGTAGGTAATTACTTACATCTGAGTGCATCTACTTAATAAAAACAACTACATAGATAATTCACGCATTTCTGCCATAGGGATAGGCAGAAACTACAGAACGCCACCTGCTACGATCCTGAAACTATATCGGCAAAGATTAAAAAATGCCTTCTACGGCGCTGTGGCACTCCGCGCCGCGTGTGCTACAAGAGTGCTACGACGCCGTAGAAGGCATATTTTCATAGCAACCTAAATCTCTATGACTCTCTCTCTAGTTCAGATATAGGTACCTACAAAGTTTGAGAGTCAAAGCCTTAATAACATCTTGATAAGCTTATGGCAATCACGCTACATGAAACGTTTTCCTTCACGTTTGAGATTACAAAGAAACGTGATGGATAATAAATCTCCACTAGTATGAAAGAACCACGGGAACAAAGCCTGCATGGGGACTGGAACGAGGGCGGGTTAAAGATAAAAGAATAACACCCTTATTGATTCGGGAGTGATTTATTATTATCTCCTTTATTTCATAAATATTACACATAAGTAAGTACTTATAAATTCGATTTTTTTTTAATAGTAGTCCACCGCTTTCCGGATCAAGGCCCGGTTAGGGCGCCAGATACAGAAACCTCCTCACGATGCGGGTCGTATCAAGGAGTACTGCCTTATAAATCAGGCCATTGATCTAACTCCCTAATAACAAGAGCCTCGAGAGATGTTCATCGAGGCGATAGTGATTTTATTAATAACTAGCTTCCGCCCGCGGCTTCGCCCGCGTGGTAGGTCGATAAAAAGTACCCTATGTCCTTTCTCAGGCTCTAGACTATCTGTGTACCAAAAATCATTTAAATCGGTTCAGTAGTTTTGGCGTGAAAGCGCGACAGACAGTCAGAGTTACTTTCGCATTTATAATATTATAGTAAGGATATACACCCATTTGCAATAAAAACGGGCACCTTAACAGTCATTGGCTTTTGTATGGATAATATTAATATTTTTACTTTGTCATTATCATAAATGACTCGTAATTTGTTATAATCAATAAGAATATAGTTTTTTGGCTACACCCCTCTCCCTCTTCCAGCAGCGCTACAATTTTACTAGCTCTTATTGCTTTTTCTGCCATTACAACCGACACAAAGATATCACTTTTAAGTCACAATAAGGCTGGATTATGCGACAAACATAAATTATTCTTACAAAAAATAACGAGAAGTTAGTTTTAGTTGCCAGGATAACCTTCTAACCGCAAACCTGCAAAATGTTAGTAAAAGTCACAAACGGAAAACGGGATTATTATTGTTTTTAAACAAAAGATTCGAATTTGGAATTAACTTTTTTTCTTATCCAGACTCTTTATTAAGTGCCAGTAACATAGTTTGGCTATTAAAACCTCTTTACAACTAAATGATTAGATACCAATAATGTACAAAAATCAAAACCGCCCATTTTTTTTGCAAAGGGGTGTAGTTGAAATTACACAAATCACTTACATCTATTTTTTACGGAATGATTATAGTTTTGATATTGATTACTTAATAATCTCCTTCATCTTCTTCACAATATTCTCATCTGTGACAAAAACATGTTCACTATCACTTGTCCCCATACTCAAACCATTCTTAATTATTGGCAGATATCTAATTCTTTTGCACGAACTGTGGACTATCTTGCACCCAATATCAATAAAAACCTTCGCATTTCTCAAATTTATTCCCGCTCCCGGCATAATCTCTACTTTATCACCAGCACTGCTGATAAGTGACTTTATTAGTTGAATAGCTTCGATGTCATTAGCTGTCGGCTTCTGTCCGCTTGTAAGCAGTCTGTTAAAACTAAGTTCAGCTATTTTTATGATGGATAAAAGCGGGTCTACGCACACGTCAAAGGCTCTATGAAAAGTAACAGGAATGGGATCAGCGCGATGTATTATTTTTTCACAGTTTACAACATCGATGTGCTGTGTTTCAGTGAGGGCGCCAAAAACAAATCTGTCCACGCCATACGCTTTGTAAACATCTACATCAGATAACATTGTATCCATCTCCTCCACAGAGTACTGAAAATCTGAGCCCGTGCGACATCTGATCATTACGTTCACTTTTGGCCTCTGAAATAAACAAAGACTTTAGCAGTAAATAAACAGGTCCTTGTATGAACACTCCATTTATCAAGTGGACCTACCTTCGTTAATTTATCGCAGCCGCAATCGTGACATGATTTACGGATTGGTTTCCCGGCCGCTATATTATTCACCTAAAATATAAAATATTGCAACTGTGATACTGATTTGAAGTTAACTGCAATGGATAAAATATACATTTAGTGCCTAGATGGTCTAGTGGTCGTAACTGCGTGTGCTGAGCATGGCCTTCCCGGCCTGGACTCAACAGGACAAAATGTCATTGAGTTTTTCCATATAGAATTTCTTAGTAGCCGTCTGGAGTTTGATTTTCGGCCCGATTGATGCTATGGTAGGCTTGCATTAAACATAATTATATATAAAGAAAACCAGCGAAATGTGGCTCTACTTCTGCCTACCCCTTCCGGGAGTACAGGCGTGATGATAGGCATGAATAAGTTCAAACAATTTTTTCACTGCTGGGACTCAAGTCTCCTATTTGTGAAAGGGACATAGTGGGACAATTATTATCCACCATGAACGTGTAAATATACCTTTATGTTATTAGCACCCTAACCTACCATTTGCATGATTTGTTTGACGAGCCCCGGAGAAGGAGTGAGTCCCCCTTCTGTGAGTGAACTGCATACTTCGAGTTCGTCCGCTCCGCCGTGAATTGCGTTTATTGCAGACTCTAAACTGTCTATACACACCTCTAACATCGCCTGGAAAATGAAAAACTAAGTTTTAATAACACATCTTGTTCTGTCCCGGAGGACAGAAGACATTTGTAGAATTGTAATAAATGGATATCGGATGTAGGGGTATGGTATCCTGGAGATCAAGCGTGAAGTAATTTTGTTTAGTTCCTTGTTTTTATACGACCGGTAGATGGCGCTGAATACAATAATGCTACGCTCATATCTTTGTTTGTTATTGCGATAGATAGGTAGATGGTGCTGAATACAATAATGCAGTGTCAGGTGTTCAGGCAGTGTACCTAGTGTCAGATGTTGTTTGTTGTCAAAAAGGAACAAGATCAAACCAAAAACAAAAACATCCACCACACTTCTAGGGAGGAATAAAAGCACAAGTCAAGGTGTTATGACTGACGGAATAAATTCAAATAAACTCAAAAACTTACAATAAAATTATCAAGGAAGCAAGTAACGAATTTACTAAATTGTTTTTTTTTATTCAGTCTGATCCAAGCCACGGTTTTGACAGTGACAAATAAAAAACCTGTGCTGCCATCGCAAAAGCTCCCAAATAAAATATTTTTGTTTGTTTTGCTTAGTAATAAATTATACAGTATGTTAACTAACAAAGGGCGTTCCCGTTAACCCGCAATAGTATAGCGTCAATACATGCTAAAAAAAACAAAAAAAAATATAACAGTTATTATAAGTATTTAATTATTTGCAAAACGATTAAATTGATACGTAAAAAAGAAACATTCTGTACACGCACACTTGTCTTTCAACGTAGAAAGACAAATGTGCGTGTACAGAATGTTTCTTTTCCGTATCAATTTAATATTTTTTGTGAATATTTTACTTTAAAAAAACCTTTTTTTCTTAATGTTATTGCAAGTCTAAACGCTATACCTACTATTGCAGGTTAACGGGAACGCTCTTCGTTAAATAACATACTGTTTTTATGGAACATATTTGAAATCTGTAATTTATTCACACTATGTATGTACCAAGTTAACCGTGCGTTTGCACTGGCGAAACATTTACGACAAACATGTTGAAATCTTTAGTTCCTGTCAAATATTGTATGGAACATTGACAGAAAATAGAGATTTCAACATGTTTTATCGTAAATGTTTCGCCAGTGCAAATGCAAGCAATCTATCCAAGCTGTGATTGATGCCACGGCCACGGCACGGGTAGGGTTGGGTTTAGCTTGCTACATATTAGTAATCTGTGGTTGGGTTGGGTGACTTGGGTGATACTTCGTACAGAAACCTTATACCTTTACTTTATTTCGATGAATAAATTGTGTATATGTATTTTAAATACATATAACTGAATCACGCCAAAAAAAAAATAATTTGTATAAAATTAACTTGTTACAATTGGTTTTTTATTGATTTGAACGACTAAAGGTTTTGGTAAAAAAATATTAATTTTAGAACGTAATGCCACTTGGCTAAATGGTGCTATGTTCAGAATGGTTTGTTCCTTTTGACATTTCGAGTTCGATGTAAAAGGACACGCGAACGTAGGCAAAGTTTCGCCAGCGTTCGCTTTCTTAAAACAGGTATTCAGACTTTTCCCCATTGTTCGGTAACAAATCACAAGATCAAATATTTTTCTGAAGTGAACCTACACTGACCATTTCATAATAAATAATTAGTCACGTCCTAGAGATTGAGGTTATATCGAAGTCTGTGCCACATATCGGACGGTTGTTTTCGTATATTTTCAATTAATTGTGGAGAAAATTTGGTGCTAAATTGTGATTTTTCGATAAACAGTTATGTCTCGACATAGACATCATGAGGAGACCGACAAACTCACGCGTATCGCTATCGTGAATGCGGATCGCTGCAAGCCGAAGAGATGCAGGCAGGAGTGCAAGAAGAGCTGCCCCGTGGTGCGTATGGGCAAGCTGTGCATCGAGGTCACGCCCAACGACAAGATCGCCACCATCTCCGAGGAGCTGTGTATCGGATGCGGTATTTGTGTCAAGGTAAAACTTTCCACAATGTTTTTAATTTTTGCTGACCAATGTAAACACTTGGTTACTTCCGCATGTGACGTTCATAGGTATAACATAGAGCCCTTTTTAGCTTCAAGTAAAGTATACAGGATAGTTACTGTATATTTGTTTATTATAAACTAATAGGAAAACTTTAATATAATATTTTGATAACATTTGTGACCTTAGTCTACACAGAATATCATCATTCTCCTGCCCTTATCCCAATTTATTTGGGGTCGGCGTAACGTGTCCCTTTCTTCTATACTTCTCTATTAGCCATCAGCTTGGTAGTCATCCTCTTTCTTGCCATATCATCTTTCACACAGTCCATCCATCGTTTCTTTGGTCTTCCCGTAGACTTACAGCCATCGAAATTCATACTCAAAACATTCCACATGGCTTCACAGAATATACAATGCTAAAATAACATAACACATTCTAATTTAAAAAATATACTAAGTAACAATAACTTTTCAGAAATGCCCCTTTGACGCAATCACCATTATCAACATCCCGTCCAACTTGGAGAAGCATACCACTCACCGGTACTCAAAGAATTCCTTCAAGCTCCATCGTCTGCCCATCCCTCGGCCTGGAGAAGTGTTGGGGCTGGTCGGTCAGAACGGTATCGGCAAGTCAACCGCACTGAAGATTCTTGCTGGTAAACAGAAGCCCAACTTGGGACGTTTTGCTGTAAGTTGTATTATTTTAATCATTCATGCTTACTATTTTTTGATGTTGAATAGTAAGTTCATCTAATTTTAATGCCACTAAAGTTTAACTGCTAAACATGTTAACCTTATAAATTATGCAATTCACATGTTGTCTGTCAAGACAGAAAGTAGCAACATTCCAGTTTCATAATATTAGCATATTGTTACATTAACCTAGTGACCATATTCAACTGAAAGCTTGCAAAATAAATGCATCAAAAGAAAGACAATATCTTAACAAAAATGGAAATCCCTGATTGCTAGCCATTGTAATCTGTTTTAACCTATAGTTTACTTGTGTCATTGAGGAAAATAAATAAATATCAGATAAGCATTATTTATGGCAGTAATTATGTAAGGATGCAATAAAAAAAACCAAATTGGTTCAGAGTTCTTTTGTAATGAATATTATAAAAAGAAAAGATTTTTAATTATTTTTTGTAATGATTAAACTCAATAACAACTGGACTGGTTTTAAAAATTCTTTCTCCAGTCCAGTAGAATTCTATATTATCACTAAGTAAGATAGGCTATAATTTATTAATACATAACGCGGGCGACGCCGCTGGTGGAAGCTAGTTAATAATAAGATTGATAACCTTGTCTTTGCTGTAATGTAGAAACAAACTAACCAGTCTATCTGTAAAGTCAAAGTCAAATCATTTATTTCAATAAGGCACATAGCATGTTTTGACATTTATATACAAGAAAAAAAAATTGATTCACAATGGTAGGCTAAGCTCTATATTCCAAAGGGTAGTTTCATATGGAGAAAAATGGGCAATAAACTCTATAGAGTTACCTTTTTATTTAAATGTATTCTAAACATTATTTATTTATATTATCTTTCTATCAGGACCCTCCAGACTGGCAAGAGATTCTGTCTCACTTCCGCGGCTCTGAGCTGCAGAACTACTTCACGAAGATCCTCGAAGATGACCTGAAAGCCCTGATCAAGCCTCAATATGTGGATCAAATCCCAAAGGCTGTCAAGGGCACTGTCGCTCAACTCCTTGACAAGAAAGATGAAAGGAAAAATCAGACTGAAATCTGTAGAATGTTGGGTAAGTTAACTTATTTTGTGGCACTTGAGTGGTGCCGATGAATCTTCGTATAATTGACAATGACATGTCACATGGTGCGTTACGACGTCTCATCTCGCGATACCGATTGTTAATTACAGACTAACATTTTACATTTGTATGTAACTAACTTTCGCCTGATCTAAAATTATACCGCGGGAACATGCTACCGGGATAAAAAGTATCCTATGTCCTAGTCTCATAGTCTATCTGTGAGCCAAATTTCATCCAAATCACGAAAATGTAACAGACAGACATGAATTACTTTCGCATTTATAATATTGTATAATAGTACGAATTTTACTGTAAAATAAATAAACATTCCTTGATGTTCTGCTCAGATCTATCCCACATTCGCGACCGTGAGATCGCCGCGCTATCTGGTGGAGAACTGCAGCGCTTCGCTTGCGCCATGGTGTGCATCCAGAATGGAGACATCTTCATGTTCGACGAGCCTTCCTCTTACTTGGATGTCAAGCAACGCCTTAACGCTGCCCGCACAATTCGGTCGCTCATTCATCCTGACAAGTAAGTCTATTGTTATTATTCTGCATGGCATTTATGTAGGCGCTTAAAACAACTTAGACAAGATACATTTTAAAAGAAGGGACAAAAATTCTGGTGGGATGCAGGATCTTAACATATTCTGGCAGTTATTTCATCCTGCACTGGCTGAGGTTGGCTCAGCCACCGCATATTCTTTTTGATCCACCTCAAAATTACAGTCAACATTTACTAACAATACAACAGTGGTATGTTATTATTATATAGCCTAACCCAAGAAAAATCATTGCTGTGCTATAGGATTTGTTAAATATTTATGTATATTTTTTCGTCCAGGTTCATTATCGTAGTGGAGCATGACTTGTCAGTATTGGACTATTTGTCTGACTTCATTTGCTGCTTGTACGGCGTACCCGGTGCTTACGGTGTTGTGACTATGCCGTTCTCTGTTAGGGAAGGTAAGCTTTTAGACTATAGAAATGCAGCAGTCTTTAGTAAGGTTTAACAAAATGTTTAATCCATTATGTTTTTTAATTTGTAGGTATTAATATATTCCTTGATGGGTTTGTACCCACTGAAAACATGAGATTCAGGACTGAATCGTTAGTTTTTAAAGTCGCTGAGTCTGCCACTGAGGAAGAGGTAAGTAGAGCACAATCAAAAAACAATTAATTTTTAAATTGATTTTATAAATAGTTAAATTGTTACGCCCATTTATTCTTTTAACAGATCAAAAGGATGAATCATTATGAATATCCTGAAATGTCGAAAAATATGGGTGACTTCAGTTTGAACGTACACCCAGGTGAATTCTCGGATTCCGAGATTCTGGTGTTGCTCGGAGAGAACGGTACTGGCAAAACTACATTCATTAGAATGTTAGCCGGCAATTTGGAGCCCGATGACGGTAAGTTTCAACGAATCTTCTAAAATAAATCGCTTTATATTCATCATTCATCAATATTTTTGTTAGGTATCGTATTATTTTTTGGACGCATATCCGAAACAGCTTTTGTACAAACAATAAAATTGTAATGGCAACACCGAACAATGAAGTGTCAAATTTGTGAAAGTTGTCAAATTGTCAATAGGCTTCGGTTTTGTTGTAAAAAAATCTTAATTCAACAGATTTATGTTAAATCCTAGCTTTTACTGTGATATATAACCGAAAAGAATAGTTTACTTTGAATCTCGAATAAATATGCGTTATATAACAATGAAGACATTGCTTGAAAAATGAGGTTATAGGTGTATTGCAATAAGTGTATTTTAATGAATTTAGACATAATTAAGCTATTGAAATGGCTAGAACTGAGTTATTTGATTTGTTTTTCCATCCCGTTTTTCAAAAATGTTTAAAACACGCGGAATCCTGTGCTACAAACGAAGGTATGACATAAAAATGTTTTACCATAAAAGTCAATATTTGTAGATTCGTTGTCGACGTAACTATTTAAATAAGTATCAATTAATGATGATTAGCGTGCTAATATATAGTAAAGTATATTTCATAGATCATTGTTACTTTTGTAAAAGACTCTTTGTAATTTATTTTGTGAATCTTCACAATGTTATGTTAGTATTGAAAACCACAAATACAGTTTTATAAACAACCAGCTTCCGCCAGCGGCTTTGCCCGCGTGATATATTTTTATAAATCATAGCCTATGTTACTCAGTGATACTATTGCATACTACTGGTAAAATAATTTTTTATATTGGTCCAGTAGTTTTTGAGTTTATTAATTACAAACAAAATACAAATCTTTTCACTTCATAATATTAGTGTAGATGTAGAAAAGAAATCATGCTTGATGCTGACAATAGAGCATGATTTCATTGAAAAGGATTTAACATTCCACACAACATATGTTTTCATTATGCATTAACTTTTATTATTGTTATAACAAAGAGTCACATCTTTCTCACAGTGTACCATATCAGAAATTATGTCAATGCTGGTACAAACTGATTCTTTTCCACACATTATTCAATAAACTATGTGTGGTGCCTTAACAAACCACACTGATGCACGAAAGCATATTGTGCAAGGCTCCACATATTTATAATAGATAGCTCCCGCAGACATACAATTGTAAGTTGGCCAACTATCCAACAACAATTAATTAGTTGGACAAGATGATCAGGCTAGCAATATGTCGCTATACCTATTGGTATACTCTGTGATTCAGTCGAACAACTTATAGAATCTGCAGTCTCTCTAATGAGATCTCAGTCAAATTAAGAAAAATAAATGATAGTCTTGTATTTAAAAAATAACTGTGAATTTTACTTTTACTGAAATGTTTTTACTCAATTAATGAATGTTTCGAAGACTAGAATAGTTATTTTATTTTATTATTTATGCATGTACTTACATATCATATTATTTATTTTTCTGTTTATCCTATCCACATTAGAATATTATTTTCGTATTATTGTACATCCTAGCAGTATGTTGTAGAAATACTTCTTTTAATTTTAACTAACTTTATTTGTTAACCACCTACAACAACAATATTCTATCATTATTACATGCTGTGAAAAGAAAAATATTAAAAAAAAAATTTTTTGACCCCAGGTTCGGGCCAGCTGCCACAGTTGCACATTAGTTATAAGCCACAGAAGATATCCCCCAAGTCTCAAGGGCTAGTACGGCAGCTGCTGCATGACAAGATTAGAGATGCTTATATTCATCCACAGGTAAATAAACATTAAGAAAAACGCACGCTAATTAGCTGCTAGTGTGCCTTGTCTAATACTAATTAATAAGAAAAAAGGACTTTGAAGATACTGTAGAAAGGCTTTTATTTATTCATTTATTCCATTATTGACACAAAGTTACAGCCTTCTGCATGGCCAAGACTGCCTTACTCTATTGAGCTGAGTATTACAGTAATTTATTTACTCTGAATACTCTTATACATCCATTATTTAGAGCATATTTGGTTCTTTTATATATGGGGTCAAATTAAATTAGCTGGAGAAACTTCACAGACATGATGGGTATTGATATCTAAACCAATTTTCTCAACTCATACTTCAAGTAACAACAGTATCAGCGGTTGTTGACCCTCCAAAACAAAACATAAAATATTTTTAATTTTATCGTGTTATGATACCCGCCACGGACGCTATAGATAGAATACATATTGCAAAAATATCCATTACATACAAAAAAAGGAATATACCTACTTTTTTTCAACAGGATCAGCACCAAATAAACATATTGAGAAAAAACAATTATATTAAGTAACCACTTTTTTTGCCTTCCAGTTCATCACAGACGTGATGAAACCGATGAAGATAGAAGAAATAATGGACCAGGAGGTTCAGAACCTATCTGGTGGTGAGTTGCAGCGAGTGGCTCTGGTGCTCTGTCTCGGCAAGCCGGCCGATGTGTACCTCATTGATGAGCCCTCTGCCTACCTAGACTCTGAACAGCGTTTGGTTGCTGCTAAAGTCATTAAACGGTGAGTTTATTGTAATGGGTAGGAAAACAATATTTTAAGGATAAGATATTTTTATTTGAAAAAAAATAATGGATATAAAATTCAGTTTTAAAATAAATAGCCACATATCTAAAACAAAATCTCAGGTGAAGATGCAGACAATTTATATAAATAACTAATTCATTAACAATCAATCATACTACGATATTTAATTTGATCTTTTTTTAACACACTCAAAACATTTCTCTAATAACTAATTTAACACCTTTTCCGCAGGTTCATCCTCCACGCAAAGCGTACCGGCTTCGTAGTAGAGCACGATTTTATAATGGCGACGTACTTAGCGGACCGCGTCATCGTGTTCGAAGGCACGCCCTCCTCGAATGCCACTGCGCACGCGCCGCAGTCGCTGCTCAACGGCATGAACAAATTCTTAGAGCTGCTCGGCATCACCTTCCGAAGGGACCCTAATAACTTCAGGCCGAGGATAAACAAACACTCTTCCGTTAAGGTTAGTACTGTAAACCGGGCTACACCCTCATACGTCACTAATATACCACAATGCATAAGTACCGTACAGTAAGCGCCCGTGGCGCTGGCTACTACCATAGAATTAAGCTCAAACCATAAACCCTTTTTGATTTCCCTGTGTTGCTGTTCCATAAAGAAGTTCTTATTTTTTTAAACCAAATTTTTCACCTCTGTAAATTCAAGAAGATTGAGACGCGGCCTCCAGTTTATGATGTTTTATTTTAAAATATTGTATAAAACTAACAAAATGTTTATTTTTGTTACAGGACATAGAACAGAAACGAGCAGGCCAATACTTCTTCCTGGAAGACTAGTGCTAAAGACACTGTATTTATATATATTGTATCTGTCACAATGGTGATGACCTGCCACCCGTGTATTTCCAATTAAATGTATTACTGTAATAAATCATGTTTTATACAACCAACCATTCCATTAATTTATTTGTCATATTATTTTAGTAATAACAGCCGCACGGGTAGGTCCATCAGGTTAAGCTACGGTTGCTGGGGTTGATCCATGGATGGGTGATCATCTTTACATACCGAGTCTCCTCCGTGCTTTGGAAAGCACGTTAAGCCGTTGGTCCCGGCTGTTATTCGTGGATCTTTGACAGTCGTTACGGGTCGTCAGAAGCCCGAAAGTCTGACAACCAGTCTTACCGAGGGGTATCGTATTACCAAGTTTAGGCAGTCGCTCCATGTAAAATACTCAGCTGCATCCGGTTAGACTGGAAGCCAACCCCAACATAGTTGGGAAAAGGCTAGGCAGTCGTTATAAACTGAACTCCTATGAAAGAGCATTAATAACCGCGTACACTTTCTCAACGGGTACCCGCCGAATTACCAGCAGATAAGCTATGCCACAGGTGTGTGTGAAATTAAGTCTCATGCCGTGATCCGATGGTGCGCCATATTGTGGACGGACACAGACGAGCCCGCACAACGCACCGTGAGAAGTTGTATGTGCGGGGTATCGCAGACATCGGAAGTTCCTCGGTGCGCGGTGCGTAGCGGTCTGTGGCCGTCTGCCGTGCGTGTCCGTCCGCAAAATCGCCGATCGTCGAATCTCGGCATAATACGTAGCACATTAGCACAGGTACCTACTCATCTGCCTATTCCTTCGGGGAATTCAGGCGTGATGTTATGTTATTACTTGCGGGGTCCCTCAAGGTAGTTTGGTTGGACCGACATTTTATGCCGACCGAATCAAATCAAACTATTTTATTTCACATTAACCTACATGGGCACGACCCGGTTCCAGTTGGTTGTTTCCTATGGAGAAGAGCCTGCAAGAAACTTCACGGTTACCTACTCTTTTACAAATAATTAGCTTATACCTACAATATATCCAAATTTGTAGGCCGGTCAACAAGGTAGGTACTTATAGAATTATCTGCGAGTTTAGTACAACGTTCTCACATTCCCAAGATAGAAAAAATATATAGTAGGTAAACAAAAAAAAAAGTTAGATTAAGTAATAAAATTTAAGATTATCATTACATTACAACTGTAACAATGCCTAACTGACTTTTATTCCTTCCGACATTTCTTCGTGAAATAAATGGGTCAACAGGACAAAAATTGCGATGGTGGACGACAACAATTATTTTTTTGATATATATTCAGCCTTCGCCTTCTTGTTTAGAACAATAACTCCTTGGAAACAAGGTGATAGACGAGAAAAAAGGGAAACATCATCGTTGTGTCATTAGTTGAAAATTATTAAACTATGTATTAAACTAATGGATATAAACTAGTAATTTATTTAACAAATTGGCGACGAAAATGCCGAACGATATAAAAAGACAAAAAAGAGTTCGTGCTTCATTACGAGGCGTTCTTACACGGACAGAAAATATACTAATTTCGAAAACCGAACTTTCAACGGAAGAAGTTGAAACTCGTTTAGAAAATCTACGAGAAAACTTCCAAAAATTTCAAGAACTACAAGCGGAAATCGAACTCGAGACTGACCAGGGGGAATTGGAGGAGGAAACTCAATACAGGTACGAATTTGAAGAACTATACACCTCCCTCAAATGCAAATTACTAACAATGAGAAAGAATAATGAAATAACTACGCAACCTGCAACAACAATAGATTACGCAAGCTGCGTCAACCTGGCACAACAAGAATATTATCCGAAACTGAATTTTCAACCCTTACAAGATACAGAATCTTTTGAAAACTTCATCAAGAGATTGACATTGTTCTTTATAATGAACAGAGTAATGGATCCAAAGGCAAGGGTTCACACGCTACTGGCAACTTTAAGCCCAGAGTTACATCAAAAGATTTACGATTTATGCTCACCAGAAGACCCATTGAACAAAGAATTCGATGAATTATCGGATATACTTGGTGAATACATTGACCCAAAACCTAGCGTTTGGCATCTACAGCACAAATTCATTTCAAGGATGCAACAACCGACGGAACCAGTCGCGACATACGCTGCAGAACTAAAGAGGCTTTGCTCAAACTGTGAGTTCAAATGTCAACATTGCAAGAAGTCTACCTCAGACAACTTCTTATCGTTGCAACTCATACGAGGACTACAAGATGGCGAAATACGATCAAGAATTCTGCAAGACAGAGATACCCCACCGTTTTCTAAATTAGTGCAGATCGCAACGTCAATAGAAATGGGAAAAGCAGAAAATTGTACCATGGCTACTGAAATTAAAAGAAACACTGACGGAATCAATAAAATTTCACTTACGAATAGACCAACTTTTCAACCCTCGCCTACCAACTCTAAGAAAAGGCCATCACTTACAATCAAGGATTTGAAAGGGAAATGTTTCCGCTGTGGTAAAACCGATCACCGAGCTAATGAGTGTGGTGCCATTAAATCAGTATGCCGAAAATGTCAGAAAGAAGGACACTTAGCTCGAGTTTGCTTACAACGCAACATTAATACGAACCAAGTCGATGACACCTCTAGTAACATCTCTGTAGAAAGCATTGGTGAAATCAACATGATTAAAAGTGAAATTCAAGAGCGGTACCTAGTTTCATTATCCATCGAAAATAAAAAAGTACAAATGGAATTCGACACTGGCGCTGCAGTATCGTCTATGTCACTAAATCAGTACCAAAAATTAAAAATAGAGAAGAAAATATTCAAAACTGACATGAAACTGAGAACATACACGGGTGAAGTTATCAAACCTACAGGAGTAGCATTCGTTAATTGCAACTACAAAAACCAGTTTTTTTATGGAAAACTGTACATCATTAACCAACAAGTAGATCCAATATTTGGCCGAAGCTGGATGAAAGAGGTAAAAATTGAACTAGCCGACATGCACATGTTACAATCCATGGAACCTACAAGATTGGACGAATTGCTTGAACAATATACGGACAGTGTATTTAAAAATGACTTGGGGGAAATACCTAATATGAAAGCACACTTATATCTAAAAGAGAATTCTCAACCCATTTTTATTAAACCGAGACGCATTCCATACGCCCTGAAATCAAAAGTAGATGAAGAAATTGAACGTTTATGCACACAAGGTATAATCACTAAGATAGATCATTCAGATTGGGGAACTCCTATTGTTCCAATTGTGAAACCAAATGGGAATATACGGCTTTGCGCAGATTACAAAGTTACTTTGAATAAAGTTATAAAAGATGAAAAATACCCAATCCCTATCATAGAAGATATTTTCGCAGAGATGAACGGAGGCCAGCTATTCTGTACATTAGACATCTGTCAAGCTTACTTAAATATGGTTATGGATGACGAGAGTGCACTTCTACAAACAATAAGTACACACAAAGGAACGTACAAGGTAAACAGGCTAATGTTTGGAGTTAAGGTTGCCCCAAGTTTATGGCAAAAATTCATGGATAAATTGTTACAAGGAATAGAAGGCGTGAAATGTTTCTTCGACGATATTATTTTACAAGGATCTTCAGAAAAAGAACTACTTAAACGACTAAGACAGGTTTTACAAAAACTAAAAGAAAGTAATCTACGAGTGAATAAAGAGAAATGTCACTTTTTCAAACACAAAATAAACTATCTCGGCCATACAATTGACAAAGATGGACTTCACAAGAATAAAGAAAAAGTAAAGGCAATCACGAAGACTTCCAGTCCTAAGAATGTGAATGAACTGCGAACGTTCTTGGGTATGGCAAATTACTACAACAAATTCATACCTAAACTGGCTTCTATTACGAGCCCATTAAATGAATTGTTGAAAAAAAGGACTGAATTCATATGGTCATCGAAATGTGAAGAAAGTTTCAACAAAGTGAAGGAAGAGATTCTTAGCGAAAGAGTGCTAACACACTTTGACGCATCCAAAACGTTGATATTGGCAACAGACGCCTCACCTACAGGACTCGGGGCCGTCTTATCACATAGGCTTCCAGACGGATCAGAACGTCCGATTGCTTTTGCATCACGATCTTTAACGAACAGTGAAAAGAAGTACAGCCAAATCGACAAGGAAGCTACATCGATTTATTGGGGCCTAAGAAAATTCTTTCATTATTGTTATGGCCGGAAATTTACCCTTGTGACAGACCACAAACCACTCACATCAATTTTTCATCCCAATCAGACCTTGCCGGCCCTTAGTACAATGCGGTTATTCCATTATGCTCATTTTCTATCCGGATTCGATTATGAAATCGAATATAGAAGGTCTTTGAACCATTCCAATGCAGATTACCTTTCAAGATTCCCTGTTGAAAACCCTAAAGAAAGTTCCATCGACCAACATTGCGCTTTTCAAATACAGCAGATCAACATATTAGAAGTCCGTCCTAACATAATAGCTCAAGAAACAAAAAAGGATCCGGAACTGCAGCAATTGTTACAACACTTACGAACTGGTAGATCGCTACGAGAACTTGGTTATAAGGACAATGAATTAACCCTTCAAGACGAATGTATATTGAAAGGAACCCGAATTATGATTCCGCAGACCTTACGCCTACGCGTTCTAGATGAACTACATGCTGGGCATATGGGCACTCTTAAGATGAAATTATTAGCCCGTAGTTTTGTTTTTTGGAAAAATATTGATAGAGAGATTGAGGATAAGGTAAAATCATGTAGGGCGTGTCGCCTACAACAGAACGAACCACCAAAGGCACCCTTACATCATTGGGAAGAACCAACAGACCAATGGCAAAGAATACATATTGATTTCGCCGGCCCTATTTCAGGACAATATTTATTTATTCTAGTGGATTCATTCACTAAGTGGGTAGAGGTCATACCGACTAAGACCACTACAAGTTTTTGGTGCATACAGAAGCTGAAGGAGATATTCTGTACCTTTGGAATACCTAATATTTTGGTGTCGGATAATGGGCGACAGTTTACTGCGCAGGAATTTGAGAGTTTTCTTAAAGAAATTGGAGTTACACACAGGACATCCGACCCTTACCACCCCGCGACGAATGGACAGGCAGAACGCTTTGTTCAAACTATAAAGAGAGCCTTACGCGCAATGGAGGGCGAGAGTGACTGTTTAAATGAGAAGCTTCTAATTATCAAAAATAGACTGCGGCGCACCCCCGGCCGAAACGGGCTTACGCCTTATCAATTAATGTTTGGGCGAGATGTGAGGACCCATTTACATGTAATGTTCTCAGATAACCCACATAAGTCTAATTCAGGGAAGGATAAATTCCTTACTAAAGTACTAAGAAAATTTGCTACGGGGGACAGAGTGCAAGCCCGAAATTACTCAGGTCATAAGAAATGGAAATTTGGAATAATTTTACAACGGATCGGTCTCCTCCACTATGAAGTACAAACGGATGACGGTGTAGTATGGAGGAGACACATTGACCAGATCCTGCCGGCTTCGCGAGTACCGGATCCTAGAATGGTGGCGGAGGACTGATATATATTCAGCCTTCGCCTTCTTGTTTAGAACAATAACTCCTTGGAAACAAGGTGATAGACGAGAAAAAAGGGAAACATCATCGTTGTGTCATTAGTTGAAAATTATTAAACTATGTATTAAACTAATGGATATAAACTAGTAATTTATTTAACATTTTTAATTGACTTAAATAAGTATATAGGTAATTATCGACATGACTTAGCCCCATAAATTTAAAAAGATTAGTCAACGAAGACGAATCGATAAATATCCATTAAATTATAGGTCAGCGTTGTCAGCTGTGGAGAGACCATTGCGCATTGTCATCTGGAAATTACAGGTACCTACTTTTAATATTATTTATTTTTAGCCAGTGTTGACCCACTGCAGGGCAAAAGCCTCCCTTTCTCTATCCTCTCTCTCTTGAGCTAGTGTGAACCAATACTGTCTGTAGGTGTCAAACTCGTGTCGTTATCTCCTGGGTCTGCCTCGATGTCGCCGGACGTTTTCTGGGACCCATATTATGGTGGTAGATTTGGCCCATGACTCATTCGACATGCGAAAGATCTAGATAGTTCGAATCAAACACGGTAAAATTACAATGCACATATTCGTGGATATTGCACATGGCATTATAGTAGGTTACTCCACGCGATACTTCCATTAATTTAATGACTACGGTAGGTACGAACCACAGTATGACCCCATTTTACCGCATACACATTCTAGTTACACAAAGGTACCTAATGAATAGGTCAACATGGTTTTCCGGGTATTGACACCACATATTGATCCAAAACCATTTAGTGTTAATTCATAAGTGTTCCCTTTTTATGCTCGTGGGGAAATCCTCCGTCTGAACACAAGGAGTTGTGTCGGGCTTGTAACGACTAAAACATCATGGTGTTGTTCTTGATACCGTAACTCAGAAGCGCGTTATATAAACTCGCACAAGGATCGAGAGACTCTGACCACGACTGGAGCCCGAAGCCGCTGAAAGTAGACTCATTCAATCTGCCTAGCCTTTTCCCAACTATGTTGGGTTCGAATCCAGTCTAGCCGGATGCAGCTGAATACCAGTATTTTACATGGAGCAACTGCCTATCTGACCTCCACAACCCAGTAACTGGATAATACGATACCGGTAAGACTGGTTGCCAGATTTTCGGGTTTCTGCCGTAACGACTGTCAAAGATCCATGAATGACAACCGGGAGCAACGGCTTAACGTGCTTTCCGAGGCACGGAGAAGTCTCGATATGTAAAGATGGTCACCCATCCACGGACCAACACCGGCAAGCATAGCTTAACCTGATGGCTCGACCCGTGCGGCTGTTATTACTTAGCCACGAGCTCCTCAGGCGCTGAAAGTAGCCTACAAAACAGAATATATCATATCCTTACTATAGCCGTCCGCTGCCTGTTATACAAGGACAGTTACCGGGCCCTCGAACCATTAAATAAAATTCCCATTCTTAATAGGTATATCATCGTAGCATAATTCCCACTACTGGGTCACAGGCTTCTTCACTGTGAGAGGAAGTAAGTCGTAACGTAATCCACCACGCGGGCCCAGCGCGAGTAGGTGGAGATATTATCACATCACATATCTTCGAATGTTTGGCTCTGGATTTTCCTTTACCATTTTGAGAGCTGTGTCGTAGGTGGGTTCGAAGTTCGAACCCACAACCTAGTACCTAACTACCTAGGTAAGTCGGGGCCGTTACTGCTGGACCAAAGATCATGATCGTAATATCGTATCAGTTCTCATCTCCAATGGCGATAATGACTAATACAATATTTACAGTGTATGACAGAATGCTAATATAGACTGAAAATTTCAAGAACACTGACGCGCCTGCTTTCTAATGACCGATTATCACGCGCCGGGTGACTTTCAAAGAAAATATGTCCCGATAGTGTCAAGATTGTTTACAATATGGTAAACAATCTCATTTTCATTAGAATTTAGATTAGAAATGAGAACAATAGCTTTTTGTCTTTAGACTAGGTTCCTCCAGTTTTCAATGTTGATTGATGATAATGATAACGCTATGATTATGATTTTAATGTTCTATTGCAGTTATATGATACTTGCAGTGGCCTGTACCTACGGGAATCACCGACTATAGCTACCCAAGTATGTTGACCACCAGTTCCTGTGTGGTTGAGGAGATCAATCCAACTGCGCACTGATTGCGATGCTCCCGACCAGATCATGTTCTAATTGCTGGAGTGTCCTGTGTCCCAAATGTCCGTCTTACTACACTTCCGATGACCGGAAGCGCGACAGTTTCCGCTAAAAGCAGGTACCGTCAATAGCAATACGAAAGAAGAACAGGGACAAAACAGTGTATAAAGCCACATACGATGAGGAAAGCCGAACATATACAGCAGATAAGCTCGAAGTCCCAAACCGCGAGTGACGGTAGATCATTACAAACACGTTTATTTTAGCTCTCATAAGACAAACAAACGAAAAATGCGAATCATTTACTCCATCTGCCCTACGTCTGTTAACGTTAACTGAATAGTCTAGTATATATACTCACTTCCACATCGTTGCGTATCTATGAATCACAGAGTTCCTACTACTGGCGAATGATCTAATGATCATGAATAAGATCTGTGACGACACAGAATATCAACAGAATACTTAACTTGATGACGTGTATGTAATGTAGGTAATTATTGAGTCAGTTTATTTTCAAACTTGTATGACTGATCATAATCAACGATGATACGGAGACTCCGGAAATTGCCAGTTAGAATGGTATAGAATTAGCAGATGATGCACACTTAATTAAGTAATTTGCGCTCATTATAGGAATGCCACAAGGGTCTACAATCGGACCCGGTATTCGCAGTATTGATTTTATTTGAGGATTTTTATGTTCGTTTTTCTGAAACTATTCTTCGAACTAGTTATTTATATTTATCAAAGGAGGTACCTATAACGCTAAAATAAAGATAGGTATCCTACTTTAATTAAAACTCCCAAGTCCCAATGGTTCCTGTCTAAATCGAGGAAAACCAAATGTGGAAAGAATAATTTTCCAGTTGTTATTTACTACTTTGTAATATTTAGGTAAAGAGGATTTGGTTATATTTGACTATATCCTTATGCAGCAGTTATTAAACAAAATCTATACTAAGGTACAGGCCGTATAGGCATTACTTTATTTTGTTAATAACAGGGAATACAATAGTTGGCTAAGCTGCGCCTACTCTGGGGATAACTTTCACTTCAAAGACTCAGGCAACGCGGCCAGACAGTAAAGTGGGATCAGTAACCTATGGACATTGCCTCCTACATAACAACGTACCTACATCAACAAGTCTGTTGAAAAATCTCGGCGGTAAACTTTCCAATTTGACCAGGGACAGGGCTATTAAATGCCACTAATTAGTATGAAAGATGAGGTTTATTTAGAGGAGTTTTCAATTGTTTAATAGGAATAATGGACGTTTGTAGTAGTCGGGAAGCAAGGCAATGTGGTTAGCCGTGTTGTTAGAGGCTCCGCGGAACCTCGGAGATAACGCGCCGGTAAAGCCAACGCTGTGGTGGACGCGGCGCGGTGGCGCGGCGGGCAGCCGACGACGGTGATGTCATCGGCTGGCGAATAATACGTGGACCAGGGGTCGGGAGACTAGGGATCTCATCAAAATATAGCACCAAGTCGGTTTCGTTTTTGTAAATGAAATCTGGGTACAACCCTGCGATAAAAAAAATCCATCCAAGGTGATGAGATTTAACTAGGTTAAGTCGAATACTCCAAAGAAGCTATAGTATGTTCCTGTAACAATGTGTGCCTAATATTTAGACGGGCGTTGATATAGCTGCCACACAGTTATTAGCATTTGTAGCCATCTTCGTTTATATTGTAAATATGCCAATTAATTGTAGTTCCAAATAAAAAACTTTTTACCAATGTTTTTTAATTTTGCTGAAATCCTAATCGAGTAAACTGTGGATGATCACATTACTGGAACTCAGAATACTTAATTAGGTAGGTATTTATAAAAGAAATATCTGAATAAAAATGTAAGTAGGTATCTGTTCTACCTCTTTATCATGAAAAATTGAGATTTATGACTTGCCGATTTGTTGATAAATATTTTTTGATAAGCCTATCATTAAAAGTGGAATGTGTTTAGGTACAGATACGGGGTATCTTTTATTTTGTTATAGAACAACAGTTACCAGCACTTATGTTCAGTTAGCGGAAAATACTTGTGTTTAGGTAGGTATACCTAAGTACTTTGTTTTTGCATTCAAAAAGCAACATCGCAGTAAACTGAGCCAAAGGTTTGTAACCACTGAACGGAGCGAGAGGCGAGAGGGCGACGAACAAAAACGGCTTCGACCGACCTCACCGTGTTTCATTCGCGTCGAGCGTATTTCGGAATTCGGTCTGTAGTGATTTGGGTGTGTCGTGTCGCTGACTAAAGTACGTACCATTTTACCGCATTTACCTAGCATTATGCTTTGAAAATGTGCTAGCAAGCTTTGTAGTAACAGTTTCGTGTGTATAAATAAGTAGTAGCTGCAGTATTACAAGTGTAGGTCGATATTTACCGGCAGGCGGTGGCATGCCGATGTTTGTTAATCGCTAAAAGCCGGTCCGCGTCAATAGCAATTCAGTTTTATTTTTAGCGCATTCGTGAAAGCGACTGTTTGTAACATTATTTTCTATTCTTCAGGAATCAATCAACATGAGTGGACAACAGTACTACCCCTACAAGGTAAGCAACCCACCTACTAACTTAACTACCTACATGGCTATAATTCTATATATTTCTCACGGGATGATGTCATCCTTTCAGCGCGAGGTTACCGATAGGCACAAGGTGCATTGGCTATGATATTCATTTATTTAATGCTAATTTCCAGTCATTATTGCAGGGCAAAAGAGGGAAAAAATAGAAGTTGGTAGAAAAAGTAATTTCTATAAACACACTTTATGAACTTCGCCTTTCCCCCAAAACCGGCAAACTAATCCATTATGTAGATATGTATATAGACAGCCATAAAGTATAGGCAGCTTTTATCGTTAGGGGAGAGTGGGCCGAATCACACGCCCTTTCCGCCCCATGACATGACTTAGCCAAACCATGCCAAGGCCAGACATAACTGCGGGGAGGAAATCTCCATAAACATACAGATATCTACTTATGACGTAATTCTCGGTCGTTTAGCGGTTCAATGATAATTTATAGCAGGTGGATAAATTTATACATAGATATATTTTAATATTTTACCTGCTATGCCTTTAAGTGGAGCAAAAAAGCAAACAATCTATATGCTATGCTCATAACGTCATCTTTATAACGAAGTCAAGCTTCAAGTTTGCCCATTACTCATCAATGAATACTATGAATTGAATAGGTGAGCCAAACACATGATGCGGGACTGTGAATACCAATGGCTCATCCTGTCATCTGTAAGATGCCGAAATAAATAGACACTTGTTTTGTTTTGACTTCCAGTTACACAATGGTCTGTAGGTAACCTGTTATTATTTAGGTATACTTTGTCCATAGCTAATTAGTTTTGCCGGCTAGTTGAAACTACAGTCGAAACTTTTAGCTGAAACTTGGAAGACCCATAACTTTTGCCGGCTAGTTGAAACTACTTAGTCGAAAACTCGAAACCTTTAGCTGAAACTTGGAAGACCCATTTAACTGTTTGTAAAATGGACCCGATCTGTAGATCTTCAACACCACTCACGTTCCTATTTATCACACAGTGCACCCCAACGGTGTACCCAGCGGATCCCTTCGAACCCGCTGCGGATGCCGAGACCCTTCGCAAGGCGATGAAGGGCATCGGAACCGATGAGAAAGCCATCATCGACGTGCTCTGCAGGCGCGGCATCGTCCAGCGGTTGGAGATCGCCGAGACTTTCAAGACAAACTACGGCAAGGTAAGAAATAAGACGGAAAGGCGCACATTATATAAAATAGACATTAAATAACTACATAACATAACACCACGCCTGTAATTCCCCGAGGGGTTAGGCAGAGGTGTAGGTAACTAAAGTAACACTACTATTCTGTGGTAACACCCACATTTCACCAGTTATGTTTAAGTCCCATGTAATAGGGGGCGAGCTTTATTACATGGGAATAATACATAATACAAACTAGCCAAAAGCCTCGTATCTAATAAATAAACAAACCAAGAGTTAAAAGTTAGCTAAGTTAGTTTTTTCTTGTTTCCAATTCCGAATCGATGGTACTTTTAATTACTAATAGCTACTTTAAGGGCTTGTTGATTCCTGCGACCTTCACAAGCCCCCTTGCTTGTGAAGGTCGCAGGAATCCGCTGGATGCGAGAAGAATAGAAGCGTACCGGTCAATGTGGTGACTCTCGGAACCCGGACTATGTCCAGCAGTGCACGTCTTTCGACTGAAATGTAAACAAATACCCACATAATACAAACTAGTCAAAAGCCTCGTATTCAATAAATAAACAAACCAAGAGTTAAAAGTTGGTGTAGAAGAAGGTGAGAAGCCCACGTTAATCGCAGCATCCGTGTATTCCAGTAGAGCCTCAAAAGTGCAGGAGTAGGTATAGTATAGGCACTTCGGACAATAAAATCAAGCTTAGCTGAAGCTATCACTTCATTATTCTAACTCGGACCAATAAAAAAATGATCTGAGCATGTAGCCTTTATTTTGTTTTGGCCTCCAGTTTGTTTCGGTTGAATGTCAGTGTTAAGATTATTATCTGACCTCCACAACTCACGTTCCTAATGGGGTAGAACATTAGATAGCATCATAGGTGTTTTATTGGGTAGGTACCACCAGGTAGTAAATTAATGAACTATCAATCGGTTTGTAATGGCTTCTTAGGTTTGTTACAAAGGAGAACTTTCGCCAAGAGATGTCTTTTCCGTATTTCGCCATGGTTTTGAAATTGAGATCAGTATCTAATGTAGCTTATTATCTGTAGAATTACTTAATTTATAATCTTATTGAACCTGTCCGAATTAAGCCTCGTGCAAACTGACGCGACGCGACTCCCGTAATTGTTGTACAGTGAAGTTTTCTAAATTGTTTTGTTAGAGTCGCGTCGCGCCAGTCTGCACGCGGCTTTAATTAAGTGGAAAGCTTTTTCAAAATCGAACGTTGACATAAAATTACCAATTCTAATTAAGTAGTTACAAGTGGAGTGTTTACATGTAGACAACCCGTAATTTTTCCTGAAGTGTACAATGTACGTAATCATCATTTGGAGTGACTTTTCCGCTCGCTCTGTCCAATGATGTGACTAGCATGATAAGATTTCATGTGCCACCGTATAACTACACGGATTCTATAGGTATCTTTTAGTTAAAATATAGGCAACAATCAATCTTCCTTCACTGTCGAAGCAAAAATAAAAATATAATTAATACTTAATTATTTCGTGAGACACGATAAAAGAAGTCATTACATTACAATCGGTTGTTTTTCTCCATTATCTCTCGAAGCGCCATTAATAATACTTAGGTACCCAGATGCACGCACTTAGAAACAAGAGGTAAAACTGGTAAACAAATTATCCCACGTACAGTTACGTCATTCCTAATTATCTTAATTACGATTGTTATAATTCGAATTTTAGGCCTCATACACAAAACCTTGTAATATCTTGTAAATGGTTCAACTGTACTTGGCCTTGTCGGCGTCATCATGTCTTCCGTTCTTAGTCATCGCTGATTCATGATCATGATTCTTATTGCATTGACTTTAGAGCAATGATCACTTTTTCTTATTTCACGGACGTTGTGAATCACTTAACAATGATACTATAATGTTAACGTTAGTTGTTTTTATGGGAGCGTTCCCTCTTAATCAATTACTCTATCAACTAATTACATCATTGTAGTCTGCCTCGCAGATGTATTTTCTAGTTGATGAGATACAAATGTGCCTGAAAGATAAACTATGTTACCTACAACATGAATGATGTTAATATCTGCTATCTACATTTTTGTTTGCATTTGCAATCTAATCACATGTTATGTCCACATGTTACATTATTATGTTATCTACATTTTTAGCTGGTTATGTACCTAAGTAGATCTGTTTCCTTTACCTATTATTTGTGCCTATTTCTATAATCAGATACACATGTGATAAATAAATGCGAATGGCGAAATGGTGCCCATGACTAGGTACTACCTATGCTAAGAGGTAAAAGCAGACAGCTTAGCGCTTTGCCTGAATAATAATATGTCCGTCTGGAGTTTAGATTTTTCCAATACGAATTACAACACTGTGTTGTAGTTTGTATTGCTTATTTATCCCCTTTAACTTTATCTTATCCCCTTTATCTTAAGCGTGTATATGGCCTTCCTTATTGTTCAACCTATCTCTCATCAAAATCGGTTCAGCGATTTAGCCGACGCACCTAGGTACCCATAGGTACGAGAAATCGTATTTAGGTTATCATTATATTATCCTATGATCCCAATTTATTTGGTGTGTGCATTTATGTATTTTTCTTTCATACTTCCCATTAGTCGTCATCTTGTTAGGCACCTCCCTTCTAGCCATATCTACGCTGGTAGCACACCTCCGCCGCGAAATCTTAGCAGCGAAACCGCAGTACCTAGTTCAATTTGTAAGTACTACTGCGGTTTCATTGCTATATTTTAGGTAGATAGGTACTCATGTTTCGAACGATGTTTTTAAGGAATATCCATATTTACGATTAAACCGTCAGCTTTACACTAATGACTCTAATTTAATTAAATAGGCAAGTACATAGGTACAACAGGAAAAATAAAACAGGAAAAACAATAATTATTAAAACAACAGATTCTATTTGCGTACCATTTCGTAGAGTTCCACTGATTCAATTGACAGCATTATAAATTGTTAATGACCTATCACTGTGGTACAGCAGGTCCCACGTCGAGAGACCAGTAGAAGAAGCTAGCCTCGTATTTATTCTATTCAAAACTCCGTACCATGCTAGGCTAGCTCAAGGTCACAGTGTTACCACTAACGGGCGTTCAACTGTACCTAATACCTCAAACCTTCAAACTTGTACACAAAATTTCTAAATTAGATCTTACATTTTTAAGTAAGTAAAACCAAATGCTCTAAAATTAAGATAGACCGTTTGAGGAAATCTAGCGACACCTATTACTTCTAAACACACGTAGGCGTTTAATTATGCACGGACATAAAGTTTGCCTCATTATACGTGCAGTGCCCCTACGTAACGAGCCCAGAGTGCTATTAGCCAGCGCCAGCGCAGCTCAAACGAGCGAACAATGACTGACAATTACTCATTGTTCAAATATTCCATTTTCCTCCATTTTCTTGGCGTAGGTACGCCGCCTATCAGCGTTCACCGCGGCTTTAGTAAACCATTGAGCCAATACCTTGATAACTACAGCCTAGAATGACCAACATTGTTTAACTACTTCCAATTTGATTCGCCTCTGTTCGTATATACATAGTTGCATGTAAAAGGCAATTTAAGCGCAAGCCCCGACTTACAATGTTGTGACTTGTGACCGAGTTAGTAATGTCGGCAATGTCGCGGCCGGAACCGGCAGGTGAATGGTTCTAATTGAATGATTACGGGGCCCGAGTTCGTATTTCAAATAGAGACAGCTCTTAGCGAGTTGTTGAACACCATAGAGTATAGTAATAGATGTTGAACACCGACAACTTAAAATAAATCAAATTCATAGTCCAATATAAAATGAACGAATTAATGAATGTTATTATAAAATATAAAAGCTGAACAACACGACTATGACCTACTTACGTGACAGTGGAAATGCACGGAAACACGAGTTGCACGCCAATGTTAATGACATGAACAGAAGCTGCCGTGTTCATCCGAGAATTTAAGGTGGATCAAAGCCTTGTATTGGGTTATTCAGATTGGTAGTTATCCAGAGGGGTGCTTCGTTTCTCTTACGAGACCAATCCTACTGTAGTCAGCAGCGCTGTTGACCATTTTTTGGCTAATAGATCAGAGCATTCCTCTAACACTAAAAAGAAATGCTTCAAAATATCTCAAACACTTATTTTTTTCTTGTAGGACTTAATGAGCGAACTGAAGAGCGAGCTGGGTGGTAACTTGGAGAACGTGATCGTGGCTCTGATGACCCCCCTCCCCCACTTCTACGCCAAGGAGCTGCATGACGCCGTCGCGGGGATCGGTACCGATGAGGAGGCCATCATTGAGATCCTCTGCACCCTCTCCAACTACGGCATCCGTACCATCTCTGCTTTCTACGAACAGCGTAAGTAACCTAGTCCTGCTTTTTGATTGACCTAGAACTTGGAATTTAATATTATCGACAATTGCTTACAAGTCTGTTGTTTTGGTTTGGTTGAGCCCGGATTTGTAATTCCTATGTAGGCCCGATACCCGGTGGTGGTCGCGGTAATCCGCTGGATGCGTAACCACAAAAGCAGGAACCGTCGTTGCGGCTTGGGAGAGGCCTTTTTTCCGCTGTGGGGCGTCTTTCGGCTGTATGATAATGTTATTCCTATCGGATATAACTACCAACTTAAATCTAGATGTTGACATCTTTCTGTGTCAAGAAATATTAGCAGAAATGTTCCGTTTTTATAGCTCCCTTTCAATTTTACTACGAGTCGTTAAAAAATTATCGTGAAAATTTATTAATCGTGAGTGCAACTTCAAAGCAATGTGTGCGCATAAAATAATCGTTTAAAACACTATTGTGTATGTGTAATCGAGGAGACCTGATTACGAAATGGCCTGAAGGTCAATTGTAATTATAATGGCATTTCAACAGTTTTGTAGTTTTCATATGACTCATGTACCTACTGAATGAAGTATTTTAGTACTCGTTAAATATAAATAAGTCATACGATAACGCAGTAGTTCTCATTTGCATTTCAATTACATTTTATAAGGACTCGACCATGAGTAGGGCAGTCAAAGGATATTTGCTTACGTCAACATTCGTGACACTGCGCACTGGGTGCCAACAAAACCGACACACGCAAATACTGTAAACTTTTATGAAACAAATGTTGTTTAATTAGTTAATAGGATATGTGATAAACTTGGCAGATAACATAAAATTTATACTTATAATAATGTGTAAACTGCGAATTAGAAGTATTTTAGGCTTTTTAATTAATGGCAACCAAAATTAAATTGATTGATTTCCAGATTCTAATTTGTAGGCAGAAAGCCGCAACTAGGTTATTTGAGGCTTTTAAAACAATTTTTTGTTTGAAATAGGCATCATCATAACACAATCGGACATGCACTATTTTTTTGTCTGTCCAGCCAGAACCTATTTATGAAACTGTGTATAAAATCCTAAGGTCCGTTTTTTTGTCACAGTGTACAACAAGAGCCTAGAGTCTGACCTGAAGGGCGACACATCTGGCCACTTCAAGAGGCTGTGCGTGTCCCTCTGCATGGCCAATCGCGATGAGAACCAGGGAGTTGACGAAGGCGCTGCCAAGGCTGATGCTGAGGCACTCGCGGGTGCCGGTGAAGGACAGTGGGGTACCGACGAGTCGGTGTTCAACTCCATCCTGATCACACGGTCTTACCAGCAGCTTAGACAGGTAAGGAAAAGCACAGAGGCCCTAGACAAAGTGACATTCTATCGGCGATAACGATGATGGAAAAGGCAAATATGTATAGGACTGACATAAGCTATCGAAAAGCTTGTCAATCACAGGATTCGTTGTTGAAATACGAAACGCTTTCGAAGCGATTGTCACTTGTCTAGGCCCTCTAATGCGAAACGGATCGCTTTATTGGCGCAGTGGCTGCCCTTCGCATCGCAGGATCGATTTCCATACGAAACAACTATTTGTGTAGCCTGATAGTTGTTCCTAGGTCTGGCTGTTTGTATACTAGAGGTTAGTATTGTTTGTAACACGATAAAAAATACCAGCTCTAGCCAACTTTTTTTGGGGTTTTTATTTTACGAAAACCTTGTCATACTACGCTTGCCAGATAATTATTAGAAACAGGTTTTTCTAAAAGGGTTACGCCTCGAAATCACTGCCTAACTGTAGCTGATATGTGGGTTAGGCTTAGATTAGATTTGTTAAAAAAGTAATCACTGTCTTGAGACACCTAGTATCTTAAGATAATGGAGGAGGGAAGTAGTCAATGCATAATTTCAAGTAAGTAATAAAAAGTTGTGCATCAATGATTCTTGTTAGCTGTTTTATCGTATTAACTACGCTCGAATAAATAGAATAATACTGCAATTCTAATACCGGGTTTTCCGCTAAATTTGTTTGAAATGCTAATGCTACAAAGAATTCATTTGCATCACACAACAGTTTTGTTACTATTATGCATTATTCATCCGTTTTAGTGTAGCAGTCTACCAGAACTTGAGAACAATGCAGAAATGTTTTAATTATAGCAGAAACGAGAATTTTAATAACTTCCTTCGTGTAAGATGCACATATTTGTTTGTTTATTTAAAAAGTTGTTTGATAAGTTGAGCTATGTCTGTGATGAAGGTGACATTAGGTATAGTCTTGTCTAGAATGTCTTTTGTTTTGTCTGCATGATTTGCCAAAATTGACGTTCTCATTCGTTTTACGACCTTGTTGCTTCTAAAGATCACTTGTTCTGCGTAGCATTCATTACTTTATCGACACTAATATTTGTATTTTGTTTGATATGAATGAATAAATTCATAAACTACTTGACCGATTTTAAAAGTATTTCACCAATTGAATGCTTTATTTATTATCACTGAGTAACAGGCTATTCTAACTAATATTATAAATGCGAAAGTGAGTTTGTTTGTTTGTTACGTCTTCACGCTAAAACGGCTGAACGGATTAGGATGATTTGACACATGGGTAGACCACCTGGAATAGGACATAGGCTACGTTTCATCTTGGATCGCAGACGAAGTCGCGATCAACAGCTAGTAATTTATAAAGATATCACGCGGGCGAAGACGGTGGTGGAAGCTAGTGAGTCATAAAATCTTGAAAGCGCGATACAATTGGAGCTGCAGACTGCAATCACATCAATTACTCAATGTACAACTGACCTTCTGACGCACGCGTCTAATTGTCTGATGACTTCCAGATCTTCGCTGAGTTCGAGGCTTTGACCGGCAAGGACATTGAAGAGTCCATCAAGAAAGAATTCTCTGGAAGCATCGAGAAGGGCATGCTTGCTATCGGTGAGTAAAACAATCACTAAGTTAGGACAAATCTGGGCGGAAAAATCTCGGCAGAATTCAGCTTCGTCGTACCTAACGAGCTCAAAAGGGAACTGCAATGCAATTTCTACGCGGAAAAAATAATAATTAGAGGCTCGAAGTTCCGCCGCGTTTTTTCCTGAACCGGCCGTAATGTAATTCAAAATGGCCATAATGTAATGCCAAAAAGATTCCATTAGTCACCTCTAAACAACAGTCAAGGTCAGGTAACAGGAAGTTAGTGCTGTGGCCTTGTTCAGTCGTTCAACTTTTTGTACTAACTGGGAATTACCGGCGCAATGTTCCCAACATTGTGAATTGACACTTGAGGATCAGTTACAATCTGACCTTACATGTCTAAAAGCGCTCTTGGCTATTATACAATTTTTAGGCCCTTGGTATCCGGAAAAAAATTATATAATTATATAATAATATTGTTTTTGAAATATAAATAATATATAATATTGCCGTTAACTTGGCCTGAAGTCTGCACCCTGTAAACATCAGCAAAGTATTGACCGTGATAGATATCACGTGGAATAATGAAAATAAAATAATGATAAGTGTTCTATGTCTACATTTGATGCAATTTAGCGAATATTAAATGATCACATGACCACACCATAATTCGTGTTAGCAGTTAGACGACTCCCAATAATTACGATTGCCGCGAACTGTTTGATCACCCCTCATATTTTAATTTTCTAGTGAAGTGCGTAAAGAGCAAAGTAGGCTTCTTCGCCGAGCGCCTGTACTACTCAATGAAGGGCCTTGGAACCAACGACAAGACCCTCATCAGAATCGTCGTCAGCCGTTCAGAAATCGACCTTGGAGACATCAAGCAAGCCTTCCTGGAAAAATACGGCAAACCCCTGGAGAGCTGGATTGCTGTAAGTCATTTTTCTTTTACATTCGCATTTGTTTTGGGAATTACTTAATTTCATTATGACATCAGTTGGGATTTTATGGTTTATCACCGCATCCATTAACTTCAATTGACTTTAATTAATATATCTAAGAACACATTTTTAAAACATTTATGACCTCTAAAACGGGTGACGGGTGTTAATACTTAGTTAATTGAAGAAGATGCACTAAGATCTTTGTTGTCATGTTGTGAAAATTAGAGTCAATATGATTTTATTTTGATTACTTATTTATTTTTTTGTTGATGATTTAGTGGCTTCAATTTTGTTTATGTACAGTCACGGACTTTAATTGATGAGCCACCTTCAAACTTTTCAATTTTGCAGTTTCATACATTCACGAGATTACACGATTAAACACGAACTCAAATCGCAAGCTCGTAAACAAGATGACAAATAAATTACTTTTAATCGGAAATATCCATAGAGGTTGACTAATAAGTTCTCAATGATAAAAATAAATACAATGTTGCATTAAGTTTCTCCAATCTATTTGATACCGACCTCCTTTGAATCATAGCTCATTAACTCGATAATTATGAAAACATAACTGAAGACAGTGACAGTTGAAATATCAAGATGACAAATAAATTACTTTTAATCGGAAATAGTCTTATCCATAGAGGTTGACTAATAAGAATTATGAAAACATAACTGAAGACAGTGACAGTTGAAATATCAAGATGACAAATAAATTACTTTTAATCAGAAATAGTCTTATCCATAGAGGTTGACTAATAAGTTCTTAATGATAAAAATAAATACAATGTTGCATTAAGTTTATCCAATCTATTTGATACTGACCTCCTTTGAATCATAGCTCATTAATTCTGAAAACTTAACTGAAGACAGTGACAGTTGAAATATCGATGTCAGAGAATTTCTCCGTACGCTAACGTTACTATCGCAACAGTAACCTAGCAACAATTATTTATCGTTGTTAGGTTACTGTTGCTAGACCTGCAATTGGTTGACTTTGAGTAGTCACTCTGCTGTCAAGGTGACTCTCAGGTTAGCCAACCGGTATGAAATACAATTTTCTTCTTCTAATACGAAGACATATGACTTTGCGTGTCGGGAACCGAATGAACCCGATTTGCATTACACGGCTAAAATACGAACAGTGCCAGGTGGCTCATCAATTAAAGTCCGTGACTGTACATAATATATTACCCCTTAAAACATTTTTATGTGCTAACAAGTGTCTATAGTCAATCAATATTAATCATTCATTCAAGTTATATTTACAATCATAAACCAATCATACCTCCCCATTGGTCACAAACTAAAACCTTCGTTCACATAACTTTTGTCCATTGTCCATAGTTATTTATTTACCACCAACTATTTATCTTAGTACTAACAGCATGAATTTTTGTGGTATTCTATACTCTACGAAACTGACCCATATTTTATGATTTGTGAAGTTCGACACGTCTAAGCTTAAATAACTAAAAACTTCTCAACGCGCATGTGGGGTGCATAGCGTATCCTAGAGAGCCACTTGAAATCATCCAGTCGATACCATGTAGATATAATTATGATGTCCATCTATTAACTGAAAATACCATTTTAACCAGATTATACAGATCTATTTATAATATTTATTGAAAGGAGATAATACAACACATTTTTGTTTTCGTTTTTTTTTTCTGCGAGTTTTTTTCGATTTGTGTTTTCGTGTATTTGCTAACAATGTGTTCATAAAAAAGTGATAAAACACTAAATGTGTCTGAATATGATAGCCGTTTAGAATAGTGGCCCATTTTGATTACAGGATGACACTTCCGGAGATTACAAGAAGGCTCTGTTGACTCTTGTTGAATAGATTGAGAATGGTGTCTCCAGACTGCGAATGCGATAACCACCTAGCTCGTAAATTTAAGTTTGTGTGTCAATTTGTTAGGAAACTAAGTGATCTGTTAGGGCACACTGACAGACGACTTTACCGTCCGTTGCTCAAACACTGGAGGGCCGTAACTACATCCTAGCGGTCAGTTCAGTCTTCAGTGTGCCATTATCTTTAGGTTATCTCGCCGGGTGTAAATTTTATTTAAAAAGATCTGTATATTTTGCTTCCTATTAGGCTTACTCACGTTCATGTAATATCTTTGCACTGTAGCTAACTGCTTCGTGTCGTGTGCGTGCATGAGGGTAGCGGTACACGTCGCCTGCTCGTGTATCTTTGAATAGTTTTACAGTAGCTGTTACATTTTCAGGAGGACTTAGGAGGTCCGATCGGTGATCTCCTGTCGGCCATGTGTTACTAGCTCGGCAATGCTAACATATAACACTCAGTATTACGAGCGCCATGTAATGTGTGACCATGCTGCAGTGTGAAGTTATATTCTAATCATATGATACGCGTGTCAGCATAATCGACCGAGTACAATCACCTATGTTGCATTTTAAAGACATTTATCTGATAATTTTAAGATTTATCTTCGTAAGATTTTTTGTGATACAATTTCGAATACACGTGTGAATAACATCATAAATAATGGGCCAGTTTCTTAAATATATCTCACAAACTGTGCAAGAGGTAGATTTATTTCGGTATTCTTTCCAGGATGACCTAGGAGGTGACTTCGGATATACGCTAGTCACACTTTGTGCTTAATCCTGCAGAATGAATGAATTATATTTTTTAATTAGAGTTATTATTTTTATACAAGTAACTGTTTTGGCTTAGCATGCTATTTTAAATAAAACTGAGCTAACGTTACAAAGTACAATGTAATAATTTGCAGGACGATACGAAAGGCGACTACAAACGCGTGTTACTCACTGTAGTGTCGTAAGAACGCATAATACTACGCGATACGCGATGAGATCCTTCTGGATAAGTTCCATTAACATAACTACTGCCTTTACATTGTATAACTGTTGAGATGTTGTAGACATTAAAGCTTGATATTTTTGTGAAAATGAGATATTTATTGGTGCTGTAGTTTTGTTTACAATATACACATATTTACATTAATTATTAATTAAACTACTATGTATGTTGTTACGTGTTTTATTCTACATCCCTTATTCCCTCTGCTGTGATCTGAAAAACATAAGTTAGTATGTAATTTCTTGTAAATAATAATGAGGTCTTATGGTCTTATATATGACCTCTCTCTCACACTACAACACGCTACAAGCTACCGCTAGTCATCACCCTGACTAGCGGTAGCTTGGACCTTGTTTCCGATACCGCTATTTTTAAATGGTCTTTTGTTTTTATAAAAATATTTAAAAATATAATAATGAAATAAAGGATATAATAATAATTATATTTTATAATACATATAATAATTATATTTTTTTTATTCTAATACCTATTTAAAAATATAACCAATATGTAAATAATAAAATAAAGGAGATATTAATAATTATTTTACACTTACGAGGTTTAAGGTGTCGATTTGTAAAGCATAAGAAAATGGGAATTCAACGGTTGCTAAATAATATTTATCATTCATAGAATATTTTCCAGATAGTTTTTATACGCTAACGACGTGAACTTGGCACGGTGTCAAGTAGTGAGTGTGCCATTACTAGGAAAGCCCTGTTTATTTTGGCTCGGCTCCAACATGCTCATCAATGATCTGCCTACATCAAATATTGATTTGAGCTTTCATAGCAAGCATTTGGGTCACCCTTAATGGGCTTTTTCTGTACTACATTTGTGGGTAACAGATTGCTAGGGAGTTTGTTGCGTTTGGCTGGCTTGGCTGTCTTTTTGTAACTTTTGAATATCAATAGTGTCGATTCTCAGCCTTATTTTAATATTTGAGAATTTAAATTCAGATAATACGACGTGTGTTCTGTGTAAAAGTATGGCAATAAGTTGTCTCTTATAAAAAGCAGATAAAAGAGCTTCATCACCCATGACTTCATTGAAGTGGAATGCACCTATTTATAATCTTCACGATACTTCCACCGGTGTTACGAAAATAACTTTAGAGTCCATAATGCCTCAGCTCAAATTCATTCCTTATCTCGCTCGCACGATACTGCGTGGACTATAAAAAACATAGTATCTGCTCTAAAGCTAGTTCAATAGTATCTGCTCTAAAGCTAGTTCAGTTATTATTCAAAGTTTCATGATCTAATTTGAAGTATTTTTTTAATACCAGCTGCTTATTGTTCGGTTTGGAGGTAACTTTGGATTATTTTTCTAGTGAGACGTGTTGTCGTCAAACATAGTACTTAACATTTATCCTCAACTGTAGGTTAAAGCCAAAATTAATGCTGCCATATTTTCAATATAACGGAGGATCATGCTAAGCAATTTGAGGTATTATTCACACGCCTGTAGGCCATAATCTTTTTAATATTTATTATTAAGATCACTTTTCTCATAATACCTACATTTTAACACACATTCGAACATACATACTTAAAACACATCTACGTAGCTCACAAGCAAACAAAAATATTATTAAAATAAGTACTTGTTACTTTTATAAATCTGTTTATATTTAGTTGTGCTCAAAATCACTATTCAATAGCACTTTTCGATCCAGCAATTTCACTTGTCCAATACACTCTGAGTTCTCAAAAACAATACAAGTTACTCAAGTAAGTATTCTCACCTGAAATCGTGCCGCAGCAGTTGCAGCTACATTGCTCTTCATCAACAACGCTAGTCTCTGCTTCGGATCCTGCGCTGAATGCGGGGTACTCAACAATACGCGAGCGTTACAGCGGTGCGCCCACGCATCGCCTAAAGAGCCGACCACTGCGCCACCTTGTAGACCGACGCGAGTACTCATCTCATTTGATAGTACTACCTGGAATATTGTCATAAGACACTTCAGATACCAACTGGCCTATAGGAGGCCACGGCTTCTCTGTGCCTCGGAAAGCACGCGAAGCCGTTGGTCCCGGTTGTCATTCATGGATCTTTGACAGTCGTTACGGGTCGTCAGAAGCCCGAAAGCTGACAACCAGTCTTACCGAGGTGTATTGTGTTACCCAGTAAATGGGTTGTGAAGGTCAGATAGGCTGTCGCTCCTAAAATACTGGTATTCAGCTGCTACCGGTTATACTGGAAGCCTATACCAACCAGTTATACCAAATAGTTGGGAAAAGGTGGATGATCTTTTCTAAATATTAGAAATAGTTTCTTACAGCAATTTGGTGTTGGACAGCAATTTTCTGCAGTTCTGCCATCTGTCTGAACAGCAGGCCTGTTCTCTGCTTTGTTGAGATGCCGTCTTTGAATGGGTATGCTATGGAGTCTATTGCTATTAGTTTTACCTGAAAAGTTAAGTAGGTAGGTACTCTCTTTAGTAATTTTTTTTATATTTTTACAGGATCAAAACTGTGGTTGAAGTCTGTTCAGAAGGCCTATGTCATTGACTATCGTTTTGTATGTGCAATAGATCCTTAGGAGGGAGTCAGTATTATGCCTATTTCCTATTATTGCAATGATGCAAAAAATGAGTTAGAAAAGAATGAAAGCCATGGGCGTGTGACACAAATATAAAGATACAAGTGTAATGATTATGACTGATGATGATGAAATATGTAGAGTAAAAGAACATAACATATAAGTAACTAGCTTCCGCCTGCGGCTTTGCGCGCGTGGTATGTCGATAAAATGTAGCCTATGTCCCTTCTCAGGCTCTAGACTATCTGTGTACCAAATTTCATTTAAATCAGTTCAGTAGTTTTGGTGTGAAAGCGAGACAGACAGACAGAGTTACTTTCGCATTCATAATATTAGTAAGGAAGTAAGGATTTATATAATATCTTACATTAGGATGTTCCATAATAAACTTGGGCAGTCTATACATGAATGCACAGAACTTCTCCAGACCAAAAGCATTGGCATAGTGCAGTTTTTTCAACGCATCATCTTCAGTTATCTGTAGCGGCTCATCCAGTATATTTTGACATCTCAGTAAACTTGCACTCAGGATCTCTGAAATAATATAACATAAATGATTTTTTTAAATGATCAAATTGGTTCTGATATTTTGTTCCAATGCAGCAGGCAACTACTTTTAGCAAGTTTTGTCAGAAGAAAATATAAAATTAAAAAAAAATTTATCTATTTATTTTAATTTTTTTATTGGTAAAGGCTATGTTATATCTTTTCGGCTAAGGCATACTTTTGGCATGTCAGAAGTACTGTGAGACGGATTTATGAAAGTGATGTTAACTTTATACCTCTAAATACTGTGAGACAGATTTATGAAAGTGATGTTAACTTTATACCTGAAAGTACTATGAGACAGATTTATGAAAGTGATGTTAACTTTATACCTCAACTTTATGGTTGTAATATTTTCTCATTTATGTGCATGTAAGAGTGTTTTTAATTTGAGTAATTGAGAACTAAAATAAATATGTTGTGCACATCTGGGGCAGTTAGCTCGCTACAAAATTTCTGACTGGCCAATATTTATATGACAGCATGAGATAAAAGCAACAAACAAAGAGGAAACTGACGCCAAGATGAGAGTTGAAGTAGAAAAATAATGAAATGTTAAATTACCTCTAAACCTAGATATGGTGAAGTTTGTATTTGTGTCGATGTACAGAGCCTCTGCATTAAGTCCACCAAGTTCTTTAGGTATTTGTACTGATGCACACAACTGTAGGCTGAGAACAAAAATATAGGCTTGATGTCCTAATGCTCATAAGGGAATATTGACCACAATACTCCTGGGGCTAATTAGCACAGGGGGTATGTTGTTATTTTCAATCATAGACTGCCTGCAATAGCAGTCTCTGTTTGTCTGTCAGTAGGGATTGGTCATCTCTTAGCTGCTGTGGCTAATTTTAATTTTTGAATTGTTTTTATCATTTCATTATAAACGCTGTGCATGTCTTACTACAAAATTCTCAAATGTATAATTTCAATATGAGTGATGTAACAAATAAACCATATTTTGATTTTTTAAAGTGGCCATGGTTTTTTTTTGCCCATTCTTCTCCATAGGATCCTACTATGCTTTGGGATGGGCAAATAGCTTCAACTTTCTGACTGGTCAACCCCATGACAATTCAAAAGTGCCTGTTATTGAAAATAAATTGGTTTATTTGAAATGAGTTTTAGTTGAGTTTGAGTTGGTGTGAGCCCTGTATTATGGCTATGAGGAAATAATTTCAGTCTGCTAGCTAGTGGATCTAAGTTCTGTTAATACCTACTGCCACACATTGGAGCTTATGGTCAGTGGGTCGTCTTAGGGGCAGGTGGGTCGTCTTAAAAAGTGAAGGCATACCACAGTTGCGTTTTACCAGAGCCAGGCAAGCCCAATAGTTCAGTGATACAACCAAGCTGGAAACCATCGGAACCCAACATATTATCCAAGCTTTGGCTGAAGGATGCCACTGCAGGAAGACTTGTTTCTCTCTGGAAATAAAGTTTATATTACTTTTTATCGATTAACCCACATAATCCTGCTTAGTTCTTTTTTGTATCCTGTACGGCCTATACCTGCCATAATTCCGTTGCGTTAGATATCTTGAAAGTTATCATGTGTTAATTTATTTATAAATAGATAAAATACAAATAAACAAACAATTTTAAACAAAAACTTTTCCCTCCCTCCAAAGAATCTGTCACTCACACGTCACTTTCAGTCAATCATTTTAGCATAGAGTCATAGACAGCAGCCACAGATGCAAGTCACTCACTTGTTTACTGAAGCAGTGAAGCTGAAGATCACCTCTAATCTCTAATTCAGAATAACGAGAATAAAAGTGTAATAATTTCTAAGCATGAAAATTGTTCATTCTTTTTATTAATCTGTGGCTTTGATGAATGACAACAAAACGAAAACGTCACTTTTGACGTGAAGAAAGACGATTTTTTGCAACCGAAGCAGCCAGCCAGCTAGCCTAAATAAACAAAAATAAAATTACCTATAAATAGATAATTATCATCATAAAGATGAATCATAATCAAATGAACATGCATGTGCCTATGAATGCTGTTGGCGCGACACCAAATGTAGGGATGCAAATGCCGGTACCAGGCACAATAATGCAGCAACCATCTCCACAACAAATGCAACCTGCAATGCCACAACAACCACAGCAGCAGGATAAAATGGACAATATATCTAGAGTAAAGACTCTCATGGGCTCCCTCCGCGAGTCTATACCAGTAAGTATAACGCGCCTGTGTACAATTCTCGATGTCCTAAAGATGTATCTGATTTTTATTAAAATGTTTGTTTTCAGATGACTCTGAAGTCTGCAGCCCAAATTTTACATCAAAACCATAATATTGATTCAAACTCTCAGTAAGTATCACACAAAGTAGATATGGAAAGCATACAGTATCTCGACAAATCAAAATTAATGTTAAGTTAATATTTTGCTTACATATCTTCATCTTGACTACTGTTTATTATTATAATGGGGGTACCTACCTAGGTTCTTAAAAGTTACCCAACGAAAGCATTACATTACTTTTACACTAATATACTGTACTTACATGAGGCTGAGAATATAAGTTCAATGTTTTAACCTGACATGACTTGACAACTTTGCATTACCTTCAGCTATGAGAATAATACATAATTATTATAGGCACAAGGTAAACTGAAACCAATCTATACATCAAAATTTAGCATGACCCTGGTTGGTTATTATATTTTAATAAAACCGTCACTACTGGCTTGTTACCTTCTTACAAGTTCTGGTTAATTTATTTGTCAGACAATTTCATGCATATACTGTTGCATTTTTACTATATTGATAAGACAGGGTCTGTCTATCCAGACACTGGAACAGACCCTAAGATGAATCTACACTTATTAATAATACTGATGGGGATTTTAAAGTCTTTTACTTTAAAATTCCTGAGATTTTACGTTTTGGTGCTTTAGCCATTTTAACTTTCTACTGTCGATATAAAGAGAAAAGATTTATATTTTTATATGTAATGAACAAACTCAAAAATTATTGGATTGATTTTAAAAATTCTTTCACAGTAACACAGGCTAAGATCATTTATAAAGATATCACACAGGCCAAATCGCTGGCAGAAGCTACTAAAAGTTACTTGAATAATATCAACTTCACATTCAATACCTGCTTAACTGCTTAGATTCCCGATATATTTTTGCAGGAAAGGTATTGATAACCCGGTGCCAAGGTTTGACAAGAATTTAGAAGAGTTTTTCTCAATATGTGATCAAATGGAACTGCATCTGGTAAGTTCTTTGCATTACAAGTTCTTTGCATTAACGACATGGAAGCTATCATAAGGATGATTTAATAATAGGTGAACAGATAATGCTTCAATCAACAAACCCAGCTTATCTCAGACCTCTGCTGGAAATAAGCCAAATATTGCTTAGTTGGTGGAAATAGGCTACTTTAGCTGTCCCTGTATAATGTCCCAGGGCACAAAGACTCTTGCGGGAAAGTCCGAAAGGGATACCGGGACCCTTGGCAACAGGCAACTGAAGGAACACGGGTGGGTTTTAGTCAGTAAAAGTCTGACACTCAAAACAAAAAAAAAAAATGGGCACAAAGACACCATGTTCTCTAAACAAAACATGATTATCATTTCACAATGGAAAAAACATGAAGATTGATAACTTTTACTGACGTTTAGTGCTGAGCAATTAGTTTCGAGTTTGGTTGTTAGTGTCTGCACAGAGTGCACAGGTCTGTGAGATTTTTGTTTGTAAATGCGTCTAGGGTAAAGGAAAATGTTTAAAGACTAACTTATGCCTGAAAAAAAAACAACAGAAAACTTTTGTATACGTCATACTAGCTAGTTTTAGACCAAATTGATAGATTCATAAACATTCATAACTAGCTTCTTCTCCTCTACGTGAAATTTCTTGCTCCCCTGTACCACCGCGTCGCATCACATCGTCCGCCCATGCTATTACTTCTTAGCGTTCTTTCTGGCATGTTTAATTTTTCTTGTAGCGTGATTTTAACCAATAAACTTCCTCAATAATTGGGCTATTAATTGCAAAAAGAATTTTTCAAATCGGGTAGGTAACAAACAAATAAACCGGCCAAGTGCGAGTCAGGCTCGCGCATGAAGGGTTCATCCATAAAAACGTTTGAAAACGATTCAAAATTACGTTTGTTGTATGGGAGTCCCTTAAATATTTATTTTATTTGTTATTATAGCAGCAGCAGAACTACATCATCTGTGAAAATTTCAACTGTCTAACTATCACACACAAAATTTCAACTGTCTAACTATCACAGCGGAGTCTTAGTAATAGGGTCCCGTTTTACCCTTTGGGTACGGAACCCTAAAAACAAACTATTCAGCTTTATTATTAGTATAGATATAGATAGATAGATTATTCACCATTCAAAATATTAGCTCCAAGGATCAAACTAGAAATTTCCTGCACCAGATTGGAATAAACAGGAGCTTGTTACATTGTGTGCATGTTAAAGTAAATATTGTGTATCTAAGGGCAACAATTAACTTCTTGACCCAGCAACCGTCTCTAATCACTATATTATCAATTCCTTATCAGTGATGTCTTTACGTGACACCCTATCGAGCGTCAACATCATCATGTGATATACACGGTCGTTTATGCTACTTTAAACATTCACTAGAGTTTTTTTGGTGCAGAAAAGACAATGTGTAGGCGAAAAAAACATTTAAAATGTCATTGAAAATGTTAAATAATTTCCTCCCGGTTTCTGGAACAAAAACCAACCCAAAAATTTGTTAAAAAATTTGTAAGCGCGCATGAAGTGATTTCATTGGTTTGCTGAATTCATTATCAGCCTATAATGTTCCCTGCTGGGACACAAGCCTCCTGTCTTTGGGAGAGAATGAGCTATAATCTACCACGCGGGCCCAATGCGGGTTGGTAGATATTACATGTCTTCGAATTTTTGGTACTAGGACATGCCGGTTTCCTCACGAATTCACGATGTTTTCCTTCACCGAAATTATTTACATTTGGTCGTGGGTTCTAACCCAAGCAGGTGCATTATGGAGGTTCCAAGTTGGAAACTGCATAATTCACCTGCTTGGGTTCGAACCAATGACTATATAGCCTCTTCGAACCCACGACCAAATGTAAATAATTTCACCACCACTGCTCTTTGCTCTGTAGCTTCGTCGTTCGTATATGTCTTATTGTTTTGGTCAAGTGATTGGTACTTATGAATTAATTTCTTAATGTAGGTGTGTCGTAGTCTCCAATTTTTTTTTTTTGTTGTTAATAAAAAAACGCCTGTTTTCCTTGAAATGTATAGCTTGATGTGTAGCCGTGTGTACCACATTTCGCCAATAATGTTTAAGTCCCATGCGAGCGAGCCTATTGCCATCAACTGGGCACAAATCCAGACTCCGAGCTGTTACTGAAAAAATCCTGATCAAAAATCTCAATCACTGCCCGACCCGGAAATCGAACCCAGGACCTCATAAAAAATACTGCAAAGTCGACCTCTAGACCAACGAGGCAGTATTTTAGTTTGTATTTAACACATTTTATAGTTATCTAGGAAAATTTTGTTGCGTACTTGCATTCAACTACCCCCCGTAGAGTCGTATTTTTAGACAACCTAGAATTTCAATGTGATGGATCATTCGATCTAATACATTACAAAGTAAACAGTATCATTATCACTCTGTGTCCATGTTGTTTATATAAATAATGTAAACACATCCACTATTCAAACTATTGGTAGGTACATAGAGTACCTACTTACTGTGCTTAGTTTCAGGCTGTTGTTTTAACCTAGGTCAGTAATGTTTTCAGTTAAAACGTTAAACATGGATGAGGAATTGAATTGTTTTTGTCGTGGGTGTTACGAAACATGATTACGATAATTATTGAAGTTACTAGTAGATTGAACTGGGGGCCTACCACCACCGGTATTATTTTAATCTTACTACAGTGGGGGAAAGAGATGGAGCTATACGTCCTGTAGAGCTTCATCTCTTTCCTACACTGAAGTAATATTCAAATAATACTGCTGTAAGCGGTGGTAGGCCCCCTGGGCGACATTTCAAGTAAAAAACATATTTTTTAAATAAAAAGGTATTTTTTAATTTTTACTTTCTTTTCAACGATCAATTTTCAACTGTCAATGTTTACGTGATTGTTTGAATGATCTTGGTGCACACCCCGGCTCATCTGCACGTCTGGTTCATCTTATAATCATATTTGAATTTATGTTGTACTAGCTTCCGCCCGCGGCTTCGCCCGCGTGGTATGTCGATAAAAAGTAGCCTATGTCCTTCCCCGGGATGCCATATCTATCTCCTTGCCAAATTTTATCGAAATCCGTTCAGTGGTTTAGGCGTGAAAAGGTAACATACAGACAGACTTTTATCGAAATCCGTTCAGTGGTTTAGGCGTGAAAAGCTAACATACAGACAGACAGAGTTACTTTCGAATTTATAATATTAGTACAGATTTTGCGCCGACCCCAAAAAAAAACATGGGCAAGATACTAATGATGTTCTTTTCAACAGCGCACGGCTATAACGTGCATCCAACAAGCGCAGTCTGCAGCACACTACCTCCCTATGACCATCATGCCGTCGAGACTCGACACTGGACCGACTACAGGGGTAAGAATAAACAATATTATTAATTCCATGCAGGGATAGAAACCGGTATGTTCAAGATTACATTTATATTTTTACAGGTATTTTTAAAGGTTACCTTAAATTTGCTACAAGCTATATCAGTGTTTCCGGTTTTTTTTTGTTTTATATACTGGCCCACTGCTGGGCAAAGTCCTTCCATTAACTGTTTTCCTATTATTATTCGGAAAAACCGCCTGATAGAATCCTATTAAACATTAATTTGCAGCTAATACAATATTGGAGGGGCTTGGGGTTGAGTACCTACCTAATAACAGCCGCACGACTCCATCGACCAGATTAAGCTACGCTTGCCGCGGTTAGACGGTCACTAGCTGACCATGTTTACATACTAACCGTGCCTCGAAAAGCACTCCTGGCTGTCATTCGTAGATCTTTGACAGTCGTAGATAACGGGTCGTCAGAAGCCCGAAAGTCTGAAAATCAGTCTGTACAATCCCCAGCCTTTTTTTACCCAGTAGGTAACTGGGTTGGGGAGGTCAGATAGGGAGTTACTCTATGTAAAATACTGGTATTCAGCTGCATCCGGTTAGACTAGAAGCCGACTCAAACTTACTTGGGAAAAGGCTAGGCAGATGATGATGAGTTAAAGCCTGTTTTTAAATCTCGTAGACTAATTTGACATTTCAAGTGATTGTTTGTTGTTTTGTCAATTTTGTATTTGACATTTGCACCTGTCGACGAGATTAAAAAACAGACTTTAATACAATATTGCTTTCTCATTCCAGGAATCAAATCTAAGCTACCCACAGTACCTAAACACGGTACGTCTTCAGATCGGCTACGCCAAGGATATCCACGACACGTTGGTGGCGGCCGCGCAGAACATCTCGCCCACCGAGTGACGTCATTAAAGTAACGTAGCATTTAAGAATAATAATTATATATAAGTTATAAGTATGGGGTTAATAAAGCCCCTCACATTCAAAAATGGTTTTATTGTAAAATATTTTGGTTCGATAAAAAAGAGTTCGATTGTAATATTGCCTATATAGAATAGTGGGCAGTAGGAATCGTTCCATTACTACATTACAAGGAGTCATATTAATAAAAGCATAATCAGCCTATAATGTTCCCACTGCTGGGACACAGCCCTCCTCTCAGTGAAAGGTAGTGGGCCGTAATCCACCAATCGGGCCCAGTGCGGATTGGTAGATGTCACATGTCTTCGAAATTTTGGTTCTTCGACATGCCGGTTTCCTCACGACGTTTTCCTTCACAGTTTTGAGAGCAGTGGTGATGGAATTATTTACACAAATTAAAGCGCCTGTCTGGGTTTGACCCTACAACCTACATCTCGTTAGTCGCGAACGTTGCCACTGGGCCACCACCGCTCTCCATCTCCAATCAGTAGATCTGCACGCGTAGCATGACTACTGTAGAAATGGAAGAATAAACAAAATGATAGATAAACAATCACAATCTATCATTTTGTCTATTCTTCCGTCGATAAAACCCGTTTCTACGGTGGTCATGCTACGCGTGCAGTCAAATTGGTAGAATGTGTTTGGTCGTCCGAAAGAACAACAGCCATTGTAGTCTGTTGACAGGTGTCTGACTCTGAATTAATTCAGTTGAAAACTTCTGCAGAAACCGGGGTTACATGTATGAAACGATATTCATGTTCTCTGTTTTAATAATGAGTAGAAACTTTCCATCGATCTAATCATGACCTGTCACACGGTGTCAGGTTAATTAGACTTTGATTATCTTATGACATAAGGTACTTATAAATAGCTCTTTTCCATTTAGGTGAAATATAGGTATTTATGTAGGAATTTTATCTGCACAAACTTACTTTCAAACTCAAACCATTTATTTCAATTAAACCAATTAAGTACAGGCACTTTTGAATTGTCAAGAGGGTCGATCAGAAAGATGAAGCTAGCTATATATTACAGCGCGTCCAACTTATCTATGCAGGCGGCAAAGCACCGAACTAAAACTTTAATGTACCGAATTTGTTATGCTGTTGCATTTTTCCTTGACAAGCAACGCCACCTTGCACTGCAAAATTAAACTGGGTCATACTGTAGTAGAAGTTAGTATACTAAAAACACCCTCTTACGTAATCCTATTTAAAAGCGTCCTCCCATGAATACGCGATCCTCGCGCTCACATGTGACTTGATGTGACTGCTTGTGCGGTGATCCTGAACGCGTGGTCGCGCCGACAGAGGGCGTTTTCCGTATTCGTCCGACGATCGCTTTTACTTAAGAGCGCTATTACAAAATCGAAGTGCAGATTTAGGTAAATTTGACGGGGCGCGGCAAAGATGCGCTCGTGTGAGTCTATTGAAGTACGCTACGCACACATGCAAACCGGGCGTGATCAACTTGATCCTTTCCACTTTACTTTTGAAATAAATTAAGTTACAGTTATTTATAGTTCGTGTTACTGTTATTTTTAGCATTGCATACAACAATTGTTTAAAAATATTATTTTACTTTAAAAAAAGTTAATTTTTTTTTCAAGCAAGATTAGATAGTAGCCTATGTTATTAAATACTTTTTTGTTAAAATTTGGAAAGTAAATTCATAGATAAAAAATAGAATTTCGGACGAAAAATTGTCAATAACTATCTGTGTTACGGAATTATTTTTGGTGTATTACTAAATGAAACATAAAAAAATTGACTTATACATTCCAAAGTTCAAGATACAGTTGTACCATGGACATTTTTATAAATGATTAAATTACTGTATCTTTGATGTAACAAAGCATCAAAAGACGCCAAAAGTTAAATTTTATGAAACATCCTTTACAAAGACAAGTTTTTTACTGATTTGTGTAAACAAATTGAAATATTTATTTAAAACACTGTCAAGATATATAATGAGACTTCCTCGGACATATTTTTTTTTTAAGTTTGAGGCTATAACTTAATCATAATCACACATCAAAACTAGCGTCAAACGCTCAAATTCAAGAAAAATTGTAATAGCCCTCTTAAGACGTGGCCTGATACCAGGCGCGGTCTGAGGGGGGGAGGGGTCCTGGGGGTCGTGACCCCCCAAAATCATTCAACCTGTCGAGAGACTGAATGATTTACGTACTTATCATTACGTATTAACCATTTCCCTAGAAATATTCCTCAGCACCAATGATGACCTCCCCCTAAATCTTGGGCTGCGACCGCGCTTGCCTGATGCTTAACGTAAACGGGTTTTATTGTGATCGGCCGTATGAGAGAGGTATTGACGTGTATATCTAGAAGAAAAAGATTAAATAAAACCAACACATTATTAAATAAAATATATTAGACTGTAAAATATATGGATACATCAACAGGAAATATTTTAACATAGTTTTATTCAGATCTTTGTAGAGCTACATAGATAATACGACATTTTACGTGTCCTTTATTTACAATACATGAAGAAACACAATACATAAGTCTTAAAATAATAATAATTTACAGTTGGATATATTTTCGAGATCATAAGATAAAGTAACCACATTTTATTGCACTTATTTCATTTTTGAAATGATTATAACGGCATTTTAGAGTAATTAAAGTTAAGTTTCTATTCATTACTTTCATACGATCTCTTGCGCAGCAGGTCCGGACATTCCACGCCATACAAAATATGTGAATGTAACTTATAAATATAACTTTACTCTAGAACTATCACAATAGGAAGAAAATAGAATACTATCAGTCTTTATAATTAGAAGGCACCAGGAACATTAGTTTACTCCAATTTACTGTATGTACCTGAAACAAGCAAATATTGTTTATTGAATATCTAATCCTCTAAAAACTTATTGATCTTCTATTGATGGACACTTTCTTTGTATTAATGAACCTCTCAAATCTTTTTGCGCTTCTTATTATGCACAATAGTTGAGCCTCTTTACACCTTTCTGACCTTGTTTCACAGTTAGTCGCAGTTACATACTTAGATATTTTGGGGCTTTAGGATCCCAAAATAATTATACAATGTGTCCGGACATGGACTAGCGATATTCTAAATATTTAAATATAAACTATTTTAAAGTGCAATTACACTATTAAGCTTAGGTCCAATACACTTCTCCGCTATGTGGCAGCCATTTTGTTTTTGTTTTTAATATTCTCTATGCAAGTGCAAAAAATAGAATATCGCTAGTCCATGTCCGGACACACTGTATAAGTAATAGTAATTATTCGATTTGAGAGTCACAAAAAGAGGCGCAACCATTATAAGTATTAGAGTGTTTAATAATATTTTAGGAGCGAGGTTCGATCGAATGCATGCCTTTGATAAATTAGCTTAGTAGTCTAGTTGGTAGATATTCTTTTAGATCTTACACAATAGTACAGTTAGGACGAGTAAAAATGGTATTATGGTACACACGGCTACACATCAAGCTATACAATTCCAGTTTGTGCTGATCTCGCATTGTATAGGATTTCCGTACAATGCTAGGTCAGCTTATACTGGAAATGTATAGCTTGATGTGTAGCCGTGTGTACCAAGTTTGCTTCATATACTTAGAACTACTACTACCTAGAATTAAAGACAGTCATCGCCTATTATTAAGTCAAGGTCTTCAAAATAAAATTGGGAAATAACGTGATGTTCAAAAGTTACTTCAAATATACATAGAAGGAATGAAATGTACTTAAAACATTTGCAGTATTCAAACAATCATCCTGAGTTATTTATCAACGCTCGGCAAATATAAAGACCAATAGAAAATTCCCCTTTTTTCATTGGCCCGGACATCAAGCAATAGACAAAATTGACAAACTTACTTTGCTTGAATAAGAGGCTTTTGGCTGCTCTGTAAGTGTGTATTTTAAGTTTTTTTTTTTAATGAGCGCTTTGTTTGTTCAGAATATAAACAATTTTTCTTTCTTTTCTGAACCCATCACTACAAAAACCGCACCCACGATAATAACATAATTATATCAATAGTAGCCCAGTACTAACAAAACAATAGTCGCACAGCATTAGATAATTATTATTATTAACTATCAGCAACATAACTCGGTATCTGCCAGTACATTTCCCTGACAACAAGCCCTGGGGGGCTACACAACAATAATGGAAGGGACACATAAATCGATCCTTATCAACAAAAGAGAAATACAGGCCTCGCCTCTTCCACTGGATGTTTGTGCATCGTGACCCTAGATAAACTTATTATGATGACATTAATTATGTTCTGTCTCACAAACTGTGTGCTATGGAATAATACAGGTTCGTTTTGTACTCCTGAACACACAAGTAAACAGTGGGGCTGTATTGTTTTCACACAAAGGGATTATATTGTTAAGGGTTTTATAAGAAATGGATATATTAGATATTGCGGCGTTCTTATGATGTGAGAGGACTTCCTGACTTGTCCTTTGTCTCTTTTGATTACACTTCCATTTTCAAATATTTAAATAATAGTTACCGACTTAGATCATATCAATAAGGTCCTGGCAAGGATTTTTATGAGACGACTTATATAACTTAATAGTTTGTCAATAAAGTTGAAATTTCAATGACACATGTCTAAGCAGCTTTGTTTTTGTACCTATGATGATTATCATTAAAATATCAATTATAAGCGAAATCAAATCTGACAGTGTGGTGGTAACTTGAAAATTTGAATGAAATGAAAAGAATACTTGTTTTTTTACTTCTAGATTATGAGTGGGTAAGAATTCTAATTGTGTCCACACCTTTTTTAGGTCATTAAGGAGTTATACTTAGTTAATTGACGAGTTTTTTTTTGCCATTTAAGACCTTCAAGTTAAATTCAATACAATTTAAACAACAGCCAGGTTATAAGCTAGTCAAATCATAATAATTAGTAACTAATTAGTAACATTTCTATAAAGGTCAAACTATTTTCTGTCGGTTAATTAGCAGTAAGTTTAGAACCAATGTTTCTAGACTGTGATTTAATTCCAATATTAATATTATTAAATATAATCAATATTAATATATCAATAATCATAATAATATGGACCCTGTTCCCGATGCCGGTGGGCTACTACTTTTTATATTTTTATATATTTTTTTATTCTAATATTTAAAAATATAATTTATGTGTATGAAAAAGGAAATAAAGAAATAATAATATAAAAATATCAATATTATTATATTTTAATTCCAATGTCCTATAAATGTGTAGGAATATGGCCGCTAGGAGAACTATGAGCAGCAACATCCTCATATACTGCCATAACCAGTTTGTTTTCCAAGCTTGATGGTTAGACGGTTTTATTAATAAAATACAATAGAAGTACATATATTTAGTAACCTATTCCGCTTAACTATTCCTCAAGATTCATAAAAAACTGTAAGAAATCGACACGTGTTTCACCTCTCAACGAGGCATCCTCAGGATGACGATTGACCAGTCGCGAATCCGAACACGACGTGTTGGCACGCCGAGCACTAGACGTGTTTCTATTGTATTTTTTTATAATGGATTTCCGCAAAGTCATGCCTGAATCAGGGTTTTATTAATGTTTCGGTTAGGTATAGAAATCCCATAGACAGCGGATGTTGTATAATTGATATGATAATTATCTACAAACCTACATTGTGGGTTCATCAAACTTTTATTTTCAAACTCTACGTTTGCAGGAAGGTTTTATAATTCATCGGCTTGTCTAAACTTCATTATTTTTGCTATTGAGATCTACGGATTACTAATGCATTTAAACAAATTAAATATTTAAATGAATAGATATTTCACTAATCTAATCTAATACTTAATACAAAAGTACGTAAATAAAATTGAAGTGTCTGTTTGTAATGTCAAAATAACAGCTTTTTACTAAATGCATATGAAAGTATACACGGTACATAAACAAAAAAACAATATTAGTTTAATTTTTTATCCCTGCCTGTCTCTTTGTTCCGGCTAATCTCCGAAACGGCTGGACCGATTTTGACGGCACTTTCACCGGCACATAGCTGATGATATTTTAGAAAAATAATTAGGGTGCACACGGGTGAAGCCGCGGGCGGCAGCTAGTAGTTTAGATAAAGTTATCATAGCACTTAGCAACAGTTGATAACCGAACATTCACCCTAACAGACACATAATGAACTTACATAAGTTCCATAATAAAAAGTAACTCGATATAGGTGACAATAACAAGTATTTTTTTGCACTGTGATAAATTGATAAATATTATCGGGCAGCCTCCGTTGCTCGTATTGATTTCATTGCCATAGTATCCATGGCCCAACTGATACTGATAATAGCCAGACGGAAAGAAAGATATTTTTATACTACGGACCTAATTAATTATCGTATTGATTGTAAAAAAGTAATTGTGTATTTTATGAATCATGCGGTTTGATTGGCCGGGAAGGCAATGAGCCCGAACGGAAAAGTGTGTTGAGAACATTGTGAGTTCCATTTTAGCCCTATTACCGAGCCAACAATATTTGACTTTTGACGAAGACATTTAGGCTAGGCGCAAACGACCCACTGGCGGCGCAGGCGCCGGTAGCCCAGCGACAAGCCGCGTCGGCAGTCACCCGCTACAACAGTACTCAATGCCGCAGCAAGAAGCGACAGCCACCGGTGGTTGTGGCCGGTGGCTCGTGTGCTCTTACCCTTCAATATTTCGAGTGAAATACCTCAATTAATTAGCCATTAACGCAATTAGAAGCAAAATATTGTGAGCCAACGTGACTTTTGTTAGGGGTACACCTTACACCGGATATATTATAAAACGTGTAACCCTTTAAAACGCTAACACACGGTGCGGCTAACGGTTAGGCGCACCGTGTGTTAGCCTCACCGCTAACCCGAACTCCCTACGTGCACAGGCACGGTGCGTCCAATACGAACATAATAGTTTAAAAAATATTTTACTTTCATTATTCTAACGACCTACTGTTACAAAATGATGTCTGAATGTATTATTTATTGGGGGTATCAAGCGGATCTAGCACTCCAGCGCAAAGTTTATCTGTGATTCTAAATATTACTTACTTCAAGTGCAAACAATTATGAGTTTCACTACTTATCATGTTATAATCTACAAAATCAATAACTGTTTCTGAATAACATACTTGTTTATAATTTAGTAATCAGTTGTTTATAGAACTAGGTTTATTTTAGTATCTGTTTTCATAGAAATCTCTTAATTTTATTGGTTCTCAGTAACTGTTTACAGTCAACTGAAATGAGGAAGCGGATACTAGTCTTAGTTAGGTGTAAAGAAAGCTACAAAAAACCGGCCAAATTCGAGTCGGAATCGCACAAAAAGGGTTCCGTACCAAAAAAAAAACGCCGAAAAAAACACGTTTCTTCTTTGGGGACCCGCTTTAATTTTTAACTTTATTTTATTTTTATTATTAATTGGTATAGCGGCAATAGAAATACACAATCTGTGAAAATATCAACTTTCTACCTATTACGCTTCATGAGATACAGTCCGCTGACAGACAGACGGACATCAGAGGCTTGGTAATAGGGTTCCGTTTGGCACCTTTCGGGTACGAAAACCTAAAAACAGCAAAAAAAAAATTTTGCAATATTTATGTAAACTGTATGAAAATAACAAGTTATTGTTATCATTTCAAATTTTTTTTTGCCTTAGTCATAAATTCATAATATAGTAGGTACCTACGTAGGTGAATCGCCAAAAGATACTGTAGAAGGATATTGATAAAAAATATCAATGATTTCTTGGAATAGTACTGTAGTATTCCGAAATTCATTAATAAAAGTTAATGACTGTACCCATCAAACGCTTTGTTCATATTTGAGAAGGTAATCTATTCAAGAGCATTGAACGAGAGTTCATTAAAGTCTATTCAGAAATCGAAAAGACAATAATTGCACAATTATTATAAATATTTAATAATTAATACATAAAGAATAATAAATACTGACTCCATTTAAGACAGCGTTTAATAACACAATATAATTTTTATCAATACTTTATCGCACACAAACGTCTAATAAATCTGAACTTGTTTTTCTACAAGTAAAGTACTTTGTTGCAATTTAACTACCTCCGTAAATCAACGTTGTTATTGACAAAGTATTATCTGGAACAAATTATTCCACACCTTATCTGTTTGGTCCTGTTAAGGACTTGTATCCAAGGCTAAAAGTGAACTATACCTAGACAGTCGGACTGCAGTATTTAATAGATTTGTATAGGTACAGACGCCAGCAGGTCAAGCTACCCGAAACTGTCAGATTTTCCCAATCAACCTTGAACCTTAATGCTTTAGCGATAAAGTAGAAAATCTATTAAAGAAATTTGACAGATTGTAGTAGCTTGATGTGCTGGCGTCTGTACCAAAAAATATTTGCATGCTGGACAAAATTCGCTACGGAGATTTGGGGCGCTATTCCTAGCACATTTGCACACGAGGTTTAGAATTTTACTATTGCCTCTAGACCTATTTTGGATAGACTACCTATATACCTATTCTAGAGTCGCCTATTTTGGATAGGCACCCATTAGTGTTCATGGCAACACAAGATGTAACATTTTTAGTCTGTGTAAGATAGCTTTCAAAATGTCTCTCTTCCTCTTCCGTCCGTTCGCCATGCAACATGCGTTTAAATTGTACAACAAGTGAACAATTAAATGTTTCAATTGTGCCACGAAGTTAACAATTAGAAAAGATGTGTATACCCGTTCGTCCCGCCAGTGAAACGACGGCAGTGGGACGATCGGGAAAACACGTCTTTTATATTAATAATTATATTACATTTATAAATTTAATACTTATTATTTATTAAATTCCCGTTCGTCTCACAAGTAGGTATGAGTATCTGTTACATGATGAGCTCAAGTAACACATACTCCTGAACCAAAAAAATAAAAAAAGTATGTTTAAAAAAGTATAAAATAATAGTTTTTAATCCATATTAAAAACTATTAAGAATTAGAAAACGTGGACAAGTCCTCACACACGAAAACGTGGACAAGTCCCTTCGAAATAGAATAGGACAAACCAACATTTCGCTATCAGCTCAAAAAAAATAATCGCACGAAAGAAAAAAAGATAAACATACAAACAGTGTTCATACGAAAAATATTCCGTCTAGCAACAAATTCTCGAAACGTCCGGTCCGTTCAAAAACAAGGAACATCGGGGTCGCGATCCACAACAACCACAATGTTATCGTTATCAACGCAAAATCCTTGTTATTGTGTTATTTATAGGTCCCTCTATGTTTTAATGATTGATGAACGTAAGATGACATGATCATATTCACTTTTTATCTTGGTTACCCTTGACTGCGATCATTTAACTTTAATAAACGCTGAACCCTATTTTGTTGATCTCGTTGGGACAGGGTTAAACAATATTATGATACCTACGTTGCCATTTTATTTTCTTTGTTTTATTTTTAGACGTCGCTGGATACCGAACGAGTTCAAAAACAATTAAGTAATTGTATTAGGTATTTAAAATGAAAAGGAATTAATGTTAATTCATTTTAAACAAAATACAGTCACAATAATGTTATTGTGACTGGATTTTGTTTATAATTAACAAAAACCTTGTTTTGCTATGCAGTCAAGATTATGATCGGGTAGCCTTGTAAATCCGGAAATTTAAAGCTGGATAAGTACCGAGAAATATGTAACAGTATAACATAAATCTGAATGTAACTAATAGTTATTGGCACTCAAAATAATCTCTGAGTTGACCCAAATTATGGACGTAAACACATTCAACAATGCTTTAATTTTCCTAAAAAAAAACTTGTTATTTCTCATCTTATCTTGAGTTTAAACCAAAGATCAGAATATACTAAAATAAAACTTTATTCTAGAATTCGAAGTTCACGGTCATTCAGCATTGCAAGTACCTAAAACCGACAGTCAACCGTATCAGTGGTAACTTAACACTAGCACTACGAAAGTCGCCCTTACTGCTATGACATAAAGACGCTGTCAATGACAAATTGTTACCAATGGACATCCAGTTGAAAATGAATAATAGGCTATGCATTTAACTGTCCCAAAATGGCGAACGCCCGCCACCTGGGCCCTAGTTCTATGATAGAATTAGAGCCCAGATGGAGGCACAGTGGCCGAATGAATTTGATAGTGTTTAAAGCCAAGCGCACACAGCTGCAATGGGCGCAACGCATTTTCATACAAAAAAGTGCGGCCCGCCTGTAGTGTGCGTTGGACCTTAGAAAATGTACGAAGGCGATCGATGAAGAAGGATTTTGCGTGCGGCCCGCTCCAATCTACGTTAGCTTTAAGAGTGTGCGTGCACTTACATGGTTCATCCGAACACCTGCTGCGCGGCGTATGTGATGTGTAGGTAGCCGTCGTGTGCGCGGAACTGCTGGTACGCCTGCGCCATCGTCATACTGTGGCTCGCGAGGACTTTGTCGTTGACCAACAAATAAAGCGCCTGATAGAAAATAAAATACGTTTGAAAACTGGTTATCGGTCCGACGGAGGTCCTATCGCGTAGGAGTTATATAAAGCAAATTGGAAGCCTGGAATTTTTGCATCAACTCACTTCTAGCATCACACTGAAAAAATAATAAAACACTGTTTTCAAGGGTCTAAAAGCTGAAAAAATATATTATTGAAACAACTCGAAGATGACTGAAAGAGCCAAAATGGAGCTACGACCATCATAATAATTGCGATGAGGCAGTCTGCACCTTATAAGCCTAAATTGCCAAAAAGTCTAATAAGGGATGCACTTCATGTATGTTGGGAAATTGAGTCAGATCTTTATAAATAAGTACTCCTAGCAAGTATGTCGGTGGTAGACCATAAAATGGAAGGTTACCTGTGAATCTCTTAGTTTCATCTTCGTCCGAATGATGTAAAGGAACTGGGACATGGTGAGCTCTTGTGGCACTAGAAACTTGTTTCTACCCAACGCGGGCACTTCTCGCTCTCTTGAGTACCGTTCTACGTATAACTGGACAAATAAAAACGTCGTTAGTAAAGAAAATGGCCGTAACCAAAGAAAAACGAGGTGATAACAATAATATTTACCGGCACTTTATTTGGAAATCTATGTCTAATTGCTTGAACTTCTTGATTTGGTTGTTTGATGTTCATATCTGTAACAAAATAAGTCTAAGTTTTAGATAAGATGGATGCCAAAGTACCTAATAACTGCGAAATATACAAGAATGTATAAATGTCGCGAAAACAGTAAAACGTCTAAACCCAGTCGTCAGGGTTCAATAATGAAGCTCTTGTTTTTAATTTTGGCGTGTGATGCAATTTTGCGATAACAGAAAAAAAAATGGAACTGTTCTTTTCTTATGGGCTTTTATGTTACCAGTGAATATAATACCCTTGATATATTATTATGTCCACACGAATTAAATGTCTGTACTCTTGTAGATAGTACAGGAGCTAAACTTCTTCTGAAAAGGCACAATTAACGAAAGCGGCGGTATTGACTAGCCATACCACACTTCCCAGTACAGTGTGTACTTTTTGCAAACGATATACAATAATATAGATAAGGCAGAGTCGGTCAGATTAGCGGTAAGATAAGTTGCCTAAAATTAATTTCAGCGATAAGACTTCATTCTTTGCATTTTTTTATTCGTATCAAAATAAATGCCTGACATTTTCTCTCTGAACTATAAACTAGAAAAGTACTTAGTGAAAAAACTTATCAAAGGCGAGCCAAGATCTGTAAACGTTAGTTACCACGTACTTTAGCTAAGCGTTATTCCTGCCACTGTCACACGACTGTCAAACTACAAGTGCAAGATAGAGACAGGACTATGTCTAATGGCCAGTTTCTTCATCAAAAGTCAACTGTTCTTACGCGCTGTTGGATTTACAACCCTCGCCTCAGCGCCGAGGATTGAAACTACAGTTGACTGTTATTTTGGCTATTACTTTTGATGAAAAAACTGGCCGTTAGTCTAAGCACTAGCTACGTGTCGTTTTTAGATCTTGGCCGTAAAGGAGGGATAACTTTAAATCACAAAAACGCTCACCATCTTTATAACCGAAAACTTCTTGTGACGCGTATGTGATGTAGAGGAATCCGTCTTCATCCCCATAGTTGTCGTACGCCTGGGCCATAGTGAGGCTCATGCTGAGCATTGATTTGTTGTTTATTATCAAATATAAGGCCTGAAACAATACAATTGATTATTATACTGTTTATTACTAAACCAAATATCCTTACTAATATTATAAATGCGAAAGTAACTCTGTCAGTCTGTCGCGCTTTCACGCCAAAAGTCCAAAACTACTGATCCGATTTAAATGAAATTTTGTACACAGATAGTCTAGAGCCTGAGAAAGGACATAGGCTACTTTTTATCGACATACCACGCAGGCGTAGCCGCGGGCGGAAGCTAGTATTAAATATGCTCAGTTTTGAAGCAGCTAAAAGTGCCTGATTCGATTTACCCTATGGACGTCGAGTTCAAGTTCAAGGATGCCTGGCGCTGTTCCAGCGCAGGCGTTCATCAAACGACCATTTTGGAACGCAGCGTAGACACTGCGTAAATACGACGCCAACGCCACGTATAAGGGACGTGGTTTTGAGTAGGTATAGGTATATACTTTCAAACACCTCTCACAATCGCGTACTCTAGACAAACGCTCAGTGCAAAAACCGTAATAACAGGGTTGAGTATTGGTATTAAAAATTGTCCTCATTTTCGCCCGCGTGGATGTCCGTTATTATACACTAAAACCTTCCTCGAGAACCACTTTATGCATTGTTGAAAACAGCATGAAAATCGGTGCAGTAGTTTTTGAGTTTACCGCGAACAGACAGACAGACGCGGCGGAGGACTTTGTTTTATAATATGTAGTGATTTTGTTTGATTAAATACACAGTTGCACTTTGCACTTTATGCGTCGTCTAAAGACACCTTTAAATAAAACATACAGATATCTCGTGTTATGCTAACTAAGCAGATCGTTTGGATCACTTCAAACGGAGCTGCTCTTGAGTACTGTGTAACATAATCAAATCAATTAATTAATGATTTATCTCCAGAGTTAATTGATTGATTGCGGGGTTTCATAAATGATACTTTTACCCGGCGATTGTGGACATTCAACCAGATTGAACTAGACGTTAGCTAGACTAGATCAAGGCTTTAGACGAGACTAGACTAGTATCATTTTCATTGATGGAGAAATCGACCAATCTCAGCCTTTCAGCCAGTTTTTGTATTTCGTACCTTATTCCGACTGCGCTTAAGTTCTTAATACAAACCTCACAACTTAGAATCGGATATAAGGTCGGAAATTAAAAAAAGGAAGCAGCCTATCAAATTAAGACATTGGATCAAACATAGGTACTATTTACAGACTGAACTTATGCCAAGAGTTAACTTACAATAAATGAAGTAATTCGAGATAAGGGAGGTGTGCGCTGAGGTAGCCCGCGAAATTCAATTTTTCTTGCGTTTTTTGCAATTTGCAGGTCAGTATCAGATTGTGTGTTGAATAAAATATTGTATGATTCGCGACCGTAACAAATATGGCTTTACAGAATTATCCCTGAAGCTTTCACCTTAACTATAACACTACGGCTACACTTCGCGTTATCGCGATCTTTTCTTCGTGCGACCTCTGTTGCTCAGCGAGTAATCGAGGGGTGTGCGAGAGAGAGCGCACGAAGAAAAGTTCGCGATAACGCGAAGTGTAGCCGTAGCATAAAAGGATAACCCCAGTAGGTAATTAGGCGTTTTTATTATCGTGGACATCCACGGCTTCACGATGAAACTGTTTACGACACAGGAAAGTAAAAATGTAGGTATGGAAATATTATGAAGACGCTTTTATATTTCCGTCCCTCCATACATTTTATGAACGTGGACGTCAACTTACCTGATTTGGTTTTATTTTTATCCTATTCCGAATAATTACTAGAAACTGCGACATAGTGATATCTTCAGGAACTAAAAACTTCGATTTGTCCAACGTTGGTAGATTTCTTTCTTTGTGATATCTCTCGACTATTAACTGCAAAGAAATACCGAAATTATTTCATGGGAAAACCCTTAACCCATTAACGAAGTGTCGTTAACCCTTTACCTGTAAACAGGTTTGTTTAAAAAAAAACAACAAAAAAGAAAACTACTTCCAGATAGGAAGTAGATTTTTAATGTTGTTTTTTTTTTATTTTGGTCCTGTAGCCGGCCGGGCGGCAGTTACCCCGCATTTGACAGAGTTACATGCCTCATCTTTTTACGAACATGCCTCGACTTAGCAATTACCTATGTATCTGCACTAATGATGCTAGAACTTAATATTCAAAAATACTCACAGGTATTTTGGTGGGGAATTTACTTTTGATCGCCATGACTTCTTCTTTTCTGCTTACTGCAATGAAAATAACACAAACATTATGATCTCATTGGACGTAACATAGTTAACGACGTAGATAACGACGCGCGACCGTCAGTAGCATTAAGTTCTCTGCACTGTCAGTTCAATTACACTTCTTTCACTAATGATCTTTTGCCTTTGGGTTTGATAATACCGAACTCTTAGAGTAGGTAATACCCCTTACGTAAATAAAAAAGATAGGTTATCTTTTCGTTCTTTCTCCACAAACGTAACTAGTAATGGGTTTCATTTTGACAGTTCAGCCACGTTCATTGCTTTATTTACGTTGCTGAGCAGATGAATTTGTCAAACCTATGAAGCAATGGATTAGCAATATCCTTCAAAATCCTCGGATTGTGATTGAAAGTGGGTTACGTAATAAGCAGCCGGCCGGTCAGATAAAAGATATCATTACACATGAGTGAAATACATCGAATAGTGTACCTAGTGTTAATAAAAATGAGTAGAAACTTAGAAAGCACAGGAACATTAAAACAATTTGAATGGATAAACAGCAACATCAGCAGTAATGGTAACAGCAGTGATAGCCTATAGTGGTGTGACCGGCGGCATCGGACTGCCATGTCTCGAGTTGGAACCCAAACCAGGCACCTCTGACTTTTCGGATTAATTTGCGTAGGTATTGTTTATTTATCACTTGCTTTAAAAACGGTGAAGGAAAACATCATGAGGAAAGATGCCTTAGAGATATTTCTCGACGCTACGTAAAGCCAAGTTGGTTAAAATTTAAAACTTGTATAATATCTGTACCAATATGGTACCAATATTGCACAGACGTCTATAATAATAGACCCCTTAATAGACTAAGGAAGTAAATACTATCACAGGTCAAATTAGTCTACGAATCTATTTATTTTCCCAGTTTGGCAATTAAAAAAGCTACTCTTGATATGCAAAACGATTAGTTTTTTTTAATATAGGAACCGAGCGTTTGTGGTCAAAATGATCAGCTGTGGCCTTTTTATTAGGACACGACATGACATTTGGTTACGTTTCGTCGCTACCAAATTAGATCAATTATAACGAACTGATAACTAGAGCAAACAGGCAACAAATACAAAATCTGGGAGTTCAATGAACTTCATCTAAGTATGCATAATTTTATTATGTTTTGCTATTAAAAGCACTTATCTAGTAACTGTTTCGCGTTCTCAAATGAGCTATTGACATAATAATCTGGACATAAACATTAATCACTCGTGGTAAACAGTATTGAGTTAATTGATTGTTTTTAACGTTAAATTGTTTATTAGTATTACTTACTAGATAATAAAGTACGGCACAAAACTAAAGCGTCTTGACGTGGTTATAAAAAACCGGCCAAGTGCGAGTCTGACGCGCACACGAAAGGTTCCGTACTACCATAAGTACAATATTTAACACTACATATTTTTTAACAGCACAAAACGCCGAAAAATACAGTTTTCTTGAATTGTTCCCCTTACATTTTTATTTTATTATCTTTTTATTTCTTTCTAAATACATATTTGTTACATTTTTAATTTTTTTTTATAAAAAACATGAAAACAAAACATTTAAAAAATATTTATTTTATTATTATTATGTTGTTGTAGCGGCAATAGAAATAGGTACACAATTTGTGAAAATTTCAACTGTCTGCCTATTACAGTTCATGAGATACAGCCCGCTGACAGACAAACGGACGGATAGCGGAGGCTTACTAAGGTTCCTTTTGACAACCTTCTAGTATGGAGGCCTCAAACGAGTCTGCAATCTAAAAGCATTTCATTTGGCATAGCTGAACTGTCAGTCCTGAAAGTTCAAATAACTCCTGCGCCAGCGCCAGTATAAAAGTTACACTCATATGTACCTATGTATCTAAATAAACGTGTGGACTTTCTACTAGCACTTAGTTTTAAACTTAGAATGCTAAAATTTCATAAATAGTTGAGATTTAGCATTAGTTGCACACCTAAATGTGGTCTAAAAATATTACATTTAGATCAAATCAAAAGAATAAGTCAAGTTACTTACTGAAAGGCTTTTTTGACTTGAAGCACTGTTTCACATTATGATTCACATCGTGTTTTATTAAAGTTGTTATGAAGTTTAACTCCATTTTGAAGTTACAGTTCGCACAGTATGTGGTCTCGCGGCGGCCGTGCACTCCTAGCGCAGTTAGAACCCCGACTACGCCAATGTAAATATCATCGGTACTTTTATCATTTGACTGGAGCACTCGTAAACAAGCCGATTATCAGTCCCCTTTTAATTTCTATTATTCAGAGTTGCATTTCACTTAATGTGATAGTAATTACTGAGTTACTGTCGGGCGGTCACGTATTTTGTTATTTGCATAATACCCGCCTTTGGAAAATATTAGTTTTAGCTTTTGCATTCGGCTTTGCTCGTTTAAAAAAATGGAATTAGGTACTTAAGTACCTACCTAATATTTTTTGAACAATCCCAAAACATTCGATTGTCTTTGCATTCACAAATTATCTGCTAATTATCTGGTCTGGTAGGTATTTAACAGCTGCATTGTATGACTTGCCGAGCCTGTTATTATTTTCACTGCAACCTCTTTCTTAAACGTTGTGTAGCAGGACTGGCAGTCCAGGCTCAAAAAAAATACAGATGCCATTTTTTTTATTTTTCTTTTTGTTATAAAAATTAATGGCTCTTAAATTATCAGCCAGTATTCAAACAATCTGTCTTATTTCAACCTCTTTTAATTTTGGTCGGAATGAAGCTTTTAATTTTGGTCGGAATGAAGATTCTGAATAATTTGAGTATCGCAAATTATTGCATGGTTTTATCGGCTGATCATAGTTTTGTTTGTACGAATAGATTTCGCCTAGCTATCTTCGACCGGCCTCTCCTAAGCAAAACAGCCACGGATCCATAAAAATTGTTCCCAGACAAGACCAAAATTTATAATGCTAGGTCTAATTAATTCTGTCAGCCACCCCATTGTCAGACTGACCCATAAAGCTTTGTATTCACCAAAGAATAGACTGAAAGAATAGACAAAGAATAGAATCAGCCTGACTTTTATTAAGTACAACTGTGGTGCGGACCCCTGAACAGAACGGCACCCACATCATCCTGCATGTAGACGTAGCTGTTGTGGAGCCACGAATGACGATGGGTAAGTTAGTAAGTACGTTATGATTACAATAAACAATCAGACAGTAGACTATCTTAGCATGATCCAATTCCTATACATCAGGGCAGGTCGCGCATGTGTCAAGTGTGTCAACATCACAAGACAAACTACTTATAACCAGTTATTCAATTAGCTAAGATGGCGGAAAGAAAATAATAATTAATTTATCAGTTCTTGGTGGCTAGGGCTACGTCATTTAACATTATCACATCATGAAATGATTAAATTAGTCATTATTGTAACACAAAACCTTCCCTTTGATAAGTTTACTATTTTGCCATTTGAAAAACAAAGTGGGTACCTATAGCTGTAGAAGGATATTTTGGTGCGTGGGCAACATCAGAACTAATGCTGCCATCTTGTTTTTTCAATACATTTCACAAAACGTTTACCAACAGCGCACCCCTGTCAGCGTCATTCGAGCGTGAAATGGAGAAACCGAATGAGATGAGGTGCATCCAGGTGCATCTTTGTCTTACATGCTTGATTGGTACAGTAGGTAATAAAATAACGAGATTTAAGAAAACGAACATGCATTGGAAGACCGGGTCCATCTGTTGAAGTTAGTGCACCCGAAAAAGAGGACTAGAACTAAGTACTTACCCACCTACTCCATTTTTTTTTCAGAGGACCCTTTTCCATGGATTATGTATTCTGTGTTCGCAATTTATTTGCATAACATGTAAACAAACACGAGTTTTAGAAAAAACAACTGTAAAGGTTACACATAAGGTTCAGTTTCCGCTACAACATCATATTTTTTATGACTTTTTCAACGGTACTAGTCAGTCTACAATCAACTTTGGAAACAAGGATTTAAATAGACCTCACCGTGCGTTTACACTGGCGAAACATTACAACAAAACATGTTTAAATCTCTAGTTCCTGTCAAAAATTGTATGGAACATTGACAGAAGATAGAGATTTCAACATGTTTTGTCCCAAATGTTTCACCAGTGCAAACGCACGGTTAGATAGGTAGGTATTTGGTCTGTGGTCCGACACCAGACTACTATAATATCAAATTGACACCTAGGTGAGTATAATTATGTTCCTTGTTGACAGGTGTCAAGAACGCATGCTCTCGCCGGCCGGCCTGTAAAATTAGCAGCAGGCAACAAACCTACCACAACATTGTTGCACAAAGATTAGGCGGATCACGGATGGTAATTACTGGTTAGATAGCAGCGTGTGGTGTGATAACGTGGAGAGAAGGCGTCTCTCTGCAACGTGACGGTTATCTCACCCCCTGTCACGTGACATAAATAATGACTTAGATTTTTATAATGGACCTCTAGGTTTCCTCTCGAGAGGTTGAGAGAGTCATACAAAGTCAAATCCAGAATGAATAGCTTGCAAACCGATACTGAAAATGGATGGCGAGCTCACAGGCGTAGATTTTTTTATGAACGTTATAAGATTTCCTTTTTTTTTAACTACAACGGGGATATTCTTGGCCTGCATCTCACCTGACGGTAAGTGATGATTAGGCCGAAGGTGGAATCGAGCATCATCCGGAATCCTCAAACACAGAGGAACTGGCTTATCTTACCTCTAACTGCCGAAACAACAATGGCGGCAGACTTAGATAAGTTAAGATGATCGTAGCTAGCCAGGTGGACTTAGTACCTACCACCAACCAAACCGAGCCGAGAATTGTGCCCCCACTGGGAATCAAATCAAATCAAATCAAATCAAATCATTTATTCGTTTGCAAACATGGGTAATAAGTACATAGATGTTTTCCTTTTTTCTAACAGTGCTCCATGTTCTACCGTCACCTGGGCATGCAAATCATATTTAAAAAGACTTTTTAATAACAATTAAGAAATTAAAATATTACAAAATATGTCACATATTTGAGTTACATACATGTCAAATTGTTTATATTACAAAAATGTCATAACAATACAATGTCGGTGCAATGAAACATTCCAATAAAATATAATAATAATAAATTCTAGTATAAGTTGTCAAATCAATAAATTATAATAATAAATAGGTGTTTATAATGTGTCAGTTAGGAATTCGTTCACCGTATAATATGTTTTCTCGCATAATATTTTTAGTAAAGCCTTTTTAAAATCGTGTATGTCGTTTATTTCTTTAATTTGTTTAGGTATTTTGTTATAGATCTGAGGTGCCATTCCTAAAAAACTTTTTTTATAAAGAGCAGTGCTATGTGGCCTAGCGCATATCTCTCTGTTGCGCCGTTTAGATCTCAATGTTTCAAACAGATGTAGGTTGGATTTGACAAATATAGCTGTTTCAAAAATGTACATACAGGGCAATGTTAAGAGTTTAAATTTTTTGAAATATGCAATACAGCTTTCAGTTGGTTTCAGTTTAAACACAGCACGCACACATTTTTTTTGGGCCTTAAACGCAATTTCTTTGTCAGTGGAATTTCCCCAATAAATTATTCCAAAACGTAATGTAGATGTGACATAGGCCTTGTAAGAAATTATAACAACGGATTCATTTACTATTTTTGCTAGATTGTAGAGCGCATAAGAATACTGGTTCAGTTTTTTACAAACAGTTTCAACATGACATTTCCAGTTTAAATGAATATCCAAGTGAAGTCCCAGAAATCTAGCAGTGCTTGTTTCAGCTATTATTTGATCTGCATATGCTATGTTTAAGTTATTTTTTTTTGTTCTTTGATAATCGAACCTGGGACCTCTGGATTTGAGACAGGTGGTCTAACCACTAGACCACAGAGGCGGGCTTTGAACTTTAGATACTTTTTACAACTCTCGTAATGAATAGCAAACAAACCGAACCAGAAAAATGGTTGGCGAGCTCGTTACCTACTTCTAGTTCTAGCTTTTCCAAAGGCTGTTTTAGTTGAATCAAAATTAACAGAAACCTTTCCCCTTTTTTACAAGCTTTATATTAGCTTGCTCTGTTCGTATGTGTTTCCGGTTACTCCTTTTGTCATCAATTTTTCAAGTACTTCCTGGCATCTGATTGAGCTGAAACTTGGCATACGTAAACAACTACCGAGACATTTTGAAAAAATGATACCATGGAGCTGGTCTGATGATGGAGCCGGAAGTTGGGCATTAGGAACTCCTCAATCAAACAAGATAGCACCATCGTGTTTGGACTCATTGGTTACGTATAAACAAGTACTTTGACACTGGGTGATGTTCAAGGTCTGATGATGGAGCCGGAAGGTGGCCATATGTGTTTCTAGTTACTCCAATTGTCATCCATTTTTCAAGCACTTCCTGGCATCTGATTGTGCTGTAACGTGGCATACTTATACAACTATCGAGACATTTTGACAAAATAATACCATGTTGCTGGTCTGATGATGGAGCCGGAAGTTGACCATAGGAACTCCTCAATCAAACAAGATAGCACCATCGTGTTTGGATTCATTAGTCATGTATTAAAAGTGGTTTGACACTAGGTGGTGTTCAGGGCCTGATGATGGAGCCGGAAGGTGGCCATGGGAAAACCTAATTCGTTGGATTTGTGATAGAACAGATATTTAAACAAATCCTAATGCTAAAAAGTAGAAAATAAAATATAAGTAAAAATCTTTTTAAAAACAAGCTTTTAATGAACTAAAAAGTACGAAATAAAACTTACGTAAACATAGAACTTTAATATTTTCTTAAAAGCTTGAGGCGTAAAATGTCCTTCTTACACTAAACTTGAAGGTAAGCCTCAAGGTTTTTACTTTTTAGTTCATTAAAAGCTTGTTTTTAAAAAGATTTGTACTTATATTTTATTTATATTCAGGTGGAGATAACGGGTGCAGATTTTAAATATGTAAGTAATAGAAGTTATGTCAAAGATAAGCTTCGAATAACGTCAGGTTATTTACCGAGCACGATCCATAGCCAAAACATGAAGTTATAAGGTAAGTTCGGTAGGTACTTATTTTTGAAGGGCTATGTTTTAAATACTCAGATATTTTTTATCGGATGAATAGATATGACAGTTTGACTTATTTTCTATCCTACAAACTCCAATCAGTTAGGTACCTATTTTAACAGATAGATACCAGGTACAGGGATAGGTAGGTAAGACAGTTATATTATAAGGTAGGTACCTAATCAGGTCTCAAACATCAAAATGATGATGAGGCAAAGGATTATTTATCGTGCAGTTTTGAAGCAGACCTAGTACTTATTTACCTACTAGCCTACTCGCCAGCCTACTAGCCGCTCAGTTTTTGGTGTAATTATTGTTCCGTATTCATGACCATTTAAAAAATCATAGACCTATAAACCAAAAAAAAAATATACGGTGACTCGATTTAGGAGTCCGGGAGTATGTTAGTAGACAGGTAAACAAAAAAATAGGCAATCATGCGGACTGTCCAATGTCGACAGAAATGAAAACTTAAAATAAGTGCCTACCTACACCTACCTATATTCTATAGTACAGTACATAGAGTATAGTAATAGATTGGGAAGTACAGTACCTACAGCGCAAGCACTACGGTGCGAACATATCGGTGACGCGAATCCCTAAGTTTATCCCCTACCAAAAATCGCTCAACGCGCCTAAAGAAGTTTTCCTTCGAAAATTGATCTTTAGGTACATAGGTCTGTATGTGCAATACCGAAGTATAAATAAAGGAATGTTTTGATGTTTATAAGATTCGCAGTGACGGTGGCGACGAATGACGATAATGGGATAGTATCTATTCTTAAATGAGGGGTGTCTAATAATAAGTTTCCATACGAGAATAAATAAAGTGCTAAATACTATTGCTTTAAGCATATACCAGTTGCTTAAAGTTAAGTTATGATTAGCGACTGTTTAACCATACGTTTTTGACGTTTAGGTCTCTCAACAGGGCCCTATTATGAAGGGGTCCCTACTAGCTAAAGGTGTGTTTAATGACCTTTTTTGCTGTACCTACCCTATTATGAAGGGGTCCCTATTGGTCCTAGCTAAAGGTGTGTTTAAAGACCTTTTTTGCTGTACCTACCCTATTATGAAGGGGTCCCTATTTAGTTAAAGGTGTGTTAATACACCTTTTTTGCTGTACTTAGGTACCTATGTGTGTTGCTAGTTGCTGAACATGCTCGTCATCGTCAGACCGGTAACTATTCTTACATTTAGGGTTATTCTAAGTAGGTAATAGACTCCATACTTAGTAGGTAGTAAGTAGTACTTACTTAGTATAAATAAATATAATGTTAAAGTAACTCTGTCGTCTGTTACCTTTTCACGAAATATAGCACACAGGCAGACCATGGCTAGAACCTTTTTTTATTCCCGGTAGTACCTACGTTCCTGTGGGATAATTTCTGACCTCAAAGCGAGGTGAGGAGGGGCAAAAGCCAAGTAGTTTTATAATAAAAAGCGGACTTGAAAAACTGTAGAAACTGCCTAGCCCTTCCTATCTTTCTGATATTTTATCCATATTCACGTAAAACATCCAGAGTATCTGAGGGAAATCAAGCCTTGGCTGCTTTCGGTTGTTTCTGGAGGTTGGTACCTAATAGGGTAGGTACCTACATGATAGCCAAGAGGTACATTGTGAGTAATAATTAACCTATCCGTCACGCTCATTTACTTTTAAAGACTACACACACATATAGCCTCAAACATTGATGATATCTCGCAGAGTTTAAAGATCACCTATAAATACTATGAATTATCTTAATATTAGGTATTTATGTGACCTCTTAACCCCACTAACTGGGCGGTAATGCGTTATGGTGCCTAATACGTAGGTACCTAAATAAGTACCACCTACTTACTAATGGAATTAGTATGAGTTGCCTAATAATTCGCAGAACCATTCTATTTTGTTGGTAGATCTGCTAATCACGGTACACTAGGCGGTGAATAGGTGGTTCCACAAGTAGCGGTAGTTGTTTTCTGTGAATTCGACGCTCACTTGACGTTTGGCTCGCTGAGGCAGTGAGTGGGTGACCCGGTACACAGAGAGCCTAATAACTGAGTCTAGTCACTGGACATTGACTTCACGCACACACTCGGCAGTGGTCAATGGTTTTTCTGGGGGGCATTAGGTTTGGTCCAACTAAAATGTTTGTCAATAGAACCGAATAAGTCCAGGAAAACGAGTTGGCTACGTCAACGGCCAAAAACGTGGTGAATATGTGTGATTCGTTCGATTACAGCTAAATGAACTACGATTGCGTCCAAAGAGGATAAGCAGTGAAATCCACTGCAGAAAGACAACCACTCCAATTATCTAAGCACCCGATTCCCTAGACGTCAATTAGGTAAATTTTCATCGTTTACTTCAGTCTAGTGTTTGTTGCTCCTTCTTCCCATGTTCATCACTTTCGTAAAAAAGTACAATGAAAATGGAGGAAATTCGAATTATGAACGCATTTTATTTCATGAACGTAGACAGATATTTTGACAGCCGACAAATACGTTACTTTACACGGTAAAATATATTTAGAACCACAAGTTCATTAATAAATTTCAATAAAATTCTTTGAACGTTTTACTGAAAAGAAATCTAACTACTTAAAAAATATCGATTATATATTTAATTAAACACGTTAGAAGTTTTTAATAACTCAGTGAGCGTAATACATCAAGTCCTTGACTCCTGGCATCCGAATTGCGAAACGAGAACGGAACGCACTTGACTCCTAGCGACTGAAAATGAATTATCGAATTTCTGAATTAATTTATTAGGAATATAGCAAAGTGTAGCCGTAAGTGTACTGCGTAGGCGTAAAAACATTCAATGCTTTAGGTATTATTAGTTTACTGTGTATTTTATACGGTTTTATTTACTAACACTTTTTGCTTCATCGATGGACTTTAGAATCGATAACCCAATTTCTTTCAAGTTTTGAATGACTGCAACTGTCCGTTAGTGCGTCGCTGTAAAATGCTGCTGTGTTAGGGTTGTGTGACGGTGTTGTGCTCGTTGTTACCATGCTTTTCACACCGATTTATATTGCTATGACCTTTATAAAGACCTGGCGCATTCGGTCGTTCAGAGCTCGTCTACTCGAGTTTTTGAGCGGTAACACGAGTGTCGCATTCTGCAAAGTTCCTGAAAATGCAGCTGGTAAGTGGCCCAATATCATACCAAGACAGTTATGTCACCCATTTCAATTTTATCTGAAAAGTTCAAGACCTAAAGTTACAGGTCATCACAGTTACATCTAATGCTTTCAATTTATCAACCGGCTAAATAACCTCATTTACACAATGTACTATTTATTTATTTATATATACTTTATTGTACACCACAAAAATATAAAACAAAAGGAAAAAACAAACACTACAAAATATACCATGGGCGGCCTTATCGCTTTCCGCGATCTCTTTCAGGCAGGCAGGCTATTACATTTTTGTACACCTAATTACATCTAAAAAAAATAATTTAATTTACAGAAACTCCTACACTTAGTTCTAAGCTGTGCACAAACCCAAAAAATGCATATCTATGTGACTTACTGGATTACACGAATGCCACTCGGATCTGCAGCATGAAGCCGATGCAGATGATTGAGATCAATGACTGGGTGTCATGTTCCAACGGGCTGCCCCTGGGCTCCGGCGAACAGTCTCCTATTACTGACTTAGATGTAGATGTTCTGTTTGAATGTGAAATGGAACCTCACAATAACTCAGGACAAGATATCACTAGTGTAAGTTTTAATTTTAGGTATAATTAATTTTCTTGGTTACATTAAAATAGTGGCACTTATTTATTTATTCAACTAAATTCTATCAGTTTATTTGGCTTGACACTGATGACATATATATATAATTAAATAACACAATTATACATGCACATTATTATAAATATTAGGAATAATAATAATTATGTAAGTAAATTAAATTATTACCCCTTTTCACTCAGTCAATAACCAAATAAACCTTTTCTGACAGGCATTTTTTTTGCTGCAGCTTAATTTTTAATCTTTTAATTAATAGTACTGAAACAAGAGGTTAGGTATCTTATCTTCCTTTCTTATGACTACACTTTTAACTAGCCCGTGTTCGCAATTTAGCTTCCAAACATATGAAACGAATATGTGTTTTTGGGAAAATAAATTTACTTCCCAGACATTAAATTCAGTTTGCACTATTGCTTCAAATTTCTTTATGACATTTTCAATAGTAGGAATCATTCTGAAATCAACATTATTTTCACTCATATAAAGTTGATATTTGTTTAAGTGGAAATAACATCAATCATCATCATCAATTGGAACCAAGATTTAATATATATATTCTGTATCATGTAATCTGATTCCAGTTAGAGTCAATGGGTCAACCAGTAGCGTGGAAGGCAGGCTCACACCTAGCTATCATAGTGAAGACCAACATAGAACATCTTAGTGTTATTGGCTTCAACTTTGTTGGTGGAGAGTTTGTCATAGACCACAATCTGCCTGTGGTCAGGATACAGAGTAAGTTAAACACATTGTTTTTGAATTACATTTCATTGAAAAAACCCTGAATGGTTTGTGGCATAAAAAGAATTCAGTTACTTATATATTTATTACCCATTCAGGTAAATTCAATACATCTCATATTTCAGCTGTCCAACTATCAGGAGAGCCCAACAAAGCTTCAGACCCCTCCATGAGGAGTCTCCGCAGTGACATCCAATACAGTCTCCAACAACCACGAACTGAATTCCAATGGCCAGTGCATGCAGCCCTTCTCAGGAAACTGTCCAAAGTTGTAGATATCAAGTCTGACACTAAAAATACTATACAGATGAATGGTAGCAGTGGAGATGTAGTGCTTGAAGTACCACCTCCTAGGAGAACTGTCACTTTAGCTGATGTCAGTGTCAATACTGGCAAGTCGTTATCAGGGGAAGAGGTAGACAACCCTGAAGAAAGCAATAAAATAACAGAAGCAGCAAAAGCAGAGGGCCCTACACAGCCAGAAGAAAATGAAGTGGTAGTTGAAAATGTAACAGTAGAAATACAACACAATATCACGCCAAAGAAATCTAGTTTAAAACTCGACTTGAAGAAAGGCACAAGCCAACTCTCAACTTCACTATTAAACATATCTAGTCAAATAAAGTCTGTAACTACTCATAAAAGGATAGTTAGTACGACTGGGCCAAAGAGGCCACAGTCCCAGATAGAATGTTACCCAGTCGTTAAGGAAGAGGCCGCAAGGAGTTCCACATCTCAGCAGAGTACGCCGAAATCTGTGAAAAGTTCCCGTCCATTAGTGAATACGAAGTCACCGAATGTGTTGATATATTCTGATAGTGTAGTAGCTAGAGATAATTTGGAGGCTTCCCTTAGGAAAGTACTGGATTGCGATAGGTGAGTGTGAGTGTCCTATGTGTTCTTATGATATAATGCTGAGCTTTCACAAAATTAACACAAGCTTGGCTCATATCAAATCAACTGCAATTTGTTCAACCTAGTTTTTTTTCTCTTTTTTTTTTACTCTATTGGCATTTAACATTGTTTCATTGCAGTATTCAATAGTAAACTTGCACTTACTGGCATGTTCAAAAGCACTACACTTCTGACATGACAAATATTCACAGAGTATTTAGTAAATGGAATACTTACTATTCCTAAGTCAAATTCTACAATTTTGACTGGGCATGAGGCAAATGAAAGACTGCTACCTTATATTGCTTCTGATATCGATAGAAGAACTTTATCGTGATAAATCACGGCCAGAATAATTTCTAGAGTTAAAATTCTAGAAATTAATCTGGTATGTGCACAACAAAGTCCATGAAGAAATTGGCTATAATTGGTGCAAGAGAATCCAATTCGAGTAACATAAAATAAATATCAGGTATACGTTATACGTGGTGTCCCGCGAGGCGCTGGAGAGCGGCGCGTGGCGGGGCCGTGCCGCGCTCGTGGCTGTGGCGGGCTGTGTCGGCCGCGCCGCGCCACTGCTACTGGCACACTTACTGGCGGGCGGAAGACTGCTCGCTCTCTGCTCTGATCTACTCCATACTGTGCTGCCCTATTATAAGACTGCTGAGGTTCGTGTCACGATGCTACTTGATACTTCACGCCTGTTGGGAGTTCAGCTGCTTAAAGCTTTTAGAATGTAACATGGTAATGATAATGGTAATGGTTGCATTTATCCATATCTGAGACGAGCTAATCGCAGTACCAATAAGGTACACTTGGCAAAATAATTAAGGAAATATTTCTTACACCCAACGTTTATGCCAAACATAATAATGTTTTTTGTATTTGTTTACTGTGAAAGTAGTACGTTATTCGAGGGCATTTGTTTCTCCAGGTTCGTGAGAATGAACTAGTACAATTCACTTACGACAAATGGAAGTCTGTGAAGATGAAGCATCACATATTCTGTTACCAAGCCTCTCCTGCCAAGAAACAGTTCTCCACTGAAAGCGATAGACAGTAAGACCATCTTTTATTTATTATACCTCTCGTCATTCTGTGTGTGTGATATGTGTTTCTTTCAAACACAGAGTACTGAGCAAATGGAGTACCAATGAGTATATGTTTTGATGAGTGTCCGGTTTTGCGGATTGTCTCTCTGTTTGCTTTTTATTCTGTGTTATCAAATAAATATTGTGCTTATAAATAACATTTTGATCAATTTACAGAGCAAGTCAGGAAAATAATATGTATCGGTACGCAAAACATACTATTGACTTAGAAGTCCTTTAATCCTCAGCCCTCATGTTATGACACATTATTACTATTATACGCCTACTATTATAAGGCGTCATAAAATACTACTATTATTATGACACCTTAAGATTTATTCCTACTTACACCATAATATCACTAAATACGTTTTGCTTTGCGCCAAACATATGTATTTATAGCATGTTTCTGTCTCTGTCATCTTAAGACGATTGACCGAAACAAAATGATGTTTTAAATTCGTTTAGCGCTAAACGTATTTAGTGATTCGTGATGCAAGCGGGACTTAGTGTTTGATATAAAAGCAGTGCTATTTTCATGAATGGAGTATATGCGACAGAACATTTAATTTATTCTTTAAGCTTAATATGAGTTTGGTATTAAAAATATGCATGTGTGTGTGTAGATGTGTTGTCCTTCTATAATATTGGTTACATTATAACTTCACTTACATACCTATATATTACTTTTATTATACATCTTTACATGACTGCATAATACAATTTAAGCTAAGTACATTATTGATAGAGTGGCTGAACAAGGACGATGGCTAATACAGATTATATTGTAGCTTAGAAGTAACACAATGCAAGGAATGTAATTTACATTATTATAAAAGATATCCACTGTATTGAACACGACTTATGGCGTAGTGAAACGTATTATAACACAATACCCTACCCTAAAAACATTTAAAAAAATACGCTTAATAAATATTCTTGATCCATTTGTCACAATAACTACAGTAAATTGTCTCCTGGCGGATCACGCAACACATTATTTTAGTTACTTAGTGAATTCGCTTTTAGACATTGATTAATGATCAGATACATCATTTCTGTTAACCATCGCCAGTACAGGACACGCCAGTTTTTGTATTTCAAACTTTATTCCAACTTTGGTAAAGCTCGGAATACTAATCGGACTGTTTAGTACCGGACTAAGTCGTCAGTTATGTATAAAGAACTGTATTTCGAACGCATTTAGGCACTTATTACAAAAACTTACTTGAGGGTTTTAACGATGTCTGGAGAAAAAAACTTCTTTAATAATAAGGCCACATTTGTTTATTCAAGACAGCGTGGATTATGTATCTACGTTGTTTTGTCCATATGGCGCTGAATGTAGGAAGTGAAGTATCTGTAAAGTATTTATTCTGTGACTAGACCTGCAACAAACTAGTATAATATATAAATACACTAGCTGCGTCGCAAGTTGTAAAAATAGTGTTGGTGCCAGAGAGTACTTTGTATAGAAAATGGAGGATCGCAACATCGCTCGCAAAATCTATAATTAATGTTTAATATTTCTATCGACCTCTTTCAAGTATTTTTTAAATATTATTTTTTATTTATAAATTAATAATAAGCGATAACGAAAAAATAAGTTCGCATGCAATATGAGTCGCGACGTTTTGACACAAAGTTACGTTGTGTCGCTGTAGCACACAGTAGTCACGGTTAACGTGACAAATCACATTGTGGTCCTCCAATTTCCCATACAAAAGGCTCTCCACTATCTCTATTAGAACATTTCTACATCAGTAGCATTATGCGTAGACCGTCCAAATACACGGGGCATCCGGGACACGAGCTGGACATCCAGGTCTTGGCCTCGGAGGAGACCTGGCGCACGCCGTCACTGCTGCAGGCTACCGACCTCACCAATAGGGGCATTGCTATCTTCTCACAGGTTTGTGACCAACCATATGCATGTGTTATGTAGCTACATACTTCATACAATACAACCTGGTAGGTTGTATGTATTGTAGGATTTAAGAATCAAGGTCCACTTTTTTTATTATTATGGGAAAACATCAAATGACTTTTCCCGCTCTGGGCAGAGCCCGTGTTTCTTCAGTTGCCTGTTGCCAAGGCCCCCGCCCGGTAAGTACCTAGGCCCTGGATCGACTAATTAACAAATCTCAAATCGATTGTGTGTCTTTGACAGATTTTTCATACAAAATGTGTCAAAAACACAATCAGAAGAGTCGAAAGAGCACTGAAACATGAATGGTAAATTAGTGGCAACGAAATCTTTGTTGACACAAGATGATCATTAACTAAATCAAATCTATATACAATCTGTTCTCCATCTGAGCCATGAAATAAAATGGCGAAAATCTTGGTGCTTTTTGATTGTTACAAAAATATTTTTGTATATTTTTCTAGATTCATTTAGAAGCAGACCCCAGTGACTATTTAGGTGACGAAGGCATGAAAAGTAACGAGGCTCGTCTGGGAATTATTCACAAAATCCTGGGTGACATCCTCGGCCTTCATGTAAAGGAACCCAAGGAACTGACCCAGATAGAATACACAAGAGGGTTCTTCTTAGGAAACCATGTGGTAAGACCATGTTCTGCCCTTCCATTAATATCACTGTATATGTTTATTTCGCATCACCATCAATGTAGCAATTGCTGAATATTGATATTTATATTTTGATACACTAATGTGTTAGGATAACAATAACTGTTTCTCAATTGTTTTAAACGCACGTGGTCATTGATAACCCGTAACCTTCCGGTCTAATGGGCCATTTCAAATATTAGACTTAGAAATCACATGATTGGCTAAACAAGAAAGTGTGTTTTTCGATACTGTCTTCAAATTGGTAAAAAAAAAAAATACTTTGCTTAATTTCGAACTAGTTTTTGTTGGAATTTTTAGTTTTTTCTTACTATAAAACAAAACCTAAATAAAGTGTTTGGTTGATACAAAAATTCGTGATTGTAGTTACGTGTTTGTTTACCAAATAAGACATGTAAAAATACACTATACCATAATTAACTCCTCCAAATTTCTCTTTACATTAAACCGTTGCTTATCAAAATATAAATGTCTTCCATAAGCAACTACTAGGAAGTAAGAGTAGATAAACATAATTTGTGATGTGCATACTTGCATACATTAGATGAAATGCATTGTTACTAGGTTTGAACTAACTCTTGAATTCTGTCACGTGTCGTTGAGCTTTGTAGAAACACCGTCATTTGGGGACATTACAAGGAAATGGTAGGTCATTGAGTCATTATACTGCATTGTGTATTCTAGCTAAACTTGGATACATAACTGTTAGCGCACAAGCACTGTCGCAGTGCATTTCAAGGCTGTATTAATGATACAAATCAACTTCAATCAACTGGAATTAATGCAAAATGGTAGGAAATATTCCATTGCTTCTCTGTTTTAATTTTTTATACTATCAATACTATCGATCCAAAGAATATACATACTTTCTGAATGATCGCAAAGAATAATTGATTTGCTTTTACTAATACATGTTAAGTTTGTTAGATTTTTATATTGAAATAAAACAGTATTTACAGAGTAAAATTGAATCGGTATATAGGGAACCACATTCACAAACAAACAAAAAAGTCCGCGTAGAGTACAGAATGCTTCCGTCATCATGAGCCCATGACAGTCACCCTGTGTATACGATAGTGACACGTGTTCCCGGTAGGCGGCGTGGCCGAAGCGTGCGGCCGGCCCTGGCCACGTGACCGTGTGATGCCCGGTGAGACGCACCTTCACGAGCACTTGTTGCTACTAACGATGCTACCACACACAGTTTTAAGAGTGAGCCGTACGCTTTTACATGGAACTAAAACCCCAAGGCTCTAAAATGCAAAATTTTAGAAACCTTTTGAAGCACAAGAAAGCAGCATTTTAGGGCTCTTGTAAAGGAGTAAAATGCTACATTTTAGGCCCCATCGAATTCATTCCATTTCCTTTTGCATTGTATAAACTGTTAAAATGGTTATAAAGCTCACTCTTAGAACTAAATGTATATTTCAATTAAATTAAGCTTTTATTTTATGCATTAATAACGATCACAATGTTTATTATTATAATAATGTGCACGCAAATCGCTTTAAACATTTTTGTTTCTTTCACAGTTTTGATTATTATTATTAATCACTTCTTATTTCACAGCTATTCATATTTCAACGATAGAAGTAAATATGTCATTACATTAGTATCAATATAAATTTTATCGAAAATCATCGCTTCGGTCACCGAGTTACATACATTTCAACCGTGCTTAGTGAAAAAATACCAATTAAGCTAAACGTCATTAATTTCTTTGTGAATATTTTGACCTTTGATTTTTTCTATCGATGTTGCATGTTGTGTTGCTCGGAGTTTTCTGTCGCAAGAAAAAAAAGAAAAAAATTACAAGTCACGCGGTCTCTGCGCAATGGCGTTTAGGGATCTGCATCCATTAACATTTGAATCCTATCAGAGCTGTATCTTTCGATGATTATGTTTTTAGTTAAACCCCTCATAAATATCAGCAGACAACTGCATACTGCACGTCTGATGTGAGCCTGTACCTATACTAAACTCTTGTTGACTGTACATTTATATCCTGGAAATGGCGAGCGGTAGAATTTTGTACCGAATTATCTTTCTACGAGCCATGCGCCTGATGGCATTTCCCATCAGCAAAAATTACGAACTTCCCCCTTTAACCCCTTTATCATATATCTTTCCTTATTCCTCAGCACTTTCGGTAAAAGGCGCTCTTGTCAAAATTTCGAGCTTCTAGACCCAGCGGTTTAGGCTGTGCGTTATCTGTTTGTGAGTGAATTTTAGATCAAGTAGATATCGGTTTTGTCTAGACCTGGGACCTCAATCTTAAGCAATGCATTTTGACAGAAGATTCCGAGCGTGTTGTCAAACTTCGCTGGTTCCCTACCCACATAGGTAACGTTCATAACTTATACGTCCCTGTAGCACAAGCTGCGCCTAGTGGAGGCGTGCCCGCTGGTGCAGGGCGCGCGCGTGCAGGCGCTGGGCGACGTGCGCGTGCAGTGGTGTCTGCGCGGGGAGGAACCGCTGCACCCTCCTGGGCCCGCCTTCTTACCAGTGCACGTGTACGAGTGCCCCGAGCACTTCTCCACGCTGGACTACTTTGACGTGAGTTTTCAAGGACCCAAAATGGAATTTTGAAAACGTTTTTCTAGACCTCAAACATAAAGTATTCTATAAAAAAAAATACACATATATAGGGCTTTTTTTTAAATTAACTAGTGGAACTTCACAGACTTCATGGGTAGATATCTAAGTATCTTATAAAAAAGCGGTTCCCTAGAATCAGAATTTGAAATAAATACCTCGAGCGTTTTTATTTGAAATTATGATTGAATGCAACCTTTTTGTATTGCTATTAGATACGAAACCACCACACAAGTTTGTGAAGTTTCGTCAATTAATTTAAAAAATGGCGTATAATTTTCATGATACCTAAATATTTCTTATATTATTCTTTCTAGAACCTAACATCGACAAGTCTGGGGCGCCTGGTAGTGTACTCCGACGTGATGGCGTCCACGATGCACGTGACCAGCGCCCCGCTGGCGCACGGCGCGGGCTGCGTGGCGCGGCGCCAGGCGGCCGGGCGCGGGCGCGGCGGGAACGCCTGGATCACGCCGCCCGGACAGGCCGCCATGTCGCTGCAGGTGACTAGTGCACGCTACATGCAACGTTTTCTTTTTTCACAAGACGGCCAATGGCCAGTTACATTCGTTAAGGACCAATACTATAAAATAAAGTAAGGATACATAACAGTCATTCGCTTACACAATTATATTAGTGTAAGTTATGGATAAGCCTTTCTTTACTTCACTAGGTCCGACCATCCAGTGAGGGAGCGGGACGCAGACGACTAGGAATGCGTTCCTGACATGGATCAAATTCGTTAGACACATATTCGTTAGTATGAAACTAACAGGTGTCAAGAACGCATTCTCTCGACGGCCGGACATCTTTTTTTTGTGTGCAGCATTTTGAAACCCAGTCTCGCTACCAATCGTATGATTAATTTCTGGGACGCTGGTCACTGAGGTTAGCCCAGACACTCGTCTTGGCTTACAGTCCAGAAACTCGTGTTGGCCTACAATCCAGACACTTGTGTTGGCCTACAATCCAGACACTCGTGTTGGCCTACAATCCAGACACTCGTGTTGGCCCACAGCCTAGACACTCGTGTTGGCCTACAGTCCAGTAACTCATGTTGGACTACAGTCCAGACACTCGTGTTGGCCTACAGTCCAACCATTCGTGTTGGCCTACAATCCAGACATGTGTTGGCCTACAATATTGACACTCGTCTTGGCCTACATTCCAGACACTCGTCTTGGCCTACAGTCCAGACACTCGTCTTGGCCTACAGTCCAGACACTCGTCTTGGCCTACAGTCCAGACACTCGTCTTGGCCTACAGTCCAGACACTCGTCTTGGCTTACAGTCCAAACACTCGTCTTGGCCTACAGTCCAGACACTCGTCTTGGCCTACAGTCCAGACACTCGTCTTGGCCTACAGTCCAGACACTCGTCTTGGCCTACAGTCCAGACACTCGTCTTGGCTTACAGTCCAAACACTCGTCTTGGCCTACAGTCCAGACACTCGTCTTGGCCTACAGTCCAGACACTCGTCTTGGCCTACAGTCCAGACACTCGTCTTGGCCTACAGTCCAGACACTCGTCTTGGCCTACAGTCCAGACACTCGTCTTGGCCTACAGTCCAGACACTCGTCTTGGCTTACAGTCCAAACACTCGTCTTGGCTTACAGTCCAGATATTAAGTTAACGACTATGTTGTGTTCCAGGTGTGGCTCAAGGTATCTCCGTGTCTACCGCTGGTGCAGCACGCGGCCGCGCTGGCCGCCGTGCGGGCCATACGATCACAACCCGCCTATGAACATTTGGATATTAGGTAAACTATGTATTCACTTTAACCATTTTATTTAGGAGTATGTGGTCATTTTATGGGCATTTGATGTGGAAGAATGACGAAGATGTCGTGTTGATGGCTATGAGAGAAGGGGATGAATAACGAAACGATGGATGGACTGTGTGAAAGATGATATGGTATAAAAGGGGTGACTACTGATTTTAGCTTCCTTTTTCGACTTTATCGGGGTTGACCGACTAATAAAAATCAAAAGTCATTTATTCAAACTAGGCTGAGAATCAGCACTTTTCGAACGTCAAAATTAAATAAGACAGTCCCCTAAAACGCCCACCCTTCACCACTTCCTAGTGCTTTAGCTGGGAAGAAGAAGTGGCGCAACAAACTCGCCAGCAGCACAGCTGTATGTTCAGTCAGAATCGATATCAACTAAAGTCTTAAATTATACATCCCAAAATCACATCCTCCTTTTCTAATATTATCGTTTACTTCACAGGATAAAGTGGCCTAACGACATTTACTTCGGCCGCGACGTTAAAATTGGTGGTACCATCACCACTGCGCACTGTATCGGCGACGAAGTCTACGTTAATATAGGTAAGAATGGAAGAAGGTATGAATTTCGACCAGAATTCAGCATTCAAATACGTCAAATCTATTTTACCAACAAGATTCTTTTACCAACCTTTCATCACCAGGTACGGGTGTGAACATATCTAACAGCGTGCCCACGATATGCCTGAACGACATAATAGCCGAGCACAACAAGACGCACGGTACATCTCTAGCGCTGATGTCGATAGAGCGGTTCCTTGCGCGGTACTGTTCGCAACTCGAGCGCATCCTCGAGTACATGAGCACTGATGGCGGGATCGATGCCTTCATGGAACAGTATTACCAGTATTGGTTGCATACGTGAGTATTTGATGATGCATAATTTCCGGATATAGTCTAAAATACCCGACAAAAACTAGATATGAAGATTATTGTCCTGTCACTATATTTCGACGTTTTAGCATAAATAATTGTATTATATTCATTTTATTACAGTAATACAGCTCTTAGTTAATCAAGTAAACTGTGAACTCGAACTTGAAATAACTAAATAGCCAGAAATGCAGAGTATAAAATCTGTTTCAAATTAACGGTCAAAATGTATCACCAGTATGCGTAGCATGACTACCCTAGAAGGGTTTTGTCGATGGAAGAATAGACAAAATGACAGATTGTGATTGTTCATCTGTCATTTTGTCTATTACTCCGTCGACAAAATTCGTGGTCATGCTACGCGTGCTGGAACGAGAATTTATAACAAAATCTCTCCGAAGAAAAACCCTGAACCCCTTCGTTGTAAAATTGTAGATGGTAGTGTAGGTCTTTTATAAAATCCTTATAACAACTATTCATTTCCAGTGGCGAATCCATACGCGTTAAAAGCGAGATAGATGTCACCCCAGTCGACGGTACAATAAAAGGGCTGGACGAAGCCGGATGGCTGGTTGTTAGTACTGCTAACGGTGACGTCACAGTGGCACCTGACGGTAACACGTTTGATATGATGAGCGGTCTCGTCGCGCCCCGGGTATAGACAACTAGAGGAATGGTGTCAAGGAATTGAATGAGACAGCCTCTGAAACGGGCTCGACGGCGGCAGTGCCGATTTGAAATATAAAAGTTACTTACACCCCCTTTATTTATAAACGTTACTTAAATTTAAGTAATGATTAGCGAATGTATAACTATACATTTTGGACGTTTAACATTTCTTAACTTTAAGCAACGTTTATAAGTTTATTTATGTACTAGTGGTATAATTATGTTGATATGAAACGACTCTTATTAAAGGTCTGTACTAGCGATATCCGACTTTAATCTTTAGTGCATCTAATTAGAGTTTTCTCTAAATTCGAACATATTATTCGTTTTACTTTTATCCGTTTTGAGAGCAATGGTGATGAAATAATTTACACAAAGTAAAGCGCCTATCTGGTTTCGAACCTACGACGTACAACTCGTAAGTCGCGGCCGTTACCACTGGGCCACCACTGCTCTTCTTGTTTGCGAGCTTACAACTGATAAAACAGTCGTCTTACAAGTGGTCATAATCGCTAAAGATTGCTCGTCTCAAGGCAAAGTAGACCAAATAAGTCTAAGTTTCATTCAATACTTAAGTTTACGGTGATATTATTGTTAGTGATTAATTACAGCTGTCTCTATGCGGGATATTTATGGGAATAGTTTTGTTAGAGCTAGATATTTGTGATATTTTCCAAATTATAATCTATGTATTTAAATATTTTTCGTCATGATTAGTATAGGATTATTGCTAGGTTTCAAATTGAAAGGTAAAAATGGATTGGTGAAATGTAGAAAAATATAGTTAAACGTATGTAAAAACGTGATTTTTATCAATATGCACGTTAAAATAGTTGTTTGGTGAAATAATTATTTTAATACGCATTCTTTTAAAACAAACACGATTAGCAATGGACTCTGAGTAAGACTAATCAAATTATTTGTTAATTGTTATATAAATGAATTAGCTTATAATGTGTTACATGTGCAATGTTATTATTTACATAAAATTATGCTTTTGTTTAAGAGTAACGACGTCCTACAGTTTGCTCATAAATATGTTGTTGTTTTATGGTTATTTATTATCTACTTAAATAATAATAATGAGGAATTTATGTGACGGAATATTATCAATATTAGAATTTAAAATATTAGTCACTATTATTGGTTAATATTAGCTAGCCAAATATGAAATACTTATATTACCTGGATACCGGTGTAGGTATCTATCCTTATCCTAGCAATTATGTGAAGTATAGAGAGTCATATAGGCACAAAAATACGGAAAACATCACTAACTATATTAAGTAGGTATAGTATTAAAGTTACCGCGTAACATTTCGGTGTGTTCACTGAGTTGCTGAATTTTAAAAACATACCATTTAATAATATATGGGGCTCGCTTCAGACTGAAAGCAAATACAAATCAATGATTTGGTGTACCTAAAGTCCTCATATTTCAGCCATAAAGTGCACTAATGAAGCAAAATATACATGAATTTTGCGGTCTCTAAGAAAAGTTCGTCTCGAAAATAATAAAGGAATGTAATACCTACAGTTAGTATTTCGTAGTATTTGACAGAAACACCACTGCCAGTGCTCTTATATCGAATAGTAGATAGTTTACATAACGATGTGTATGAATGTGCTGTACGTATCCGTTCATAGATAATATACAGGTTGTTCAACATGTTGTATAGTCGCGTATAGAGGGTGATTGGTTTGGTGTCAATTACTCTAAGGGATGTTATATGTCCGGGATATGGGAGTGGAATTGTTTATCTGTCGTTAGCTCTTTTTAAGAAGAGGTCATACTTATAGACGAACCTACTTAATATATATTCAGCCAGAAAATAAGTTATAACAATATTATATTCCACCAGTGTAGTTTTGTAGACGCATATTATAATAAAGGATGTATAAAGGGAAAAGGAAATCCAACAAGTTTATTTTTTTAATGAGAATGCAGACAAGTAGTTTTGTTCTTGTACATCTGTTATCTAGCCTCCTACTAATTAAAACTTTTGATACCTCTATGATGAGGAATTTAAGCAATTTCAAATTATACATACATAAGTGTGTATAAATATTATGTGCGTATGGGTTATACATAACTTAATATGTTAAGTATAAGTCAGTTTAATAGAGCTTTTTATCATTCATTGATTACAATATTCTTTGTATATTATGAGAAAAAATGTGCCTAAACAAAGTTATTGTAACACATGCAATTGATCTATTTGTTAGATGGTAAGTAGCGTTGTACAAAATCGCATCTTTACATAATTTTGGTGGGAATCTCAAAACTTTTCGATGATTTAAAATTTTACTATTTAATAATAAATCGAATTAAAATTTTCGCTAACTTAAAAGTTTTAAAATTCAACTATTTTGAATAAAATAAAATGAATCTTGTTAAATGATAGTTGCAGTGTTTCCCACGATGTTGGCACGTGGTCACAGATGTTGGCACTTGGTCACAGATGTTGGCATGTGGTCACAGGTTCTAGTCACTCCTCGCTGTTGTCATGTGGCGTTATGTTGTTTAGGTGTTATTTATTGATAGAGTCTAAAATGTTATACAGTCTCTTGTTACATTACTCTGGTTGTATTCATGTGCTCTAATAAATTATTTCATTAATAATTATATTTTTGTTTGATTCTACTAATAAATAAATCTTAATATAAGCAATCCACAGAAAAACACATTGTAGACTTGGGAAACGCATATTTTTAATTATATATTTTAATGAGTAAAAAAAACATAGTTGTTCTTCTCTTAAAATTAACAGAGTTCTTAAAGTGATATTTCTTCCTTAACACAAAAAGTGATGCCAAGGGCGAAATAATGTGACATAAAAAACTCGTACTGTAGTTTTACAATAATTATTATCACTCCATTAATTTCTTAATGTCCAACACTTACCGCCTTATTCATAAACGCTGTTATGAATTAGCAACTGTTTAACCCATACATTTTCAACGTTTATACGAATCTTTAACTTTAAGAAACGTTTATGAATAAGAGGGTTAATATTGATCAGCATGGCTAAAAACGAATTTATTGGTCGGAACTCCCTTCGTGCCCATATTGTGTAACACAAAGATTGCACCAGCCAGTGGTTGTTTCATAAGTTGGTCGGCTTTCATGTTCCTTCGCGATGTTGTGACTATAAGGTCGTCGAACCTTGGGCCTCCCCATGTCAGGGAGGTGGTGAGGGTAACTGGTAACTTGTAACGTTCTACTATATGACGCGCGTCGGGGTCTATCCGGGCTATCTGTAGAGAGAATAACGCTTTAGTTGGACAACGATGTCGAGATATGAAATCTTAGACATATATTTCCGGATAATCACGTTAATTTTTTTTTACTACAGGCGCGGTACGCTTAATGTCGAGGACAGTGCGATTTAACCCCAGACAACCTCCTACTGAATTGAAATAGTTGTCGCTTCATTGCAAGTAGTCTATTATAGGTATAATATAACATTTGGAATGTAACGGCAAGTATGGAACAAACACTTTTTTTATCTACATACATAATATAAACTCACGCCTTCTTCCCATGGGGGTAAGCAGAAACGACATACCTAGCGCTACCTACTACGATCCTTAATTACATACTTTTACCTCGTTTACGTTCATACATCTAGGCACGTCGGTTGCGAGTAGGTACTAAGCACCTGAGCTTTCGCACCGCACCATTTTCGTTGGTACATTAATATTTATTTTTTGAAAGTTATGATACTCTTAGTACTTAATATTACTTACACAGCCGTGAAACATGAGAGCAATCCATATGAATCCATCTTCATCTATTGTCATTCCATCTGCTATGACAACGTCATCCCAGTACTCGTTTATGTCTAGGATTGTGCGACGTTTGCCTTAAAACAAATAATGGGATATGTTATAACTACTGTCTGTTGGAGCGGAGAAGTGAAGAGATGTTTGCACCTCTCTCTGCTCCGCTCCACTTCAATGGACACAACCTTAATAATAAACGGGGTACTTGCGAAACACAGTAAAGTAAGTAAGTGTAAGTAGCAATGGCTTTCATTTTGACAGTTCAACAACAATCATTGCGTTATTTACGTTGTTGAGCAGATAATTTTTTCAAACATATGAAGCAATTGTTTACCAATATTCTTTAAAATCATTTAGATTCTGATTGGTAGTGTGTTACGCATTTACGGTGCTAAACCCTGAAAAATGTATGGTAACTCTGAAGATAACCATCTACCATAACCATATTCAGCCTATAATGTTCCCACTGCTGGGACACAGATCTCCTCTCTGTGAGTGGGAGTGGGCCGTAATCCACCACGCGGGCCCAGTGCGGGTTGGTAGATGTCTCATGTCTTCGAATTTTTTGTTCCAGTACATGCCGGTTTTCTCACAATATTTTCTTTCACCGTTTTGAGAGCAGTGGTGATGAGATAAATTACATAAAGTAAAGCGCCTGCCCGGGTTCGAACCTACGACCTACAACTTGTAAGTCGTGCCCGTTACTGGGCCACCACTCTCTCTGGCTCTAATATTATGCTAGTTGTAATATTACTCCGCGTTTATTTATAAGGGGGTTAAAGCCTATGTTTAAAAGACATAGTCATACTTATATGTCCCCTCTCTAAATCAAAATCGAACGCTTCAATCTTCCTTGCGAGCGAGTCTATGTAATACAGTATAGTGTTGTTCAGAGACCACACTAGCCCGTTGGATATGGACACTGGTTTCAGTTGTATTAGCGGCACGAAGTGAGGCGGCTCCAGGCTGTATAGGGCTCCCTCGTCGTGTACCACTTCGTTGCCGTGCTGGCGTCCTTTCGTTCCTATTTTGAAGAGGAAAGTTGATAATTTAATTTAATTTTAAAGATACGAATTTAAAAAAAAAGCTACAATAGGGCCGTTATAATTTGGCAGTTCAGAACTTCGCGCGATTTGGCTGTGTAGTAAAATTTTTTAGGAACCAAATGGCGACATGAGGCTAGTGTACAATAGTGAGAGAATATGCGCGAAAGTTTTCAGAGCCTATGTTCAGACCTGCCAAGTTATATCGGCCGAATTGTATATCCTGCCAACGAAAGGCTTCATAATTATATTATGTCAAACTTGATATATGACTAAGCTGTAGTTGCAAGTTGGTTGACCGGATTATCTCTTTTGTTTTCCGTACTAATTAATCCATATGCCTCGTGACTGAATATTTAATGCGAATTGATAAAGACTTGGGAAACGATAGGGTTATAATATAGTCTGACCTACCTCCCCAAAATCTGCCCAAAGCGTCCACCTTCCCTTCGTTTAGTATGTTGTCTGGCAGTCCTTGGTCGAAAGCCGCCACGAACCTCAGGGCGGTGTCTACTGGCTTAGTCCAGTCCATCAGAAACAGCTCGTTTCTGACGCCTACGAGGAGACGGCTGCTGTTCTGTACTGGTATTACTATATTCACTTCTCCATAATCTGAAATATGGTGTGACCATTTTTAGGGTTCCGTACCTCCGTCTGTCTGTCTGTCAAGACCCTTTTTATATCAGCAATAAAAACAGACGTATGGCGTTGTCACAAGTAATTTATTTCTAAACAAAATACATTGCGTTGTTGTTATTTTTAGGGTTCCGTACGTCCATGTCTTCCACGCAATTTTTTTTTAAATCGGTCTCTTCATCCATCAGGTCAAAGTGCCCAATCATCGATCCCCAACAAAGGTCCACTCAAACTCAAAGCATTTATTTCAATTAAAACAGTTACTTTTAAACCGTCAAGAAGTCGATCAGTCAGAAAGATCAAGCTTGCTGCCTATTCCAAAGCGTACTAGTTTCCTATGAAGAAGAACAGGCAAGAAACTCCATGGGGCACAATGAAATTATAAATGTACTAGCTTCCGCCCGCGGCCTCGTCCCCGTGGTATGTCGATAAAAAGTACCCTATGTCCTTCCCCAGAATTCCATCTACCTCCTTGTCAAATTTTATCAAAATCCGTTTAGCTGTTTAAGCGTGAAAAGGTAACATACAGGGTGTTAGGGTAAACACCGTTATCCTTTCATTAATTATTACATTTGACCACTAGAGTATTTTACCCTTTCACCTATGCGCTAGGGCAACGAACTTGCGTCTCACGGGTGGGGGGCGCGGGACGTGACCAGAACGGCCGCGAGCGCGACCCCTCCCTCAGTCAGTCAGCTGTTTCGCTGGTGAGCACGGTGTCGGATAGAAACTTTTTAAAATCTTTTTATGAAAATACCCATGGTTTGAGTGACAACGGTGTTTACCCTTACACTCTGTATATACAGACAAAATTACTGTCGAATTTATAATATTAGTATGGATAGTATGGATGTGAGAACGATGTAGAAAGACTTGAAAAGCCGATAAAAGGAATGTTGCTTCTTGACCCACTTTGTCCTAAACTTACTAACTAGGTTCTTACTGATATGTTTAGATTTATGCTTCTTGGTGTCATAGTCCAGCGCATGCACGTCCTGGTTGAGTACGTCCACCCAGTACAGCGTCCCGCTGGCATGGTCCCACACCGGACTCTCGCCGTGAGTGAATGTCAGATTCGTGTACTCAAATATGTTGTAGTTGTCTGATAATACGTATTTTACCTGCGCGCAAATGATTTAGATGTACTTTTTAAGTTAGATATATGCTTACCTACATTATAGCTACACTACAAGTCTTGGTAGGGCTGGATGATGGTTAAAACGCAGATAATATTATATGCTAATGGCCAAGTGCCATGGCCTGTAATAGGACTGGCCCTCAAAGCCCTCAAATTAGACGCTTAATTTATTATACATAAAAAAAATAAAACACGTATAGGTACTAAAAGATAAATTATTAAGTTATCTTGCTTCTCAGAAATTTTTGATTCTTTATTTTTCTTCAATACAATATTATTCTTAATTGCTTAGAATAGATAGTCAGTTTGATCAGCCCCCATGCTAAGCCGTCCTTCATTTGAAAATTAGGTGCATAAACTATATAGCTACTCACTTATCCTATACCTAGTTACGAAACACTTACATCAAATAAAGCAGCCGGTTTAATACAATATAAATTACAAATAGCAACAAGCCACAGTGACAAAAACATCACGATATTCACAATTTGCTTGCAGGTCTTAGAATGAGTTTCAGTATAACACCTATACGGTACGTTCCACTTTTAGTTAATTTACTCGTAGGTAATTAAAGCATGCAGGACAGCATTAGTATTAATTAGCGTTCAAATGAACATGTGTAAAAATCTAATATTGTACCTACATTATGTACACGCAATACCTTATTTAAAAATCATTTTTGGTTGGAGATTAGAGCTTCGTACAGCGGGGAATTGTTTCATAGCAATGGTAATAGACAAATACAAAACCTAAAATAAAGGACCATGGGGGATTTTGTATGGACTCCGTCCCCACCCTCCAACAGTCATAGGATACGTGTCAATATGTTTTTAGGGATCCCGAGAAAGACTTACTGTCTTGCTCCATTGCAAAATCAATGGGGTTTTTTTGTAATAACAAAAAACATTTCTGTTAGCTAACCTAACCTAAGCTTTAATTGCCTATCCTTGCCAAACATAACCTAACCTCACCTAACCTAACAGTGATAATTTGATCTTGGATTTTGAAGGTCAAATGGAACTCCTCAATGATGAACAGCATTTGTGTATTCTTGTGATTGGATAGTTGTACAAAAAACTTAAAAAAAAACGGCTAACCTAACCTATTTTTTTTTAAATCCTCATGGATGACCTCTGCCCTGGGGCGGGCGGAGGGGTCTGTCAGACTCTTACTGACTAAAAACCACCCCAGTGTTCCAGCTCACACCTTCGCCGGGGGTCACGGGAACGTAAAAATCTTCCGCAACCCCAGACTGGCCCGCCATTGCGGGACTCCTCGGGTCAGGGGCCCCCCCGTGACCCGAGGAGTGAGGTGTTTGACTCCCCCCGTGACGTCTAAGAGGGGCGCGCGTGGAACACTACGCACCGCCACCTCGGGTCCTGACGTGTAGGGGGCGACGGACGTCCCCGAGTCCTTCGTCTCTGGACCCATTTAGGGGGGCTGGAAGAGGGCGTTTACCGCCCTCCGCCGACGCCCGGTGCGCCTGCTGCGGGCCGGGTGAGTGGAAGAGATCTCCCTCTCCCTTGCCGCAGCCACCTTCTGCGAAAGGACTGTCTCACGGAAGGAAACCACCGCGTCCCAGGACTCCTCGCTGCCGACCATCGACTCGACTACGGCCGGCAGCGACAAGTCGCTGCCTTCTTCTGAGATGAGGGCACGGCGCGGCCCCTCCTAAGCGGGACACTCTGCCAGTGTAGGCCTCGCCGTGTCCTCCTGGCATTCAACGTAGTGATGACACCGGGCGTCCGGCTCCCTGTTTATGCGACACAGGTACTTCCCGAAGCAACCATGCCCCGAGAGCACCTGCGTCACCCGAAACGACAGGGAGCCGTGCCTCCTCCCGAGCCAGCGCTCGAGCACCGGCCGGATTGCCTCGATGATGTCGAGACCGGCGCTGGAGCGTGAAAGCCTGTCCCGCCATTCCGCCACCAAGACCTCGCGAAGCTGAGACCGATGCAGCTCTATGTGTCGCTGCATCGGTTGCTCACCCCGCACTCTCGCTTCCTCGCGCCACCGATACGATGACGCGAGTACTTTTGCCTCGAGGTTCCAGGGCGGGGGGATCCGGCCAGTGCACAAGCCGCCTCGTAGGAGATCGTGCGATACCCCCTGATGACTCTGACGGCCATCGCTCTCTGCGGCTTGCGCAGGACTGCGATACTACCGGCCGTCAGGTCAGCCGCCCAGATCGGGGCCCCGTAAAGGGCCATCGATCGCACGATTCCCACGTAGAGCCGCGTTGACAGCGCACAGAAGCTAACCTAACCTAACCTAAACTTTTCGGTTAGCTAACCTAACCTAAGCTATAATTACCTATCCTTACCAAACATAACCTAACCGAACCTAACTTTAAAAAAAGGTATCAGAGAAAAAAAAAATGGTCCCTGATAAAAAGAAAGGTTGTCATGAATGAGAACCATATTTAGGTCGCTATATTCTATGCCTCTTAAGTGCAAACTAAGAAAATATATAAATGTAAAATAATGCTAATATTGAATAAAAAAAGTAATATTCCAGGAAAACCCCACATTTTTGAAAAATGTCGCCATAGTAAAAAAGTATCGAACCCACCAGACGCTTCGAATGACACTAGTCTCAAGCGTGTTGGTGGGTGGGGACGTTTCTTCCCATGGTCCTTTGTTTTTAAGTTCTTTACTTACTTACGGGTACAGTATAATCGGAATACACGGTCCATTTGTGACTCGGTCCGATAGTTTTTATCTAAATCCGAGTATGACTACGGCCATTAACAAAAGCACCATTCAATAACATAGGTAGGTACTCTAGGCCATATGCAACATTATGCTGAGCGATGGCCGTTTTGCGTGAACGTGATGCATATTTTCCCCCAACTTAATCTTTTTTGTGTTCTTTCTTTTCGTCAAATAAACGAATATACTTTCTTGTCTTTCTTTATAAGACCTTTCCAAAAGCTTTTTCCTTATTATCATTCGTGCAAAAGTACGAGGGGTGTTCAATAAATAATGAGAATGCGATACATTCTCCTTGGAAAGAAAAAAAATAAATACTGGCAGGCATAGCCCAGACATTAGCTATGATGATAGTCAAAAAACAATCAATTATCTTTTGATTAAAAAAATAGAAGTCTATTGTTTGCGTCGTTTCGGAACGTGTTCTGTTGTTTGTTTGTTTCACCAAGATAACGCCCCCGCGTACAAATCCAGAGTTGCGATGGCTGCCATTCAAGAAGCTGGCTTCGAATTGATGGCACATCCTCCATAATCACCGGACCTTGCTCCAGTGATGTTTACCGATTTTTGCGGTTAAAGGAACATCTCAGGGAGCAGCAATTTGAAGACGACGCAGTAGTTGCCGCCGTACACGATTTTTTAAGGGATCAGAAATATTTTTTTTAGAAAGGGACTTTTAGTTTTAGAAAAAAGTTATACGAAGTGTATAACCCTGAAAGGTGACTACGTCGAAAAATAAAATAACATTTAATAACAGATAATTGCGTCATACTCATTCTCAAGCAGTTAATAACAATTAAGCAGTTGATAAATGACAAACCAGCGTTCTAATTTATTTTTGGGAGCAATGTCCTTTACCTACCTCAGACCAAATAAAAAACCAAGACAGCGCTGTCAACAGTGAGGCTGGCTGATCCACATAATAAATGTAAATGTATGCGTGTGAGCGTGTACGCACAGAGCGGAGGCGTAGTTTTGGCATACTTCACTGTATTCGCTATGAATTATTATTATCTCAGTTAAGTACCTACATTTAAAATATACTATCTAATGAACCATAGCTAAGATAGGATTTAAAAAAACAAGCCTTAACAAAACACTACTTTATTGAACCTTAACTACATTAAATTACAATTTGATCAGTAAAAATCTGCATTATCGAATCTAAACATATGCGGCTCGACGCCTCTACTGCCGGTGCCTCGTATCGTGAAGATGGCGCCACCTAGCGGCTCCAACGCGCTGTCGAGTTTGTCTCGTGACGTCGTCACGAACAATTCGTCGAGGTTGGGCCCGCCCCAGCACACTGACGTCACTCGGGATACTGGCAGCTTGTAACCGAACACTACTTGTCGCGTGTCGGGGTCTATGTGTAATATCTATGGAGAAAAAACGAAATAAGTTAAAGTGCTTGTTGTTCTACTGTTCGGCAGTGCGACTGCTGAGCGTGGGTTTGGTTCGATCCCCAGGTCCGGCAAGCTGATATTAGATTTTTCCATATGGAATTTTTCAGTAGCTGCCCGGAGTCTGGATTTGTGCCCGCAATAGACACCACCCATTTTACATGGAACTTATTGTTATACTTCATAAGTTATAATAGATAATATCTGCTATACTTACAGTGCCACCGAACATGAGCGCAACCCATAGATTCCCGCGGCTGTCTATGGTCATACCATCAGGTATTGCATCCTCATACCCTAGCGCCGCTATGTCCATCACCGTCCTGCGAGCAGCTGTTAACATAAACATAAGAGTTAGTAAATAATATGACTAACGGTATAAATATCTATAACAATGTAGTTTATGTTATGTAGTTTAAAGCTCTCTAAATAACAACAAATGTGTAAATTTATTGTCGTTTACAGAAATTGATCCATTAATCTTGTGCATATGTACCGGAATTCTCATATCTTATTTCAGCTTTACAGTATTCTGTTCAATCCTACAACCCCCTCTTATCTTAAAGAACGGTTCAAGTTCCTTCATGACACACATAATAGATATCTGAGGTCATCGGAAAACTTGAGACTAGAAATGCCGATGCATTCGACCAGTTTTTATGACAAGTCTTTTACAGTTCAGGCAGTACGGCTATGGAATGCCTTGCCCGTGTCGATAAAGCGTGCTCAAACTTTGTCCACTTTTAAAATTCTGGTAAAAAAACACTTTCTCTCTCCTTAAACATCGTCATTTACATTAATAGCTCTTTCCTCCTGTTTCATGTTTATTATTGTATTGTATATACAACATGTAACAGAATAAGCGCAAGACCTGAAAGTAGTTTGCTCAGAATCGGCTTCTGAATCGATTTCCATCATTATTTATATGTGTTAATTTTTCATGAAAAAAATCTTTTCTTTAACTGAAATTAGAACCACCGCGTCTTACCAAGGTAATAAGATATTTTATTTAAGGAAATTTAAGCCTTATCTCAAAGGAATAAAGCCTATTCAAATGCATAAACAAATTTGTAATACGCTCATAGCTATCCTATGTTTCATGTTTAGTCAGGAAGTCTATTTTGTAAAAAAAAACTAGGTGTCGTTTAATTAAATTAAATTACAGATATTATTTTAGTCTTATAATTTAATATTCTAATTGGGGTGTATGAGCTCTTGCGTTTATTCCGTTACAGGTTGTATATATATATATATATATATATATATATATATATATATATTTATATAGATAAGTATATGCTTTATGTATGTATGTATTTATTGTATAATTATGTAAATGGTACACCACTGACTACCTGCAGTATTATCTCTCCTTCGCGCTTTAATCCATCCAAAGGTTGTCTGTAAAAGATCGCTCTTAGCGATAAGACCGCCCATTGTGTCACCCTATGTTAAGTTTCTACATTTGTATCTGTATTTTTTTTTATGGTGTACATAATAAAGAGTATTCTATCTATCTATCTATCTATATGTACACACCACGCTATGCATTTCCAGTTTATGCTGATCTCGCATTGTATAGGATTTCCGTACAATGCGAGGTCAGCTTATACTGGAAATGTATAGCTTGATGTGAAGCCGTGTGTACATGGGTTAAAAACAGCTGTTCTCACGGAATCGAGACATATGCGGGTGAAACCGCGGGGCGCTACTTATGGGTTATATTCCTTGTCAGTTTTGAGTTATTATATAGACAATAACTCAAAAAGGTTTAAAGTATAAACCATAAACATTATAACACTACATCTTGATCAGTGTCATTCTCACTTACTTTAAGATTGGACGTATATATGTATAACAATAGGTCATTATGTGATCAAATTACTGTGTAACAATGTAAAGGTAAGAAATCAGTCATTTGCATAAAATGATGATTCTATTGAGCATTGTCCATTCTTAATGAAAAAAAAAAGTTATGGGGAAAGCTCCAGGGAATCCCGCGAAATTAAAATTTTCTTGCATTTTTGGAATTTGTAGGTAAGTATTAGTTTGTATGTTGGTCAAGACCACTTGTGATACACAAATGTTTGTGACTTTGAAGTATAAATAGAGAAATGATCATAATTATTATTATATACCTATCGTCGGTCTCTCGCTCTGAAAATAATGGCATTAATACTTCATAATAGGGCCTGAAGTTGTCCATTACTGGACATAAGCCACCCAAGAGCTGCATCGACAAACTAGGCGGCGGAAATCCGATTTATCTATGAAAATTAAACAAAAAAAAAAAAATACGTACTCAAGTCTCCTCTCTGTAGATCAAAGTCGAACGCTTCAACTTTCTGCGTGGCTGAGTCGATGTAGTACAACACTGTGTTGTTGATCGACCACGCGATGCCGTTGGAGATGGACACGGGTCGCAGTTGTATGCGTGGTCGGGTAAAGCACTCTTGTTCCACGCTGTAGAACGTCGCCTTGTCCGGAACCACGTCGTCACCCGTTTGAGGGCCTTTTGTTCCTGTTGGTAGATGAAATCTTCAGTAAATAGCTTTTAGTAGGCAGTACTATACCTTGCGCCGGATAACCGTGGAATAAGTCATCAACCCGACTTGTCTCGAAACTTAAATGCAAACAAAAAAACATTCCACGCGCACGCGCCAAGAACGCCTCGTTCTGCGATTCGTTTGTTTTGACCGTGTTAGCGACACTGCCTTAACATTTTTACGTATTGTATTAAAATATTGGAATACATTGGAAGAAGGCGTCAACGACTTTTATTCCACAGTTATCTGGCGCAAGGTATAGTCACTGCTTGATTCTACCCGAACTACTGGACAAAAGCCTGCAAAACCTGACTACTATACAGGGTCAAATAAAATAAGTTAGCGAAACTGCAGCCGTCAATCAATGTGCCTAGCCTTTTCCCAATGTTGGGGTCGGCTTCCAGTCTAGCCGGATGCAGCTGAATACCAGTATTTTACATATCTGACCTCCACAACCCAGTTACCGGGTAATACCCCTTGGTAAGAATGTTTGTCAGACTTTCGGGCATCTGACGACCCGTAACGACTGTGAAGATGTGATGGTTATCAATATTTAAACATGGTATAACAAAAAATGTCTTTCATGATTTTTTTAGTAGTAGACCGTGGCCACTTGAAATATTAGAGTTATACAGTTTTTATGTGTAAACTTTACAGACGTGTTAAGCATTAAACAAAAAAAGAAACAGATTTCTCCAAGTAACTACACTTAAAAAAATGTTCTTTTCTTGTTTACGTTTCGGTACCCATATCGTCTGCGGAATTTCGCTAGTTAATTTAAATTGACCCCCCAAGTCCCCTTTCGTTCACGTTATAACACGTACTAAGTCCGAAAGATATGACACTTTCGGCAGAAGTATTCAAATCTGAAGCAACATATTCAGTTATGAGCAATGATAATATCATTAATTAAGTTAATATCATTGGTTATGATGAGTATTTCTTCGTGAAATATTAGATGAGATGATAATGCTGGGAAAATCAGAGCAGGAACATTAAAGAAACTATTAAGAACTTGTTTCTGCGATGATAGACGCTTGTCGTGGTACCTGCCCAAAATCGTCCTTCAGCGTCTGGTTTCCCTTCGTTGATGACATTGTCGGGTAGGCCGACATCTACGGTGGTCAGTAGTCGAATGGCCGCGTCTCCAGCGATGTTCCAGTCCAGTAGGTACAGTGATGAGCGACATGCGATTAGAAGCCGGTGGGAGCCCGACACCAGGGCTACAACGTTCACTTCGCCGTAGTCTGGAATAATGATATGATGTTATAAGCTATTATTGTACTTGCTGCGCCCCGCGGTTTCACCCGAGTAAGTCTCGATCGCGTGGGAATATCGGGATCAAAAGTATCCTATGTCCTAATCCAGGTCATGGTATACCTATCTGCCAAATTTCATCGAAATCCGTTCCGTCGTTTTAGCGTGAAAGCGCAAATTAGTTACGATATCAAGACTGACTCCACAACCGTACATGCTGGTTTCCCGCCCTCAGATCATCCCATCCCAGCACTATAATAGATAGATACCTAGATAGAAAATAGAATAATTATGCTTTATTTTTACACAAATATTTAATTAAGTTGTCTACATCTCTTTTATCTACTTCCTATCGCAGGTATGCTGGAAGAGATTTCTTTAGAAATAACTTATTTCTAAAGCATATTAATAAGCATTGCCTTTGTACGTATTTTTCTGTTCGTTTCTTCTTGTCTGTATATTAAGTGTGTGCATAAATTGTTAAATAAATAAAACTATTCATATTCGCCACCCCAATTGCATAACACACGATCAATCATAGTCTGAATCGTTTTAAAGGATATTGCTAAACTATTGCTTCATATATTCGAAAAATTTGTCTGCTCCACAAGGTACATAACGCAATGAATGTTGTTGGACTGTCAAAATGAAACAAATTGTTATTACCACGTTATTATTTCTCAGCAACAAGGAATGAGAGGAAGTTATCTCCGGTGCGTTAAAGGAACTGTGATCTTCAATTTGTTTGAATTTTCTCTCACTGCCATGTCATATAGAGTATGAAGATTGATCGTTCGACTCCTAATACGGATGATGGGACAGAAAAGTCATTAATGAGGTTGTAAGTAATAACTTTGATTCTTTCAAACTTACTTATATGCTTAGTATAAATCTTTCCGGACACGTAGTCGAGTCGAAGCACGTTGTTTTCCTTGACGTCCACAAAGTAAAGACTCTGCAACTCGGGGTCCCACACCGGACTCTCTCCGTGCGTGAACAGCGCGGGGGTACCTGGATTGTCATGCGACGATACCTAATGGTTGTATACTTATTAATTTATTTAGCATCATATATTAGACAGATGTTGCAGTCGTGATATTTGTGCCACGATGACGAGAGTTGTCTCACGTTGTGATTGAAAACCGATTCATTATTTATAAAACGTATGCTGATTACTTTGAACAATTTGCTACCTAAATAAACTATGAGACAATCCAGGCTACGACAGTCCATGGTAAATCATCAGTTATAGTATTTTACAATTACACAATCCGACTTGAAAGTCAAATTAAAATGAATTTAAACTGAATGCCCCTTGGGACTTAGCAAAAATCAGGTAAGGCGTGTGAAGTTTTTCATTTAATAGATATTATTACTTTTGTTTTTTCCAAAATGCAACACCTTTGTGCTAAAAAATAAAACTCACTAGCATGGAAATAACTTGATTGCAAAATAAGATTAATTTAATTAATGAAAGATTATGAACAACGGATAAGCAAATAATTCGCTGTAGACTAAATTACTTTCTGTATATCGCCGAATGAACAAGCATCACAAGTACTTACCATAGAAATTCTATAAAATGGTTGAGCCTCTTGGGCTGCTTCTTGGGTATCCGAAGCGAAGGAATAATAAATTATAGAAAACAAGGAAATTATCAAATACATTATTTATTTTAAATCTTAAAATATAAAATTATTTACTGTACTCCCGTGCAGTAGTGCACCAGGGATTGTTTTCTGTACAACTGTGAATCAAATGTTTCCAAAACATGTCAAAGCAATAAAAAGATGCGATAAAGGGCTTTTTGCAGAAAAATAAAAGCGAACGTAAACAGCGGGTCGATAACGCGGGACAAAATGACAGCGCAGAGTGAAACAATACCATTCGATTCGACACCTTTTATTTGAAAACGTCGTGCCGTGCATAGCAGCGACTCCTACGGACGTACACTTACAATTAAATGAATAAGAAAACTCGATCTTCTTCATCTCAATCTCAATCTTACACCACACTCGTCGTTCGCACAGATCACTCGTTCACAAATATCTTAATTCATATCAATAATAACTTGAAAGTTTAAACTTATAATATTTTCTTATAACAAAGTTATATCCTACGAATGTTATATCGAAACGTCTGCAGTCGACCATGGGTCTGCACAATACTTGAATTCAGAATCTTAGATAATTTACATTCATTGCCGCTAACTAGACTATCTACTCTTGCATTATGTAGTTTAAGTTGATTTTTTAGTGAAAATTTAAATAAAAAGGTATAAGTTGAAATGGAATTTGAACTTTGTCATGTATGACACTGAGTGTGTTTTTCCTTAAAAAGTTGATAATTATTGGAGATTCTGTATTCAAGCTAACGCGCTCGGTGTGTGCGCCAGCTAGGCGTGCGGCGGCGGCGTGGGCTCGGGCGGCGCGTCGGGCGGCGCGCCGGCCGCCAGCGCGCTCGGTGTGTGCGCCAGCTAGGCGTGCGGCGGCGGCGTGGGCTCGGGCGGCGCGTCGGGCGGCGCGCCGGCCGCCAGCGCGCTCGGTGTGTGCGCCAGCTAGGCGTGCGGCGGCGGCGTGGGCTCGGGCGGCGCGTCGGGCGGCGCGCCGGCCGCCAGCGCGCTCGGTGTGTGCGCCAGCTAGGCGTGCGGCGGCGGCGTGGGCTCGGGCGGCGCGTCGGGCGGCGCGCCGGCCGCCAGCGCGCTCGGTGTGTGCGCCAGCTAGGCGTGCGGCGGCGGCGTGGGCTCGGGCGGCGCGTCGGGCGGCGCGCCGGCCGCCAGCGCGCTCGGTGTGTGCGCCAGCTAGGCGTGCGGCGGCGGCGTGGGCTCGGGCGGCGCGTCGGGCGGCGCGCCGGCCGCCAGCGCGCTCGGTGTGTGCGCCAGCTAGGCGTGCGGCGGCGGCGTGGGCTCGGGCGGCGCGTCGGGCGGCGCGCCGGCCGCCAGCGCGCTCGGTGTGTGCGCCAGCTAGGCGTGCGGCGGCGGCGTGGGCTCGGGCGGCGCGTCGGGCGGCGCGCCGGCCGCCAGCGCGCTCGGTGTGTGCGCCAGCTAGGCGTGCGGCGGCGGCGTGGGCTCGGGCGGCGCGTCGGGCGGCGCGCCGGCCGCCAGCGCGCTCGGTGTGTGCGCCAGCTAGGCGTGCGGCGGCGGCGTGGGCTCGGGCGGCGCGTCGGGCGGCGCGCCGGCCGCCAGCGCGCTCGGTGTGTGCGCCAGCTAGGCGTGCGGCGGCGGCGTGGGCTCGGGCGGCGCGTCGGGCGGCGCGCCGGCCGCCAGCGCGCTCGGTGTGTGCGCCAGCTAGGCGTGCGGCGGCGGCGTGGGCTCGGGCGGCGCGTCGGGCGGCGCGCCGGCCGCCAGCGCGCTCGGTGTGTGCGCCAGCTAGGCGTGCGGCGGCGGCGTGGGCTCGGGCGGCGCGTCGGGCGGCGCGCCGGCCGCCAGCGCGCTCGGTGTGTGCGCCAGCTAGGCGTGCGGCGGCGGCGTGGGCTCGGGCGGCGCGCCGGCCGCCAGCGCGCTCGGTGTGTGCGCCAGCTAGGCGTGCGGCGGCGGCGTGGGCTCGGGCGGCGCGCCGGCCGCCAGCGCGCTCGGTGTGTGCGCCAGCTAGGCGTGCGGCGGCGGCGTGGGCTCGGGCGGCGCGTCGGGCGGCGCGCCGGCCGCCAGCCCGCCCACCGCCGCGCCCACGGCCGGCACTGCGCTTGCGCCGCCGCTCTCTGCTTGCAGCCTGCACGAAACAATGTTGATGAGACCATGAGATAATGACAAACAGGGCAGATTCGTCCTGCTGAGAGTAGTGTGGCCGGCATCTACAACGCGACATGCTGACTACGCATCGCACTGACGTCACGAAATATTCTGCATCGCGCAAATCAAATCAAAAGTCATTTATTCAAACTAGGCTGAGAATCAGCACTATTCGAAATTCAAAATTACATAAAACAGTTCCCTAAAACGCAGCTAAAGCACTAGGAAGTGGTGAAGGGTGGGCCCTTCACCACTTCCTAGTGCTTTAGCTGGGAAGAATGGCGCAACAAACTCCCCAGCAGCACAGCTGTCTGTTCAGTTAGAAAAAAATAATTCTATATAAAAGTATGCAAACAAAGACGTGGGAGGACTTGGGACTTTCCACCTAGTTCCTCTTATGTGTATAGTTGCATATCTTGGTAAATTCACGGCTAAGCAATGCTTACAAAATTACGTTTAACTAGCTTCTGCCCGCGACACCGTCCGTGTAGAAATCAACTCTACCATATCCTAATTTTTTTTTGTGTCTTTAATAAATTGACAAACGGCCAAATGCGAGTCCGACTCGCACACGAAGGGTTGCGTACTATATCGTACAAGATTTAACTTTATGTACTTGATTAAAAACAATTAAAGGAAGGAAGTTTTAAACGGACGGATGGACGGACGGACGGACAACGGAAGTTTAGTAATAGGGTTCCGTTTGGCACCATTCGGGTAAGGAACCCAAAAAAAAAAACTAAAACCCAAATACCTTGAAAGGCAAACAAACTCAAGGTTTTAGTTCCCCACAACCACGTTCACAATCTACTCACAAATAACGCGGTCACACAAAAGATTTTATTTGTAAACACAGCTTCCCAAATAGTGGGCAACAATCGGTTTTGTTGTACAGCAAATACGATTAAACCGATTAATAGGTGATATAGACCGAGTGACCGTATACGTACGTACGTGACCGTGACGTAGTACAGTCTGCGGGCGAGGTCATTAGTAACCAAAGAAATTCACATAGTCATCGTAATTACCATGTTTCGATATATGTTTTTAAAGGAGGATCGCTCGGCAAGAATAAATGGAAGCTGGTCTCACCAACAATAACAACCACACATATGTGATTCGATAGGTATTTTAATATAATACAGTAACTACTATGGCGGCTCATTCCAAATCGCTGTGTGAAAAAAATTGTGGCGATGTTTTGCAGGACTGACCTGGACGCTAGATAATTGAAACCTTTGAATAGTTAAACACTTCTGGTGATCATAGTTTGAATGTTTGCAAATGTATATGCATTCCGATGATAATATGGAACCACTGAGCTGGTCTGATTATGGATCGTGACGCTTCGATAACGGAACTCTTGAATAGCCACCGGTAAACCCATCGAGTTTGGGCTTATTAGATGTGTCTCAGCAAGTTCTATCCATTTTACATGATGACAAAGACCTGATTATGAACCTGGACGCTAGATAACGGTTCTCTTGAATAGCTACCAGTAAACCCATCGAGTGTGGGCTCATTAGATGTGTCTCAACGAGTCCTGTTCATTTTACCTGATGACTGACCTGGAACCTTTGAATGGCTACTAGTAAACCCACCGAGTGTCGGCTCATTAGACGTGTCATAACGATTCCTGTTCATTGTATCTGATGTAGAGCACCTGATGGTTGGCCTGGAAGGTGGATAATGAAGTTCTCAAATTCCATCCAAACTCAGTGTTTGTATTTTACATTTGGCAAATACACAAGTAAGTTTTTGCGATTATTATGGATGACGGTATGTAATTATAAAACTGTATACTATTCCATTTTTTTTAATTATAAAGTCTATGTTTGACCAACAGCGCGAAACGCAAAGTAGGTAAACACATAGGGGTGTGAAGGTTGAACTTGTCCATGAGTATATATAATTATGCTTCGGCCAAATAGTATCCTTTCAGGCGATGAGGCGACACAAGATAAAGATGTCTCTAGACGCAGCGAGAACGCCTAGAAGAGCTTTTGGTCAATGAAACACCTAATGAAAGGACGAAACTCATGGACATGAGCATGCTTTCCACCCTCGCCTATAATATGGAGCGCAAACGTGGTCATTAATATAAAAGTCGTCAAAAGTCCGCACTCACGGGTTCAGCCAGCGAGCAAAGGGACGAAGTATAAGTATTCTGGGAGTCGAAACTTACTGACCGTATAAGAAGCAGGTCATCGTCAAACTCAAACCTCAAAGCATTTATTTCAATTAAACCATTTACAGGCACTTTTGAATTGTCAAAGAAATGAATTGAATTGGATTGAATTGTCGTCATCAGGTAAAATGAACAAGACTCGTTGAGACACTTCTAATGAGCCCACACTCGATGGGTATTTATTTATTTATTGCATTCATGTCGTTTACAAGGTCTTGTTACATTTTAAAAGTTTCGTACATGAACCCTGCTAGGGCACCGCAACAATTAGTATGTATTTATAATTACATGCATTCTTATATAAAGTTATTTAAAAGTATAATATTACATTTCCAATTTCTAATGTCTATTGTTATCATTTCATTATTCATTAATTTATTATTGGATGTCTTTATTACATTGCGTCAATTTTCAAAAAATCTACCTCATTAATTTATCAGAATGTCAATTTGTCAAATAATATTTTATAATTATTAGTGAAGTGTTAAATAAAGAACTCATTTAGGCTATAATAACACTTCTGCATTAGGTGCATTTTTAGTGCGTTTACAAATTTATTGTCAAATTCTATGTCTTTAATTTCATTTGGTAATTTATTGTAAATTTTTATGCACATTGCAAGAGGTCCTGAGTGATACATAGCCAGTTTTGAACTTGGCAATGCTAATTCATTTTTTACTCTTAAGGAGCGTTGCAGCGGCCTCTGACTTTTAGCTAAAGGGAATAACGACGCATGTTTTCTCACAAACTTGCTTACTTCCAAAATGTTAATGCTTGTTAGGGTGAGCATTTTATATTTAATAAAATAAGGTTTACAGCTCTGCATTTGGTCTATGTTCGCAAGAATTCTCACACATTTTTTTTGTAAAATGAAGAGTTTTTCTACGTCTACGCTATTTCCCCACACTATAATGCCGTATGTAATCCATGAGTAGGCGTAGGCGTAGTATGCTGTCATCGCCGTTTTGAAGTCGGTTGATCTTTTTAGCTCATTTAAAGCATAGGTGAAACTTGCAAGTTTGTTTGACACAACATTAATATGTGCCTTCCAATTTATATTAGTGTCAACTGTCAGACCCAAGAGTCTAAATTCATCGACACATTGGAGTGGTATGTCATTGAATGAATAACTAATATTTAATGAACGTTTTTGATAAGGTCTGTATTGCATAAGTTTTGTCTTGATGAAATTGATTTCCAAATTATGGTCCTTTAGCCAATTTACTATTTTTGTAAGTATATCGTCCAGTATTGGATTTAATTTGCTACCGTCGTCACACGGAAACACTATCGAAATATCGTCAGCAAACAGGACACTCTGAACATTTATTTCTCTCGGCAAATCGTTGATGTAGATTAGGAATAAAATGCACCCCAAAACACTGCCTTGTGGTATAGACATAGTGACATGCTCCATTTGTGATCTAACGTGGGTCACTATGCCAGTGTCCGGGTGAAAATATTCCACTTCAACATATTGTGTGCGATCTTTTAGGTACGAGCAAAACCACTCATACGCGATACCTCTCACACCTATTTGGTACAGTTTATTTTCTAGTACTTTATATGATACTCGATCGTAGGCTTTACTCATATCCAACAGTAGCCCAACTGCATATTTCTTATTATTTATTATTTTTAATGCTTCTTGGACGTAATTAAATACTGCCAATGTTGCAGACTTATTTTTCCTAAATCCATTTTGACTGTTGGTAAAGATTTTATACTTCTCGCAAAAATTATTTAGTCGTTTAGACATTGCAGTCAAATACTTTTGAAAATGTAGATAATAATGCAATTGGGCGATAATTTCCAGCGTCATGTTTTTTGCCCTTTTTATATATAGGTTTTACTTTAGATATTTTTAATAGATCTGGGACAACACCTTCCATGAATGATTGATTGATAAGAAGAGTCAAAGGAATTGTTAATTCGTCTATGCATGATTTAACAAGTATTGGTGGTATTTCGTCATGACCAAAACTTTGCTTGTTTTTTAAGTTTTTAATGATAAATTTTACTTCACTTGGATCAACTGTTTAGAGGTAGACTAGTAGCTGTTCAAGAGTTCCATTATCTAGCGTCCAGGTTCAGATCAGCTCGATGGTACCATATTATTGAAATGATTGTATTATCATCGCACACATTTGAAAATATTCAAAGTAGACCACTAGAAATTATTCATATTCAAGTGTTCCGATAACATAGTGTCTAGATCCGTCCTGCGAAACATCGCCACAACTTTTTTCACACAGCGATTTCCAAAGAGCCGCCATAGTAGTTGTTGCTCTATATTAAAATGCCTATCTAATGACATAGGTCTGGTTGTTATTGGTCGTGGGGACCATTTTGTCCGGTCTTCCTTTAATAAAATTAAAATGAATAGGTTTTTTTTTTCCTAGCCTATTTTGTGTCCCACTGCTGGGCAAAGGCCTCCCCTTTTTCCTTCCAAAGATGCGATTTCTGAAAATGAATAGGTTAAAACGAATAATTTCCTGCCTAGTTGAGTTGAGTTTCAGCGCTCTTTCTCAGCACGCGTAGCATGACTACCATATAAACGGGTTTTATACGGGTTGTGACGACTAAAAAATAGACCCAATGACAGATTGTGATTGTTTATCTGTCACATTGTCTATTCTTCGGTCGAGAAAACCCGTTTCTGTTCTGGTCATGCTAAGCGTGCAGGTCAATACTAAATAAATCGCGTGCATGATAAAGCTTTATAGGGAAAGTAAAAAAAAAAAAAATTAAAAACACCGCTGCCATATACGATTTTTCACACAAAAAATAAAAGTCATTTCCCAGCAATAATTTGGCTTAATGCTAGTAAGTTTGTACAGAATGCGTAGAAAGGGTATTTTTACACCCTGTATAATTGACTTACCTTTGATGCGCTTGATGCCGTGCGCGGAACTCTGCGGCCTTCAACTGTTCCAGGTGGAACTGTTGTCGCTCCTGAATCAACTGCTGGCGCTGGTACTCCAGTCCTAGGATACACGAACATAATTATACTAATTATTACTTATTCGTTTAAAAGAAAGAAATTGTTTAAAGTTTTAAAAAGTTGGAAGAAATAATGATGTCTTAAAAAGAATGATATTAAAACCTGTATTTGTCATGAGATTTTTTGGTTAGTTATAGTTTATAGCATATCTGAGTTCTCATAATATGGTGAAACTCACGTCAGAAGTAACAATTAAATTACGAAAACCGCCCTAACAGCTAGGAAATAGAGGCGCTTATTATGTCAAATTATTACCATCGACGTGGCGTCACGTGTGGTTGACTGACCTTCTAAGAAAGAATCTCACGAGATATTTTTCATTTCAGTTAAAATACTTTCCACAATCAGAAAACCTTTTCAAAACTCTCATCACCTCCTAGCTAACTATATCTACCTATGAGTAATAATAAAGCCCCGCAAAAAAAAAATGGTTTTGGATTTTCGGCCTCAAGTACCTTCCCGTTCCCTCTCCATGGTGGCCTCCAACTCCTCGAAGTGTCGCAGCTTGATCTCCAACTTCTTCATCTGCGTCTCCACCAGCAGCGCGACCAGCGACTTGATCTTCCGCTCCTCGACGCCGGCGAGATGCTTCGCCTTCACAGCGGCCGCGGCCAGCGCTGCAGCGGCTGCGGATTGAAGCTTCGCGTCTACCGTCGTCGGGGCTTCGGTTTTTTCTGTATTTTTAGAATATAAAATAATGACGCTCCTATAATTTAAAATTTAGCTTCTGGTGATAATAAATGCTAAATGAATTCGAATATACTTCGAATCAAAAATATTATGAAACTTTTTTCAGGTTGTTGTTCAAAATGTAGTGATAAACCCAAGGTAAAAAAAGCAGTTTTAGCAGTAGTGGTATTAAGAAAAGCGTGCTTGAAATAGTTCGTGCAAACCTATTAAATACCACGAAGTCTCTGCTTACGAACAAAAACAATTCGTGATGTCGATACGGGGACGGGACTTAGCTCCTGCCAACCTATTTTGTAAAAATCTCACCATGTTGGGTGAAGTGAGCAGTCAATAGTGTCAATTACTATGCCCTTCACTGATAAATATACATACGCAAAATACGCGCTTTGACGTGGAGTTGCGGATACCAGCCCGTATTACCTATTACCTACCTATGCCCTTCACTGGTGAAGCGCCAATCGGAACGCCGAACGCGGTCAATGCGTAAAGTCGAAATGGTTAAAAGAAACTCACACTAGGGCCTCAGGTGGAATGACAGCTCACATCACCTAAGTTTTCATGGTGAGGTTTTTACAGAATAGACCGGACTACTACTGTGAGGTCACTTACCAGGTTGAGTTGCAGGCTCCTCCTTGGGTTCCTTATCCGTCTCGGGGGCGGCAGGCGCGTCTTGCGGCTCGTCCTTGACCTTGGCCTCGCCCTCTTCCACCTCCATAGGCTCTGCCTTGATATCCGATGTACCCTCCTTCTTGGGTTCAGCTGGACAGATAGCAAACATTTATAGGATTTATTTAACATGACTATAATCATTTTTGGGCAGGTCAAGGTGACAGTCTGTTTTGCCACAAGTTACAAAATTGTATGACACTTTTTTTTTTTTACCACAACTTGGAAGCTTGGCCTTCATCTCACCAGACGGTAAACGATGATCTGTCCAGGTCGAAGGTGGATGCGAGCTTATCCCGAAATCTTCAATCACAGAGGAACTGGGGGTCTTTAATTTTGACTTGCTATCACTGATAGCAAGTCAAAATTAAAGACACCGATAGCCTATCAGAGTAGTGGTATGGCTCGGCTCACACCCAGATTAGCTGTTAAACGCATATGAGACATATATACGCATATGAGGCAGTTTACAGTAGTAGGCGACAGCTCGGGCGCGGTGCCGGCGATGCCGTGCTACAGTAGTAGGGTCGGGTACCTGTGGGCGACAGCTCGGGCGCGGTGCCGGCGATGCCGTGCTACAGTAGTAGGGTCGGGTACCTGTGGGCGACAGCTCGGGCGCGGTGCCGGCGATGCCGTGCTACAGTAGTAGGGTCGGGTACCTGTGGGCGACAGCTCGGGCGCGGTGCCGGCGATGCCGTGCTACAGTAGTAGGGTCGGGTACCTGTGGGCGACAGCTCGGGCGCGGTGCCGGCGATGCCGTGCTACAGTAGTAGGGTCGGGTACCTGTGGGCGACAGCTCGGGCGCGGTGCCGGCGATGCCGTGCTACAGTAGTAGGGTCGGGTACCTGTGGGCGACAGCTCGGGCGCGGTGCCGGCGATGCCGTGCTACAGTAGTAGGGTCGGGTACCTGTGGGCGACAGCTCGGGCGCGGTGCCGGCGATGCCGTGCTACAGTAGTAGGGTCGGGTACCTGTGGGCGACAGCTCGGGCGCGGTGCCGGCGATGCCGTGCTACAGTAGTAGGGTCGGGTACCTGTGGGCGACAGCTCGGGCGCGGTGCCGGCGATGCCGTGCTACAGTAGTAGGGTCGGGTACCTGTGGGCGACAGCTCGGACGCGGTGCCGGCGATGCCGTGCTACAGTAGTAGGGTCGGGTACCTGTGGGCGACAGCTCGGACGCGGTGCCGGCGATGCCGTGCTACAGTAGTAGGGTCGGATACCTGTGGGCGACAGCTCGGGCGCGGTGCCGGCGATGCCGTGCTACAGTAGTAGGGTCGGGTACCTGTGGGCGACAGCTCGGACGCGGTGCCGGCGATGCCGTGCTACAGTAGTAGGGTCGGGTACCTGTGGGCGACAGCTCGGACGCGGTGCCGGCGATGCCGTGCTACAGTAGTAGGGTCGGGTACCTGTGGGCGACAGCTCGGGCGCGGTGCCGGCGATGCCGTGCTACAGTAGTAGGGTCGGGTACCTGTGGGCGACAGCTCGGGCGCGGTGCCGGCGATGCCGTGCTACAGTAGTAGGGTCGGGTACCTGTGGGCGACAGCTCGGGCGCGGTGCCGGCGATGCCGTGCTACAGTAGTAGGGTCGGGTACCTGTGGGCGACAGCTCGGGCGCGGTGCCGGCGATGCCGTGCTACAGTAGTAGGGTCGGGTACCTGTGGGCGACAGCTCGGGCGCGGTGCCGGCGATGCCGTGCTACAGTAGTAGGGTCGGGTACCTGTGGGCGACAGCTCGGGCGCGGTGCCGGCGATGCCGTGCTACAGTAGTAGGGTCGGGTACCTGTGGGCGACAGCTCGGGCGCGGTGCCGGCGATGCCGTGCTACAGTAGTAGGGTCGGGTACCTGTGGGCGACAGCTCGGGCGCGGTGCCGGCGATGCCGTGCTACAGTAGTAGGGTCGGGTACCTGTGGGCGACAGCTCGGGCGCGGTGCCGGCGATGCCGGTGGCGGCGAGTGCGGCGGCCGGCCCGTGCGCGCCGGCCGCCTTCACGTGCGCCTCCATCATGGCCGCGGGCACCTCATCCTGTGCGGGACAACGTATTACTCATTAACACAACATAGGCCTGCTTTCCCCACAAATAATTTCAAGCTAAACATATTTAAAACATCATTCAACTGCAACAGTTGAAAGAAACAGCATACGCACACCCAATCAGCCTATAGTTGCCACTGCTGGGATACAGACCTTCTCTCTTCGAGAGGGAGTGAGTTGTAAATCTACCGCGCGGACCGAGTGCTGGTTGGTAAAAGGCACATGTCTTCGAATTTTTGGTTCCTCGTTATTGGTTGGTTGGCACACGCCAGTTTCCCACGACGAAATTTGGTCAAAATGTAAATTCAAGATGGTTGTTGTGAAAATTTTCAAATTTTTCGTCATGGGTGTCGTTGTCATAGTTTTCGAGTGTGCTAAAGAAAGCCGATAGTGAAGTCAAAATGAGATTGGGCGTTTCTGCCCTGGAGCCCAATAGCATTACGATATATACCAATGGAAAGATCTCATCAAGAAGAATATCTTTTATTCTGAAGACTTCTCTTGATCGTCAGTACGAAAGGAGCTATAGAGCTTTAAGTGTGAGTAATTAAATATTATTGTAATTCTGGTATTTCGTCAATTAAATAACTTTTAATGATTCAGTGCCCTGCAAACATCAACTTTGAAGCCTATACGCGACCATTTTAAAACATTGGTCTCCAATAGATGCCATTTTAGGAACAATGTTTTTAAGAGTCGGTCGATCGGACACATCGTTAAGCCTGACGCGTACCCCAATAGAGTTGAGATATATGCCAATGGAAAGATCTCTTCAAGGCTAATATTTTGTGATAGGACGCTTCTCTCGATTGTTAGTACAAAAGGAGCTACAGAGCTCTAAATGTGAGTAACTAAGCATTAGTGAAAGTCAGGTATTTACATAATGAAATAACTTTAACTAACTTTGAGCCTTATAAACGGACATTTTAAAACGTTGGCCTCCTAGATGCCGTTTTGGGAACAATGTGTTTAAGAGTCGATCGGCCGTACAAATCGTTAAACCTTCGTTAAGCCTGCCGCATCCCCCAATAGAGTTAAGGTATATGCCAATGGTAAGATCTCTTCAAAGGAAATATTTCCTGATATGACGTTTCTCTTGATTGTTAGTACGAAAGGAGCTACAGAGCTCTAAATGTGAGTAATTAAGCATTATTGAAATTCATCACCTATTTAGGTCATTAACTCTGTACTGACTAATAACAGGCAAAAGTCGTGTTTTTAGCAAAGGTTATCCCTAAAAAGCTCTTTACAGTGGTATATATCTTTTGGCTATAGGACGCCAAGAATTGCTTAACTTCGGTGCGCAATTTATTACATACTTAGGTCATTAACTCCGAATTGACTAGCAATTGGCAACAGTTATGTTAGAAGCAAGGGTTCTCTTCGAAAAGCTCTTTTAATTGGTGTATATCTTTTGGCTATTGGGTCAAAAAAAATCCTTAACTTCAATGCCCCAGTAGTAACACTTATTTAGGTCATTATCTCCAAACTGACTAACAATATGCAAAAGTCGTGTTCGTAGCAAAGGGTCTCCTTGGAAAGCTCTTTATATTGGTGTATATCTTATGGTTATTGGATTAAGAAAATTCCTTAACTTCGGTGTCCCAGTAGTCATTTATTTAGATCATTAACTTCAAACTGACTGACAATTAGCAAAAGTCGTGTTAGTAGTAAAGGTTCCAAGATGGCGGCTGCGAAAATGTTGATTTTGGTTTATATCATACTAGCTGTGCCCCGCGGTTTCACCCGCGTAGGTCTCGATCCCGTGGGAATATAGGGATAAAACGTATCCTATGTCCTATTCCAGTTCATGGTCTACCCGTGTGCCCATCCTCTCCTCGCGAACATAGGGAACGTCGCGCTGGCGTCGAACGGTTCGCGTATTGCATTTTTATATTCATGATTACTTCGAAATTAAATGTTATTTCGAATGAATTAAAAAGTATTTTGCTGCTACATAAATACCCTTGATGTTAAAACTATTTATTGGAATAAGAATTAATATTATGTTGATAAAACTCCTTCGCAAATAATGCATTAGTTTCGAACAAATTTGATTGCCATAAAAAATGGTTATAGTGAATCAATCTTAAAAGATAGACATATGCTGTCGCGGACTTTTTTTTAGAACTTTTAAGGAGGAACAATTCCATCATACATGATATTTGCGTAACTTGAACCGGTTACGCAGCCCCCGCAACAGAAGCTCTCAAAAAGGAATAATTTTTCCCGTTTTTGCAACATTTTTCATTTATACTCCGCTCCCTATTGGTCGTAGCGTGATGTGATATAGCCTATAACCTTCCTCGATAAATGGACGATCCAACACAATAAGAATTCAATTCTAACCAGTAGTTCCTGAGATAAGCGCGAAACAAACAAACAAAGTGTTCAGCTTTATAATATTAGTATAGATAAGTATAGGTATATATAAGTATAGATATGAGAAAGAACTTCGTTCCTGACGGGCGTCCCCCGACCGTACACGTTTATTTTTTACTTTCATAATTGTCAAATTAAGGGTCTTCATCAAAATCTCAAATTAATAGTTTGACTCTGAACCACCAAATAAATGTCAAAAGAAAATTCGTTCAATTACAAGTATTATGATCTTCTACCGAAGCGTTCCGTAGTTTCTGCCATTTGAAAAATGCATAAGTTTAATGTATGATCTGACCTTGATAGCAGCAAACTCTTCCATAGCTGCCCGCGTGGCCTTCGACGCGATGCGCGGGTCCACGACGGAGGCTAGGAAAGCCACCGTAGACATCACTGGGTTGCCAGTCTTGCTGAACGGGATCGGTTGGTAGGCTAGTGGGCCTAGCACGCCACCTGTGACATTACATAAAATAAATATAAGTTACAGGCGGTTGATGGTAATAGGCTCGTACCCTATTGCATGGGACTTAGGGATCTCGCGTACTAGGCGGTCACGACCACGACTTTTGGTCGCAAAGACTAGGTAAACTATAGACACCGATACGAAACGCACACTTGGTCGACTAGCCGGTTTCTATAGTTTACCTGGTCGGTGCGACAAAAAGTTGGCCATGCCATGGCCGTCTAGTGCGCAAGATTCCTTAAACAGAACTAGCGAAATAAAGGTATATACAGGTACACCTCTGCTTTACCCTTTGGGAAAATCAGGCGTGATGTTATGTTACAACTCTTTTATTAGGCGATGTAGCTTTTTATCCACATCAACTGCGGATTCAATAGCTCGGTCTGATCGAAGAATGAATACGTTCAGCAGTTTTCAGCAGGTAGATCATGTCACACTTTCGCAATGTATTTTTTTCCGCAATATAGTTGAGTTTGTGAACAAGGGAATCGGCACCATTGGCTGTGTAATAATAATTGTTGTATGGTCTCTTCAAAAAGTATCTAATGAAAGTGTAAACAAACTCTGTTCAGGTTAAATTCTTACGCAGTCACTTACTAAAGGGAATTAGAAATACATTCATCTGTATTTAGAAGGTTTTCACTTTACACCTCACCACTGTCCAACAATGATTGTTTGAATAACATCAAATGAAAAATCATCGACGAAAAGTGAGGTTTTAAAATTAACCATAATTGTCAAATGAGATTTTAGAGTGAAATTTGAATTTCGGGTTTAAATATTGAAATAATTAAATTAAAGCACTCAATTTGTACTTTTAAGACTTAACACGGCTTTCTTGAGTCTAATATCTGTTACAAGACAGTACAGTACCAGCTTGCGCGTCGTGCAGATAGGGCTCCTCGATGGGCAGTCGCAGGAAGTGCAGGATGCACTCGTCCTGCGTGCGCGTGCCCACGTGCGCGGCCACGCGGTTCCAGTCGTCGCGGTGCAGCTCCAGCGCCTCCAGCAGCAGCAGGCTCTCCTGCTCCGTCCAGCTGCGCCCGCGCACGCCGCCGCGGTACTGCAAGCGGGAGGGATGTGGTATAGAAACTGGCAATGCTACAAAATACAGCGTCTGGCTTGACCGTGTATATTTGACAACTAATACAAATATTAGTTGGTGAAAATTTACGTCCACGTTTGTATCTATTGCCGACTGCCTCGTTGGAGCGTAACTGTGGTCCTAGATTTGATTCCCAGGTTGGGTAGTGTTATTGGGGTTTTCCGTCAGGGATTTCTCAGTAGCAGCCTGGAATCCGGCTCGCCCCTTATTACATGGGACTTAAAAACATAACTGGCGATATGTATGTGTACTATAGGTCTCCTGTTCTTAACCCTTTGGAGAAAACAGGCGTTTAGTTTGTTAAGAAATGACACCAAAACAATGTATTTTATTAAGAAATAAATGACTTATGACAACAGACTATGTCAGTATTTAATAAAAGGTTTAGCCCCGTTATGTGTATACCTGGTCGAGCTTGAGTCCCGAGGCCGCAGCCAGGTCCAGCGCCGGCTCCACCTTGACGGGCGGCGCGGGCGGCGCGGCTCCCGCGCCCGCCTCGGCACCGTTGGGCAGGCCAGGTTCCACTTTTGGCACATTCTCCGCTGAACGAAATAATATTAACACTTAGTTTTATTTCCAGTTTACAATCAAATACCTTATTGGGTCAGAATAAGTGAGTACTTACCGGGCCGCGGCTGCGTGGGGCGCGACACGAGCGGCTGCAGGCCGGACGGCGTGTCGGACAGCACGTGGAAGTGCGACGTGGGCGGCGGGCCCATCGCCGTGGGCCGCGACTCCGCCTCCAGCTGGGAAACGTTACACTTTACTGATACACACAATTTAACAATAAAGCACACATGCGCAATGCAGCTGCAAAAGATGATTACAATTACATAATGACGCTTTTGATAATTATTTTAGTATCATGAGAAGCGTCATTAGTATGGATCCAGCTTGCATAAAGAAGCGGGTTTTCGGACCCGACTCCCGGTACAGGTCGCTACAGGTTGATCTTCGGCGACGACTGCGGCAGCAGTTAGTGGCAGGAAGGGAAATGGGCGAGAGGGGGAGGGGGTAAACTCCATACAAATGAACCCTCGCTACGGCTTCGCTCACCGCTTTCATAGAGAATATAGCCTAAGGTCGTTGTTTCAGATTAATTGGTGAAATTCGTCCTAATAGAAAGCAGTCGTCGCGTTCTTATATATAGTCAATGTCGGTGACCCTGAATTCGTGGTGGCGCAGACACAGAACTCCTTCTGGTTTTCCGAACATAAAATTACATATAAAAGCGACAATCGCTTTCTATACTTACTATTTTGACGCGGCCTCGAGGGATTTTTTTTGTTTTTGTCATTTCATTCGCATTGTAACACATTCAATGTTAGTAATGTTCTCACCTGATAGTTTATGAGGCCCCACTGCTCGAGGAAGCCGTGCACGCGCATTATAGCGCAGACATCTCCTGCCAAGTTGCGGCGACACGCTGTGCTAGTCAGATACTCGGTTGGATTCAGGCGGTATGTGTCTATCATGAAGTTTCTGAAGAAAATAAAAAAAACAGATTGTTTTTTTTTTTTTCAAATGAGGAACGTAGTTAGTGAAATATGTTAAAATTCATGGTCTTCCTTTTATTTGTGACACTATGTTATTTACCAAAAAATAATCCTTATGATGAAGCCTTTCGATCGGTATGATAAAGCTACAGGTGATTATTTTTCTCATGTAACGGGTTCGATGCCCGGTTCAACCATTTAATTATTTAAATATCTATGAATGCAGTTCAAATTCATTTTTAAATTCAAATAATGTCTTCTTTAAGTAAAATGGTCCATCTACAATATTCAAGGTACTTTCCCTCCATGTGACATATCCGTGGGACGCCCTGTATAGGTAATAGGTAATACGGGCTGGTATCCGCAACTCCACGTCAAAACGCGTATTTTGCGTACGGGACGCCCTGTATAATATACCTGTAAGCGAGATAAATCTCAGGCGTCTTGGACTTGTTCTTTCCATTGAAGAACTCCGGCAGTGCTCGTTTTTCGATGGTGTGTATAGAGTTGTAGTCGAACCACGCTGAGTACGACGGAACCACAATGTGATGCGTCTGGTCCGTCACGTTGTCTTCTAGCTCCTCCTTAGTTAGCATTTCCTGTAATATTTATGTCAGTAATAAGTGTATATGCGCCCAAATACCATACACTATAGAGAGGCTAGAAGAGTAAACATATCAACATGAAAAGCTGGAATATTTTAAGTACAATTCAAAATAATTAGACGGTGGTAAGGTAATTTACATTTTACCTTTCTACCGTCGAATAATATTTTGTGGTGTTACAAAATCTGGTCAGAGCTGTTATTGCTGGTCGTGGGGGTCGCCCAATAATCACGTGATGTTTATTAGCAACTTTTTAAGTCGCCACACATCCGAGTTTTTCACAAAAAAAATTGTCTTATACAGGCTGAGTTTTTTTTCTAGGGGCAATTGTAATCTTGAATTTAAAAATCCGTTTCAGCTTTTGTGACCAATATAAAAGAGAGATTGTTAGCTAGTTGAAGTGGTATGATTTGTTGCAAAAAATATAAACAATTGGATCAGAAAACGTATCCGTGGATGTCAATTTGTATACCATTTAGAAATTAGGCACTTTGATTTGACATTTGAATACTTTATCCCAATATTTTAGCTTATGAAATCACCATAAAGATATTTTTCTATTTTATTTTATTTTTTTGTATAACCTCAATTCACGTCGATAAATTTCAATTATAATTTTATTATTAAACAGTAATTTGTTGGAAAAAGTGGGGAGAAAAAAAGTTGAAACCTTATAAATATAGATGAATGTGATACTAATTCCCTTTAGTGAATAATTGTGTAAGGCTGCGTCTTATTGGGGGTAAAAATTTAACCACTTGTAATAAATAGTTTGATCAGATAGTTTAGGAAATGACATGAGTACAGACCTGCGTGTTGGAGTCGCTGTGCTTGCCCTGCGAGTCGTCGTGCGCGTCCAGCGGCGGCGCGGGCGTGGCGGGCGCGTCGCCCGGCGCCGGCGCGTCGCGCGCGCTCGCCGCTGCACACGACAGCTTTTAATTAAGCACTCTAAGCTAGTTTTTCATAGCTAGGATAGCGAGCTAAAACCTCAGTACACTATACTGACTCGCTGTTCTGGCTCAGCTCAGGCTAGTGCTGTTAACTTGATGTCAGATAATAAAACCAGTGCAGTACGTGGTCAGAAAACAAAATGCGTAGTCACTTGCACATTAGTCAATCGAACACTAGCTTCGCCAGCCACATGAAGCTAGTACACAAGACAGGACAGTAAAATCAGTGGAACGGGTGCTACTCGCTCAAAAAAATAGAACCGCATCCTATTAAACTAAAGCTAAAGCTTGAAACACTAGCTTACTGACTTTCTTACTAGCCTAGAAATTAAGCTAGTTCTGTATACACGAGTCAGAATTGATAGCTTGTTTGCTTACTATCTTAAGAAACTAACCTCGTGTAGAAGTACATTACTTACATAAATAAAGACACAATCGTCTCTACATTATAAAAATGTTTGGAATCATCAACATTTTTTTTTTTAAAGGAAATTCTTTCTAAATGCCTCCCGCTGTCCATTCCCACAGGCCAGGCCGAAGAACCGTGAGAACATTTGCGTCCGTTCACAAAACAATTTCGCTTCTCGTTTATGTGTGTGCGCTGTCTTCGGAACTACACAATGGATTTTGATGCGGTTCTCCCTATCATTTAGATAATTTATTTAATTGTATAATTCATTCATATCCTTACATATTATAAAGAAAAGTCCTCCGCCGCGTCTGTCTGTCGTCCTGTTTGCGATAAACTCAAAATCTACTGCACCGATTTTCAGGCTGTTTCAGGCTGTTCTCGAGGAACCATTTAGTATAAAATAACCGACATCCACGCGGGCATAGCCGCGGGCATCAGCTAGTTTTATATATAGCAGAGAAATCTCGATGTTTTGTCAAGTCGTATTACAAACCGTACGAAGCAGGGACGGAAAGCGACTTTGTTTTATACTAGCGACTAGTATAAAACAAAGTCGCTTTCTCTGTCCCTATATCCCTATGTATGCTTAAATCTTTAAAACTACGCAACGGATTTTGATGCGGTTTTCACTAATGGATAGAGTGGTTCTCGAGGAAGGTTTTAGTATATAATAACCGACATCCACGCGAAGCCGCGGGCATCAGCTAGTGTAAAATAAATAGTACTTACGCTCAGCAGCTCGTTCGCTCTCCGGCGTGGGCGCAGCGTCAGTGTTGTCTCTTGACGCGTTGTCCTCTTCTTCGTCCACGTCATTTTCACGCCGCTTCGTTATACGACTGCACAAAAAAAGTTTACATAGAATTACACGCATTTCTTGTATATTTCAAAATTTATTTTGAAATATACAAGAAATGCGTGTAATTAAATGAAATACAATACAAGCGTGCGTGTAATTACAAGAAATGCGTGTGTGAACATAAAAAGTAGCCCTGCTTGCTACCTTGCAGAATGGCAAGATAATAACCCACAGCCCAGCATAACCCAGCTATTCTTATAAAGGAGATCATTCATTTTGGGCCAAATTATGAAAGGGCCGGCCAAAAAAAAAAAAAAAAGATATAATTATTCCTTTAGAACATGTTATTCTCTTCACTTTTCTGGGCCAAACCTGTACGGCAATTCCCTGTGATGTTATACGATTTTGAAAAATACTGTTTTCAGTATAGTTTGTAGCTAAAATAATAAAAAGTAATCTAAGATAGTTAATTGATTCAGGCGTGACTTTGCGGAAATCCATTATAAAATACAATAGACGCTGATATATTTAGTAACCTATTCCGCTTGACTATTCTTCAAGAGTCATAAAAACCCAGTAAGAAATCGACACGTGTTTCACCTCTCAACGAGGCATCTTCAGGATGACGATTGACCAATTGCAAACCAGAACGCGACGTGTTACCACACCGAGCGCTGGACGCAGAGTGAATCAAAGTATTAGAGAGTTTAGAAATTGTTAAAAATAATACAGCGACCGTTACACTGTTGAACGAATTAAATACCAGTATTCCAAGGTCGCCTTTGTTGCGATTGTTCGCCCCTTATCGCGCTTATCGCACTGATAACGGTCCTAGCCAATCAGCGCCGAGCAGCAATCCTATATAAGTGGGGGTGTCGGGCGATTTGATTTACACGATCGAGAGCCTGGATGAGTTTGTGCGGCGCCTGGCGAAGGGGATGTTCGCGCGTGCCGACGCGTCTGCCTGGCCCCATGTCAGGCAGATTGCGCCCTTGCATGCGCGCCCCCCCGACGCTAGACCCCTCCCGCGCGACCTGGCTGCGGACACTGCCCCCACACTACCGGATTGACGCCTCGAGTGAGCCGCACCCAGGTTACACGCGGCTCACCCGACACAAAATGACTCCACATGTGTACTCACACATAGGTTGCGTAGCGTGTGCTAAGTTAATATAGGCATGCTACGTAACTAACACAGACACCCACCACTACACAGACGCCTAAACATAACGCGTGCGGGCGCGACGCGGGCCGCGACGCACGCAGCCACTGAGCGGCGGTACATTTCACTACAAGCCGCTCACACATACATAACAGTTTCTCCCTCAAACCGCAAACGGCTAGACCTGTGACCGGGGCGAGGGAAAACTACACCTTTACTCTGTAGGAGCGTCGAGCCGGCATCTCTGTCGCTGGTCGTCACCCGCTAGGCCTCCCCCAGGCAACTGGGGGTCTCACCTGGCGGTGACAGACCGCCGAGATGTAGTGAAGAAAGCGGCGCTATAGACATAGCGTCGTGGCGCGCCTACAGAAATACACATAGCAACCAATCACACGGACGCGTTAAAAATTACGCGTCCGACTATTTTCCCATGCCGTATTAGGCGAACCTAGCGACGGGCCCGCAGTTGCGGGCCACGGTAAAGCTTCCGCGGGCAAGGGGCGTAGCCCCGACCCCGCACGCCACGCCCCCTTACGGGGACGTAGCGACATCCAACCTGTTGATTCACTCTGCGTCCAGCGCTCGGTGTGGTAACACGTCGCGTTCTGGTTTGCAATTGGTCAATCGTCATCCTGAAGATGCCTCGTTGAGAGGTGAAACACGTGTCGATTTCTTACAGGGTTTTTATGACTCTTGAAGAATAGTCAAGCGGAATAGGTTACTAAATATATCAGCGTCTATTGTATTTTAAAAGTAATCTAATTAAAGTAATAGCTTGTAGTAATCAAAATGAAGGGAAAACGTACTCTTTCGGAATATATCTTTTTCTTGCCTCTTTTATTACTAGTTATTCATACCTCTTTCTCTTTCCATGTTTCTGTGGCGGTGGCGACGGCGAGCGTTTCCTCTTGCTGCCTTTCTTGGACTTGCTCGACGGCTCTCCGCCCGGGATCAGATCGTCCACTGATAGACGCAGTTTGTGTACCTAGAAAAATCATTTAATGTAAATACTGTGATGCGTTTATTGCAATTAAAGCCTCGAGTTCATAGTAAAGTAAACAAAAACTATGCAGTAACATCATTTTGGGGTTTATTTATAAACGTTGCTTAAAGTTAAGTAATGATAAGCAACTGTTTAACCAAACATTTTTGACGTTTGAACTTAACTTAAAGCAACGTTTATAAATAAACCCCATAGTGTTTACACATAATTAGCGAAATTTGTGTGTACTATAGGTACACGTCTGCCTTACCTTTCGGGGAAATACAGTCGTGATGTTATGTTATCATTTTGTGTTGCTGGCAACACCGTTTAGATTTTCTGGCAATATCGTTTTGTATATTGCTGGCAACATTTTTCACTCTCACACTGAGGACTGATTTTTCCAACATCAGATATCTTTTATCCGTGGAATAAAATTGACGTCTGGCAGTTTTTGTACGGAAAAGCTGTCAAAAATTCAAAATTATTCCTTGGATAATGATAAGTAGCGTAAATTGGCCCTGAGTGTAATTTTGCCAGCAGCATGTTTCCCGTTACTCAAAACACGATATTGCCACTTTTATTTGCCATGAATAAAAAGCTTAAAGTTCTTTTTCCATAATGTTATTTCAGGATAAGATTCAAAGTCAAATAATCTGGAAATAAACCGGTGTCACTGACTCAGCTTGTTGAGTTTAAATCTAATATTTTAGTGATAACGGCTCCGCACAGAACAGTTGATGTAAGTAATGTGACAGTGCGACATGTTACCTTCTTCTTGCCGTTGGCGTCGAGCTCGTAGTCCTCCTCGTTCATCCACTCGTTGTACTGCGGCAGGTCTAGCGCCCACGACGCCGACACGCGCCACGGCTCTGCACGGCTGCACTCCCAGCTCACTGTTTCGGGCACGTCCACCTATAATGACGGTATAATTTGGTTATTGTGATGTTCAAAGTTAGATTAATAAACAAAAAACACTTTATTGTTCCTTGAAATTCTCCGTTCTTGTGACGGAGGGGATTTTAATTTATGTCGCCTAAGCAGCTAGGCTTAAGCGTCATAAAATCACGTCCAGTTTGATGCAGCACCCCAAAATGGACGGGCGTTTTTCGGGTGGACGAAATTTCAAAATTTATTGTAGGCCGTAGGGACCTAGCTATGGGTTCTTTTTACCTTTTGTGGTACAGTAATCTTATTGTAGGTCCATCGTCTTCACATATAATTTATTATATAATTGATGTATACAAAATATTGTAAAACATTTTTAAAAAGAGTAACGGTGGAGTTTCTTGCCCATTCTTCTCCATACGAAAACTACCTTTTGGAAGTGGCAACTAGAATCAATTCTATTTCTTTGTTTTGACGTTCAAAAGTGCCTTATATGTGCCTATTTGAAATAAATTATTTACTTTTTCACGCACGCCATCTAAAATTCGCTTTGACCGACCTTCACCATTGCATAGAGTTAATCCATACTAATATTATAAATTCGAAAGTAACTCTGTCTGTCTGTCTGTATGTTACCGTTTCACGCTTAAACCATAACGGATTTCGATAAAATTTGGCAAGGAGATAGATGGCATCCCGGGGAAGGACATGGCTACTTTTATCGACAGCTAGTAATCTATAATTTTGTAAACATAGTACCTATTACAAAAAATAGGCAAGTATTTCTATGGTTGTAACAGCTCTATATTAGATCTCATGGCGCTCTCGGATTTCAAAAGATAGACGACGATTCCCGAAACGCATATTTTTCTTGGAATAGCCTGTATATAACATACGTACCGGCAGCTCAGTCTGCGCCCAGGTGTCGTGGCTGTCGGGCATGTAGTACCAGTGCACCAGCACGTGGTTGGAGCGGCGGAACACCGGCCGCGCGTACTCCTCCTCTAAGGGGTCCACTGTAGGGTACACGATGTGCGTCGCTTCCTCTTCGTCTTCTAAAAGGAGATTTATTTTGTTTTATTAGTGAGGAATGAGCTGATAACAAGACCAATCTTCAAAACTCCTGTGTCGCAGAGCACACGTTAAAACTCTAGGTCCCCTTTATCACCGGAAGACCAGCTATGACATTCTTCATCTCATTGTCTTTTCTTCGTATTCAACGTTATGTCAAAACTATAGAACGCACTTTACTGGTGATATGACTTCTGGTGTGACAACTTCTAGCCCAAGTATTACAAACAATATCTAATATAGCATTTAATTTACTTTGAATTTCCGCGTTCTTTGAGAAAAGTACTATACGAGCCTTAGCCGTAACCACGCATTGATGGACTCGGGTATTTCACTTTCGTCCATCAATGCCCCTGTTGCAGGCCGCGACAGAAATGTACTATAATTTATTGCAATTCGTTTATAGTCGTGCTTCATTGAATGTGTTATTATCTGTGTATCGTATCACATAGTGCATGTTGTGCTTTAAGTAATGGGGCTCATAGACTTAAGTTTGCAATGTAAAAATTGTAGACAAATAAACAAATGATATTCTTTACCGCAAATTTCTCCCTGATGATTGACAACGATATCCTTCACTTTGTTCGCAGTCGCCTTATCAACCTCCGGTCGTATGAAGACGCACGGCGAGCGGATGATGTCAGCGCCCACCAGTGAGGACTCGATCTCCATCATCATCTGCACGTTCAGGTCCTTGCGGGAGGGATTCTGAAAATGTGGGAGGGGGGAGGGGACAGAGACGAGTTTAGTGTTAGATGATGGTTTTATAAGAGTGACGTTAAATAAATAAAATAATATTCATCTTTATTTTGAGCGAAAGCATTTTTGATTATAATGTTCTAATAAATATTTAATGTTTTTTTTTATACGTACTTTTAATCAATATGTACTTAAAGAGAATTTAACATTTTTGAACATAAGTTACTTAAAAAAATATGCCAACTTATAAAAAAAAAAGATTCTTAAAAGTAATCCCAATCTTGGTAGATGAAAATAATATTAACACATGCAATACAGACAGTAAAGGTGATTCAACATCCCACAATGTATTAGTGACATAACAAAGAGTTAAGGTTATTAATCACACAAACACACACAAGTACGTGTTATTGGAAGTGCCCATTATTTACACAGTTCAACCACAGTTCAATAATCCCAGAACAAGTATTCTCCAACATAATGACCCTTGCATGAAATGGAACATAAAATGAAAAGTATCGGGGACTGCTACCTTCAAGCAAGAGAAGTCGTCAAGAGTGACTCTAAAGATCCCGTGTGTGTGATCTAGGAAAAATGTGATCAATAACAACACATCACTAAATAAAGTATTTAAAAAATTGTGCATTTAAAGTTGCTCTTACATAACAGAAGTTCTATTACTGAATTGGTAAGGGAGCTAGTACTTACGTTAAAAAAGAAAATTATAAAAATTTAAAAGTAAAAGTTTTTTTTTCTGAACTAGGTTATACCTTCATGTTAATATAATACCCTCATTTCATTTCGTGCATTTGAACTAATGACAACAAGCGTCTGACATGTGATAAAAAAGGCAGAAAAACATTAAAATCAATAGCCAATTTATTTTTACATCTGTTAATTTTATCTTTATACTCTAGTCACGATCCTGTTCGCATTTGGCAGATGACAATAGATCTCTGTGTTTGAGACAAATGTGTCAATCAGTTCCAATCAATTTAAGGTACTGCACCTTCAATCTCCTTATGAGATAGGCTTAAGTAATACAGTAACATAACAACACACATTTCATGCCCTAAAGGCAAAGGTGTATAGAACACCCATATTTCGCCAGTTATGTAACATAGAGCGAGCCTATTGTGATAAAATACACGGTAGCATAAAGGTTTTAATCAGACGCATGTTGTCACATGTCAAGTGATGCATTGTTATAGAGCCGCGGTGTGCGGGGCAAGGTCTGCGGGGGCGGCGGGGGCGGCTGCGGGGGCTGGCGGTGAGCGAGGCGGCGTGCGGGGCAGTGCATACCTTACCGACCTGGAAGTCGAACTTGCGCCACCGTTGCTCCGACTTGAAACGGAACATGGTGGAAAGCACTGTGCATAAGGATCCGCCCGGCTTCATGTCCATGAACGCCTTCATCTGTAATCATTTACGATTTCGGTGAATTCACCTTACACAAAACTGCGAAACTCCAATTAACGTCGAGTCGCTGTAGCTAGAGTGCTACAAGAATTTCTTGGCGCTTGAATGACCTGATTGTTGGTAAAACCTTGTAGAATTGTCACAGAAATTGTAATTGACAAAACGAGATGGCGGCGTTAGTAGCAACTTTGGCCACGCATCAAGAGAACCTTGCAGCGTCGTATGCTGTAAATGACGGTTGGCATGAATGGAAAGCGAGTTTAAGTATTCCCTAAGGAACTAAATTAAAGGTGACAGGGCAAATTAAAATTTAGGGGATCGGCAAGAGTCTTGGCTGACCCAATTTAACATAGGATAGGGGTAGGCAGAAAAATAAGTAAGTACCTATGCAGTATAATAGACATTTATACAATTTGCCCCATAGCTGTTTCGTTCAAAAAACTAAATTCAATTATTTTGGTAATAATATTACAATGAATAGATACGCGTGTATATAAAAAATATAACTCTCACGTCAAGTTCATGGGCAAAGACACTATTAAGTTTTAAAATACTTTATTGTAGACCATGTTAGGAAACAAGTGGCGATTGTTTAACAATGGGCCATTTGGCATTGCAAAATTATATTACAGTTACAATATGGACACATGTATCTTTAAATAAATCTTTTAAAACATATTAGTTAGCCATTTCGACTCTTTATACACTTCCATTAATCTGTTTCGGTTCGCTGTTAATGTTTTCCTTATCAAAGTAAAATAATGTAATTTAATACGTTCATTATAAAGTAGCACTATAATAAATGAAACCGGTACCCGTAAAGAAATCTTTGCTTTAAATCTATGTCCCTTGGTTGTCATGGTTTGCGTAGTCTGCAACTCGGGTTTTAGGGTTCCGTACCCAAAGGGTAAAACGGGACCTAATATCGGACGGGACCGTATCTCATGAACCGTGATAGTTTTAGACAGTTGAAATTTTCACAGATGATGTATTTCTGTTGCCGCTATAACAACAAATACTAAAAAACAGAATAAAATAAATATTTAAGGGGGCTCCCATACAGCAAACGTGATTTTTTGCCGTTTTTATAGATAATGGTACGGAACCCTTGGTGGGCGAGTCCGACTCGCATTTGGCCGGTTTTTTTTATTTTGTGGTCTGCAATGGCTATTGCAACATTTCGAAGCAGCACCATGATTGCTGCTTGCTGATTGATTGCAATATTCGTTTTGTAATAACCAAAAGTAAGAATAATGAAGGGAAACTAAGTGAAGTAATAAGGGCAAGATAATTCATCATCATCATCTGCCTAGCCTTTTCCCAACTATGTTGGGGTCGGCTTCCAGTCTAACCGGATGCAGCTGAGTACCAGTATTTTACATGGAGCGACTGCCTATCTGACCTCCACAACCCAGTAACTGGGTAATACGATACCCCTTGGTAAGACTGGTTGTCAGACTTTCGTGCTTCTGACGACTCGTAACGACTGTCAAAGATCTACAAATGACAGCCGGGACCAACGGCTTAACGTGCTTTCCGAGGCACGGAGGAGTCTCGATATGTGAAAATGGTCACCCATCCACGGACCAACCCCGGCAAGCGTAGCTTAACCTGATGTATCGACCCGAGCGGCTGTTATTACTTAGCCACGAGCTCCTCAAGGGCAAGATAATTGTAAGAAGTAATGTCGATTAGGCATGACAGTTAACACGGCAGGACGTGTTACATGCCGGATGTACTAACTGTCGATATTTAGTTCTCGGTCACGGTAAGGCTAGAGGAACTTATTAACTATGTTAAACACTGTTTACAGGTAAAGTAGGGCCACAGTTAGCTATTCTAAAAAACAACCGACTTCTATAAAAACACCAATAAAAAGTGAAAAATAACTTTAATTCCGGAAGTTGGTGGCTTTGCTTTTAAATTTTTACCACCGACTTCCAAAATTAAAGTTATTTTAGTGCTTTTTTTGGAAGTCGGTTGTTTTTTTTTGTAAAAAGTTTTTATTTTCCCTTTTTTAGTTGTGGTACCTACCCCACACAAATTTGAATACTTATCACTACCTGCTAGTACTATTACTACTGTAAGTGTTGTTTTGCATTTTTGTAAAAAAAACGACCTACATAATTGGAACAGGTTTTAACAATTTGGAAATTAGGAAAAAAGGAGCTAAAGAAATTTCCTAAGATATCACATAATGGTTAAAGGCCTTGTTTGAGGTCACACTTCCGCGGAATCGTGTGTTTTGAGCCGTGACAGAACATCGGAGTCGTGGCCTTCCTAAACTAATTAACAACAATCCGAATTAAAGTGAATAACATAAGATGTGAATTTTATTGAACGATCACGTGGATATTCTTGAAAAAAAGTTATAAAACTATTGAGTTCTTATTTTTTATCGTCTAAAGCCGAAGACAAATCTTAAGATAACTATTCTATATTGAGTCTTGGATACTCGAATAAAAAGAAGGACGAAGGACGAGGAGCTCGTGGCTAAGTAATAACAGCCGCTCGGGTCGATCCATCAGGTTAAGCTACGCTTGCCGGCGTTGGTCCGTGGATGGGTGACCATTTTCACATATCGAGACTCCTCCGTGCCTCGGAAAGCACGTTAAGCCGTTGGTCCCGGCTGTCATTTTTGGATCTTTGGCAGTCGTTACGAGTCGTCAGAAGCACGAAAGTCTGACAACCAGTCTAACCAAAGGGTATCGTATTACCCAGTTACTGGGTTGTGGAGGTCAGATAGGCAGTCGCTCGATGTAAAATACTGGTATTCAGCTGCATCCGGTTAGACTGGAAGCCGACCCCAACATAGTTGGGAAAAGGCTAGGCAGAAGAGAAGATACTCGAATAAAAAGAATCTATTCTATAAGTAACTATTAACAAATAAATTTCATACTAATATCTACATATCTTTAACCTCTGCAGTGCCCTCTATAGATCAAGAACTCAAGAACTTTACTTTTATTTCTTTAAGTTTATTTTTAATTCTTGTATTAAAATATAAACTCATACAACGAGTTTAATGCCAATAAACGTATTCATAATTTATCATAATGGTATATGCGCATGAGCACGTTGTATTTAGTACACAAGTTGTGTATCTATAGCGAAGTGATACGTTCACTTGCTCAAGATCACCAGTGGCCGGTTATAACCAATTAGCCAGCAGTGGGTGATTGTCGCGCAAGACGCCGCGAACGCCGAACGTACAAAAGGTGAAAGATTAGACTACGATAAAAATGGTTGTGTTATTAAGAGAGTTAATCCTAACAGTTATTCTAGTGAAATGTTTGGCATACAGACGGACTACTCCGCTCATTAAAAATGTAAGTAGTTTATTACAGTTATTTTATGCAGGCATTGACAACAAGTTTTGGGACTTAATTAAACTTGTAGTAATTTGTTAGGCACGATTATTTACTATCTATCGTTAAACTAGAGAGTCCTAAAAATTCGATGAGTTCAAAAGAACAACTTTTGTTTCAAGTTTTTTTTTAAATCATCTATTTATAAGGTGTACTGTTATTTTAAAAATATATAGTTTTTAAAAATATATAGTATTTAAAAAAAGTCGAATTTAATAAGTACTTATAATTAATCATTTTATATTAATTAAATTAATAATGAGATTTTTTTAAAGCAAAATAAAATGCTTTTATGGTAAAATGCTATAGTAATAGTATCTATGCTTTATATTTTTTAAATGTTATATCTATACTTTTACCCACCTCATTATAGTAAAACCGGTTCTGTTCATAAATATAAAAATAAATTTATTTTAAATGGCAAACTTTATTTTTGACTTCCTTAGATTTCTCTCTCTTATCTTACATAGTTATAGTAAACATTATTATTTACTTGGAATAAAACAGTTATTTAAAAATAGGTGCAGAGGGGCGGTACACACTTCGAGGGTCCACATTGGTCAACAACTGAGAATGCCCTTTACTGGGTTGACATACATGAACAACAGGTGTACAGATTTGATGCTGAAACTAGCAATATCACTAGTAAAACAATTGGTATGTACTGAGCGCTAACTTATGTATATTTTAACTAATTAAAAACTGGGAGAGAGATGTTTAAAATAGGTATATTGCACCATTTGTTACGCATATCACTAAATCTACTATTATAAATACGAAAGTGAGTTTGTTTGTTACGCTTTCACGCTAAAACTGTTGAACGGATTTGGTTTAAATTTTGCACATGGGTAGACCATGACCTGGAATAGGACATATAATACTTTTTATCCCGATATTCCAACAGCTAGTATAATTTTATAAATGCGAATGTGAGCTTGTTTGTTTATTTGATTGTCACGCTTTCACACTAAAACGGCTGAACGGATTCGGATGAAAGGAGAATGGGCGTTTTGCCCCGGAGCCCAATAGCGTTAACATATATACTAATGGAAAGATTTCATCAAGAAGAATATTTCTTATTATGACGACTTCTCTTGATCGTTAGTACGAAAGGAGCTACATAGCTTTAAATGTGAGTGATTAAATATTATTGGAATTCTGGTATTTCGTCAATTAATTAACTTTTAATGATTCAGTGCCTAGGGTAAACATCATCTTTCAGGCCTATAAGCGAAAATTTTAAAACATTGGCCTCCTAGATGCGGTTTTGGAAACAATGTTTTAAAGAGTCGGTTGGCCGGACAGAACGTTGAGCCCCCGGGATCCCTCCCGTATCCCCCAATAGCGTTAAGATATATGCCATTGGAAAGATCTGCTCAAGGGAAATATTTCGTCATATGACGACTTCTCTCGATTGTTAGTCAGTGAAGAGCTACAGAGCTCTAAATGTAAGCAATTAAGCATTATTAAAATTCTTCACCTATTTAGGAACTGACTAACAATTGGCAAAATAAGTCAAGGGTTGTGAAGGGTGTTGGTTAGAAGTAATGGTTCTCTTCAAAAACCTCTTTTCATTGGTATATATCTTATGGCTATTAGACGCCGAGAATTCCCTCACTTCGGTGAGCAAGTTGTTGCTTAATTTGGTCATTAACTCCGAGTTGATTAACAATTGGCAACAGTTATGTTAGAAGCAAGGGTTCTCTTCAAAAAGCTATTTTCATTGGTGTATATCTTATGACTATTGGGTCAAGCAAATTCCTTAACTTCGGTGCCCCAGTAGTCACACTTATTTAGGTCATTTACTCCGAACTGACTAACAATTGGCAAAAGTCGTGTAAAAAGGAAAGGTTCCCCTTGAAAAGCTCTTTCCATTGGTATATATCTTATTTCTATTGCGCTTCAGGGCAGAAACCCATAAGCCGGTGCCCATTCTCCTTTGGCACATGGGTAGACCATGACCTGGATTAGGACATAGGATATATTTTTATCCCGATATTCCCACGGGATTGAGACTTACGCGGGTGAAACCGCGCGTTAAAAAGATTAGGTGCGTAATATGTGCGCGGATATGTGATGATAGATATATGAACATAGACCAAGCAAAACGGGTCCCTTATTATATAATCGTAGAACGTGGCCTTCTCTAGTTTCTGCCTACCCATGGGAAAAAGGTGTGCTTTGTTGAAATTATTATTACACATTTGTATCAAAACTTTTACTTCATACTGATATTATCGCAGTCATAAAATACCTTTAGAGAATAGAATAGATACGTATAGAATATTATTTGTTGTTGCTGCAGGTGGTTAACAAATAAAGTTGGTCATAATAAAAATAAAACATCTGTACACACACAATTAAAAAGTGCACAATAAGTCAAAGTCAAAGTCAAATAATTTATTTCAAATAGGCACATATATGGCACTTTTGAACGTCAAACTAATATTAAAATAAAATATTCTAGAAGTAGTAAGACGAGCTGGTAACCGCGAGTACCGCGACTCATCCACGTCCAAGCGTGTTTTTTGCGTACGGAAGAATATTATAATAGAATAGGATATTCTATAAGGATAAACAGGGCTACTATTTTTTAACCTAATCTTCTAGGTTACGGACCAGTCTCGTTAGTGGTAACGGTGAAGAACTATGCCAAGCTGATCCTAATAGCAGTGAGGACGGCGCTATACTTCCGGGCGTGGGACGCACCGGAGGGCGACAGTTCTCTCAGACTACTGAGTGTGGTGGACTTGGGCCTGCCCAACAATAGGGTCAATGACGGCAAGGTCGACGCTAAAGGGAGGCTTTGGTTTGGTATGTAGTTTCCCTGTTTCCGACTGAATTGTAAGTCACAACTCAATTTTATGTTACCGATAAGTCCCATCACGCATGTTGCCTCCGTAACTTTTAAGTCATTTGTAAGACATAGAACTAATGGCTTTCAAGAACGTCCAGTTAAGTGAAATTTGGGCATTCAAGAGTTCGTGTCTAAAAGCTTCTGGTCCAAAAGTTGGAAAGAACAACATTGAATATTTTTGTGAGATAATTTGATACTACTGAATGTATTTCCTGTGTGATGTCATGCTTACGTATCTTCTTATTGATACAAGCCTATTAAAATAACAGTTCTAAAATAAAGCATTCTCTTTTTGAAGATGAGATAATTTACGACTTCATTTTTAATACAGGTACTATGGGCAAAGAAGTTGATAACAATGTCGATAAAGATCAAGCTACGTTGTACATGATGGATGAGCACAACTATCTAAATCCAATGGAGAAGGTTCGTCCCGTGACCATCTCCAACGGAATGGCGTGGTCTGCCGACAGGAAGTTTATGTTCTACATCGATACTCCAACGAGGAATATCGACGTATTTGACTTTGACCTTGAAGATGGATGTATTCGTAAGTAATTATCTTCTATAATTTAATTAAATAACTGATCAAATGTTTACTATAATATGCTATACATTTGTATGCCGTTAAGGTAAAACATGACTGTGATCCTTTCTGCAATGTATGCCTGCCTTATTTGTTAAATTGAATTCACACTTGTTTCCCAACTTATCAGATACAGTTAAACGTAACAGGCGGAATGATATGTTGCGCGGACGTAGAGCCAAAACAGCACTAATGTGGAAGAGTATATTCTGTATAGCTCCGCAAGTATTTAACAAAATCCCAATGCAAATCAAACGATTAAATTTAAGTGGGTTTAAAAAGGAACTTAAAGAGTTGCTATGTATAAAGTGTTATTATAATCTAAATTACTTCTTGAATGATACTCTGACTGACATCATAATGTAATTGTAATCGCTCTTTGGTAGTTTGACATTGAATGATACTTAGACATCTGTTTTTTATTTATTTTCTTTGACATCTACATATTTCCATTTTTGTTTATAATAATTTTGCTTATGTACCCGATATTTGCACGCCCTATGTGGCAGAATATGATGAGACTATTTTTTAATCTAAGACCTTATAATGTACCATATTCCTACAAATAAATGACATTAACATCTTGCATGATTTGTGTGTGTATGTATACTCATGTTTCGGACAAATAAATGATCTCTATCTCTCTCTATACAATTAAAGTTTCTTTTAGAGTCTGTCTCTTTGACTGTGTAGTTCTTCTAAACCAGTGGTTCCCAAAACATGGGTCGCGAGCGAATATTGGGTAGGCCTTGAAAAAATGTTTTTTACCTTTCATTTAAATTAAAATTAAATTAATTAATTTTAATTTTGAAATTAAATACCGAAATAAATTGGACGTATCTTAGGGCGATTAAAAGTAACTAAAATTGAAGTTGATGCTAAAGCTATAATGACAAGACAGGAAACAAATACATCCTTCTCATTGAAATAGCACTCCTTGTATTTAATTAAGTAAGTAATAACATTTGTTTCTTTTCTTATTTGCACAGTCCTTCATTCATATAGTTAGTTATGGCTCTTTTTTTCTCATGACTTCCAAGAGGTGAGTCCCGAATTTGGAAGTTTTTGTTAGGTGCGTCGCGGTTCCGTCAACTTTGGGAAACACTGTTCTAAATTATGCAACGGATGTTGATGCGGTTTTCAGTTTCACCATCATTTAGTGTATAATACATTAATATGAGAAACTAACATAAAAAGAAATCTCGATGTTTTGTCCAAATGGTTAGAAGTTATAAGAAAGTCTCTTTTGTATTAATAATTATCTTCCCAACCCCTGCAAGCTCGGTTAGCGTCACAAAAAATAAAACGGAAGAATGGCGCAGTCGCTGACCGATTGGCTGCTGTGGGCCCCGTGTCGCAGATTCAATTCCCGCATAGAACAAATCGAATCACCTACAAACAAATATTGTTGTTCCTGTTCTGAGTATTTATTATAGGAATATATAGTATAGGAAAAAATAACCTAGAGTTTATTTATTTTATTTATTTAAACTTTTCGCACAAAAAAATGGTACAAAGGCGGACTTAATGCCTGAGGCATTCTCTACCAGTCAACCAAGGGTGGTGAAGAGATTAGATGGCAGGTGCTCTAATTGAGAGGAACAAAGAGAAAAAATATATAATATATCGTATTGCATTATAGATAAAACAGGTTTACAGTACATAAATAAGCTATAAACTTATGATACATATACTTACATAGATATTTACTATAATAAATACTATATATATATATATATATATATATATATAACATAAAAATTCTAGTTAGTTAGTTTACTAATAGCAAAGTAAAAAAAGCTTTCTTATGGAGGAGTAGGAAATAACCACTGTTTTTTTTTTACAAATTCCAGGCAACAGAAGGACGCTGTTTAGTTTCCAAGCCAACAACGTTACAGGGTTTCCAGACGGAATGACAATCGATACTGATGGCAATCTATGGGTTGCTTGCTTCAATGGTTGGAAGGTAATAAGATCATACTAAAAATCATTTATTAAACAGTGAATGTTTCATCTGTTTAATATATAAATACATTTCTTAATAGCTTTATAGAATATGCATTAGTCGGAATCTCACATTTTTTTTTAATAATTAGTTATATAGAATTGTTTTTTTTTTACTTAATTTCTTCCAAATATCAAATAACCAAACTATTTTTTTTATTTTTTAACTAATTTCCATGAATCTAAGTACGCCCACAGATTACGTAGGTACGTGTCTAGATATTCCGAGTGACTTGTTTCGTCAATCATCCAGTAGGTATAATACATGCGTTAGTTGCCTTTTGTGAAAAATGTCAAAGATAATCTAAATTCATTTTAATTGCCTACAATAGAATAAGCACAATTTTGTGTTCTAGGTAATAAAGATTGATTCTAGAGCTGGAAAACTTTTGGAACAACACAGGCTACCAGCTGCAAAAGTAACATCGGTGATGTGGGGTGGTCACGACTTGTCCACCCTATTCGTAACAACCAGTAAGGTGGGCCTGTCGCAAGCAGAACTTAACACACAACCTGAAGCTGGCTCGTTATTCGCAATTGAAGGAACCGGCGCCAAAGGACTGCCTGAAAACCAATTCGTTTTTGCTAATGCAGCAAACTATTAATGTTGTACTTTGTTGTTATTTCAAATAAAATATAATTATAATAAATAACTAGTATTCTTTTAATTGAAATCTTTAGGCTTGTAGAGCACTTTTTGGGTGAACAAGAAATCATGGAACTCGCGTCATCGTCACGCTTGAAGGGATTTGTTTTTTTAGCGCCATCTACCGTCTACCGTTTGAATTACGTTGAGGTTACGCATTGTTGCTTAGTTTTCACTTCTATCGGCAGTCCCCAAAGACTGCCCCACATGTTTTTTTTTCACTTTCTATGCTTACTCTTAGGTAATATTAGAAACTTGTCAATCATGGTAGGTTTGTCTTGGGTAATTAAACTAGAGTTTACCCAGAAAAAGTAGGCTGCTGATGTTTATCATGTTATTGCTTTTTTTTCTGTACCCAAAAGGGTGCCAACAGAACGCCATTATTAGTAATTGGGTTCTGTTGGCTGTCTGTCTGTGTGTCACAGTCTCACAGTCACAGGGCCAAACATATTTGAACATTCTTATTTACCATCATTCCATCAATATTCGAAGAAGACAGATAATAGGTTAGTTTGGCAATATCGCAATTTAAAAGAATTTTAGAAGTACTAATAGACACAGATTTTTTTTAAATTCTATTTGGACAAAGAGAAGTAGTACTTTCAACCTGTTTACCAAATATTAAGTAAGTACTCTAAATTATACTTGCTTATCGTTATCTACTCATTTCACTTTATTATATACACCTATAAAACTAGCTGCACCCCGCAGTTTCACCCTCGTAAGTCTCGATCCCATGGGAATATCAGGATAAAAAGTATCCTATGTCCTATTCCAGGTCATAGTCATTATCCAAATCTGTTCTTTTTAGTGTGAAAGCGAAATGTAACAAACAAATAAAAAAACAAACTCACTCTCGCATTTATAATATTAGTGAGTTTAATAATAATATGATATTGCACAGGTCAAGTTTTTCTCTCATTTTGCTAGATCATTGTATTGGCTAAATAATCTCCACACAAATTATTTAGTCTGTGAGGTTAAGCTGATAAGGATGGCGGGGGCTTTCAACAAACACATTTTGAAAAGAAAAAAGAAAAATAGAAGAATTTTGTAAAGAAAGTAGGGAAGGAGGGAATGTTTTTGTTGAGGGATTTTGTTCTACGCCATAAAGAGCATCTCAAACAGCCCATCCTCGCTGACACACACAAATGTTAAAGTACCAGAGCTTGAAAATCCAACAGTCTAACCTTAAAATAATGTTTTGCAAAGAAAAACTGGGTTGATAAAATCAAACAGCAGTTCCACTTTGTAAACTAATAATTCTATTATGCCAATTTCAACTGCATCTAATTGGACTGAAAGCCATCCACATATGAATGGGAAAGGCTAGGCTGACAATGAATAAAAAAACATAAATACATTGTGCAATAACAACTAAAACTCACCGGAAGCCTCAAAAATGGAGGGTCTGAAGCATTTTTTCCTAATTTGTTCTCTTGATACTGAATGAGCTGGACTACAAGTTGAGCTAGACCTTCTTTTGTAGGTGGATCTGTCTGCACATGCTGTAATAATAACAATACAGATTGTATACTGTAAGTATAAAGAATATAACGTGAACACTACATAAAACATTGAAACAAGATGTTGTCTGAGCCCATTTTTTTAATCTTAAACTAAAAGGTTGATTTCAACTTGGAGTGTAAATTAATTACCTAGTGTGATGTGTGTAGTGATGAGTGAAATTATGAAATGGATGTGAATGAAATCTATAAAACATCATCCTTCCAGGCCTTCCAGTTGGTCACAACTAAGTACTTACATTCTAGACTACTTTGGAACTTAATATTTTATTGGTTTAATTTCAGTTCTACTTACCTTCTTGCAATTTTTTTGTAGCCAAACGCGAATTTGGTCAAATTGTGCTAGCGATTCCGGTGACTGAAAAAACTCGACGTTAGGCCCTCCATCCTTCTTCGGGCCTATGGTCGCCATTCTGATTCAATTATATATGTTATTTGTCACAGATATATTCGGATTTCGATCAAATATTATTATGTATTTAGTAAAGAAACTCTCAAACTAAAAACAACAAGCTTGGGACACGGCGTCGCTGTTCACAATTTTGACATTTCTGTTTTAGTGTTGCCAGACAGAAAAACATAGACACTCGTAGTTCCGTCGCACAGTTTAAGTCTAGGTAGTTTATTCTCGTTAGGCTGATTGATTGTATCATGTACACACGGCTACACATCAAGCTATACATTTCCAGTTTATGCTGATCTTGCATTGTATAGAATTTCCTTACAATGCGAGGTCAGCTTATGCTGGAATGTATAGCTTGATGTGTAGCCGTGTGTACAGTCACGGACTTCAGTTGATGAGCCACCTTTAAACTTTTCAATTTTGCAGTTTCATACATTCACGAGATTACACGATTAAACACGAACTCAAATCGCACGCTCGTAAACAAGATGACAAATAAATTACGTTTAATCGGAAATAGTCTTATCCATAGAGGTTGACTAATAAGTTCTCAATGATAAAAATAAATACAATGTTGCATTAAGTTTATCCAATCTATTTCATACCGACCTCCTTTGAATCATAGTTCATTATTAACTCGATAATCCAGAAAAAATAACTGAAAACAGTGACAGTTGAAATATCGATGTCAGAGACGTTACTTTCGAACTCGTCGAAATGACTATTAATATCGTAGACAGAGTATTCTAATTTCTCCGTACGCTAACATTACTATCGCAACAGTAACCTAGCAACGATTGTTTATCGTTGCTAGGTTTCTGTTGCTAGACCTGCAATTGGTTGACTTTGGGTAGTCAAGTTTCCTCGGTGTCACCACTTCGTCGACTGCCGGGAGGACACGGCGCGGCATACGCTGGCAGAGTGTGCCGCTTGGGAGGAGCCGCGCCGTGCCCTCATCTCAGAAGTAGGCAGTGACCTCTCGCTGCCGGCCGTCGTTGAGTCGATGGTCGACAGCGGGGAGTCCTGGGACGCGGTGGTTTCCTACTGCGAGACAGTCGTCTCGCAGAAGGAGGCTGCGGAAAGGGAGAGGGAGATTCGTCCACTCACCCGGCCCGCAGCAGGCGTACCGGGCGTCGGCGGAGGGTGGATAACGCCCTCTTCCAGCCCCCCATACATCAGGACCCGAGGTGGCGGCGCGTAGTGTTCCACTCGCGCCGCCACCTCGGGTCTGTGACTGTACTTACAACACAAGTGCATGTAAAGTGGGTGATAGACGTGCGTTTAAAATACGCGGTCTTTAAGTTCGCGACCTTACTCGGCTCACTATAGACCACAGAGCATGTAAGTTTACTATGGACGTGCGAGCAAGTCCGCGAATTTCTGGCTCGGCGAGTTTACTCGCAATGAAATTTTGAGCAAGCTACGTGTGTCACCAACGCGACGGCGAGCCGAGTAAGGTCGCGAACTTAAAAACCGCGTACTATAAGCACGTCTATCACCCACTAAATTCTTTAGTGTCCATTTTTTGTTCAGTTTTAGTCAAAATTACGGGGATACGTCCCCGTAATTTTGGAATCAACAGCTGACCAACAGGGCATGATATATCTATACGTAAAAAGTAACTTGTTTACAAAAACTGTATGACTGTAAAGATAGGGACAGCTAGCTGTCAAATTATACTCTTTGAGCGCGCCTCTGTCTCTCTCTCCTCCACAGACTAATTAGCTCTCCTCAGTGACTTAGGAATTCATCAGTCTCTTGTAACTAATTACAATTTTATTTTAGCCATAGCAAGGTTGATATTTGTTTGCCAGTGAAAAAGCGTTTTGCCATATTTATAGGATTAGGAAAAGGATAAAATGAATCAAAAAATTAAAATATGACTTTTTACTGATTCAACTTTACATAGGGTGATGCGCAATGTAGCCCGCGAAATTCAATTTTCTTAACTCGGAGACTTAAATCTTTCTAACTTACATTTATTTTTATGATGAATGCTTATATTTCTTACGGACGCTTACATTTTTTTTATTACCATACAGATACCTACTGAGCTGCAAATGGCAAAAAAGTAAGAAAATTTAAATTTCACGGATTACCCTGGCGCTTTCGCCATTTTTCAACATTTTTAACAATACATTTTGTGATTAAATTTTTTTGGTTATTTAATTTCTATAAAATAATACACTAGTATGACTTTGTAGGTAATTATTTTGATCCAAAATTCATAAGGCATGCTTATTCTGGATTGTAATTTATATTGAGAACCGTTGGCGACTATAAATGACTAAATATTCGTAATATTAGAATTGACATAGATCAACATCTGATAACCCTCAGCACATACTACTACATTTATATATTATTGTCTTGAAACACTGACCTAGGGTCATCAGTCTAATTAGATAAACTTGAACAGTAACCGTTTTCAATCGCTATTGACAGCCTGGAAGACACCATCTTCAATTAAAAAAAAACAATTACGGTTACGTTAAAGCTTGATGAATTAGAATGCAGTAAAGCTAACAGCAGGAAACTGTGCATTTGATCATTTTATAACATTATATTTGTAATAAATAAAAGAATTAATGCTTAAAACAAAAGCTATGTCTTTCAATTGCAAACAATTAATTTAAATACACCTATCTAAGCAAATACTAATGAATACTATTATTTTGCTAATATATTACATATCAATGGGCGCGCTGCATGTTGACAAAACGATTAACATAATTTGGTTCAATAGAACATTACTAGCTTCTGCACCACATTAATGGTACTTAGGTAATAATTAAATAGATATAAACAAGACATAGTTCTGTAAAATAAGAAATTCTCTGTGGAGTACTTACCAGTTCAAAGGTTGTATGAAAGAATAATTCCAGAGAAATATACAATTAGTTACTTGCTTTTTGGTAATTGCTCCTCAGAGTATCAACAAATTTTACTGAATTACAATATCTTTTTAAATGCTCTAGTTTATCATAATAGTATATATTTGTAGGACTGTAGTTGATTTAATTATTGTCTCTTAATTATAATTTGTGTTTCTACTTTGGACATTATGTACTTATTAGATAGGTATTTGTCCTTTTGCTAGTTTTTTTCAATCAAATAAAATGCATATTTTTTAAAGCAACACCAACAAATTCACACATTGTGTTACATGATTCGATTCGAATACAATAAGATTTTAAATACAATAGTTTAAACATTATAAATAAAATTATCTTTGGGTTTTCTCTTGACCGTCCAATACAATTAACATTCTAAGAACTTTTGTGTGTCAATCAAATAGATTAAAGTGACAGCAGACGTCCAAGAGATTGCCATGGTTAAATACATGATGTATGAACATGGCACATTAAATTAGTGGCGCAGAGCTGCAAAGCCACCAACCAAATAAAATTAAATATTCTAACAATCCTAACATTACCATACTAAATGCATAGTTCAGTTATAATTACATAAAGCCCAGTAAATGTTGGTTACTCTACAGCTTGCGTTTGAAAGTCAGCTAGTGGAAAACTACAAACACATTATCGGCGATCGTTAGACACATATTAATTTATTTTACAAAACATGGAAGAAAAGTTAATTGGAAAGATGATCATAAATTGTTAGAAGAAAAAAATGTTAGTACCACAATCAGTTAGTAGTTCTTCAAATTGAATTTGAAATATTAATATAAGTAAAAGAACTTTGGCGCGAGACGGTACTTGTTAGAGAGTTGATCGTCATGGAAGAAGGTTTTTTCTGGCCTTTTTTGTCTAGTATATCTAAACTAATGCACCGTATAATGACACTCCCACTTCCACACACCACTGAGTTATTTAGCCTTGCCTTCCCGAATCATCTATGCATATGACAAATGGACAGTTCAATTTCAAAGACTTTTTCGACTTAAACTTGGCTTTATTATCTATTTCTATAAGCATATAACCGTTTCGTTCTTCTAAACTAAACAATGGATTGTGGTGCGGTTTTCAAAATCATTTAGAGAATTTATTCCGGAAGGTTTATGTGTATAATACGTTAATATTTAACTTAGATATGGCACAGAAATCTCGCTGTTTTGACATGTCGCCACATCAGAACATTGCACCCGTGGGAAGCAAGGGCAGTTCGCTAGTTTTCAATAAATAGAGAATAGATAGTGTCGCAAAAAAGTTAGCACTATTTAGCGAGCTGTCACAAGTGACAATTTTGTACTACAGTAGGTACCTCTGCCACGGACCATAAACAACGTTGAGTTACTTATACTAATAAAACGGCAGAAGTTAAAGCACCGTCTCTCAATAATCCAAGTCCTTTTATGGGTATTTTTTTACAAAACAACAAATTGTTAAACAACGACAATTTTGCAACAACAAAAAATAAATAACAATAATATCACATGCATAAATAATCATTCACTTAAAGTGAAACAAAAATAAATCTTTTTTTTGAGCTAAACTTTGCTTTAGAAGCTTATGATTGTATCACGTTATCCTGAAATGGAATATTAATATTGACTAATAAATAAGTTAGTTCATTGCTGTATCTCATATTCTCCGGCACGTCTATATCTATACCAACACGGTTAATTATTATTATTTATGTTTGGTAACAACTGTAGACATTGGCGAGTGCAATTAGACCAACAAAATACTCGAAGTTTATGGTTGTCGAATTTTAGAGAGAATAAATAAAAATAAAAAATCGGCGCCGATGCTATATCTATATTATACTATATTATTGCACTCCATTAATGGGCATAACTGATATCCTCACCACATTCATTTAAATTCGTGATACAACGATACCGATACGATAATCGTACATTGCCGATTCTCGTAAGTTTTTACGATCATTCGTTATCGTAAACATTACGATACGATATTTACGATTCATTCTTTTGCAATATTCTTTACTTAAATTTTTAAAATTGTTAATTAAAGTAAATAAAAAAATTAAAAAGATAACTTAATTATAAAATTAAATTAATTAATTAATTAAAAATGCATTACTTGATTTTTTATAATATGAATAACTTATAGTAAGTCTTAATATTGATATGATAACTTACATAATACAAATAAACCTTCAAAATATATATTTTTTTTATATGAACGTTAGGTGCTTACTTTAATTACTTTTTCATGATAATATTTACAGTATTTAAAAACTTACAGGCTTAAAATAATAATAAAAATATGTACAATTAGGTATATAAAAAAAGGTAGGGTAAATGTAAATAATCATAGGGCATTAAAAATGCTATAACACGAAAATCGTAATGCATTCGTATCGTGATAGCCGTATCGTTGTATCACTAATTTAAATGTCCTGATTACATGAAAGCGTTTCATTTAAGAGTATTAGTAAACTGATAAATTAAGTAAAACATATACCATAATACCACAAAACCGTGTTGATCAGTTGTTTAGCCTTTCAGCTTTTAAAAACAACATTTCTGTATGGACTTTGACATAAAACTGACATTAGACACGCGTTGAACAAGTGTCTAAGTTTTTGTGGTAAGCATAATAGTCAAGTACAACCATAATGAAAAGAAAACCAGATTACCTAAACTAAATATGTATAGTACCTACCGACATAATAATAGGGATGACGACTGGGTAAAAAAAAAACTATAAGTCCATCATTCAGATAAAAAAAAAAGTAAGACAAGTCTTTTTTGCTTTATCATGTTAATAAAAAAATACTTAGATAAAACGCATTAAAGTTGGTGGCGGCTTGCTACGTCACAACTAAATATAAAATCTACATAAGCGTGACGTCAATGACGTCATGCTACATAAGTGTCTATTTATTTTTTAATAATAAGTATATCAGAAGTATAAAAACCATTTTTTAGTCATCATCCCTATTATTGTAGAACATGGTCCTCATATTACTGCTAAAAGACAACCATTGTGTGTATTGAGTACAATAATAAAATATCAAAGTTTGAAAGGATCTATGAATCTGAATATATTGTTGTTATTTTTAGCTATTATAAAATGTGTTTTCAACTAACAATAAAAGAAAAAAACAAACACTATTAAAATATAGCATGGTTTAAACATTTAGACAATGGTGGTTCGCTTGTATCCAAGTAAGTACTCGGCGATGCCGACGTAGTACACGGTCTGCGCGATGCCGAACAGCGGCGCGATTACGATCATACGGCACGCGCCGCCTTTAAAGAATGCAAGGGGACCCTCGTACTTCAGTATTTTCCTGTTGGTAACATTGGTATACATTAGCATAGAAAAATTGTACTTAGGTATGAATACAATAAAGTCGGTTTTCGGGTCTGTCTGGTTTAAGCTTAGCTTCTCTTAACTATGATATGAATTTTGATGCTGTTTTTAGTAACATTTCGTGAATTTGTTCCAGAAAGTGTACTATACGATACATGTTCCTGTATTAGAAGAGTGGTGGCTCAGTGGTAACGAGTTGTACGTCATAGGTTCGAACCCAGACAGGCTTTTTACTTTGTGTAAATTATTTCATCACCACTGCTCTCAAAACCGTGAAGGAAAACAGGAAGCAGGCATGTCCTAGGACCAAAAATTCGGAGAGATGTGACATCTACCTCTCGCAATGGGCCCGCGTGGTGGATTACGGCCCCCTCTCTCATACTGAGAGGAAGCCTGAGTCCCCAGTGGATATAGGCTGATAAGGCTGATTATGCTTATGCTTTATTACTATACCTACATTCGTATTCTTAAATATAGTACGGAAATCTCGATGTTTTGTCCAGTTTTTCACTGTATCTGTATATTTCCCGGCAAGACATTAGTCTGACCTCTAAGCTCCATAATAATTGTATTATGGACCTAAGGGTTCATTTATAAACGTTGCTTAAAGTTAAGTAAAGGTTAGCGACTGTATAATTTTTAAAGTTTACACGTTGCAATCTTTAAAAAGAAAGGGATTAATCTACAATAGTACTTATTTAATACTTACGTGATGCAGTCGAGGACGGAGCTGTACTGTCGGTCGCCACTAGTTTTGGTAAGCGTTTGCATGCGCGTCTTCACTACGTCCAACGGGTTGACAGCGAGGGCTGCGAAGGAGCCCGCGGCGCAGCCCGATAAGAACGACCACCTGCGGGTTAGCATGCACTATAGTCCCACTCATCACACCTTTTTATTTGTTTGTTTTCAATGGGATTTTCTTTTGGTATTAGTAAAAGAAGTGCAGTGAAAATCTTCTAATCATGATATTTAACGTTAAATCTTCAATCACAGGAAAGTTTAAAAAAATACTCATTTATTATTAATCAAATGGATATTATATACGAGAAAAAGCAATTTTTTCAGCATTTTCTCAATAAAATGATTGTTCATTTAGTTGTTGTGTTAGGATATTCTCTGAATAAATGAATTGAAAACGTTGGTTTGTTGGCACTTGATTTTTTTAGGTCGAAAACGATGACTGCTGAAAGTGGATATTTCGGCAGAAAAATGCCGCAAACGAATTTGTGTCGTACTCTATCATGCACTCAATATTACGAATCATGTGCGGTGCTACAATTATTACTGTCAACTTGACCTGCCCCGCAAATGATTATGATAAGGGCCTTGATATACGATAGTTCGAAATAAGTCCAATTGTCGCTGGAAATACTTTTCAATGACTAAGGTCCGTATTACAGAACGTTCCTCAAGTCCAGTTTGATCTGCAATCAGTTGATCACTGTTTGAGTATAGAATCAGTACTTGAGCATCGCTCTTATTCAAGAACGGCAATCAATCTATACTCAGCTGAATCGAGACTCAAATCGAGCCTCAAGCAGAGTGTATTGTCTATGCATCAGCCTGTTTTCGTTTACGATTTATTATAATAACCGACTTTGATCCGATCTTCACTGGTTTAGAAATATTAAAATACACCATAGAAGCCCAGTTATTTAGGAAATCAGCGTTATTATTTCATTCCTGAATAGTAAAATGCCCAATTTATTGAAGAAGTAAAGGTCTTTGAAGTGAAGTATAGTAATTTTGTAAGCAAAATTGTCAAGCTTAAGGCTGTGTTTCCACCAGAGATGTGCGATGGAAATGTGTCGTGTGAGGATGTGTAGCGGAGCTGTGAAAATGCGCATTAATGTACGGTGCGAGGATGGATGGACTGGCTTCTCAACACACATTCCTCGCAACACATCCCTCGCACACATCCCTCGCACACATCCCTCGCATGTTTTGTATGCACAAAAATCTAGCTCCACTGAGCCGTTTCCACCAGAGCTGTGCTGACCGATGCGAGGTAAATGAAGCGATTCTATTGGTTCTTTACAAACACATCCCTCGCTACGCATCCTCGCACATCTCTGGTGGAAACGCAGCCTTAAAGACTTGTATTTGTGGCCTTAAATAAGTATGCTATTTAAAATGTCAGTGTGTCAAAACATCAGTGTGAAAAACATTAGTTTGTTGTTTGTCTATTTTAATTATTTGGTTAGCTAATTTTATTCATATTAAACACTTTTAAAATGGCAGGACGGAAGAAAAATTTTAGTACTTTGGAAAAAGTTCAACCTTCTATTAGAATTATCGTTAAATAAGTTATTATAATTATCTACCTGTTCAAATATATCGATTATGATTTTGATAGTAGGTACCTAATTTTTTAAAATATCAACAGAACTCGACAGTGCACTATTGGAACAGAAGAAATATTGACAATTTGACATGACAATCTATGCTCAAGCGCGGTCTCGACCACGCTTGGGTGATTACAGATTTGATCACTGCTTGGGTTCGATTGAGTAACTGAGTAGCGATCTAAAATAAAGCCAAACTCAGTTGAACTAAGATCAATGAATCTATGCTTGAGCAACGTTCTAAAATTAAAAGCGGACATAATACTATTTTTAAACAGAGATCAATACTTGAGTTTCCTTCTGAAATACGGACCTAAGTCCAATTGCGTCAGGTTAATTGTTGTAACTGTGTGCGTGTAACTATTATAAAAACACTTGCGCGGGTTATATTGTATCGTGTTAACTACAAACAGTGTACATTATAGTGCGTAAAGAAGTACGCGTGTCCAGTGAGTTACGCTCTGCATGTAACTCGCGCGGGGAGCTGGTGTAATTTGCACGTGTTACAAGCACCAAAAGTAAAAAATCAGTTTTACCAGAAAGGTGGTGTGAGTTCGTCTGGTTTCTTCCCCATTTTGCTAAGGATGGCGAACATCGGGAAGTAGACGACACTGAAGGAAACGTCACGGCATGCAGTTGCTCCGATGCCCTTGTACAGCCCAGTGATACCCTTTTCTGCAACTAGTTTCTTGGTCAGCTGCAAAGCAGTTACTTTCTTGATGTCTTTTATACCCGCTATAAACAAAAAAAAAAAAATGATTTGTGAGGTGTGAATTTGACTCTTTCGCAAAGTGTTTTCAACCTAAGCTTTTAAAGCGCAACGTCTCTGCGTCCTCTACGCATCGGTCACAGCGCGCAAGCGCGGCTATTCCGTGCTCTGCGGCAATAATCTGCCAAGGCCTGCAATGCTTCTAAAGTTTTCGTAACTTATTGAACTCCTGCGATACTGATCAATTCCTCTTCGCCTCTCATAATATTATTTAATCCTCCTTTGTTTATTAGCAACTAGACATGAAACATATATAACATGGTATATCCGGGAACTGTTTAGTCGGATACCGATTTTTTACCGGTTAACCGTTTCATTTCGTTATACTTAAAGATAAAATTTTATTCCAATATAATACATAAAATATATTTATGGATTATATTGGAATAAGACAAACAATAAACACTTAAAATGTAAAAATAACAAACAATAACAATTGTTTAGTTTTTGTTCATTGTTTTACAATTGTTTTTAAAACAGTTCTATTCTACAACAATTATCAGCACGATACTAACCAGCTTTAGCTTCTGCCGCTATCCGCCCAGCATCCTGCATCTGGATTTTCAAAAGCTCCATAGGCGTGGTGATGACGATTTGACAGGCCCCGGCTAAACCACCCGCAAGCATCTGACGTGGGATGGGTATGGTTCTACAATATAATACAAATGTTAATAATTCTGTAATGGGGTTGAAACTCAAACTCGTGCGATGGCAGCTCTGTTGAGTGAGAGTTTATTTCCTGCCATAAAAAAGAAAATTAAAAACTAAAACTCAACTATGACGAGAACGCTAAGTAAAAAGGTACCTATAAACTAGACATCGATTACGATGCTCCTAAGGGGAAGGACGGGCAAGAAACTCCAAAGACACTCTTTTTAAATAAAAATATTGGTTATACATCATGCATGTTGAAATTATACATACATTTATGAGTACGGCGGCGTTGTAGAAAGACGTGCACGTTAAAAGCGTCCACCATCAGCGAGACATTTGAGTGAACTCAACTACCAGTGCACATTCAATTCAATGAAAGACATACCTAGTAAATGGTAGCTTTATAGTATACATTAATTTGATGTTTTTTTTTGGGAACATCAACCCCAGTGTACTTGAAATATCAGTTAAAGCAGTTTTTTTGTGTAAACTTCACAAACGTGATAGGTATCGATATCACAAAAAAGAGATAACTCAATACTTCAAGTAACAACATTACCAGAGCTCAATGACCCCTTAAATTCATCCAATCATTTTTATTTTATCGATACCCATCACTTCTGCGGAGTTTCACTAGCTAATTAATTTGACCCTGGGTAGTACTCAGGTAGTGCTATGCAATTATATTTATACTACTAAGAGATTGAATTTATTCAATTTCTCTTTATTCGATCTATGTCACAATCACTACTTTGACCATCGGTAAATTCAATTCAATTCAATTCAATTCATTTATTATATTAGACAACTTTGATCCATAATGGTTAGTAACAACAGAAACTTATAACTATGTTAGTATGCACAATATCAAAATACATTATATTATAATAACTATAAAATCACAATAATTGAGTCATTTCATTTTACCGTGCCAACAACAATGCTCACCCAAAGCGAGTGTATCGGACACTGATAATATTTACTAGCAATTATCTTCAGAATGTCATTGCTACCGCCGCGTACTCTGCCCAGCAGCGACGCCACTCGTTTGCGTCTTAATGCATAAAAGTCGTCTGTACGCGCTTCGGCAAACATCGTGGACGCACTGCAGAACCGCGGCAACCGCAACAACATCCTGAAGATATTATTATATTGTACCCGCAGAGCGCTGTATGCCCTTTGAGTATAATTAACCCACAGGCTGCTCGTGTATAATGATTGGCAGTAGGCTTTGAATAATGCTAACTTTACTTCAACTGAACAACGAGCAAACCTGCGAGCCAACATATTACCCCGAACAGCCAGCGCTCTGCGTTCACGTTCAATATCATCGTCGTCCTTCAGGTTGTCAGTGATAATATGCCCTAGATATTTAAATCTTTTTACTCTAGTAAGAGGAGAACCGTTGAGACAAATAGGTGGCAGCTCATGCAAGGTTCTGCCATCAGGGCCGAAAACCATACACTCGCTCTTGGTCGCATTGTATATGAGGCCATGACTCTCAGCATATCGCTCACAAACCCTCAGTAGATTGCGAAGCGCCCCTATTGACGGGCTCAGCAGCACCATATCATCGGCATAGCTTATATTATTTACGGCCACGCCGTCAATGTGACAGCCAGCATGCATGCTGCTGAGCTCGCCAACCAGGTCGTCCATGTACACATTAAAAAGAGTGGGTGAGGTAATTCCCCCCTGCCTCACACCGCATTCCAGTCTGTACTCCTCAGACAAGCAATTAGCCCATTTCACAACATTTATTTGATTGCCATACCAAAATTTTAATAACTCCACTAGTTCTGTGGGTACATTTTGTTTACGAAGTTTATCCCACAGGACCTCATAAGAAACCAGATCGAATGCTTTGCTCAGGTCTAGGTAGCAAGCGTAAATAGGTGTCTTACGATCTAAATAATACCTAACTGTGTGCTTCAAGCAGAGAATAGCACTCTCAGTAGAAAGGCCAGGTTGGAAGCCGAATTGCGCGTGATGCAGATTTAATTTTTTCCTAATATGAGTATTGACTAGACTATCCAATACTTTAGCTAGGATCGTAGCAAGGGAGATGGGACGATAATTACTTTTATCACCAATATCTGCAATTTTACACTTAACAATTGGTATGACTGTAGTTTTCATGAGGTCCCGGGGAAGATACTTATGACTAATACACAGCGAGAAAAACATTGCCAATACTCTGGGTAAGTGACAGCCCGCATGCCGTAGGTGTTCGACACTCAAGCTGTCATGTCCAGGCGATTTACCTCTAGTCATATTGTCAATAATACTCTTAACGTCCCTAGGCCTAACTTGCACAATGGTCGCAGCATCTGGCTGGAGGCAGCATTGTCCCGACTCCGGACAATCCGGAGACACACGTGGGCTTGCCTTAAAATGAGCTTTAAATATATTAGCTATTTTATGAGGATCTCTTTCAGCGTTTACACATTCAGCTAGATTTTGTTTTATGTTTAATTTATTAGTGCATTGCCAGAACTTTTTGAAGTCATGATTAGTGCAATGTGATGCCAATATGTCCATTTTAATTTGTTCGGCATGGTTTTGACACCACTTAAGGCGTGATTTGAAAATTTTCCTACTATAACACATTGCATCATAAACACTGCCAGATGAGGGCCTCCCATGCCAGACCCAATTCATGAAATTAGTTTTAGCCTCATCATGTGCTTCCTTTACATGCTTATTCCAGCCACATACCGGTTTTCTACTGTGACGTCTACGACTCGTAATATTACAGCTTTCTATACTAGCCTCCTGCAACGTTTTTATATCCTATCTATGCTTCCATGATGTCCTAGATTGTTACAACATTTATCAGCGCATTTCTGGAATTCTTCCGGAAAATCGATACATTTGAGAATATTATTACAAATTTCATGATACCGCAGAATTTGTGCTGGTGTTTTATTCCCCCAAACTATTTTGTTAGGTATATTATCTAAATTGGTTGTCTTATGCCTTACAATATTATAATTACACTCTATTTCAACAGGAAAATGATCGGACCAGAAAACGTTATAATGTATTTTTATGTTAGATACAATTTTATAACCCATTTCAGTACAAACACAATGGTCAAGCCACCTACATGAACCATGAACGTCACTAATGAAAGTATAGTCACCTGCACTAAGTCCTAGGCGTTGCGTGTCCGCACACACCCATCTTTGTTCTCTACAAAAGCTCGTTAGTTCATTATAGAAAATACCACCCGGGTGGGCGTTAAAATCTCCGAGCATGAACACCGACTCCACGCCACTACTGTCCACTATTGCACATATTTCGCTCAAGCATTCCGTGAACTCGATAAGATTGTCACCGGACTCAACAGGCATGTATACACAACAAATTAGTACCGCACATTCATTAGTCACCACTACTTTACAAGCCGCTAACCTGTCACTGTTAAAGTCCACGGGAGTCACGGACATAAAAGCACTTTTTCTCCATAGGATAGCCAATCCGCCATAAGGTCTTCCTTTTAGACATCCAGTCGACGTATCAACCGAAGATTTACCAAAATACGCATACTCATCACTTATAGTTCCCAGCAGTGGGATGTCATGTGGAAGTAACCACGTCTCCTGTAATGTAATTATATCTGCCTTCCCACAAAACGACCTCACACATTCTATCGATCGCTTTAGGCCTTTACAATTAAATGTCATAATTTTACTATGTTGAGTGTCACTCATCTATTAATTATTATTATTAGTTATCGTGTCAGGGCGCTTATCCGCAGTTCGGTACTGATAATGTACAAACCGACGAAAAACAATCCCTTTCGGCCACATGGATTCATTTAAGAATAGTTGTAACGTATAACTCGGTACAAAAATTTTATAAGCATTATATTTATTTTCATTCTTGATAGATAACTTTGTAAGTGTAACTTTTTCTCCAGTTTTCTTTAGAATATAATTGGTGATATCATCTATTGAAGTTTCTCTGTGAACATTCGTTATATATATTGGTAATCTTTTCTCCGCTGCTTTGAAATTTAAATCTGCATCTTTTGTGGCACTACCAACTTTTCCACTAAAATTATTCTTCCGTTTAGGCCTTTGAACTACTGTCCACTCATTACTTTTCTTCGCTTCGTTTGCTTGCACAACATTATTTTTACGCAAAACTTCGGCCATCGTTATTCCTCTATTTGGGGACACAGTAATACAGTCATCGATTGATTCCTTCGGCGCAGGAGGCGGCGGCGGCGGCGGTGACTCATCGCCACGGCTCAGCTGTTGTGAATCGGAAACCGGTTCGCTTTGCTGTTGAACACACGATTGTTGTCCTACCATGTTACCACAATCATTCTGTTTACAGTTACCGTCGCCAACTGGAACTATTGTAGATGTCGGCACTAGACATTCCGTTGATTCCTTTTCAATTTTGCCAGTGTCGTAATTTAATATTAGGCCTATGGGCCCACTGTCAAGTTCACAGCCGGACATATCAATATTCCGATACCCTCCTCTTTTCTTTTTATTGATATTGCAATCGAAGTTGTTAACGATTGATGCTTTCTTTACATTATCAAGGTCTAAACGCAATTGATTCAAGTGTTCCATAGTAGCACACTCACTTTTAAGTGTTTTTATTTCACTTTGCATCAGCACAATGTCTTTGAGCAATCTCGTTGCGTCGATATGATCGAACGTAACTGGGGGTAGACGGTGCAGTTCTCTCGCCACAAAAATCGGGATTTTCTCAGGATCCACTCGTTTTAATGTACTTATGATATCTTCAAGATTACGTTGATTTTTGCCATCACCTTTACGCGTAGTTTTCTTAACTGCTGCGATCGAGTCAAACAACAATTTTTTCGCCGCATCAACTTCTTTCTCCAGGAAGGACGTTGCACACAGACGTATAATGCTTTCTTCATCCATTACATCCATTTTTGATTGAATGAACGCTAAAACTTCATTAATCACTATATTACAGTGAATACATTTTATAGTATTTGACGACATTGTCGATCACTACACAAACAATAGCGGTGCGCGCGCGCGTGCGTACGTTAAGCCGTCACGCGGAGACTGTAAAGTAAATCTTATTTACATGTGTTTTTCCATATAATACTAAATTATTAGCTGTTTGGACCTCACGTATTAACGTCGTCAAGATTTGAGGTGCATCAGTAAATAACTCAATTTTTGCTCTGATTAGTTTTTAATAAATGGGGTAAGTAGATCATTTATAATATACTTACTAAAGTCTGTTTTTTAATTTCGTAGATTAATTTGACATTTCAAATGATTGTTGTTTGTTTTATTTGTAGTTTGACATTTGCACCTGTCAAATTAGTCTACGAGATTAAAAAAGAGGAAAGTACCCAATATTGAACCTTGCGGAAACCCCACTTTAAAATTAAACCGAGTGAATTGACACTATTTATTTGAACTTGCTGCTGTATAAAATTTTAAATAATATTTGACTAAACTGAATGCAAGTTTACCTAGGCTGCAATGCTCAAGTTAGAAGAGTAAGGTTTCGTGATTTACGCAATAAAATGCCTTGGAGCGGGCACAAGAGATTCAAATGGCATCTTGGGCTTCCCATTCTGTAAATATGTGTTTTGATAGGGTGACACCAGCATTAGTCGTACAACGTCCTTTGGTACTGTTCGTGTAAGAATTTTTTGGTGTGAAAATGCTTGAGCATTTGATGAAGCATTTTATCTTTTCAAATACCTAAGTTGCCTATAGTTATTGGTGTATTTACTGTTCTCAGATTCGATTATTGGTATTTCATTAGATCCGGGAAGACTCCTTGATCCACACACAAATTAAATATGAAGGCATTAATAGGCATTCCCCATATATTATCTTCCGTTAGTTTGATCTTCATTTTCTTAAAAGCTTTTATTACTGTTATAGGGTTTATACGAGGTTGCTTACATTTAAATCAATCGGGCAGGCTGAAACGTTGGCTATTAATAAATCAATAAAAAGCAAGGGCAAGGAATTTTTGGTTGCTGAAGTTTTAAGCGAGATTCCGGTTAATTAACAAATTCTTGAGCTTCTTTGTTAGCGCCTTTGAGAACACGAGAAGTCTCTAGTGTGAAACCATTAGAATGTCTTTTATTCCTGTCAGTTTCATTTTTGATAATTTTCCAAATTGTCTTTATTTTCTAATCAGCTCCAACTGAGGCACTGGCATATCGGCGCCGGTTACTAGCATTATACATGAATACACCCTTAAGCCTTAAGGTGTACTATTTTTCACGTAGAAACCTGATAAAGGTTTACTTTTTAGGGTTCTGTGACCCAAACACGAACGCGTAACGTTAATAAATGAATTGGGGTTCACTTTTGAGAAGCAAATAAGTTTTTTTTTTTTTTTGCAAACTTGACATTTTATTATGTCAAATAAAAGGGCTAACTGTGAGGGAACGGGATACTTTTTTGAAAATATATAGTTTTATATTTTATACGATGGACCATTTATCAGGCTCTGGGCTGGCAGACATGTGCGTGCACATGTTCATGTAGCCAACTAGTTTATAAGTTATATCATATCTTTAAGTTATTATGTTGTAACTAACACTATATGGATCTCTTGGTCTGAATTAAAGATTTGAATTTGAATTTAGTTATTTATGAAAATAGATGCCTCGAAACTACCGAGCCTATTTTTTTTTTTTAATTCGTGTAATATATTTCTATACTTATAGATTACAGTAAAACCTATAAGAAGTCTATGGGTTTAAAATCCCATGGCAAATTTCTCCATAGAATAGAATATATTTATTGTAAATATTATGTGCCCTATAATTGTGCAATTAGAAGGTCGGGGAGAACATATTCTTCAACTACAATGTAAGTTTGTTCTTGGGACAAATTCATCCCAACTTAAATTTAAAAAAAGTGCGCAAATGAAGTGTTCCTTACACTTCATTTGCGCACTTTTTTTAAATTGAACTTGGTGTGCACTACTGTAAAGAATTCCTCATACAATTCATTTACATAATAATTATGGCCGGTGGCCTTGAATACTTAAATTTAGTAGTTAAGTTATTATTAAATCCATTGCCAAGTCCAGTTTGATAACCTAAATTAAAAGTTTAAAAAAGACATACCCGTCAGGTTTAGATAGATACATTCGGAATAAATCATTGCAGGTTAATTTAATGGCTTTCTCTGGTGTAATGAGCAGGATGTTAACACCAGAGCCGCGGTACATGCCGAAGTAGCCCTCTGCTGCATATGTCTTCCTAAAGCAATCAATCCTGAAAAATAAAAATAACATGTTATGGTACGAGGTAAAATAAAAATTATACCTTATGGCTATGGGCAATACAGGCGTAATTTTTTCGGTATTTGAATTGGTTGGACAAATTAAAATCCAAAGTGTGTTTTATAAGTTTGCTAACCACAGCTTATCTGGAGACTTTGAGTTCTTTAGCATTATCCAGGCCTAAGCTATTAGGGTTGTAAAAGACGACGAATCGCTTCGAAAAAGGTAGGTTGTGCCGGTCTTTTGTTTTCGGCTCGTCTTGGCGGGGCACTGCCTTGCCCCCCGGTAAACTCACAGTGTGGCGAGCTGTTGGGCAAAAGCGACCCCACGGACCCTATCTCCCGGGAGAACTCGTGTTCCTCAACTCTTGCTTGCCTTTATTGGCTTGCTGGAGTGAACACTGACGAGGAACAGCTTCCACCTCTTATTTGCCTTCATTAGCCGGCTTTTGGGGAGATTTGCAGGAGCAAACGTGCTTGGAAGAAGGAAGCTGCTAGGAAGATGCTGGTAGGGATCTTGACCATCTTGCATTGTCCTCATAGCCGTGGAATACCTCTTCACTCGTCAAGCACCTCAGGACATATGTAGATCCCTTGTCCCTACGTCATCAATGTGATATAGTGACGGTTTCCGGGGACCATTATTAAATGTGCAAGTCACCCCCTGCCATTTTATCCGTGTTTATTATATACATTGGTCAGGCAGAGGACATAGTTCTTCCGAAGTTCAAGATAACCAATTCACTATAGCCACCCAAACCCTTAGCCTAATATGATTTGTTTCCATGTTCTGCAATAGTCCTGCACCAAACAGGGGTTGTTCTTGAGTGCACTTGCATAGTGCATACAGGGATAATCGTCTGTTGGTGCCCGATTTTGATTAAAATTGTCTAAGGGGCCTCTGCGAGTTGGCTTCGGCCATTCGAACGCCTTCCGAAGGACCAGGACGCCATGGTCTCGAAATATAAAAACAATAATAATAAATTAAAAAATTGGTAACATCAATATTTAATGTGCCTACTTTCCCTCCGGGGCCCGCTTGAACTTTCCACCCCTGTAGAATAAAGGTAAGATAACAGTGACACTTACATATTTTTATATTGTTTCTTGCCATCTGAGCCAACGGTTTGGTTCTGAAGTCGCGTTTTTACTAAATCCAACGGAAACACAATCGAGACACCAACAATACCAGCAATTCCGCCATTGATAATCTTTGGTATTAAACTGAAATGAAACACAAAATTATAATTAGCGATTGAAACAATTACATTATTATTTGGGTGGCTACACCGTAAGTACGCTCATAATCTAGCTAAAGTCCGATCGCGAAGCAGAAAGAATTTCGTACAATGACCCTTCATTACTTATCTCTAGCGCTCGCGCCTAAACGTATTGCCGTCGCGCTCGCGATAAGGGCGGTCCTTCTAATGTGTGAGCGCGACGGCAATATACATTTGAGCGCGAGCGATAGAGATAAGTAATGAAGGGTCATTGTACGAAATTCTTTCTGCTTCGCGACCGGACTTTAGGCTGGCAATCTTTAATGGTTGCTGCACACAGCGGGCGCGGCGTGACCGGGCGGCGACGCGACGCTGAGCAGTTGTAATGTACTAGTTACTATAGACGACGTCACACAGAGCCGCCGCGCTCGGCGGTTTTTGATTTATTTCATGCCCCCATTTCCGTTTACGTTGTTTTTCTTAGCTAGCGCAAATAAGAGCAAGAGCGTTTCCACGTCTGAATCGCTCAACATCTTTTTGATGAATGAATCGCGTCGCTAAACGGTCGGCGTGAATGGGCCCGGCGGGACGTGATCGCGCCCGCAGTGTGAACGCTCCCGTCGCGCCAGCGCCGCGTCGGCGCCCGGTCACGCCGCGCCCCGCCACGCCACGCCTGCTGTGTGCAGAGACCTTAAACGTGTGAGGATCAGGGTGGAAAGTTTCTCCTCCTCCATTGAAAAGGGAGGATCATCCGAACAGCCGAGTGTTGTCTGGTGATGTACTGCCCGATGGTTGTTGTCGCTGTTGTATACAGGGTGTAAAACAAACCCATAACAAAGACATCTAAAATAGTTGTCAGGAAACAACTTTTTTTATTAAGTGTTTCCAACTGTAACGCACACAAAACATTGTGTTTATGGGTGCATGCAACGGTACATGGGTCGTGAGCTTGGGGATATTAAAAGTGTAATTAGTAAAAATGCTAAAATTTTGAAAAAAAAAAAGTTAAGTACAAACGTTGGACCTTTGCCCTTCAATAACTCCGTAATCAGACGGCTTCCAGGTATGGTGCAGTACAAAATTATCGCAATGACGGAAACGACATGTGCTTAAACGGTTAAATGTCTTTATACACTCGAATTGGAATTTTCACGATAATCTTTGCTTTACGCGATTGTAACGGTATGATTAGCGAGTTACACAATTAAAAAAAAAAATTAAAAAAATACAGAAAGGATAAAACGGTTCGAGAGGCAGGATCAACAGGCAGTAGTGAAGCAGGAACGAGGAGCAGGATCAGCAGGCAGTAGTGGAACAGGAACGAGGAGCAGGGCTGGGGCGTGTTACGGCGAGCAGGTATGAGAGATTTGTGACGTCATCAACCCTGTCCAGAGGAGGAAGTTTCAATAAAAAAAGTCTCGTAAAATACAATTTTGGTACGTAAAGGACGATGCCTTTTCAGTTTCAGTGGTAACAACTAACAGTGTTCAAAAATATATAAAAAGTGGTCTTCAAGTATGAAACCGTATGAATTGTTGGACACCACAGCTAAATATGTATATCTCAGACCAAATTTTTTATTTGGTCTGAGGTGTTTATAAACTAAAAGATTTGGTTTTTGTGCAGCAAAATGTAGGATTTCTGTGACGTCAGATTACATGACATGCGTAATTCGTATGTCATAAAGGTGTCGCCATAAACTATTGATTTTCTTAAGCAATTGTAATACCGTAAGTGTAGCACAGCAGCTACACCTATCAGCGAAATTGCGACCACACAATGTATTTAATTTCGGTCTCCTGGTTGTATTTTGCGGGCCTTCGCTTAAAGCCGATCGTAACGTAGCTGTTCTAGATTTGTGTTTTTTAATCTTTTTGAATACGCGACCCCTTTAGAAGTTAACAAAGTCTAGCGAGCCCGTAGATCTAGGGTCATCCTTCTGACTGAATTTGTATTTTAGTGCGAAGTGTAGGACCTAGAAACACTTGCCTTTTTTCTTTTGTTCACGAACCCCTTTTTTTTTTGAGGGTGGCAAATCATCCTATGACTTCTCTCGCTCTGGGCGGACCGGAAGGGCGTGTCAGACTTTTACTGACTAAAACCCACCCGTGTTCCTTCAGTTGCCTGTTGCCAAGGGACAAGGACTTTCCCGCAACCCTGGCAGGCATCGGTCCTAGCGGACCCCGACAGTTGTGCTGACATCTCTTTGAGGCGCGCGTCGAACACGACGCCCCATCGACCCGGGCCTAGTCCTTATCGGACGGCGAGCTACCCATTGCTCGCCGTCCGCAAGCCCGCGCCTATGGTAGCCGACCCCCTGAGTAAGGGTTCGCAAAGGAGTAGGCCAAACAGCCTACTCCTAGAGCATAATAATTATTTTTAGGTCGACATCATGTCTTGCGGAGGGAAGAGAATTGAAAACTTCCTGCTTTTTACACGACTACCCAAAAAGGAGTGTAATGTTTTCAGTGTTCATGTATGTATTTTAGACGTCGTTAAAAATATGAAGCCATTCATGTTTTTAGAATGTTCAGATCTTAAAAGATAAATAGAACGGCCGAGTTTATCTAGAGATCACTTCAATCAGATTATTTATCTGATAGGGCTTCTAAAATAATGCGAATTTGGGTTCACAAAGAGTACTTATGTAGAACATTGCATACGAACACGAGTGTTTTCGCGATTCGTCAAAATATCCGAATAGATGTTCACACTTGATTCGTGATTCAGATTTCAGTCTTGGACGAGGGCTTCAGGGGTTGCGTCACGAAAAAATGGCGATTCTTTTTTGACGAACGTGATTTTTATACCTACGTCATATAAGACCTTTCCTTCATTTTTCATGATTCGTGATTCGTGTGAATACGGTCATTTAAAAACCATTGCCGCAGTTAAAAAGTCACAGCTCGTGAAAAATGACGTTATGGCAAAAAACATGAATCGTCCTCGTGTGAATGCGCTCTTAGTTATACAATGTAGGTAATTGGAGAACATTTTCTAGGATTATACATGTTTTTAAATAGTAGAGTCTACAGTAAATATCAGACCAGTTCACTCAGAGTGATTGTATTGAAGGTCACTGCATTAGAAGCTGTGTTTGAAAACTACAAAATGAACTCTATATCTTGCTACAATAGGCCTTATTCTCAAAAGATGGAGGTACTCTCATTACAGTTTAAAGAAAATCGATTTGCATAAAATGTTAATGTAGTCATTATCTATGGCTGTCCATAACAGAAATGAAAATACTTTGTATGATTGTGCTCAGTGCTGTACACTTATATTTCGCAGGATACCTAATCAGAAAATTGAATCTTTGTGAAAATCTTAATTTTTGCAATAGAATGGAAACTAAGAAAGATTATTGGGATAATATGTGATAAATTCTCAATTCAGAAACCGGGTGTATGGGTTATATTTATATCACAACTAAATAGTACTTACACCTGAGGTGTGATTGCAGCTTGTTTTGGCGGTTCTGGCTTCTGCGACATTTTCAATTATTTAGAGCTGTAAAAAAAAAGATCTTTTTACATGAAGAAGTAGGTTTGATAGAAAAAATACTCTCATAAAGTACACCAATTATAGGAAAACAAACAGGTGATAACCAGTGGTTTTACATGGAAAAGTCTTTCAGATTGAAACACAATCAGTAGTTTGAACATAATATTTTTGTACCTTTATTTCAGAACATACTAGTGTTCTGAAATAAAGGTACAAAAATATTATGTTCAAACTACCGAATGCAGAAAGTAACTGATCTCTGTCTCCTAATGATAAATACAGACTTTTACAGTTAAAATAGGTACATACAGTATGTATAAGCGGATGACAGCGATGCAGACCAATACTTCAATGCATGTCCTTTTGTTTTTATATTTATTGGTACCTATAGTTAGTTAGTCCCTTAATTAAGTATAATGATTCAAAAATATAATTGAATAGTTGTTCACCCCTTAATAAGAATGTTGTGCATGCCTATAAGTGATGTATTTACACAGTATTGAAGACTAGTGATTACTACCTATTGTTACCTTACTTGTAAATATGTCGTTGGTGTGCCTTGCTCAATAAATAAATAAATAAATAAGAAATTAATCCATTATAAGTATATATTTTATCATATCAAACATTGAATGTAACAATTATGCTGACTGAGCCCCGAAGTGAGGTGGACACTAGAGGTGTCTTGAATATACTAACTTTGTAAATGTAATACATAACTGGCGAAATATGGGTAGGTATGATATAGGTAGTATAGGTACACCGCTTCCTAACCCTTTGGAGAAACAAGGTATTAAGGTTTTATGTATATTTTGTAAATGTAATTTCACTCTTTTACTTGAATATTATGTGCAGTTTTAATCATTTTAATATACCAAGTAATAATAAATTGTATCACCTTAGACTAACGTACTTACCTAAGTTCTAAGTATCATCAGCAAGTACCTAGGTATTATGAATTATTGGGTTGACCTCAAGTCTATCACTGAGCGAGCTTAGGTGTTTTTCACAGCGTGCATTACTTTTACCCATAATTTAACACTCACCAAAAACTGTAGCAGTGTTCGGCAATTGAAAAAATCAATAACTTCGTATACATAATACAATACAGTCTGTAATCTGATAGGTAAGTACCACATATATATAACGATGAGAACAATGTAGCACTCTAAACTTTAGAAATATTATTAAATTACATTCGTATTGTTTAGAAATTCTGTTTTTATTCAATTTGGATTCTTTCCGTCAGCATTTTACGTAATCGCAACAAATAAAATGTCACTTACCTAATAAACTTAGTTAGTTTGTAGTAGTAAATAACCCTAATTAGTGAATCAAATGATAAACATTAAAATAACATAGTTGACTTTGGAAATAGATAAAAGTCGTGTTTGTCTCAAAGTCACAGTACTAATTTGACGTCTGCAAAGTAGACGAACCGAACCGAACACAGAAGTTAGAAATAGAATGAAGTTGATTGATCGATCAGTGAATGTTGCCAGTCTCAACCTTTTTTTTGTTTTGATAATAATTATCAATACCTTTCTTCTGACGTAGTCGGATAAAATCAATTTGATATTACGTACATGACTGCATAACACAGATTTTTTTTTAATTTTTAGGCCAAAAATAGGCCGGCTCTCTGGTTACGTGAAGAGTCGACCGACCGCTTGATGATGTCTTGAAAAACTAAGTGGGTACTCGGACCCCATGGCCCTAGTGTTTCAACTGCAAACAGCTCGAACATAAATAAATCCCAATAAGATGCTGTCCCGTATTTGCGCTGTTTGAGGTTTTCCGCACCTGCAGCACCACCCCAGCACACCCCGCCGTGCTAAGAAGATGGGATGGCCACAAGGCTGTCGATACATGTGCATCCCACAACAAAGGCCGAATTAACTTCCAAGGTATTATGAAAATTCCGTTTGGTCTCTGCCCATCGTTGCGTGCCAAGCCATTGAGTTTTAAAACAGCTGGCACCCTGGCGGGCGGTGACAAAAGCACGACGGAATATGTAATTGATGCTGGCGTGTTTTGCTATCGGGCCTGCGCTCCTACTGCAGGATAAGCCATGGTGTCCGAGGCAGTCGACACCTTCACCGCATTCACAGTGCAAGGAGGAAGGAGCGCCCAGATACAGGCAAGTAGCAAGCCAGAAGGTGGTGTCACCCAGCATAGTGCCTATGCGGTAGCGCCTGAAGCCAGCAGGATTGGTTGACGTATTAAGATTATTCCGTATTAACCTGCAGACTGCAGAGCGGCTCTCCCACTGTCTCTGAAAGGTGGGTTCTCAGGCATGTGTATCTGCACAGAATGAGCATTGCTATACATCAAGGCAATGCTTTTAGACAGCGATGTGACCGATTTTTTTGATGCGCTATAATTATTTCCCCTCGCTTTTTTATATCTACATCTACCTACATATTATTATTTTATATCTGTTAGCTTATGAATTATGTAAGTAATTAGGACCTTATTTCATCTCTAACTCACTATTTAAAAGTTTTTAAGTTGTTTGTATGTAGGAGCTGCCTATTAATTGCTACCACTTTTGACAACAATTCCCAGTAAATTGAAACGTCCACAATAATTAAATATTCAAAATATATTTCTGTCACCTAGACCTTATCGCTTTATTATGCAAGTGACATAAGGTGTGGAAAAGCAGGACAGCCCACCAGGCCAAGCCAGGCCAGGTTGTGTATCAAGGTTTACTATCAATCGACCTCACGTCTGTTGTCGTGGTTTGTCTTCTTCATTTTGTGAGTTTACCCAAAAAGAAATGCCATATATTAGAAAAGACACAATTCAAAATCACCGTGTTTTGCGGTAATTTTTGACTTACTGGTAACAAAGATTTAGAAAAGTCAACGTTTTTCAGGTCGTTAAGGCTTTTGACATTTGTGTGAAATTGCCAACCGTAATAAAGCCAGAAAAATGTTCTGTAGAGACTTTTCCAGACTGGAATATTCAATCTATAAAAAAAACAAAACTCAAAGTCGGTCAGAAATATGAAGCAAGTTTAATCTCACTAATTTTTGTGTCGGACTTGTGTAGCCATGGATGTTTTTCTTATAATTATATGGTAGTAGCCCATTATTAGGCTGCGTTTCCACCAGAGATGTGCGAGGATGAGTAGCGAGGGATGTGTTTGTAAAGAACCAATAGAATCGCTTCTTCAATAGAATCGCATAGAATGGTCTCCCTTTTATTTGTGACACTATGTTATTTAGCAAGAAATAATCCTTATGATGAAGCCTTTCGATCGGTACGATAAAGCAAAGCTACTGGTTGATTATTTTTCTCATGTAACGGGTTCGGTTTCCGGTTCAACCATGTAAGTATTTAAATATCTATGAATGCAGTTTAATTTGTTTTTTAAATTCCAATAATGTCTTCTTTCAGTGAAATGTTCCATCTACAATATTCAAGGTACTTTCCCTCCATGTGGCATATCCGTAGGACGCCCTGTATATGCAAAAAAAAATTAAGTAGTAAAAACTAAAACCCAACTACGACCTAAAAGGTATAAACAAGACACCACAGACAGACAAAATCCGGAGTCACACGTGTTAGGGCATAAATCGAACAGATTACGTGTGACTCCGGATTTTGTCTGTCTGTGGTGTCTTGTTTATACCTTTTAGGTCGTAGTTGGGTTTTAGTTTTTACTACTTAATTTTTTTTTTTTATTCTTTTGGGGTTATAATATATATATTTTTGAAATGTGCTCATTAAGCCCTTTCATTTGATACCCAACATGGTACGATTAAACTATATTTTTTTTTAAGTTCCTCACTTTATGTCCTCTAGAGGGAGCCATTTTTAATTTAATGTGACTTCACATAGCCTATAACCAGCGGACAATCACGACGCTTATAACGATACCTCGTTTGTCAAATTGTGGTAAGTGGTTTGGAAGATAGGAGGGAACAGATGAACATACATACATACATACATACATACATACATACCGGTCAAAATCATAACCCTCCTTTTTTCTTCGCCGTAGTCGGGTAAAAACGGGACCCTATTACTAAGGCTCCGCTGTCTGTCTGTCTATCTGTCTGTCTGTCCGTCTGTCACCAGGCTGTATCTCATGAACTGTGATAGTTAGACAGTCGAAATTTTCACAGATGATGTATTTCTGTTGCCGCTATAACAACAAATACTAAAAAACAGAATATAATAAATATTTAAGGGGGCTCCCATACAACAAACGTGATTTTGTTGTCGTTTTTATTGATAATGGTACGGAACCCTTCGTGCGCGAGTCCGACTCGCACTTGGCCGGTTTTTTAATTTAAATTGTATAAAAAGATTATGTCTATCACCTCTTTTACTAAAAAGATGTACTTAAGTACCTGCCTAAGTTATTTCTTACGTGCATAACTGTTTTCATTTAAAATGATATAATATAATTATTATTTATCATAGATATAATGATCTTAACCTTTTTAGCTTACCTAACTTTTTTAATAAACCTTTTTTAGTTAAGTATTAAGTATAATAAACTAGCTGTTGCCCGCGACTTCGTTTGCAATCCAGGGATGAAAAGTAGCCTATGTCCTTCTACAGGTCATGGTCTACCTATGTGCCAAATTTCATCTAAATCCGTTCAGCCGTTTTTGCGTGAAAGCGTAACAAACAAACAAACAAACTCACTTTTTACCCGACTACGGCGAAGAAAAAAGGAGGGTTATGATTTTGACCGGTATGTATGTATGTATGTATGTATGTATGTATGTATGTATGTATGTATGTTCATCTGTTCCCTCCTATCTTCCAAACCACTTATCACAATTTGACAAATGAGGTATCGTTATAAGCGTCGTGATTGTCCGCTGGTTATAGGCTATGTGAAGTCACATTAAATTAAAAATGGCTCCCTCTAGAGGACATAAAGTGAGGAACTTAAAAAAAAATATAGTTTAATCGTACCATGTTGGGTATCAAATGAAAGGGCTTAATGAGCACATTTCAAAAATATATATATTATAACCCCAAAAGAATAAAAAAAAAAAATCAAGTAACAAAAACTAAAACCCAACTACGACTTAAAAGGTACCTATAAACAAGACACCACAGACAGACAAATTAAAAATCCGGAGTCACACGTAATCTGTTTGATTTATACGTAACACGTGTGACTCCGGATTTTTAATTTGTCTGTCTGTGGTGTCTTGTTTATACCTTTTAAGTCGTAGTTGGGTTTTAGTTTTTGTTACTTGATTTTTTTTACCCTTTGGGTACGGAACCCAAATTAAAATTTTTAAAAACCCCCGACAAAAACAAAGCATCTAATAAACAATATATACCTATATATTTTTTATAGCTAAGACCACTCTCGATCAACTCACCTTTCAAACAAAACCAAAAAAATCAAAATCGGTTCAGCCGTAAAGCAGCTACGATGGCGCAGACAGACACACAGATACACACGTTAAACTTAGAACACCGCTCTTTTTTCGTCAGGGGCTAAAAAGGCAAGGGTGCTGACACTGCAGTGCGCGGATTGTAGTACATTTCTGTTTGCGCTTAGCCTTATAGGGGTGAAAAGGGGGGATTTTGTTTGAAAAATCTTATTCCTTGAGTTAATAGACTTGAAACTTGCCACGTATACCTAAGTTAGTAGGTAAATTATAAAGTTTGTCATTTTTAGTTTTTCTAAACTCGCCCTAAACGGGGATTGGGGGGTGTCAAAGTTTGTACATAATTATAAGTAAGTACAAGAATTTTACTTTTAACTTGAAACCTATTGAGGTATACTTAAAACCAAAAATAAAATATAAGTAAAAATCTTTTTTAAAACAAGCTTTTAATGAACTAAAACGGGTTTTCGCAGTGCCACCTTCCGGCCCCATCATCAGACCCTGAACACCACCTAGTACTTCTTAAAACATAGCTAATGAGTCCAAACACGATGGTTCTATCTTGTTTGATTGAGTAGTTCCTGTGGTCAACTACCAGCTCCATGATCAGACCAGTTACATGGTATCATTTTTCAAAATGTCTCGGTAGTTATATAAGTATCCCAAGTTTCAGCTCAATTGGATGCCAGGAAGTGCTTGAAAAATCGGAAACACATTCGAACAAGCTAATATAAAGCTTGTAATAAAACATGTAAATGCACATCTGTATTCCCAAGCGGCATGCTACATATAGCCACAATGAATATTCGTGCTGTCTGTCTATCATCAAAGATCACAATATGAATAAATATACCTACCTACAGAGCGTAAATAAACCAATTTGTGCCCATTACTGTGACAAACGTTTTAATTCAACGCAGTTCATAGCAATTTTCATTTCATTTGATATGCATACAAAACAATTATCCAACAAGAGCCAGTTTTTATCAGTAACTGAGTAACTAACACGATTACATTACGAAAAATAACTTGTTTAACAGAATCTAAAATTAAAATTCAATATGCCCCGTGGAGTCACGCACTCACGTATCATGGTTATTTCATGCTCATGGATCCGAATCCTGTTAAAATGGCGCTGACTGCTCATCGAGTGAGTATAAAAATCAAAAATTGTTTAAAAAACAAAAAGGTTATTGGTTTGCCCCCGACCCCGCCTGCAGTACCTTACAAAAAACAAAGTTCAATTCTTGTTTTTCTCTTTTCGATTATAGGTTTTTGCAGGGGGGTTTTTTGTTTTTTAAATAATTTGTTTTATTTCAAGATTTTTAGTTTTATTTATATATACAGGGTGTTAGGGTAAACACCGTTATCCTTGAAACCAGTGGCTGGGTTTCATTTATAGAACGTAATATCAATGGAAAATGACAACTTTTTTTTTCTTTTTTTTAAATCTACATTTTACCACAAGAGTCGCAAGTTCGTTGTCCTATGCGCTAGGGCAACGAACTTGCGTCTCAACACGGGCGGCGGGTACGGGATGTGACCTGACCGGCCGCGAGCGCGACCCCTCCCTCAGTCAGTCAGCTGTTTCGCTAGAGAGCACGGTGTCGGATATAAACTTATTAAAATCTTTTAATGAAAATGACGTTTTTTTTTTGTTGTGTTCGGTCATTTATTTTTATATTTAAGTCAACTACCCATGGTTTGAATGACAAGACTGTTTACCCTTACAGCCTGTATATACTAGCTGTGCCCCCCGTACGCAAAATACGCGCTTTGACGTGGAGTTGCGGATACCAGCCCGTATTACCTATTACCTAGCTGTGCCCCGCGGTTTCACCCGCGTAGGTCTTGATCCCGTGGGAATATAAGGGATAAAACGTGTCCTATGTCCTATTCCAGGTCATGGTCTACCCGTGTGCCCATCCTCTCCTCTTTAAAGTAGGTAAAGTCGCGGCGGGGCGGCGCGGCGCCGGCGTCGAACGGTTCGCGATTACATTTTTAAACTCGTGATAACTTTGAAATTAAATGTCCGATTCGAATGAATTAAAAAGTATTTTACTGCTACATAAATACCCTTGATGTTAAAACTATTTATTTGAATAAGAATTAATAATATGTTGATAAAACTCCTTCGCAAATAATGCATTAATTTCTAACAAATTTGATTGCCATAAAAAAGGTTATAGTGAGTCAATCTTAAAAGATAGACATATGCTGTCGCGGACTTTTTTTTAGAACTTTTAAAGAGGAACAATTCCATCATACATGATATTTGCGTAACTTAAACCGTTTACGCAGCGCACGGAAGCTCTCAAAAAGGAAGATTTTTTCCCGTTTCTGCACACAGTGTGTGTGGGTGTCCACACAGTGGTGACACCCGGGCGTTTCCTCCCGCCTAATTCTACACAGGAACCTCCCGAAGCTACAGGACCTGCGTCAGGCGGAAGGTGAGGACGCCGTGGCGCCTCTCTAGCCACTCCTCAAAGAGGGGACTTATCGGCTCAATTGTGGCGTGCCCAGATGATTGTATGCTGTATAGTTACACAACGCTTTGTCTTCTTCTTTCAAAAGTCAAATTACTTTTGAAAGAAGAAGACAAAACGTTGTGTAACTATACAGGCGCTATACAACGATTATTAGTAAGGCGGATAATCTATACCTGTGTCTATACATAGTTTGATAAAGTCGCTTTTTGTGTGCGTCTGTGTGACCGCTTCTAAACTATACAAGCGATTTTAATATGGTTGTCACCATCATTTAGAGAATTTCTTCCGGAAGGGTCTTGTGTGGAGACTAGTCGTCGCGCCACCGCCGCGCCGGCTCGAACTCGTTGATGGGCGTGGTCTAAATGCTTGCTATTTATTCCAACATAGAATGCGAAGGGGACAATCACTGCGATGAGCAGTAATAAGAAGCTAGATCGCGCACGGATACACACTCCCGTATACATAATATATTTCAGTGAAATGCACCATCCTTACCTACATATTATAAAACAAAGTCCTCAGCCGCGTCTGTCTGCCTGTCTGTTCGCAATAAACTCAAAACTACACCAATGGATAGTAGTCCTCTATCCATTGGTGTAGTCAAAACACTACACCAATGGATAAAGTGGTTCTCGAGGAAGGTTTCAGTATATAATAAACGACATCAGTTATTTATTTACGCCCGAAGATGAGTTAAAATTAGTGTTGAAATATGAAAGTTGCGACTCTCCTAACTTCCAAACTATTTTTTTTTCCGATTCGGCTTCTGGGCTAGATAATAACAAGACAAATTGATATAATTTTTTATTATGAACGTTCACCGTCAAACAGACGAGTAGGTAATCACCACTACTTTTTTACCGATTCGTGTAACCTTAACTAAACCTTGTCTATAAACATGTCGCAGGCAGATTGTATCATGCGCCATTGTACCAACGATGCCGACCGTTTAAAAATGCTCGCAGCTAAGAAATATGCCAAAGGCAAATTAGCATCTTTATAAAACACAGGTTGTACAAATCAGACTTTATTTCACAATCAGATAACTTTATGTCACCGTAAAATTGTGAGAAAATAAAAATAATTTTATTAAATAAATTGTATTTTACCTCAGAAAAAAAATGGTTTCAGTTCTTTAGTACAAAACGGCAATTTCATATAAGGGGTTTAAATATGAAAATGCCGTTTAATAAGTTCTAATATCTAATAAGTTCTCGTTGCTGAGGTGAAAATTTGTATGTGTTACACGAGACCAAAGTTATGACGAGTGCGTGTCTTTGAATCCCTCGCTGTGCTCAGGATTCTAACCTAGAATCAGAATCGTTTGCTTACTCGGGATTCAAAATCAACACTCGCAGCAAAAAACTACTTTGCTCGCTTGTTGCACAAATAACTATTAATTTCGGAAGTCGGTGTCTTTAGTTTAGAATTTTCGTTTTTTGCCACCGACTTCCGACATTAAAGTTGTTTTTCACTTTTTAATGTCTTCTTGCTATAATATAAGTAATTATCAAAAAGGAGATCAGCAGAATGCCTTGAAATTATTTCATCAAAATATTCAAGGTATTTCTTCCAAATTATTAGAAATTGAAATGTTTTTAGAAAAAACACAGTTTGAGATTGTTTGTTTTACTGAACAAATGCTAATTAATTATAAGAACTACAGTGTGGGCAGTTGTTTTAACCGTAAATCTATGCTACGCGGAGGTTCTCTGATCTTGATAAAAAATTGTTTAAAATCTAAGCAACGTAATGACATAGTTGATTTATCAGTTGAACATTGCATCGAACTGTCCTGTGTTGAGCTGGATAAGCATGTCGTAGTGTGCGTGTACAGACCCCCTAATTATCAGAACTTTTCAAGTCAATAATGGAAGATGTCCTAGCGAAAGTTGCATCCAGTAACAAACCCGCAATTATTTGTGGTGATTTTAATACTAATATTCTGGAAAATAATTCAAATAGCTGTAGAATGTTAAGCCTTTTTAAATCGTTCAATTTATCGAATGTTTTTACAGAACCAACTAGAGTTCTTCTGCTACTTGTATCGATAATGTCTTCTGCGATTGTGATTATTTAGATAAAGCCATCGTAAACTATTTGCCGTCTGATCATAGTGGACAAACGGTAACTTTTAAGTTTAAAACACCAATGCAAAAAATGCAAATACAATTTAGACCGATTACAACAGGCAAATTAAATAGATTCAATAGTACCCTAAATAATAAGTTAAATGCCCTGGGCCAGAATATGGACGATGCAAATAAATTGTATGAGGATTTCTTTTCAGTAGTGCACACTGAATTCAATAAAACTTTTGAAAAGAAAACAACAAATATTTGCCCTAATTTTATTTTTAGTGACTGGGCAACTAGATGTATTAGGATAGGATAGGATAGGATGTATTAGGGAAAGACTGTTCGAGCTGTATGGCCTTAAACCTTACATTAACACTGGAACTTTCAATAAGTATGTTGCTACATATTCCAAAAAAAATTTACTTTTTACCCGACTACGGCGAAGAAAAAAGGAGGGTTATGATTCTGACCGGTATGCATGTATGTATGTATGTATGTATGTATGTTCATCTGTTCCCTCCTATCTTCCAAACCACTTATCACAATTTGACAAATGAGGTATCGTTAGAAGCGTCGTGATTGTCCGCTGGTTATAGGCTATGTGAAGTCACATTAAATTAAAAATGGCGCCCTCTAGAGGACATAAAGTGAGCAACTTAAAAAAAAAATGGTTTAATCGTACCATGTTGGGTATCATATGAAAGGGCTTAATGAGCACATTTAAAAAAAAAATATATTATAACCCCAAAAGAATTTAAAAAAAAATCAAGTAATAAAAACTAAAACCCAACTACGACTTAAAAGGTATAAACATGACACCACAGACAGACAAATTAAAATTCCGGAGTCACATGTAATCTGTTCGATGTATATGCCCTAACACATGTGACTCCGGAATTTTAATTTGTCTGTCTGTGGTGTCTTGTTTATACCTTTTAAGTCGTAGTTGGGTTTTAGTTTTTATTACTTGATTTTTTAAATCTGGAGACAGTAAAGACACCAACAATTATAGACCAGTATCTGTTCTGCTGGTGTTCAGCAAGGTCTTCGAAAAGGTCTCAATCAAATGCTTAATCATTTTAACACCAACCAAATCTTACACGATCAGCAGTATGGTTTCACCAAAGGACGTTGTACGGCTGACGCCGGTGTCACCTTATTAAAACACATTTTTACTGCGTGGGAGGAGGCCCAAGATGCCATAGGAATCTTTTGTGACCTCTCCAAGGCATTTGACTGCGTAAATCACAAAACCTTACTCTTAAAACTTGAGCATTACGGACTAGGTAAACTTGCGCTCAGTTTAGTAAAATCTTATTTAAATGATAGACAACAGCAAGTTCAAATAAATGGTGTCAATTCACTCGGTTTAAATGTAAAAATAGGTGTTCCACAAGGCTCGATATTGGGTCCTTTCCTCTTTTTAGTATATATTAATGATCTACCCCATTTATTAAAAAAACAACCACACATGGTGTTATTTGCTGACGATACTTCCTTAATTTAAAAAAAATCAAGTAATAAAAACTAAAACCCAACTACGACTTAAAAGGTATAAACAAGACACCTCAGACAGACAAATTAAAAATCCGGAGTCACACGTGTTAAGGCATAAATCGATCACATTACGTGTGACTCCGGATTTTTAATTTGTCTGTCTGAGGTGTCTTGTTTATACCTTTTAAGTCGTAGTCGGGTTTTAGTTTTTATTACTTGATTTTTTTTTAAATTCTTATGGGGTTATAATATATATATTTTTCAAATGTGCTCATTAAGCCCTTTCATTTGATACCCAACATGGTACGATTAAACCATTTTTTTTTTTTAAGTTCCTCACTTTAGAGGGCGCCATTTTTAATTTAATGTGACTTCACATATTTATTTATTTATTTTTATTTAAATGCCTTAAAAACTACCATTACAGGTCGTAGCCTAATGCGATAGCCAAGGAATGTATACATAATTAAAATTAAGATCATAGTTTATAACATAACATAAATAATAGTACTTTTGCGAATTCACCCCAGTGACATGTAAATATATCAATTTTGACCTGAATATCATTGATGGTGCGAATTGCTTGAGTAAGAGGAGTTTTGGCCAGCAAGTTGGTCCTGGCTGATGGTACGACCAGCAGTGGCGGGGGCCTTCGCCTCCACACATAGCGGTCGGGTACGTACAAGTGCAACCGCTGCAGCACTCTCGGATTGTGCTCAATGCCTCGGAGCAGTTTCACCACGTACGACACCAGCGCAAATTCCCGTCGCACCCCTAGTTGATTGTACCCCACCATACCCAGTACGAATAGAGTGGGGTACATCAAAGGGTAAAATGGGTATACCCCATACAGTTTCTTGTACAGGTGGCGCACGAATTTGTTCTGGACTCGTTCCAACATCCCTGAGTACTTAGCCTCATGTGGAGCCCATATGACAGCACTATGTTCCAGATGACTCCTGACTAATGCGTCATACAGGGCTCTGATAGCTGTGATGCTGGTAAAGTCTCGCGTCTGCCTCAGAACAAAACCTAAGTTTCTAAATGCCTTTTTGCAGATCCTCTTTATATGCTCGCGAAACGACAGTTCAGGAGTGAGAACAACCCCTAAATCACGTACCTGCGTGACTCGCAAACCTCGTTATATCCTATAACCAGCGGACAATCACGACGCTTCTAACGATACCATTTGTCAAATTGTGATAAGTGGTTTGGAAGATAGGAGGGAACAGATGAACATACATACATACATACATACATACATACATACATACCGGTCAAAATCATAACCCTCCTTTTTTCTTCGCCGTAGTCGGGTAAAAATAAATAGACGTGCATCAAATCTTGACGACGTAAATAACGCCCTACTGCAGGTCCAAAATTGGTTCACTGCTAATAATTTAGTATTAAATGGGACAAAAACTAAATGCATGAGATTTGCTTTACCGAATGTTAAAAGTAGTGATTGTGACATAATATTGAATAGGGAGAAACAAGAATTCGTCGATAAGACTGTTTTCCTGGGGATCACACTCGACTCAAGGCTGCAATGGGGTCCTCATTTAACATCTCTTGCAGGACGGCTAAGTTCAGCAGCATATGCTGTGAGGAAAATCCGTCAATTCACTGATGTAGATACCGCGAGGCTAGTCTATTTCAGTTACTTTCATAGTATCATGTCTTACGGTATTTTACTATGGGGACGGGCTGCAGATATCGAGTCTATTTTTATTCTGCAGAAAAGAGCTATCAGAGCAATATATGGCCTCCGTATGCGCGATTCTCTAAGGGAACTGTTTAAAGATATTAACATCATGACGGTACCTTGTCAATATATCTACGAAAACATCATGTACGTAAGGAAAAATCTAAGTCTTTTTAGTAAAAGAGGTGAAAAACACAATTATAGGACTAGGAATAGGGACCAATTAGTTCAACCGGGCTTCAGACTGGCTAAAGTAGACTCATCTTTCATGGGGTACTGTTTAAAAAGTTACAATAAAAAAAATCAAGTAATAAAAACTAAAACCCAACTACGACTTAAAAGGTATAAACAAGACACCACAGACAGACAAATTAAAAATCCGGAGTCACACGTGTTAGGGCATAAATCGAACAGATTACGTGTGACTCCGGATTTTTAATTTGTCTGTCTGTGGTGTCTTGTTTATACCTTTTAAGTCGTAGTTGGGTTTTAGTTTTTATTACTTGATTTTTTTTTTTAATTCTTTTGGGGTTATAATAATATATGTTTTTGAAATGTGCTCATTAAGCCCTTTCATTTGATACCCAACATGGTACGATTAAACCATTTTTTTTTTAAGCTCCTCACTTTATGTCCTCTAGAGGGCGCCATTTTCAATTTAATGTGACTTCACATAACCTATAACCAGCGGACAATCACGACGCTTCTAACGATACCTCATTTGTCAAATTGTGATAAGTGGTTTGGAAGATAGGAGGGAACAGATGAACATACATACATACATACATACATACATACATATATACATACATACATACATACATACCGGTCAAAATCATAACATTCCTTTTTTCTTCGCCGTAGTCGGGTAAAAATACCTCTCCACATACTCCAACTGAATGAAACAAAATTTAAATCTTGTATAAAACGCACTCTATGCCGCCAAGCATATTATAAATTGGGGGATTACATCACTGACAAAAATGCTTGACTCAGCGCTGGGCCAGCTCCACAGGGCGCAACAACTAATTGATTAGCATACGAAAATATTGTTGGAGCTGCTGAAGATTGTAAAAACTATCTTTACACTGTATAAATTCAATCTCCTAGTATTGTATAACTGCATAGTACATGTGTGTGAGCACTATGTACTTACCTAAGTACTTTAAAGCTACCATTTACTAGGTACGTCTTTCATTGACTTGAATGTGCCCTGGCGGCTGAGAGTATGTCATGCTCACTTTAATGTCTCGCTGGTGGTGGCGTGTGTGTTGGATCATTAAGTTCCCTTCAAAATGGTTGAGCTGAATGGTGCTGATCCATGCGTCATGTTCGTGAACGGGCGCCATCAGTAGGGACTGGTCATCTCTTAGCTGCCACGTCTTATTTTGATTTATTTTAATTTTTGAATTGTTTTGTATCTTTTTATCTTTTATTTACGGACGCTTTTAACCTGCACGTTTTTCTACATTGTACTCACATGTATGATTCCAACATGAATGATGTAAACAACATATTGTAACAATATTCTGATTTAAAAGAGTGTCCGTGGAGTTTCTTGCCCGTTCTTCTCCATAGGAACCTACTGCGCTTTGGAATGCAACTAGCTTCATATTTTCTGACTGACCGACCCTTTGACAATTCAAAAGTGCCTGTAATTGGTTTATTTGAAATAAATGCTTTGACTGCGTAAATCACATATTAATATCACGTATTATATAATCACTTTGTGTACCTTTAAGTAGGTACAATAATAATAAAATATCAAAGTTTATAAAATGTGTATTCAACTAAAAATAAATAATTAATGAAAAAATGCATTGTAACTATTGTGAAAATACTTAACGAGTTTTATAAAATGCTGTAAGTTAAGTAACATAAAAAAACAAACACGTTTCATAAATAAGAGTTTTTCAAAAATGCTGTAATGATGTATTAAACGTAAAGCCGGCGCCAGACATAGGAACAACATTTGAACACACGTATGAACACATGTGTGGCAGAAGTGTATGGGTATTTTTTTCCCCAAAAAAAACACCTCCTTTAGCATAAAAAATGCTATTTTATTATTGGCAACACTACGTGCTGCAAAGCATGTCGTTAGTGGTAAAGATGGGTTGCAACAGGTTAACAGGAATAGCCGCGGTAAGTCTTGAGTCTGTTATTTTAAGTAACTGGTATTTTATATTGTTAGGAACGATTGATATTTGTTATTTTTTAATATCTGTTATTTTTATCTGTTACGAACTAACGATAGATACGCCTCAACCCTAGCCAGTGGTCTAAGTCTATCAAAGTGTTTGATCAAATATGTGACTGTGTCTGGCCGGTAAAAGCAAACAAGTGTTCAAATGTGTGAGCAAAGTCCATCAAAGATGTTTGATCAAATATGTGACTGTGTCTGGCGCCGGCTCAATACAGGGAATGTTTAAAAAAATAAAGCATTCTACAAGGACAGGATCTAGTGCTAAAGGCGCCGGCTTAAAAAAGCATTGTTTGATAATTTAGACAATGGTGGCTCGCTTGTATCCAAGTAAGTACTCGGCGATGCCGACGTAGTACACGGTCTGCGCGATGCCGAACAGCGGCGCGATTACGATCATACGGCACGCGCCGCCTTTAAAGAACGCAGTGGGTCCCTCATTCTTCAGTATTTTCCTGTTAGAAACATTGATAATTATACATAAGCATAGGAAAATACATGTAGGTAGGTATAAACACAATAAAGTCGGTTTCCGTGTCTATCTGGTTACGTGATTTTATGCTGTTTTCACCAACATTTGGTGAATTTATTGATACAAGATATTATTTAAGTGCGTTCATTATAAGAGAGCAGTGGTGGTAACTGCCGCAAGTTACGAGTTGTAGGTTGTAGGTTCGAACCTGGACAGGCGCTTTACTTTGTATTAATTATTTCATCACCACTGCTCTCAAAACGGTGAAGGAAAGCATCGCGTCCTAGAACCAAAAATTAGAAGTCATGTGACATCTACCATCCCTCACTGGGCCCGCGTGGTAGATTACGACCCACTCCCTCTCACCAATAGGAGGCCTGAGTCCCAGCAGTGGGAACATTATAGGCTGATTATGCCTATCAGGGATGTTACGGATGCAGATTTTTTCACATCCGCGGAAGCGGATGTGGATTTTCGAAGGCTCACATCCGCGGATGCGGATCGTAAGAATTATACAAATGTCACTTTACGCCGGTGCCGGGCATTGTAAATTTACTATATAAATATCTATCAGCTGCAGAAATCTCGCTTAACATACAATGCTCACTGTATATTCACAATTTCACAATAATACTCGAAAACTGAAATGTTCATACAATAAGCGCAACTAAACACGTTATAACCTAAGGTTATACTTAACTGATTTACAAGAAACAAATTAATGAACAATAACAAGCGCGACGGATCTTGTTTCCGAACGAAATCTTCGCTGTTATTGGTCAATGAGCACATGCGCACGCGCCAGTCGCCAGCCCCGCCTATTTTCTTTCTTGTCGCGACCTCTGCAGCCTGTGCTACATCCGCGCTTGAACATCCGCATGAATTATTGCGGATGTGGAATTGTGGATGCGGATGCAGATGTCCAAATCGACGCGGAAGCTCCGCGGTTGCGGATGCGGATATCCGCAACATCCCTGATGCTACTATGCTATATTATATTATGTAAACATGTTGTACATGCGTATTAAACTTAAATATCATATAGTACCTACCTACGGAAATCTCGATGTCTTGTCTAGTTTGGTTAACTTTTCACGATGTGTAGGGGAGACCGGGGATGAACGTAACAATTTGCCATTTTCTCATAATATCTCGCAGAGCTTTTTGAATATCAAAATTCTAACAAGTACACAAGATAGATTGGTCTTTCAGCTATCTTTTAACACCAACTAAAATGCAACAGATTTTGAGAAAAATTACCAAATAACAGAAGTGAAATTGGTTACAATCATTCCTACCCCTAGGGTTGGTTGTAACAGTGTTAGGGGATGGTTGTAACATTGTAAATAAAAACAAAGTTACTTCCATAATCAACATATTATTTACCTATTTATAATGAGTCTTTTAGGTTTTCCATCTGTGAAACAATTCGTTCGTCGCTCGGGCAATACTAGCATAAAAACCTCAGCTAATCATCACCAGCACATTCATGGGACCTCCACGAGCTGGGAATTTCTTTATTATATTTAATTGCTAATAGAAATGATAACTTTGTACTTCTTTAGTTGTTAATCCGTACTTAATTTGAGAACAATGGACTAAATACAAGGCATTCTGTTCTTCTTCATCGGTAAAAACTCGTCTTCTCAATACGTAGCCTACATTTGGAAGACTTGTTGAACCTTCTTCAAGCTTTTTTTTTCTTTTTTTACATATATCTATATGTATAAAGTTACATGGCACATGGATATGAATTCTCAGTGTCTGGAAATGGTACTTTTCTGAGAAGTACTTCTTCTGCCAAATCCATTATTTCTGCAGTAACTAAACCTCTACTGATCGTTCGTTTATGTATACTAGGCATTAAAAAAATATATGTATTAGGTACTTTAAAATATACAAAACACAATAAAATATGATTAGAGATATCAAGATCATAATCGGGATGAAAGTAACAAGGTGTTACTTTCATCCCTATCTTAAAATTTTACCGAATATGACAAACACATGGCTATAATCTAAAAAAAAACGACTTGCTACGTCTTGCTATTTTTGCGGCACCGACTTGCTACGTCCACAACCTGACAGTACAGCGCGGTGAGCGCAACCTGAGGTGAGGGGGGGTTCAAATTGCGTACATCTATGCGTACAGCCATTAGTGCAGCCAACATAATTCGTCCAGAAACTCATTTGTTACGTTCATCCCGTGTTACTTTTATACCTGGTCTCCCCTATCTGTATACAGGGTGTAAGGGACAGCCCTTCGTAAATTAACAGGGGGCGTTCAGCTCCTTATTTTGAATCATATTCCAACGGAAATTTTCTAAGGAAAGTTTTATTTTTTTACCGTTTTTTCAGTTACTATTCCTTTATATCAATGTAAAATTACATTCTCTGTACGTAGCACTCCATTTAAGTAAATAAAACAGCTAAAATAAAATAAAAAACAGCAATGGATGTTAAAATGCTCGTGTAGGCTTTGCCACGGTAACGATACATTGCGCGTGAGGTAATAATACAAATCAGGTTTGTTGGATTCCCATAACGTTCCTGAAATAATTTCATGTACCGATCGTCTTAGTATGATATGCTGAATTCATCCCATCAGTCTGCGGAGGGCTGTCCCTTACACCCTGTTTTTCCCGCCAAGACTAATAATTATTATGGAGCTTATGGTTAAGTAATGATTGGCGACTGTTTAACCTTACATTTTTGACGTTTAAACATCACATAACTTTAAGCAACGTTTTTATACAGAAAATTTACAATAGTACCTATACATATTTATTACTTACGTGATGCAATCAATGACGGAGCTGTACTGTCGGTCTCCACTGGCGTTGGAAAGCGTTTGCATGCGCGTCTTCACCACGTCCAACGGATTGACAGTAAGCGCCGCGGTGGAGCCCGCGGCGCAGCCCGATAAGAACGACCACCTGCGGGTTACCATGTACTAGAGTCCCTCCGAAAATGGATTCTATTTTTTGGCCGAAAAGCTTTTTTTTTTGTTGTTCGTCTTTGGTAATAGTAAAAGAAGTGCAGTGTCAATCTTTTAATCATGATATTTAACCTTAAATGTTAAATCACACGAAATTTTGTAGTTTTATCAAATACATAAAAAATCAAACAATCTGATATAAAAGAGCGCAACATTTTTTCAGCATTTTCTCGATTATTGTGATTTTGGGTTGTTATGTTTGGATATTCTCTGACTAGGTATATGAATTGAAAGTTAGTATTGATTTGTCAGCATATTTTTTTTTCGGTTAAAAACGAAAATTGCCGTAAATGGATATTTCGGCCGAAAATTGCCGAAAACCGAAAACGAAATTGGGTCGGACTCAACCATGCACTATCAAGGCTTAAGATACAGGCGCGAACAATGTGGCGGTGTCGCGTCGCGCGACTTGTCGCGCCAGTATGTAAGAGCCTTTTAAATCATATGCGGTGCTAATATTAGGTACCTAAGTATAATATGTACTGTCAACTTGACCTTCCTTGCAAATGATTATGAAAAGGGCATTGATACGAATACCTACGAAAGTTCTAAATAGTCTAATTGTCGCTGGAAATACTTTTCAATGACATCTAAGGCCCGTTTACAAAAGTCAAGCATTAGAGCATTACTTAAAACTCGTTTAAAGACTCGTTTAATGCTTTTCAGTGAGGTACTGTAATACGGGCCTAAGTCCGATTGCGTCAGGTTCAGGGGGATGCGCTAGAGTGGCCCGCGAAAGTCAAATTTTCTTACGATTTTTGCAATTTGCAGGTCAGTATCAGGTTGTATGTTGATCTAAATATTATTAGCGCTCGTAACAAATATGGATTTAGAGAATTATAAACATTAAAATCAGCAATACAACTCTCTGAGCTCATGAAAGTGCCAAATGTCATGATTTCATGAAATAGTCATTCAATACACTTTCATGAGCTTAGAGAGTTATATTGCTGATTTTAATGTTTATAATTCTCTAAATCCATATTTGTTACGAGCGCTAATAATATTTAGATCAACATACAACCTGATACTGACCTGCAAATTGCAAAAAACGTAAGAAAATTTGACTTTCGCGGGCTACCCTAGCGCATCAACCTTAATATATGCATCGCGGTTTATATGCATCGTGTTAACTACAAACAGTGTAAGTAGATCAGATACATTTAATTTTTTACCGCCTTACTAATAAACGTTGTTTAGCGCCTGTATAGTTACACAACGCTTTGTCTTGTTCTTTCAAAAGAAATTTGACTTTTGAAAGAAGAAGACAAAGCATTGTGTAACTATACAGGAGCTATACAACGTTTATTAGTAAGGCGGTTATTGTGTAAAGAAGTTCGCGTGTTCAGTGAGTTACGCTCTGCATGAAACTCGCGCGGGTAGCGGGAGCTGGTGTAATTTGCTCGTGGTACACACGAGCAAATTACACTAGCTCCCGCTACTGGTACAGCACCAAAAGTAATAATCAGTTTTACCAGAAAGGTGGTGTGAGTTCATCTGGTTTCTTTCCCAATTTGCTAAGGATGGCGAACAGCGGGAAGTAGACGCAACTGAAGGAAACGTCACGGCATGCAGTTGCTCCGATGCCCTTGTACAGCCCAGTGATACCCTTTTCTGCAACTAGTTTCGTGGTCAGCTCCCAAGCACTTACTCGCTTGATTTCTTTTGCACCCGCTATATAAATAAAAACAAAAAAACTAGGTAAGATGTGTGAGTGTGAAAGGGTTTTGAACGTAACACTGTTTGTCCACCGCAACGTGAACGGGACGTCAATGAGAATCGAGATTACGAGCAGGCCATAGTAAATATACCTATTGTCGCTACTTCGACCTCGTCATCTCGTTCTTGTTAATACGTACCGTTCACGGTTCCGTGGACAAACAGCTTAATTTTTTAATTGGCAACGTTCGGCGACCGCTACGCCTCGGTCGCAGCTCGCAGTGCGCAGGCGCGGCACAGAATGTACAGCACAATGTGCTCTGCGGCAATAATCTGCCAAATCCTGCAATGCTTTTAAAGCTTTCGTAACTTATTGAACTCCTGCGATACTGATCAATTCCTCTTCTCCACTCATAATCTAATTTACCTAATCCTCCTTTCTTTATTAGCACGTAAACATAAAATGTGGGTATATCCGGGATGTGTCCCAGTCGGATACAGAACTTTTCCGGATAACCGTTTTCATTTCGGTATACTTAGTCAAAAAGAGAAAATTTTATTGCCAATTTATACAATAAGTATACTTACCTACATATTAAATTGTAACAAAAAGAAAATAACAATCAAAAACAAAAATGCAATAAGTACAATAAGTACAACAAAACAACAACAATTGTTTATTTTTTGTTTTACAATCCTAACAAAAATTATAAACTAGCTGCGCCCTGCGGTTTCACTCATGACCTGGAGAACGACATAAATGATAAATGATAAATGATTTTATTTCTGTAAGTAGGGTTGTACAAACACTTTTACACGTCAATCACATTTTTAAAACTAGATGAGGTCGGCGTTTCCTATCTGACTACTCTGAGAAGAAAGGCCAAAACAAACTCAGAGGTCACAGTCTCTTTTAAAGTCCAGACATAATCTCGATCAGATTATGTGAAGACCATGTAGATTGGTGTCTGAAATGGTCTTTTGAGGAAAGAACCACACTGATTGAGTGTTTTGTTAGTAATCGTGTAGCTCAACGACATAGGATACCTTTTATCCCGATATTCCCACGGGATCGAGACATAACGGGAGAAACCGCGGAGCGCAGCTAGTTGTTTATAAAACAGTTCTATTCTACAAAAATTATCAGCACGATACTAACCAGCTTTAGCTTCTGCCGCTATCCGCCCAGCATCCTGCATCTGGATTTTCAAAAGCTCCATAGGCGTGGTAATGACGATTTGACAGGCCCCGGCCATACCACCCGCAAGCATCTGACGTGGGATGGGTAAGGATCTACAACATAATATGAATGTTAATAATAGGTACTGTAATGGGGGTAAAACTGAAAGCTCATGCGATGGCAGCTCTGTTGAGTGAGAGTTTATTTGCTGCCATAAAAATAAATTTACTTAACTATAACCTAAAACCCAACTATGACAAGAACGCTAAGTTAGATTAGTCGTAGTTAGTTATAAAGTATATACTTTTTAGTGTTTTTTTTTTATCTCGGTTGTTTTTCTGTTGTAATAAGCTTTATTTTTCACTTTTTAGTTGTGGTACCTAACTGGGTATGCAAATAACAGTGACGGGAACATTAAAACATCCATACAGGGTGTAAGGGACAGAAGTTACCGAGTAATAGATACCTAATCGACCAACTTACATTTGCAGGTGCAAAACATGTTCTCTGATACGTTTTTAAACTTTTTTAAATAACTAGGTATTACTTTCTTTCGTGAATCCATCGGTTTCTTGTAAAAAACACAAGAAGTAGGTATACACGCTTAAAATTATCTGTCGTGCCTTAGCAGCATTCCTCCCATTTTTTAAATAATTAATAGTTATTTGTTATGCAAGGATGCAAAGTTATTTTTTGGCGCGAGTACTTGTATTGAAACCTGAGCAAGCGAAGGATTCTAGGATTGAACTAGGGTTCAAATATAGAATCCTAAGCGATGCGAAGGTTTCAAAGGTACGAGACGCAGAATAACTTTGCCGCCGAGCGAAACACACAACTTTTCACCTCACTACACTACAGCGAGGAAAATGGTGTCTCCATGCATTGAACAAATATTGTAGGTAGGTACGCTTTTATGCACATTTTGCGCAATTTTCCGGAAGAAAGCTCAATTCGGCATGATGTACCGCTTGCACTAACTCTGCCACTGCTAAAAAACCAAAATGATGGAAAGCGAATTGAATATACAGAAGAAAATAAAGTTTTTTTGAAGTGAAAACTTCTTTAGACGCTTTGAGCTATTTTTTTCGTGCTGGCCAGTGAGATTATTCTAAAAATGAGGTTGGTGCACTGACATCAAATAAGTATTCATGCATTATCAGTGGACCGGCGTTATAGAAAATTATTGATTAATAAAAAGGTTCGAATTTTAAAAACTCTTTCCACGCTAGCGGTTAAAATGCACTTTAGCACTCAGATTTCGAATGATAAACAGACTCTTCCCGAGCTTGTGAGGTGAAAAAGAGTATTAACAACTATTTATGGTACTTCCAAGTCGACGGAGAGCGTCCGGTCTGCACCAAGTGCAAAGGGCAACTGATAGAAATCCGACGACTAACGAAAGACGAAGTTTGCCGAGGGACAAGTTGTAAGTACCTACTGTACAAGGCGGTGGCCCGGAATACTTAAATTACTAGTTAAGTTATTATTAAACCCATTTCCAACTCCAGCTTGATAAAAAGTAAAAAAAAGACATACCCGTCAGGTTTAGATAGATACATTCGGAATAAATCATTCATGGTTAATTTAATGGCTTTCTCTGGTGTAATGAGCAGGATGTTAACACCAGAGCCGCGGTACATGCCGAAGTAGCCCTCTGCTGCATATGTCTTCCTAAAGCAATCAATCCTGAAATATAAAAATAATTATGTTATAGCTTTCGAAACTACAGGTGTATTTTTTCGTATTTATTAAGTTGGTTCAACGCCCGTATTATAAAAAAGCAGCTTTTCATACTTTTGAATACATAGTTTTGAAAAAAAAAAATGTTTCCTTTGAGTAAAAATTGGTTTATTGGTGATATTGGGTTCCCGGAACCTATGAAATTGGCGTTTTTTCTCACAAATTGAGAACCTCGTCATTTCTATGATTTATTATTTAATATTCATCAATTGCTTGGTATTGTATCGAATAATGACCACCATAGACAACTACCAATAGTAAAAAAACTTTATTACAGTTTTCTAAACATAAAAAGTACCTTAAAAATTACTCATTTTGTTAGCAGAAATGACCACAATTTTTTTTTACTTATTCAATGCGTTGCGTGTGTCAAATTTAATAGTTCTGTGAATATTTCACTACTAACGTACAACATTTTTTTAATTTGTTTTTTTTTGCATTTATGGACGCTATACTATTGCGGGTTAACGGGAACGGGAACGCTATTTAACATACTGTAAAGTATAAAGTATCTACCTTTATACAAATTCAAGGGAGAGAGGTGTTGAGATGACTCTATTTATTTTGGAAGTAATTCTGCAATTTCCACATAAATGCATACCGACTGGTGGCCGTCCTGCAGGCGTAGCATGAGCACCGTTTTGTCGACAGAAGAGTAGACAACAATGACGTTCCGTGTAGACAGTACGATAGCAGCAAAGTAGAAAGAGCCAAGTGCACTTTTTACGAAATTCACTCTTCTACATACCTAATTCGACTCAGAATTCTTTGTTTTGTCATAGGATATTTTTTCTGATGGTGATTTTGACAGTTGGGATAGAAAACTTTCTTCCGAAATTGTCTACTTAAAAAATGACCTAGACAAAGATCGTTAGAAACGAAAGACAAAATGACAGATTGTAGAAGGATTTCTACGGTGCGATGTCAAAAATGAAGAAACGAAATGTCACTTTGTATAGAAAAAGCTATGTCTATTCTTCGTAGTATGACGCTTTCTATTTCTACGAAGAATAGACATAGCTTTTAGGAAGCGCATTCTAAAGATATACTTAGATAGATTATAAGTTAACAGTGATACTTACATGCTTGAATATTGTTTCTTGCCATCTGCGCCAACGGTTTGGTTCTGAAGTCGCGTTTTCACTAAATCCAACGGAAACACAATCGAGACACCAACAATACCAGCAATTCCGCCATTGATAATCTTTGGTATTAAACTGAAAGAAAACACAAAATTATAATTAGCGATTGAAACAATAACACTATTATTTGGGTGGCTACACAGTAAGTATGATCATAATCTAACTATTAGGATGGCAATTTTGAAACGTGTGAGGATCAGGGTGGAAAGTTTTTGTCCTCCACCATTCAAAAAGGGGCCTCTCCTATATTTAGGAGTAAGCCAAACAGCCTACTCCTAAATAGAGCATAATTATGTTCATTGTGTATATGTGCAGAGTGGAAAAAACACATAACAAAGCCGACATCTACGCATTCTGTGCATCAAACAACATTGAGCAAAACTATGTAATATTTTTTACGAAGATATGAATCAATGGATTAGCGTCAGATGTTCTGTATTAACTTACACATAATCCCAAAGCCATATGAACAACGTGTTTTTTTTTGACAGGGTCTTATTAATAGCCTTGAGTTATGGGATTTAAAAAAAACACGTTGTATACAACGTGCCGCTACAATGGCGACATTAATTTAACACACGTATACGATTTCGCGTATTCGTTTTATGAAAATATTTGTATTTCATTAAACGTTATTATTTATTGATTTATTTACAATTTTCTAAATTACCATCTTGGACCAACCCTTACTTAAAGAACTGTAGCGAAGAGGTAATTTGCAATTTCTTAGAAATTATGCCGACAAAGGAAAATCTTACCGATAATAGAACGTACAAGCCAGCTGGTAGGTAGCTTCATGAATGAATCTTTTACACAGACAGTGATCTCAATTTTGGTTATGTTTTTATTATTTCGTTTGTATGAAAATTTAAATTTTTCAATTTCCGCATTACTTTATATTATTATTTTTTCTTTATTTCTTTTTAAATACATTTTTGTTATATTTTTATAAAAAACATTTAAAAATATAAAAAATAGTAGCCCATCGGCATCAGGATCAGGGTACAAGCTGCCGGTGGTCAGGGCTCTAGAGAGAGGAACCTCCTCACTATGCGTGGCGTGTCCAGGAGTACTGCTTTCTGAATCAAGCCCTTGACCCAGCCATGCAATGGGCTCTCATCCTGAGATGTTGGTCGACTCTTCGCTATTAGGCCATTGACCGTAACGATTATCGGTACAATGATTGCAGAGTCCATATTATTATAATTTTTATGATTACTGGCCACTAGCCCTACCCGTTTGTTAAATTAATGTCGCCATTGTAGCGGCACATTCTCGTTCAATCTAGTATTTCATACACGTAGGTTATTCTTACCCGTCATCTGTAATCAATATGGCTGTCCATAACAGAAATGAAAATACTTAGTATGATTGTTATCAGTGTTGTAAGTTGTACCTACGAGTATGTATACTTATATTTCGCAGGATAATTGGAAAATCGAATCTTTGTGAAATTCTTGTTATTTTTACGATTGATAGTTTATTGGAAACTAAAAAAGATTTTTGGGATAAAATGTGATAATTTCTCAATTCAGAATCCGGGTGTATGGGTTATATCGCAATAAAATAGTACTTACACCTGAGCCGTTATTGGAGGTTGTTTTGGCGCTTCTGCGGGCTTCTTCGACATTTTCAATTATTTAAAGCTGTAAAAAAATGTTTTTTTCATGAAGAACGGGGTAGGTTTGTTAGAAAAATACCTACTCTCAAAATACACCAAATAAAGGAACACAATGGTTTGCTAGGAAAAGTCTTTCAGATTGTCACCAATTAGTAATTTAAACAGATATCGATACCGGAAATATGAAATAACGTAAGGGACAAACCTAAGGTTTTCAGGAGAGCGAAAATAAGATATATTTTTTACAAAACTGACTATATTTTTTACAAAACTGACTATATTTTTTTAACTACTTATATGTTTTATGTAAAAAGTGTCTAGTACAAAGTTTCTTAGATTTTTTCATTCTTTTAAGCTAAAATAGCAAAAACTCCATAAAGCCTATAGTTTAAAAGATAGCATGTCCCTTACATTAAATAATAAAGAATACGGGTGACTTACGTTAACAAAATTTGAGATATAAATGAACAGCATTGATGTAAGGGGACATTATAGGAAATAAAACTTAAGAGTTTTTCAAAGTAAAGATCTCTTATGATCTCTTGTACCCTACCTTAGATTTTATCTCGCTCGCACCATACTACTCGCGACCTGAGTGAGAGCGAGACAGTGTGATGCTAGTGACTCGGAAGCCTCGAAATGTTTAGGTAATTGCTTTTTCGGTGAAAATAATGGTAATTAAAAAAAAACACATAAGACCTGCTTAATAGTTACTTCAGTTATTATGCAAAGTTTCATGATCTGATTTGAAGTATTTTTTGAATACCAGCGGTTTATAGTTCGGTTTAGAGGTATCTTGGAATTTTTTCTATAGATTTTTTTTATGTAACCGTGTTTTCGCCACACATAGGACCTATCAATCCTCAACTTTAACATATATTTATTTCAAAATTAATGCTGCAGTATTTTAGGCATAACGGAGGATCATGCTAAGCAATTTGAGGTAGGGTGACGGCCTTAACGATTGTATGTTTTATTTGTCCATGTATTAGTATTACAAGGAAACTGATTGTAAAACTCTGCACCTTGCGTGCTTATAAAAATCAATGGCCTTCTTAAATCTTAAATCAATGGTCTGCGGCAACTGCGGGGAGGACGGACACAAACATACTGAGTGCCTGGCCACGGTTACAGCTTGTGCTACCTGCAAAAAGTTTGGCAGGAAGGGTGCCCATACCCTGCGCACCGCATCGCGGGACTGCCCTGACAGGGCGCACGCGGAGCAGAGGTCACTAAGCAATACAAACTATTATGGCTGCTGACCTACAAGTGGGGCAGGTCAACCTACAGGGCTCAGCGGCGGCCACGGCGGAGCTCCCCTCTATCGCCATGGAAGAGGGGCTAGATGTAGTTCTGGTGCAGGAGCCGTACACAACTCGTCAGGGGTCTGGGGCAACGCTGGGGCAGCTAATTTTGCCTGAAGGCCCCCAAAGCAGGGATCTTCCTCCCTAAGATGGACGTGACATGCGCGGTGCTGCGTCACCTGACAACCACGCACTGCATTGTGTGCCACATAGTCTAGAAGGACTCATCAGTGCACGTCGTGAGTGCGTATATCCAGTACTCTGAGGACATTATCAACCCACTTGGAGCACCTTACCAAAGTACTGGGAAACCTAAGGGGACAACGGGTGCTTGCTGGCGTGGACGTGAATGCCCACTCACCCCTCTGGCACTCGGTGCCGCGACAACTCCTCGGACGTGGCTGTGAAGTGGCACGAAGACGCAAGGAGATAGAGGGCTTCCTGTTGGGGCACGATCTGGTGACCCATAATGCGCCAGGCCAGCCACCAACCTTCTCCACCGCCAACGGGGAGTCCAACATAGACGTACCGTTTACCACGCGAGGGGTCGACGTCACCGACTGGAGAGTGCACGAGCACGCCAACTGCAGTGACCACCGACTCATCACCTTCAGGCTATGTGGCGCACGGGGAACTGAGCCCGCTCCTGCTGCGGAGTCGTCGGTCGTACCGAAGAGGTTTCGGGAACGTGGAGTGGACTAGGACCGATTCCAGGCAATGATGCACGAGCGCGTGGGTAAGATTAATTGGCCGAAGCCTGTCTCAGTGGTATGCAAAGAGTTCACACGCGAGTCATCACGTGGACAGCGAGTGAACCGCGTTATTGTTACTTTTAGACGCACGTAAACAATTATCGATGCACGTGGCGCATGATTGCCGGTGAAATACGAAAAAATAACACACACAATCTATATTGCTATCTAGCTCAGACAAGTTACCTTTTATCGTGTGCGACAGAGAGGCATAATAAAATTCGTTTCGGTAAGTACGGATCACGCAGTCCAATGTGATGTTAAGGACAGTTCATTATTTTTTCGTTATTTTCGATGCTGACAAATTAACGTAAGGGTCAATATGATTATTCAAATTCAAATTCAAATTCAAAATTTTTATTTCAGACCAAGCATGGGATCCATATAGTGTTAGTTTGAACTTAGCCTATGTTAGTAAATTCCAATAACAATACCTACAATACTAAACATTAATTGGCTACATGAACATGTGCACGCACATGTCTGCCAGCCCAAAGCCTGATAAAAGGTCCATCAACCTTGTCCGCCAGTGTAGCTAAAATACTGTTAGGGCTACCCCTGAATCGCCGCAACATCGATGCACATCGTTTGCGCATGATGGCATGAAAGTCGTCTATTCGTGCTTCCGCAAACATGCCCGATGCACTGCAAAACCGAGGCAGCCCCAACAATATCCTCAGCGCATTATTATACTGTACGCGCAGAGCGTTGTAAGCCTTCTGCGTATACCTAACCCACAAGCTGCACGAGTAAAACGACTGGCAGTAGGCTCTGAAGAGCGTCAGTTTTACCTCGTCAGTGCACCGCGCAAACCTGCGGGCAAGCATATTGCATCTGGCTGCCAACGCCCTGCGCTCCCTATCTATATCCTGGTCATCTGTGAGAGAACCCGTGACCACGTGACCGAGGTATTTAAATTGAGTGACGAGTTTTAATGGTGTTCCTTGTAACGTCACCGGTGGTATATTCGTGGGTGTATTATTACGTACTTTAAAAACCACCACCTCGCTTTTAGTAGCATTATAACTCAGCCCATGAGCCTCCGCGTAACTCTCACATATGGCCAACAACTTCCTCAGTCCACAGATTGATGGGCTGAGCAGCACCATGTCATCAGCATAACTAATGTTGTTAATCATTCTTCCATCCACAGAACAACCAACCATAGTGCTACTCAGCTCACCAACCAGACGGTCTATGTACAGGTTGAATAGAGAGGGTGAAGTCAACCCCCCCTGCCTCACGCCACAATCTAAACCATACTGTATTGATTGAGCATCTGACCATCTAACACAGTTTATCTGACTTTCATACCAAAATTTAAATATTTTTATAACCTCAGGTGGAAGGTCTGTTTCATCCGACATTTTTTGCCACAGAATGTCATAATTCACCAGGTCGAAAGCCTTCGACAGGTCTAGAAAACAACCATACACAGGTGTCTTCCTGTCTGTGTAGTACTGCACAGTCTGCTTGAGACACAAGATTGCACTTTCCGTCGACAAACCGGTTCTAAAACCAAACTGCGCGTCGTTGAGTTTGATATGCATCTTCAACTGTCTCTCAAGCAGGCTGTCCAGCACTTTGCCAATGACTGTACCAAGTGAAATAGGCCTATAATTGTTTTTGTCGGATGAATCACCTGTCTTATTTTTAATTATGGGAACTACGACGGTTTTTACGAGATCGTCAGGCAGGTAAGAGTGACTCACACAAAAATTAAATAACATGACGAGTACACTAGGCAAATGTACACCAGCGGACCTTAAATGCTCTACACTCAAACCATCGTGCCCTGGTGACCTGCCTCGTTTCATACTTTTTAAGGCATCTTTTACATCTTTCACATTGAATCTTACGTGAGGATCACCTTCACACGGGGTCCGAATGCTTCGCCTAGATGCATTTGTTATATGCGGAGCGACTTTGAAGTGGTTCATGAACATGTTGGCTATATCACTATTATGTGATAAGCCGTCAACATTCGATGGCAGGCTCGGCTGAGGACTCAAAGAGTTGGTTTGCTTCCAAAAAGAACTAAATTTTTTTTCTTCGTGTAGGGTTGCAATGATATCCATTTTTATCTGGTTTTCATTGTTCTGACACCACTTCAATTTAGTTTTAAATCTATGTCTCGACATTTTCATTTCCTGATATACATCTCCCGACGCAGGTTTTCCATGTAAGATCCACCTTTGAAACCCAAGTCGAGCCCGCGCGTGGTCGTCTTTCACATGTTTATTCCACCCTGCTACAAATCTATTCTTATTCTTAACAAATGTATTATGGCTCGAAATTGCAGCCATCTGTAAGACAGATATAATTTGATTATACATACTGTTAATTAGTAATCTGTGTTCTTCATTATTACATAATTTATCACTACATTTCATAAACTGACTAGGAAAATCAATACCACGAAGGGCCTCATGACAAAGATCAGAGTAGTGACGTATTTGTTCAGAATTTCTAGTTCCCCAAATTACTTTATTTGGCACTACTCTTTTATGATTATATTTCGGCACTAAGACATTAAAATTACACGTAATTTCTAGGGGAAAATGGTCAGACCAAGAAACATCATTAATAACATTTATTTTCAAAATAGAACACTTACTAACACTTGTTACCAAGCAGTGATCCAACCATCTAACACACCCGTGTGAGTCACTCATGTACGTATAGGTGTCTGAACTTCTACCAAGTATGTCAATATCAGCACAGGCTAAATGAAAATCGCAACAAAACTTTAATAATTCATTACAGAATAACTCACCCGGGTGCGCGTTGAAATCTCCCAGCACAAACACATTTTCCACATTATTACATTCCACAACTGCATTTATTTCCGACAAACAGTTGGTGAACTCACTTAAATTATTAATATTACACACGGGCATATACACCGAAAATATAAGGATTTCTCGATTCTCAATAACTACCTTTATCGCGACCAATCTTACGTTATTACACTGTATGACCGAAACACTATCAAACGCACTGTTTCTCCATAGCAAGGCCACTCCTCCATATGGTCGACCACGCAGCAACTCAGACGATTCTGTGGCCGAGACGCCTGTTGAACCGAAGCCGGGGCAGATTGTGTTCAGATATGCCAGATCATGTGATAGTAACCAAGTCTCTTGTAGTGCAATCACATCTGACGTCAAACATAATTCTCTTACGTAATCAACCGATCTCTTAATTGATTTACAATTGAAGCTCATAAGCTTACATTTTCGTCCATTATCCATGATAATTTGAGTCGCAATTTAATGTAAGGGACATGATATTTGTACCTACCCAGGGAACACTAATGTATAAGGCATAATAATCATAATCTCAAATTATAGGAATAACTTATGTGACCTGTTGTAAAATGTACTCGATTTTGTTTAAATGTAAATGCCAAAAACTGCGAGTAAAGAGACTTACATTAGTTTTTACAAAAATATTACTTTAAAATGTCATATACAGCCAGTTTCTAGAAGAAAAATGGTATAGGCCTACGGAAAATATGTGATGTAAGGGACATTTTCTTTGAGATATCGAGATTTTAAATATACCAGTCGATAGAGCAAGAAATTCCGAATCCAATGATATATACAGGATGTAAGGGTAAACACTCTTGTCATTCAAACCATGGGTAGATGACTTAAATATAAAAATAAATGACCGAACACAACAAAAAATAACGTTATTTTCATTAAAATATTTTAAAAAGTTTCTATCTGACACCGTGCTTGCTAGCGAAACAGCTGACTGACTAAGGGACGGATCGCGCTCGCTACCGGTCAGGTCACATCCCGAACCCCCCGCCCGTGTTGAGACGCAAGTTCGTTGCCCTAGCGCATAGGGCAACGAACTTGCGTCTCTTGTGGTAAAATTTAGATCGAAAAAAAATCAAAAAAAAGTTGTAATTTTCCATTGATTTTACGTTCTATAAATGAAACCAAACCACTGGTTGCAAGGATAACGGTGTTTACCCTAACACCCTGTATAACTCATTTTCGACAAAATGTCCCTTACGTTATTTCATATTTCCAGTATCGATATTGTCCCTTATTTTAAAACATACAGTAGGTGCCAGTTCGAGAAAGTAACTGATCTCTGTTTCCTGAATATAAATGCAGACTTCTTCGAAATAAAAGTTATAAAACTAAACCCCAACTACGACAAAAAACCAGACAGACAAATAAAAAATCCGGAGTCACACATAAGTAATCTGTTCGATTTATGCCCGTGCGATTCCGGATTTTTAATTTGTCTGTCTGTGATGGCTTGTTTAAAGTATATATTTTTAAAGAAAAATAGTTTTAGCTCTACCTATATAGTTCACACGGAAATCAAAACAAAACAACAATAAAGAGATAATATCATATTATTTGTTCTAGTTTATTAAGTGAAATTGTGTTGATTTTATGTATTTTACTTTCTCTTGAATTTTACACACGGTGTCTACATCTCTTATCTACTTTCCTATCGCAGGTGTGTTGGAAGAGATTTCTTTAGAAATAAGCATCACCTTTGTACGTTTTTTTCTGTTCTTTTCTTCTTGTCTGTTTATTATGTGTGTACATAAATAGTTAAATAAATAAATAAAGAGCTTAGTTTTTATACATGATAAATCTATAAATTGATGGACATGGAAATTAGCATTGCCGTTGGTCCCGGCTGTCATTCGTGGATCTTTGACATTCATTACGGGTCGTCAGATGCCCGAAAGTCTGGCAACTAGTCCTACCAAGGGGTAATATTACCCAGTTACTGGGTCAGATAGGCAGTCGCTCCATGTAAAATACTGATATTCAACTGCATCAGGATTGGAAGCCGACCCCAACATAGTTGGGAAAAGGCTAGGCAGAGTGATTGACCTTAGACTGTAAAGTACTTATCTTCTAAGTTCTAAGTAAGGCCTAAACGTAGGTATTATCAGCAAGTACATACCTAGGTATTATCAATTATTCGATTGACCTCAAATCTATAACTGAGCGAGCTTAGCTGTTTTTCACAGCGTGCATTTACTTACTCACTAAAAACTGTTGCTAGCATTGTTCGGCAATTAAAAAATCAATAACTTTGTACACACAGCCAATACAGTCTCTAATCGCGTCATGTTCTGCTACTAGAATCAGATTTGCGTAGCGGAAAAAAACATCCGCATTTTACGTGTAGGGGGGGTATTTTACCACTTTGTCGGCGTAATTAATATGTATACACATGCCAAATTACAGCTTTCTAATACTAAGAGTCTTTGAGATAAGCCGCAGACACACAGACAGGCATAACATGCCGAAACTATTTAAAGGGTTCCTTGTTGACTACGGAACCCAAAAAAAGAGTCGGTGTATGGTTTTCCAGGGGGGGGGGGGTTAGAAAAGTAATAGAAATACCACCAAGTAAACTGAATGGCTCACCTTTAGGAAGGGTAGACGAGTTTAAGTACTTAGGCCATCTGGTGACGCGTAGTCACCTGAAAGATGATGCGGACATTGAACGGAAGCGGTGGGGGGTTATTCCATAAATCCTCATTGACAATCCCCTACAGGGAGCTCCCTCGTGTCGTGGGATATACAAATCACCCCCATGTATGTTTCACGATTTTTCATAGTTTTCAAGTTATGATTTTTTTTATATTTTCGAGAATTATCTCTGTAGGAAATAAAGACTTCGTGATACTTATAGGTTGTTTATTTGATGTTGTGTATTTTTAAATTGATGGGTATTTCTGACCTCTTGTCCTCAAATCCCCATGGATGGGGATTGTCAATGGGGACTAGGCGAAGAACCCGCAGTGGGCGCTGTCGGTTAGCGCGAACGTGGTTATCCGTAGGTTTGCTCGGTTCTCAAGTTCTTTTTAGATCATTCTGCACCCCATGTACACATGTAGTCTGTGGACCGACTTACACGCAAAAATCGTACAGTGCCCGTCATGTGTCCAGTTTAACAACGCGTTCAAGATGATGTCGGCGCTCCCCCGCTATTGCAGCGCATCGACAATATTTGCGAAAGCCCGCGTTGATTGTTTCTACGCAACAATGCGCAAGCGAAGCACCGCACTTCGCTGGTGCGGCAAATGCAGGGGAGCGCCAACTGCATGCTGGCCGCGCTCGCAGAAAGGCTTGATTGTTCCATCATGACTAGGCTTGCCAACCTTATTAGTGCATTAATTTATCGGGACTTTGGCAATCAAAATGTGGGACGTGGCAAAGTAAAGCGGTACCCAGCTGTCTAAGTATAGGGAGGCGAAAAATACAATTAGAAATAATTTTAAATGGCAAGACATACACCTTTTTTTTTTTTGCGGCTTGGAAATAATCAAATGACTTCTTCCGCTCTAGGCGGAGCGGGAGGGCGTGTCAGACTTTTACTGACTAAAACCCATCCGTGTTCCTTCAGTTGCCTGTTGCCAAGGGTTCCGGTAGTTTCGGACTTTCCCGCAACCCTGGCAGAAGACTTACACCTGTGTTGTATTGATGATTTTTTATGGTTATAGTTCTATAAAATAAATAAATATTTGATACGGCCGCAAATCTAATTTCAACATACAACAGTACTGACCTGCAAATTGCAAAAAACGTAAGAAAATTTGAATTTCGCGGATTTGATTTAGATAATACCCTGACGCTTTCACTATAAACAAAACGTGCGTTCACTACACTCAGACTTCTGCCCGAAGGTTTAGCCGTAGGTACGATAAAACGGGACAATTGGCGACCCGCACACGCCTTCGCGGGATGCATCCTCTAAAGCTCTAGAAACGGGACATCCCGGCTTCCGCGGGGCGGTTGGCAAGCCTAATCGTGATTCACTGTTGCAGGCGACACGTAGCATGCTTGAAAGAATACCTACATACATAGAAACTGTAATTTTAATACATATAAGACGAACATTTTTTTCTAATACATTTTTTAAAAATTTGTAAAAAATGTATCAAATTTAAATTGTATTGTAATTGTAATTAATTTAAATTACTGTGTGTGTGTTCCTATCAAGGAGCATATATACTCACCAAATATGCCTAAAACGAGTTACTTGAATTAAATGAAATTTGACGTTAAAATTTTGATTGATCGATCAGAGAATGTTGCCAGTATATTTATTATACTCTTTAGTTGCCGGTCTCAAACTTCTTTGACCTTGGTTTGTTTGTATTGATAATATCAATACCTACCTTTCTTCTGACGCATACGCATTACACGACTGTGTCCCACAGAAGAAAGGATTAGTTGCTTCTTTCTCATGTCTATGGTTACAACATATTCCTGTTTATTGGTTTGTCTTCTTCATTTTGTGGGTTTAAGATTAGTATTTTGACGTTTCCTTACGTCAAAATACTAATCTTAGCAAAGATTTAAAAAATTCAAAGTTTTTCAGTCGGTGTGGGTTTTACCTCGCAGTAGATGAGTAAGGGCGAATTTCACTAAACTTTTATACCAAGTATAAGTCTTATCCTGCGAATAAATTTTGAATTTTTGACAGTTTTTGTATGGAAAAACTATCAAACGAAAGACGACAATTTTATTCCACGGATAAAAGATATCTGACTTTGATGAAATCAACCCTAAGTTATGTTCCTTGAGCTTTTACATTTTTCTAGAATTGCCAGCCGTAATTTATCTAGAAAAATATTTATTACCATAGAGAATTTTCCAGGTCAATCTGACATGTGGCGTAGCTTGCAAATATTAGCCCATGGAAATAGTAATGGACTATTCAGACGGGGCAAATCCCTGAAACAATCCATTAAGTCAATCCATTCAGCCAGTAAAACATCAGTCCAAAATCAAATCCAGTCCAATCCAATGCAGTGGACTGTCTCTATTTACACGCATTGCTATTATTGGATTAGATTGTCTCGGGGATTGGCCCTGTCTAAATGGTCCATGAAAGTAGGTAGGTACTAGCCGGGCCTGCCATGCCTAATAATGGTTTTTATTGTTAATACTTAGCGGCAATTTAATTTATATGATGTTCTGGTATATTTCCATAAATACACAATTTATTCAGTTTAGCTGTTAATACTTTTTTTTTTAAATCTTTTATGTACTAGAGACTAGTGTAAAGAGCAGTAGTGGCCCAGTGGCTACGGCAGCGACTTACGAGTTGTAGATTCGAACCCTGCCAGGCGCTTTACTTTGTGTCATCATCATTCTCCTGCCCTTATCCCAATTTATTTGGGGTCGGCGCAACATGTCCCTTTCTTCCATACTTCTCTATTAGCCGTCATCTCGATAGTCACCCCCTTTCTAGCCATATCATCTTTCACACAATCCATCCATCATTTCTTTGGTCTTCCCCTACTCTTATAGCCATCGACATTCATACCCAAAACTTTCCTCACAACATTTTCCTCATTCCTTCGCATCACGTGCCCATACCATGACAACCGATTTCCGCACAATTTTTCAGTCACCGGTGCCACTTTCAGACTTCCTCTTATGTACTCATTTCTTATTCTATCCATTCGTGTAACACCACAAATCCCTCTTAACATTCTCATCTCAGCTGCATGCAATTGCCTTTCATTCATCCCTTTTGTGGCCCAACATTCTGATCCATACAAGACAGCAGGTCTAACTATTGTTTTATATATATTCCCCTTAAGTTTAAGGGGAATGCGGGAGTCGCAGATTGTTCCCGTGACCTACTGCCAGGCGCTTTACTTTGTGTAAATAATTTAATCACCACAGCTCTCAAAACGGTGAAGGAAAACATCGTGAGGAAACCGGCATGTCCTAGAACTAAAAATTCGAAGACATTGTGACATCTACCAACCGGCAGTGGGCCCGCGTGGTGGATTACGGCCCACTCCCTCTCACAGAGAGGAGGCCTGTGTTCCAGCAGTTGGAACATTATAGACTGATTATGCTATGTACTTTTTACTTGTTTTAATTAATAAATTGTGTTGTTATCTGCGCATAAGTGTTCACTTCGCGGTCTGAACAGACCCTACTACAAGTATTACCAATACTACATATCCCCTAATGGTCTGTCGAGCTTCGAGAACTTTATGTGAAGATCTACAAGAGTCACCAAATGGCGGACCGCCTATTTTATGCGGACCTTAGTAATCATTAACATTTATAACTAAGTAAGCCGGGGTTGGTCCGTGCATGGGTGACCATCTTTACATACCGAGACTCCTCCGTGCCTCGGAAAGCACGTTAAGCCGTTGGTCAGGCTGTCATTCGTATACCTACAACCTACATTTCTAAAAAATCAGTAATTTTATTTAGCCTGCGCTTTGTGTTTTCTTTCGTCATCTCGTCAATTAATTAATGGCGTATTGTATGGCAATAACTTGCACCAACTTTACTCGTAAAGCCTATCTACGCAAATAAATATACCTAAAGAACACAGAGCATCAACAGTAACACTAGTAAAAAAATTCCATCCGTTCCAAATTGTCAAGTCTTGAAGTCTTGATACGATACGCGCTCTCGGGATGCGGTACGCGATCGGCGCGCGCCACAGTGTTGGTCTCGGGAATGTCTTTCCATTTTCTTGTGGGACGGGTTATACCTTTTTTTTTTTTGGAATGGCGACCTTTCGCCCTATCCCACTTTTGAACTGTAAGAGTACAGAAATGAGACGACTCGGTCGGTTTATATTATAATCACTTATATTATTATTTTTTTATATATGTTTACATGACTGATGGGTGACTTGCACAGCACTTAATAATGGGCCCCCAAAAACGGTAGCTAGCACATAGTGACGTAACGACAAGGGGGCAACACTTCCTGAGGTGCTTGAGAGGAGTGGAGAGGTATTCCACGGCTGTCAGGACAATCCCGGAAGTACGGTCAAGATACCTACCAGCATCTTACTGGAATACTTCCTTCCTCCGAGCACGTTTGCTCTTGCGAATCTCCACTCAAGCCAGCCAATAAAGGCAAGAATGAGGTGGGAGCTCTGTTCCTCGTCAGTATACACTCTAGCCGGCCAATAAAGCCAGAGATGAGGAACAAGACTTCTACCGGGAGGTAGGGTCCGTGGGGTCGCTACTGTCCAACAGCTCGCCACATGCTCACTGCGGCTTTTTGTATCTCTCTTGGTCTGGCTCCTCATTCTATAACTGTTCCGGCGAAGTAAACTCTGCCGGCACAGACCTAGAGTTCGGAGCGCGCAAGCCCTACCACGACGTCAAAGTAGAGATACGGATTAATACACGTATAGCTGTACAGTATTGGTAGCTAAATTAGGACGGCGCCCTTCCCCGCGTCTATCCCTCTCGTAGCGCTGGGATGACTACGGCGTAGCACCGACGTCATGACGTAGCAGATTAAGTCTTGACGTAGCAGCGTAGCACCACACAAGGTTCTGGCTGTATCTCCAGTATTTCTTACAATAAGTACTTAAATACCGGTCAAAATCATAAGCCTCCTTTTTACTTCGCCGTAGTCGGGTAAAAATGAGAAAAATAAAAGGCTTATTTATTTATATTATTTTTTATTTATTATCTTTCTATCTAAGCAAATACTAATGAATACTATTATTTTGCTTTATACAATGGACATTATTACATAACAATGGGCACGCTTCATGTTGATAAAACAGTTAACATAATTTGGTTCATTATTACTAGCTTAATAATTTAATATGTATAAACAAGACATAGTTCTCTGTGGAGTATTACCAGTTCGAAGGTTGAATGAAAGAATAATTTCAGAGAAACAGTAGTTATTCGCTTTCTGGGCAATTGCTCCTCAGAGTACTTATCAACAAATTTTACTGAATTACTATAATTATCTTTTTAAATGCCTGTTAATTAGGTGAGTTAATTGATTACGACATAATTAAAATATGAGTACAAAGGTACCTACTGCTTATTTATCTGAATTTCAGTATATCTCTTATTCTCTGGCACGTCCATAACTATACTAACACTGATAATTATTATTATTTATGTTTGGTAACATGTGCAGACACTAAAGACATGTAGGCGAGTCCAAAAAATACTCGAAGTTTATGGTTGTCAAATAATAGAGGTGAGGAGAATGAATTTAAAAAAAATAGGTGCCGACGACGATAAAATTAATGCACTGAAATTCAGTGCATTAATTTCGCCGCCCATTCATTCAGTGACTGAATGAATGGGCGACTGATATCGCGAGCTATCCTCTCCACATTGATATAAATGTCATGATTACATGAAAGCGTTTCATCTAAAGCTCAACACACACACGAGGCGAGTGTATTCCTTCAGTTCCTTGCAATTATATAATGGGATTATGGGATGTCAACAGAGAAACGCATGCGCGGGTCGGGTCGGTCAGTTTCGGTCACCCGTGCGTGCCCGAAACGCCTTTTGTGTGTTTTGAGCTTAATAGTATTAGTATACTGATAAATAAGTAAAACAAAGTACAAGCATAATGAAAAGTAAACGTGTGTTATTGTATATTGTACCTATAAAAGATCAGACTAAAAAAAGGTAATCTGACCTAAACGAAATAGAGAATGGTCCAAATGTGACGTCATAAAAAAAGGAATCCTCATACCCAGGGGTATCCGAAAATACCCACGTATATTCCGCGATTCTTGATAGTATATATATTTTTTTTAATTTCTTGAAAAGTTTATGTGAACCGCTTTGACACGAGTTTTTTCACATTCTTTTTGCACAGAGTCGAAATTTTTACTCAATTTTTGTTTTAATACTGTCTAGTTTAATACTATTTAGGAACCAGTCGGTATTTAAAAAAAAATATTTTATGTAAAAATTTCGACACTGTATCACCGGAATGTAAATTCTTACTTTTCGATCAAAATGTTTGTATCTTGAATTATTGATAAGAAGATGATTATTTTATGTCTGAAAGAATATTCCATCCAACAATGAAAATTGCAAAAAAAAAGAATGAGAAAAAGTAGTGTAAAAATAAAGATAGATTTTTAGTATCTCTTACAATATCCAAGAAATGTAATAAAAAGTAATTATAACTCGAAAGCTATCAAGAATCGCGGACCATACATGGGGTATTTTCGGTTACCCCTGGGCATTAGAAATCTATTATTTGTATGACGTCTTTATTTGGACCACCCTGTATATTACTGATAACACACAATCACTTTGTGTATTGAGTACAATAATAATAAAATATCAAACTTTATAAAATGTGTTTTCAACTAACAATAAACAAAAAGAAAAAGCTTTGTACTGTGAAATAAGAGTTTTAGAAAATGTTATAAATTAGTAGGTATACAAAAACGATTCATAAATATGTGTTTTAGAAAATGCTGTAAATTAGTAGGTACCTACTTATACAAAAACAAAAATGATTGTATTTGAATCGTTTTTCTAATCTTAAAAAAAGCACGGTTTGACAATTCAGACCATAGTGGTTCGCTTGTATCCAAGCCAAAAAAAATATTCCTCATGCCCATGGCATCCGAAAATACGCCATGTATGTTCCGCGATTCTTGATAGTTTTCGAGTGATAATTATTCTTTTCAAAAATTTCTTGAAAACAATGGACCCGCTTTAAAAAAATTCTATCTATATTTTTACACGAGTCTTTTCACATTCTGTTTTTGTACAGAGTCGAAATTTCTACTTCAATTATTTTTTAAATACTTCCTGGTTTAGTCTACTATATTTTTAAGAACCAGGTAATATTATATAATTCTTTTTTTATTATTTTATGTTGAAATTTCGACTCTATACCACTCGAATGTAAATTCTTCCTTTTCGGTCATTTTTTTTTATAACGACAGGACGATTTATTTTATGTTTGAAAGAATATTCCTTATCAATAAAATTGCATAAAATAATGTGGTAGAGCCGTGTCAAAATAAAGATAGATTTTTATAAAGCGGTTTTCGTGCCTAATATTTTCATAAATTTAAAAATAATATTATATCTCGAAAACTATCAAGAATTTCGGAACATAATTATAATATGGGGTATTTTCGGATACCCCTGGGCATGAGGAACCAAATTTTTTTATGACATCTGTACTTGGACCGCCGTTATGTACCTATAGTACCTACCTACTTAAAAAATATTGTAGAATATTGTGCTCATATTACTGATAATGATAGTAGACAATCACTGTGTAGGTATATTGAGTAGGTACAATAATAACATATCAAAGTTTGAAAGGATCTATGAATCTGAATGTATTATTGTTATTTTTAGCTATTAAAAAATGCGTTTTCAACTAACAATACATAACTAAAGAAAAATGATTGCACTGTGAAATAATAAGAGTTTAAGAAAATACTGTAAATGAGTAAGTATACCTATACAAAAACGATTAATAAATAAAAGTTTTAGAAAATTCCGTAAATTAATAGCTATACAAAAACTAAAACGATTCACAAATAAGAGTTTTACAAAATGCTGTAAATTACTAGACAGACAAAGACAAAAACGATCTAAGTATTTGAATCGATTTTCTAATCTTAAAAAAAAGCGTGACAATTCAGATAAAGGAGGTTCGCTTGTATCCAAGTAGGTACTCGCCGATGCCGATGTAGTACACGGTCTGCGCGATACCGTACATCGGCGCAATTACGATCATACGGCACGCGCCGCCTCTAAAGAATGCAAGGGGACCCTCGTGCTTCAGGATTTTCCTGTTAGAAACATTGATATACTTACTTAACAAGCATAGAAAAATAATAGATATAAATACAACAAAGTTGATTTCTATATCTGTCTGGGTGGCTTAGCTTCTGGCTTCTCTAAACTATGATATGTTTTTTTGTATATGAATTTATTCCAAAAGGTGTAAGTATTAGATGATACTATGTGCCTATATTAGAAGAGAGCAGTTGTGAAGGTGACCCAGTGGTAACGGCCGCGATTTACCAGTTGTAGGTCGTAGGTTCAAACCCAGACAGGCGCTTATCTTTTTGTAAATTAATTCATCACCACTGCTCCCAAAACGGTGAAGGAAAATATCGTGAAGAAACTGACATGTCCTAGAACCAAAAATTCTAAGACATTTTGACATCTGCACCCGCACTGGGCCCGCGTGGTAGATTACGGCTCACTCCCTCTCACCGAGAGGAAGCGTGAGTCCCCAGTTTTTATAGGCTGATTATATTAAAAAATCAAGTAATAAAAACTAAAACCCAACTACGACTTAAAAGGTATAAACAAGACACCACAGAAAGACAAATTAAAAATCCGGAGTCACACGTGTTAGGGCATAAATCGAACAGATTACGTGTGATGCGTTTCCGGATTTTTAATTTGTCTGTCTGTGGTGTCTTGTTTATACCTTTTAAGTCGTAGTTGGGTTTTAGTTTTTATTACTTGATTTTTTTTAAATTCTTTTGGGGTAATAATATATATATTTTTGAAATGTGCTCATTAAGCCCTTTCATTTGATACCCAACATGGTACGACTAAACCATTTTTTTTTTAAGTTCCTCACTTTATGTCCTCTAGAGGGCGCCATTTTTAATTTAATGTGACTTCACATAGCCTATAACCAGCGGACAATCACGACGACGCTTCTAACGATACCTCATTTGTCAAATTGTGATAAGTGGTTTGGAAGATAGGAGGGAACAGATGAACATACATACATACATACATACTGGTCAAAATCATAACCCTCCTTTTTTCTTCGCCGTAGTCGGGTAAAAATACCTACATTCGTATTAAACATAAATATAGTATGGATATCTCGATGTTTTGCCTAGTTTTGTTAACTTATCACGAGGTATCGTGTCTGTAAATTTCCCGGTAAAAACAATTAATATGGAACTTAGGGGTTTACATATACAACGTGCGGCTACAATGGCGACATTAATTTAACACAGGTATACGATTTCGCGTATTCTTTTTATGAAAATATTTGAATTTTATTAAACGTTATTATTTATTGATTTATTTACAATTTTCTAAATTACCATCTTGGAGCAACCTGTACTTAAAGAACTGTAGCGAAGAGGTCATTTGCCGGGGTCACGCGGATCATAATTATGTAGGCGAATAGAAAGAAAGCTGCGCAATTTCTTAGAAATTATGCCGACCAAGGACCTTATCGATAGAACGTAAGCCAGCTGGTAGGTAGCTTCATGAATGAAGGCTCTTACATACTGGCGCGATTCGTCGAGCGACGCGAATTTGAACAAAACAATTTCTGAGAAAACTTCACGGCGAACAATGCGGCCGGCGCCGGCGCGGCGCGGGCGGGGCGAATCGCCCCAGTATGTAGGAGCCTTAAATCTTTTATACAGAGTGATCTCAATTTTGGTTATGTTTTTATTGTTTAGAATCTTTGAAATTTTTATTTTTTCCATTAACGATTTATTTTATTGTATTATAATTTTTCTGTTTACTGGCCACTAGCCTTACCCATGTGTTAAATTAATGTCGCCATTGTAGCGGCACGTTGTATAAAAAAAGCTGCTTAATGTTTTAGTCTTGTAATGATTAGCAACTGTTTAACCATACATTTTTGACGTTTTAAGAAACGTGTATAAAGAAAGGAGTTAATCTACATTCTACAATAGGAAGAACTTAGCTAATACTTACGTCACGCAATCCATGATGGAGCTGTACTGTCGGCCGCCACTTTTGACAATCGTTTGAAAGCGCGTCTTCACCACGTCACACGGGGTGACCGCAAGCGCCGCGATGGAGCCCCCGGCACAGCCCGATAAGAACGACCACCTGCGGGTTACCATGGACTAGAGTCTCATCGAAAATGGATTCTGCTTTCAGGCTTTGGTAACAAAATGGACTGTCAATCTTCTAATCATGATATTTAACCGTTTGTACTTAAATCACATGAGCGTTCGTAGTTTTTATCAAAGAAATACCTAATTAAAACAAAGAAATACCTAATGAAAATGATGAAACATGATTATGATTCATGATGTAACGAATTGTGTATACTTATTGTGAGTGTATTTAGGCCTTGGTATATATAGTTTTGCCATAATAAATAAATAAATAATTATTATTATGAATCAAACAATCAGATATTATATACGAGAAAAGGCAATATTTCAGCATTTTCTCAATTTTTGAGCTTGTAGTCGTTGTGTTTGGATATTCTCTGAATAAATTAATTGAAAGTTTAGTATCACTTAATTTTTGTGCTTTTAGTTGTTTTGTTTTTATATATCCTGGAAACAGTTAAGTTCATTAAATCGAATAATCATTTATTTCAGCTTTTGTCTGCTGCTGTCCCTAGGAATAGACGTGATAACTTCAAACTCTGTGTTCACGGCGCTAAAACCGCTCTTATGCGCAAGAGCATCTTTTGCATGGGTCCGACCATGTTTAATAAAATGCCCAAATCATGGAGAACATTAAATATATCTGCTCTTAAAGTAAATTGAAGAGTTTACTAACTGAAAAAGCCTATTACAGTATAGCAGAATTTATTAAAGAGGAAGATTTTTCTTCGTTTTTGAGATGACGATGTTGTATTTTATTGACATGTTATTGTGGTCTATTGTATTTTGTGGAATAATTTTAATTTGTAATTGAATTTTTAATGACAGTAATTCATGTTTTTATTGATTAATTTATTTAATGACTACTTTGACATTTAATTTTATCAAAAAAAAATATGCTTGCTGAATTATATTGTAATGATACCTAATCTCTAATGAATAATAATGACTTTATGTACAGTGAGCTCAGTTTAACGTTTAGTTAAGAAGTTAGTATCAACAGTAACTTAATATACAGATAATTTCTATAATGTAATTTTGATGAATATTATCACGGTCTATGCACCATCTCTTCCTACCAAAAATAGCGGCTGAACATGTTAGAATTTCTGTAAATCTGTTATTATCTTGCATGCAATGTATCATGTCCACCATGTTTCAACAAATTAAATTTTTACTTACTTACTGATATTCTCTGAATAAATGAATTGACAATATCGTTTATTCGCCGTGGTCCCTTCGTGAAGTATAATGCTGCCAAACTACAATAGGTACTAACCATTTTAATACAATTTTTTTCGGTCGAAAACGAAAATTGCCGAAAAATATTTTATTATGAATCATGTGCGTTGCTCTATTACTGTCTTGAAATGCACCCTAATTGCGTATTACACGATCAATCACAATCTGCATCGGTTTGAAACAAATTGATAATGCATAGCTTCACGTTCGAAAAAAAATTCTGCGCAACAATGTAAATAACGCAATTAATGTTGTTGAACTGTCAAAATCAAACAGATTAGTCATACTTACTTCCTAGCTGCCCTGCGTATGCGGCCTTGATACGAATACGAAATACCAAGTTTAATACAGCAGTTCGAAATAAGTCCATTTGTCGCTGGAAATGCTTTTCAATGACACTTATTAGGTACTCACTTCAGCTCTATTCAGCTTATGCCCATACAAAATCGTTCAAAATGTTCAAATCGTCCCTAAGTCCGATTGCGTCAGGTTAATTAATAGTTATATTGTAGCTGTGTGCGTATGTAGTAACCATTATAAAAACACTTGCATGGGTTATACAGGGTGTAAGGGTAAACACCGTTGTTACTCAAACCATGGGTAGTTGACTTAAATATACCAAATCATCTGGGCTACCAGTTCAGTTAGGTGTACCTCAAGGCTCCATACTGGGTCCATTCTTGATTTTAGTGTATATCAATGACTTACCATTCTATTTAAAGGGTGTCTGTGAAGTTGTACTGTTTGCAGATGATACCTCTCTTATTTTTAAAGTAGACAGGAATAGGCAAGATTTTGACGATGTAAACAGTGCACTCGCAATGGTAACGGATTGGTTTACGACAAATAACCTAGTTCTCAATGCCAAGAAAACGAAATGTGTAAAGTTTGCCTTACCGAATGTTAGAAATCTAGGACCCAACATCGTCTTAGATAAAGAGGTGCTTGAAACTGTAAACTCGGCAGTTTTCCTGGGGATAACAGTAGATGCCAAACTTCAGTGGGGCCCACATATATCGAGCGTAGCGGGGAGGCTCAGTTCGGCCGCTTACGCCGTCAGAAAAGTAAGACAATACACTGACGTTGATACTGCTCGGCTAGTCTATTTTAGTTATTTTCATAGCGTTATGTCCTACGGTATTCTGCTGTGGGGTACAGGTGCTGATATTCAAAATATATTTGTCCTGCAAAAACGAGCTGTTCGAGCAATTTACCAGCTAGGTGCCAAAGTTTCTCTGAGAGATTTTTTTAAAGATATTGGTATTCTCACGGTGGCATCACAATTCATCTTCAAAATATACACTAAAAACAGTAACATTCATAATGTTAACACTAGGAATAAGAACAAACTACGAGTTCCCATTCACCGGCTTCATAAGGCTCATAACTCATTTGTTGGGCTTGGTATAACCTTTTATAACAAGCTACCCTCTCCTTTGCTAGATTTGCCTTATAATGCGTTTAAAGCTAAAGTAAAATGCAACCTTTGTTCAAAGGCGTACTACTCTATGAACGACTACTTAAATGATAAGAGTAGTTGGTCGCTGTGATTAACTCAAGACAATGTTTATGTTCTTTCTCCAGAATTAGCTTACCCTTATTTTACTTTAATGTTGTTTTTAATTTAATTTATTGTTGACATAATCTACTCATTACAATGTTTTCTATATGAGTTGTATTGCAATATGTGATTAGCTCAAACTAGGCTGAGAATCAGCACTTTTCGAACGTCAAAATTACATAAGACAGTCCCCCAAAACGCCCACCCTTCACCACTTCCCAGTGCTTTAGCTGGGAAGAAGAAGTGGCGCAACAAACTCCCCAGCAGCACAGCTGTCTGTTCAGTTAGAAAAATTTGATTCTATACAAAAGTTTGCAAAATCATTTACATTACGCAACATAAAACTAATTATTAGCCATGTGTCAGCTAGCACACGCCAATATACCAACCAAAAAAAAAAAAGAATAATAAAAAAAAACGAGTAGTGTATAGTACAAAGCGAGGTCAGCTTATACTGGAAATGTGTAGCCGTGTGTACATGCACCAAAGTGTAGCCGTGTGTACATGCACCAAATGTGTAGCCGTGTGTACATGCACCAAATGTGTAGCCGTGTGTACATGCACCAAATGTGTAGCCGTGTGTACATGCACCAAATGTGTAGCCGTGTGTACATGCACCAAATGTGTAGCCGTGTGTACATGCACCAAATTCAAATTTACCAGAAAGGTGGTGTGATATCCTCTGGTTTCTTTCCCAATTTGCTAAACATGGCGAACAACGGGAAGTAGATGATAGCGAAGGAAATGTCACGGCATGCACATGCTCCGATGCCCTTGTACAGCCCAAAGAAACCCCTTTCTCCAACTAGTTTCTTGGTCAGCTCCCAAGCAGTTAGTCTCCTGACTGTTATCGAACCCCCTAAAAAAAAAATACGATGTGTGAAGTGTTTTTATTTTCAACCTAAATTTTTAAATACAAACGTCTCGCGACCGATAGGCGCGGCGATTCCGTGCTCTGCGGCAATAATCTGCCAAGTCCTGCAATGCTTTTAAAGCTTTCTTAACTTATTGCACTACTCCTGCGATACTGATCAATTCCTCTTCTCCTCTAATAATCTAATTTAATCCTCCTTTGTTTATTAGCAACTAGACATGATTGCCAATGTATACCTTTGGTACCTACACCCACATTATAAGTTCCATGTAATAGGCGGCGACCCTATTGCCACCAACCGGGCACAAATCCAGACTCCGGGCTGCCACTCTGAAATTTCAGATGGAAAAACCCAATAACACTTTGCTCGACCCGGGAATCGAACCCAGGTCCTCAAGCTCAGCAGTAGCGCTTGCGTCCACTAGACCAACGAGGTAGTATACAATATACAAAATAAAATAAAAATCAAATAACAAACAAAAACAACAACAATTGTTTATTTTTTGTTAATTGTATTACAATTGTTTATATTAACAGTTCTATTCTACAACAATTATCAAAACAATACTAACCAGCTTTAGCTTCTGCCAATTGCCGCCCAGCATCCTGCATCTGGATTTTCAAAAGCTCCATAGGCGTGGTGATGACGATTGGGCAGGTACCGGCTAAACCACCCGCAAGCATCTGACGATGGAGGGGTATAGATCTACAATACAGGGTGTAAGGGTAAACACTCTTGTCATTCAAACCATGGGTAGTTGACTTAAATATAAAAATAAATGTCCGAAGAACAACAAAAAAAAAGGATATTTTCATTAAAAGATTTTAAAGTTTCTATGCGACACCGTGCTCGCTAGCGAAACCGCTGACTGACTGAGAGAGGGGTCGCGCTCACGGTCAGTCAGGTCACGTCTCACGCCCCCCACCCGTGTTGAGACGCAAGTTCGTTGCCCAAGCGCCTAGGTGAAAGAGTGAAATACTCTAGAGGCGAAAAGTAATTAAAACAAAAAAAAACTCGTAATTTTCCATTGATTTTACGTTCTATAAATGACACCAAACCAGGGGTTTCAAGGATAACGGTGTTTACTAGAGATGTGCCGAATATTCGGCCGAATATTCGTATTCGGTACATTCGGCACGTTTTTTCATTGTTCGTATTCGGCCGAATATTCGGTAGATTTGCCGAATAATTTCCGAATGTTTAAATTATTGTTAATATTAAAAAAAAACATTTTATTAAACAGTAAGGGCCCTAGCACACGGCGTTTTTTAAACGCGCAGACGACGCGCAGATGACGCGCGCAAACGCGCTTCAAAGGAGATTTGAACGCAACCTTGTAACCTATAAGCACACGGGGCGATCGTGAAACGCGCGTTATACACGCAGATACTCGTACAGACGCGCTGTAGTCGCTCGTAGCTTCCGTGTTTTGGTCAGAGACTCCTCCTCAGTTGTACAATCAGGGTCCGTCAACTTTGTTCGTCAATCATGCGGCAAGGGGACGGGAAAATAATGCTACTATTACAATAAATTTATTTGTTTTTATAGGAATCTATGATAGCAATATTGCGGGCGGTGCAGTGGCGTGAGCGCACGCCCCTTCTGTACCCACCTCCGACCCTTTGTACGTGCTTCAAACGAGTTTCGAACGTGCTTGAAACGCGCATTTGTATCACGTTCCACGCGCGTTTGAATCTATAAAATCGAAAATCGGCATCTACGGTGCAGAAAACGCGCTTTCTCGAAACGCGCGTCGTCTGCGCCTTTAAAATACGCCGTGTGCTACCGCTCTTAAGTTAAGTAATTCCTAAAAAAGTGTGGTTTATTCTGAAAGTTGTACATAGTTTTGTAAATGAAAGAGACACTACTTTTTGTACCAATTATTTATTGATAAAATAAAACAGATATACTTTAGCAATTAATTTAAATAGAATTTTAATCATATAAACTGCTGCTTTTTTTTTACTAATGATAAAAAGCTAAATAAATTTTCTATGAAATTAACAATTTCGAGTATAAGAACACCGCTTTGAGTAACAACTTTTTTCAGAAATCAAAAACGTTTATCGATGTAATATAATAAACTTCAATCAAAGTATGCAATGCCGAGATAGTAATAGTCCGTAATAGATAGTAATAGTTTGGAAATATAGTAATAGTCCGTATCTTGAGGTGACATTTAGGCTTCCTGTACATGATGCCGGAGCCGCACTCGTGCTGGACCACAAGATGAAAATGTAAAATCTACGGGGCGCCGCGCCCGCCGCGCGCCGGTGCGATATTCATTCTAAGTAATAACAGCTGCGCGGTTCGACCCATCACATTAAGCTATGCTTTCCGGGGTGGGTCCGTGGATGGATGACCATCTTTACATACTGAGACTCCTCCGTGCCTCGGAAAGCAGGTTAAGCCGTTGCTCCCGGCTGTCATTCGTGACGTCGTCGCTACGGGTCGTCAGAAGCCCCAAACTCTGACAACCAGTCTTACCAAGGGGTTTCGTATTACCCAGTTACTGGGTTGTAGAGGTCAGATGGGCATTCGCTCCATGTAAAATACTGGTATTCAGCTGCATCCAGTTAGACTAGGAGTCGACCTCGACATAGTTAGGAAAAGGCTAGGCAGATTGATAGTCCGGGTAAAAGAGTTGCTCACGAGTTTGTCTGTCTTATGAGTTCACACCGGCAGAAAATTTACTTGAGTGCCAAGTGGGTCATGAAGAAATATCTAGATTATCAGTATTTTGAAAGATAAAAACAGTGAAGGAGATCGTGACCAATATTTTAATGATTATGAGATTAAGGAACACCTCTACAGGAAGACACCTGAGGGATCTAAATAGGTTGTACCACGAGATGCAAGATGGGGAGTGCTATGCATGATGAGAGTGGACATCAAGGTGCCGACAGAATACTGACTTCCGGAGTAAATATTGGTTCCCCCGGATGAGAAAGGTTGTGACAAAATACGTCCGAAATTGTTCTTTATGCCTTATTGGCAAAAGTGATATTGATCGGAAGCCTGGGCTCTTACATCCCATACCTAAACGGGATACCCTATTCGACGTGGTATAAGCGGCGCTACTACTACGCACCTACGGAATAACACTTAGCACCAAATCACACGGGCACGTTAAACCACGCTCATTACCATCGCCGTGCAGCACATACAAGTCCACCTTATAGCCTCCGGGGGCAAGGGGCGAAGTCCCTAGTCGGGACTCCCAACCCCCACGCCACCCCCCCTGACGGGGGAGTCGCAACATCCTCTACGATTTGGTTCACTCTGCGTGCAGTGCTCGGCGTGGCAACACGTCGTGTTCTGGTTCACTACTGGTCAATCGTCATCCTGAGGATGCCTCGTTGAGAGGTGAAACACGTGTCGATTTCTTACAGGTTTTTTATGACTCTTGAGGAATAGTCAAGCGGAATAGGTTACTAAATATATCTACGTCTATTGTATTTTATAATGGATTTCCGCAAAGTCACGCCTGAATCAATTAACTACTCTAAAACGTACACACGGCTACACATCAAGCTATACATTTCCAGTATAAGCTGACCTCGCATTGTACGGAAATCCTATACAACGCGAGACCAGCATAAACTGGAAATGTATAGCTTGATATGTAGCCGTGTGTACTTGATTGTACTTAAATTACTAGTTAAGAAGTCCAGTTTGAGAACCTAGATTCAAAGTTTAAAAAAGACGTACCCATCAGGATGAGATAGTAATATCCGCCATACATCATTGGAGGCTAATTTAAGGGCTCTTTCTGGTGAAATGAGTAGGATGTTAACAGTGACGCCTCGGTACATGCCTAAGAAACCCTCTGTCCTATATGTCTTGTGAAAGCAATCCAACCTGAAAAATGAAAAAAAATATATAAGTATACAGGATGCTAGGGTAAACACTGTTATCCTTGCAACCAGTGGTTTGGTTTCATTTATAGAACGTAATATCAATGGAAAATTACAACTTTTTTTTGTTTCGTTCTGTCATTTATTTTTATATTTAAGTCCACTTACCCATGGTTTGAATGACAAGAGTGTTTACCCTTACACCCTGTATAAATATAAATGAATCTGTTATGGTACCTACGAGTTAAAATAAAAATAAGTAATAAATGATGTTATTGGCAATCGGCAATGACTAATAAAGCCTCTGGCTATCGCCAATAACGGTGTATTTTTTTTTGTATTTGAGTTGTTTCAACTTCCATAACAGGCAAGCGACTTAAAAAAATATTTTAAGTAAAGGAACTTTTCATTCTTTTGGAAAAAAATGTTTCCTTTGAGTAAAAATTGGTATATTGGTGATGTTTCTCTTTTACAACTCTCACATCAGATTTCACACCTGAACATTGAAGTTTTTGAAGTCTATTACGCTTTGCGCAGCCTAAAATATTGTAGAAGGAGAAGATGCAGGGACGAGCGTGATGCCTACAGCAGCCAGGATTGGTCCACACTAGCTCAAAACAGTGGAAAGGAGAAAGGGAGGCCTTTGCCCTGCAGTGGGATTAGGTAGTAAAGATAAAGATCATTTATTTGTCCAGTAACCTTCAAATAAACATCAAATAATTATAAATTAATCCATTCAAATAACTAAAAATCCAAATGAGAATTTAAATTTAAATGGCCTACAGAATAGTGTTATCAAATCAACTCACAATAGATAATAAAATTAGTAATTATTATACACAAATTATATTAATTTATCATTCAGAAATTCGTCAGTGCTATAGGATTTTTATAAAAGAAGGCTTTTAATCTAGTTCTTAATTTTTCCGTTGTTTCCCTCTAAAATTTGGCAACGCAATACAGGTTGTCAGGGTAAACACCGTTGTCACTCAAACCATGGGTAGTTGACTTAAATATAAAAACAAATGACCGAGTAACAACAAAAAAAAACGTTATTTTCATTAAAGATTTTAAAAAGTTTCTATCCGACACCGTGCTCGCTAGCGAAACAGCTAACAAACTGAGGGAAGGGTCGCGCTCGCGGCCGGTCAGGTCATGTCCCGCACCCCCCGCCCGTGTTGAGACGCAAGTTCGTTGCCCTAGCGCATAGGACAACTTGCGTCTTTTGTGGTAAAATGTAGTTTAGGAAAAAATAAAAATAAATGTTGTAATTTTCCATTGATTTTACGTTCTATAAATGACACCAAACTACTGGTTTCAAGGATAACGGTGTCTACCATAACACCCTGTATACTGTATACAGAGTTGGTCCTGGATCTAGGAATGCAGAGTCTGCTATTTTCGCGTCTTTTCCGAATTACTTATGATAATAAGGGGAATAGATTTGGATTCGATTTGACAAACATGGAATGGTTAACATTCTATATTTCGATGGAAGGGTTTTGATGGAACATTCTAAATTTGGAAAATGGGTTGCACCTCTCAGTAACATGAAGTCCAAACATAGTTCTAGGCACCTCTTTTAAGTTTAAAAAATGTTGAATTGTCCCAAAAGATGACTCCATATCTCTAGTTAGAGGACACTAAGCCATGATAAGCAGTGAGCAGCGCGTCAACATTTAACATAGGGGCTAATTTGTACAGCGCATATGTGGAATTACAGATTTTTTTGCCAATCTAATTTACTGTCTATAGGTTACTCACAGTTTGGTTGTGTCAACTTTGTCTATGTTATTATCACAATTGTGTACTTACATACTGTTCATTAACATTTGGAATGGTCGATCTTTGGTCGGCAAAATGCATACTTAATAATAGTTTTTTCAAGATTTATCTTTAGATTGTTGTTTTCTAACCATTTTATCAATGGTTCTTTATAATTTTTAATGAAAGCTTCATAGGTAACTCTATTTTTGCAGGCAATTTTAATGGTATTATCATCGGCTAAAAGTGTCATTGGGTGGTAGACTTTAACTGTGTAACTTTCTAAATTTTTTTGCTGTTTGTGTCCTAGCCTGCATACCAAATACCAGCTTTCTAGGTCTTCGGTCTGCCATTTTATTGGTTTGTATTATTAACAGGTCAGACAGGGGACATACTTCTTCCACAGTTCAAGATAACCAATACACTATAGTCACCCAAACCCATAGCCCAATATGATTTGTTTTCATGTTCTGCAATAGTCCTTGAGTGTACTTGCATAGAGCATAAAGGGATAATCGTTGGTTGGTGTTGGTGCCTGATTCTATTTAAAATTGTCTAAGGGTGTTTGCGAGTTGGTTTTGGACCCTGGACGCCTTCCATAAAACCGTGAACCTATGGTTCCGAGATATAAAATTTATAATGGTGCCGATTCTGTTGTACACCGAACTAAACTATCACTAAAATTCCTTACTTTTGAACAAAAGTCTCTAAATTTAAAAAATATTTTGACACAACTAAAATCGAATTTGACAATCGCGTCTCCACTTGGTACTTGTTTCCCCTACCCCGTGAATTTTTTTTAGAGCCGGAGGCGCGCCGAGACAGCACCTTCGACGTGATTTTTTATGGAATTTTCCACATTTCGTGTGAAAAATATGCAAAAAAAAAAATGACAAACATGTTGAGCTTCAGGGGTTTATGGGTTGCTTACAGGGGGTCGAAATTTTCATTATTTTTGCGATAGGACACACCATTTTCGAGATATAAGCAAAAGAAAATAATAAAAAATACAGTATTTTTGCAACAGACGTCGAGGTGTTGGTTTGAATTTCTTGGTTTGAAAATCTAAATTTTACTCCACACATTTTTAATCGCGATTAAAAATAGGCAGATTTAGTTGGAGGATTTTAGATATAGGACAAAATTTTAGGTTAAATCGTCAAATTCAGAATAGCATTTTCACTAAACTAATATCTCACTTATCTCATTGCCATCTTAGTGCTGTCAAACTAAATTATAGTTAAGTTGTTTTCACTAAACTAATATCTCACTTAACTCAGTGCCATCTTAGTGCTGTTAAACTAAATTATAGTTAAGTTGTGTCAGATAGAGTCTATTTCAAAATAAGTTTGGTCGTTTGACAGGCCTAAACTAAATTTTAGTGATTTTTAGTTTAGTTTAGAGAATTTTGTGTCAAGAGAATCGGCACCAATATTATGTAAATAAATTGGAAGCATCAATATTTAATGTGCCTACTTTCCCTCCGAGGCCCGCTTGAACTTTCCACTCCTGTAGATTATAGGTAAGATAACAGTGATACTTACATGTTTCTATATTGTTTCTTCCCACCTGCGGCAACGGTTTGGTTCTGAAGTCGCGTTTTCACTAAATCCAACGGAAATACAATTGAGACACCAACCATACCAGCAATAGCGCCATTGATAATCTTTGGTAATAAACTGAAATAAAATACAAAATTATAATTAGCGATTATTATTTGGGTGGCTATACAGTAGGTATCCTCATAATCTAACTAGACTGGCAATCTTTAAAGGTGTGAGAAACAGGGTGGAAAGATTTTCTCCTCCACCATTGAAAAGGGGCCTCTCCTATATTTAGGAATACGCCAAACAGGTTACCTACTCCTAAATATAGCATACTTATTGTTTTTAGTTGACATGACGACATCTCATTCTGCCAGAAATATTTATTTTCTATTTGGAAAAAAAGGAAGAAAGGGTAAGAGAATTGAAAACTTCCTGCTTTTTTAGAAGTCGTTAAAAGATGAAGCCAAGCCATTCATCATTTGTCGGCATCCGCAACCTTTCCAACGATAGGTTTTTCTTTGGGCATAACTCCGTCTTAAACAGCCTGTAAAAAAACCCGGTCCGATCCGTGAGAGTATTGTTAAGAATCATACTGAGAGTCATTTAATTTATATGGTTTTTTTTTCGGAAATAAGAAAAAAAAAATCGCCGCCTTCTTTTCAATGGGGAATTTTACCGGTTTATTACATGGGGCGCAGGCGGCTGTCATTTAACATCAACAAGTCTTATCTTACGACCTCTGTAGAAAATTTGCTAATTTATAATGAAATTCGGGTAATTCTGGTACTAAAAACGTGAATTTTGAATACCAATAACTTTCTTCCTTTCACATTTATTTTTTATTTTTATTACTTTTTAGTAATGTTATTGCGGTATCTAATGCGGCCCTTTCGGATCTGACAGGGTTTTGTTAAATGCTGTATTCAGACGGACTTAGAAAATTATTTTTTTGTTTGAAAGGGTATACTTCCGAGGTGGACCCATTGTCATCAGGTCAGGATCTGATGATGGGATCCTGGAGAAATCGAGGGAACTCTTCAAATGTTATAGTCACACATACGGCGTTTTGGTATTTTTTTTAGTAACTTGTGCAGTTGCTCTCGAAAATCACCATTTGGTGAAGTGGAACTGATGATGAAGACCACAGATGGCCACCGAAACTACTCTTTCACGGATTGCGATTCGATTAATTTAATATTTATGCTCGTCAAGCAATTTATGCTCGTCACATTGCATATGGTGAAGTGGAGCTGATGGTGAAGTACCAGGCAAACTTTTTAACGTACCACTTTGTCGGCGTGATTAATAAGTAGGTATACCCATGCCAAATTTCAGTTTTCTAGTACTCCAATTCTCTGAACTACGTCGCGGACAGACAGACGGACATGGCGAAACTATATTAACTATAAGGGTTCTTTGTTGACTACGGAAACCAAAAAAAGGAACACCTTCCAAGAAAAAAATACTCTCAAAAATTGGTCTCCTTCAATAGCCGAGCAGACTTATGTAGGCTATAAGCCCGGTCTCGCGCAAAAACTCCAAGTCTACGCTACAGACACGACACGAAGCCTAGGAACTCCACAACAGTCTACGCTACAGACACGAAATTTTATATACGCATTTAATTATGATAGTCCGTTCTAAAAAGTTTGCCATGACCTGGCTGCTGCACCTAGGATTAGCTCCAGACCAGGCAACTCTTCAATGGTCAACAGCAGAGACACTAAATTTTATATAAGTACGCATTTAATTATGATAGTCCGTTCTAAAGTCTACCATGGCCTGGCTGCAGCAGCCAGGATTGGCTCCAGACGATGAAACTCCATAGAGGTCAACAGCAGAGACAGAATATTTTTTATATACGCATTCAATTATGAGAGCCCGTTATAAAGTTCACCATGATCTGGCTGTTGAACCCCGGATTGGCTCCACACGAGGGAACTCCTAAACGATCAATAGCATACACACAAAATTTTATAATGACCTGACTGCTAACCCAGGGTTGGGTCCATACGAGAGATCTCGTCAGCGGTCAACAGCACGGACAAGAAATCTTATATACGCATTTAATTACAAGCATTTAGAACAGATAAGTATTTAAACAAATTCTAATACTTACTAAAAAGTAAAATTTAAGTAAAAAACTTTTTTAAAACAAGCTTTTAGTGAACGAAATATTACGAAATAAAACTTACTTAGGTCCTTAAATTTTATTTTTGCAATAGACCAGTTTATTTGAAACTAAGAAAGATTTTTGAGATAATCCTAATCCTAACTGTATAATATTATAGAACTTTTGTTGAGATGTGACTACACTATAGAACCTGTTATCACACCCCAACAAAATTTCTATATTGGTGACCCCGACGTAATAGCGTCTGACTACCGTTACCACGACTCCTACTATTACTTTGACGCGTAATTTGTAAATCACTAATTTTAGTGTTCAACGCGGCAATTTCTTGATACAATTTATTAAATTGCATCAAGAAATTAATTTGTGATTTACAAATTACGCATTTTGTAATACCCAATGAACATTTAATTGCATTACACTATAGAACCTGTAATCAAAACCCTAGAAAAGTTCTATCCATACTAATATTATAAATTCGAAAGTAACTCTGTCTGTCTGTGCGTATGTTACCTTTTCACGCCTAAACCACTGAACGGATTTCGACAAAATTTGGGAAGAAGATAGAAGATGGCATCCTGGGGAAGGACATAGGCTACTTTTTATCGACATACCACGCGGGCGAAGCCGCGGGCGGAAGCTAATAATATTATAAATGCGAAAGTGAGTTTGTTTGTTTATTTGATTGTTATGCTTTCACGCTAAAACGGCTGAACGGATTTGGATGAAATTTGGCACATGGGTAGACCATGACCTGGAGTAGGAAAAAAGATAATTTTTATCCCGATATTCCCCCGGGATCGAGACTTACGCGGGTGAAACCTCGGGGCGCCGGGGCCAGTATGTGATAAATGCTCAATTCAGAAACCGGTTGTATGGGATATATGAATATCACAATAAAATAGTACTTACACCTGACGCGATATTTTAGGTACTACTGTCCTTGGCGGTCGTGACTTCTGCGACATTATTTAGACCTGTAAAAAAATATTTTTTACAAGAAGTAGGTTTGATAGAGGAAATCCTCTCAAAATACACTAAATAAAGGAAAAGAAACATGTGACAGTTGGCAGTGGTTTGCTTGGAAAAGTCTTTCAGATTGTCATCAATCATCAGTAATTTGAACAGTACCTATATTTGTTCCATCATTTTAAAAAATCTTTAAAAAAAAGACAACCTGCTTCCAAAAAAACACTACAAACTGAAAAATAACTTAAATTTCCGAAGTCGGCGGCAAAAACCAAAAATACAAAACATTACCCTCCTTCTGGGGTAGTCGGGTAAAAACCAAAGACACCGAATTGCGAAATTGAAGTTATTATAAAGGGTGTAACAAAAACTGTTAATGGCAAACGCGTCATCGTAAGACTCTATTTTTTCTACGGAACTTACTCTACTTCTACGGTACTTCATCTTCTTGCTCGTTGAAATTTTGTAACGTTGGTACTTTCCTTTTCATTTTCTGTTATTTCAATTTCTATAGATTTTACCTACCCTTTAATGTTTAACCGACTTCTAAAAGGAGGAGGATCTCAATTGGGATGTTTTTTTTAATGTATGTCCGGGTATTCCGTCATTTATACACGGATTTGCAAAATTGTCATCTGGTCTGGATGGGATTCTAGAGAAATCGAGGGAACTCTCCAAATATTTTATGCACATAATATCTATAGCGATTTGTGTATTTTTTATAGGAACTCGTGCAGTTGCTCTTGGAAAGTACCATTTGGTGAAGTGGAACTGATGATGAAGACCATAGATGGCCACCGGAACTATTCAAAAAACTATCAAAGTATTTCAAGCCAAGCAATTTACGCTCGTCACAATGTATATGGTGAAGTGGAGAAGTGAAGTACCAGGAGAACTCCTCAGCGATTAACGTCCCTGCATCGGGAAGAGCAATATTTTGTAAAAGGTGATGAGCAGTTGAGATTAGGCTATTGTAACTCAGATAAATTACAAACTGAATAAAAACTTCTTTTTTTATTCTTATCATTGTCTTTATTTATTTGATTCTGTTAAGGTAATTGAGTGTTAGTTTTCGTTAATATAGTAGTCGTTCATCATAGTTCTGACTATTTTTCTTCGAAGTACATCTTTTCATCCTGTCTAGAGTGTACATTGTATGTCCTTGCTTGTCACTACATTATCGCCTTCAGGTGAAGTACACTCTGTGTAATTATATAATTGATGTACTTATATAAAATATTGTAAAACATTTTAAAAAAGTAACGGTGGAGTTTCTTGCCCATTCTTCTCCGTATGGAAACTACCTGTCGGAAGGGGCAACTAGAATCAGTTCTGTTTCTTGGTTTTTGACGTACAAAAGTGCCTTTTATGTGCCTAATTGAAATAAATGATTTGACTTTGACTTTCTGTAAGCCTTTTGAGTTCATCGAGTACCCCATGAATACGCCTACTTTGGCATTCCGTCAGTTTACTACATATTTTGTTATTTTTCAAAACAAAGGACCTTCTACTATACACGTAAAGAAAATGTCCACAAAGATGATGTCCACATGATATTTGGCCAAGCCATTTCTTGAACGGTGTTTCGCCATTCCGTGCTTTGGAAGAGCTATAATTTATAAGGATGTTTGCAGTTTCTTTTCGTCCAGATTCAAATGAGTAGTTAAAGCCCATCTTTCGAGTAGTCTTTCTAGTCTTCGGGTTTTTCTTTTTCAAAAACAACTTTATTTCCTCAGTCCTTTATCTTGGCGACGGATAAAAGGTTTACTGTTAATCGAACATACAGGGTGTCATTGAAATTGGAGCCGTGTTTATTCGTACCGTATGTAACTCTTCCTTCGCCTTGAATTCTATTAGTATTTTTTGTCTGATGCCAACTTTAGGGTCCCTTTTTCAAGGGTCATGTTAGAAAACATCGATTCGTCACCGCACATGTGTAATGCAGCCGCTATCTACACACTAGACATTTTCGTCAGCATTTGAATTTACGGTGCCCAGACCTCAGACCAATTAAAAACCCTGCGCTGCGAACAATAAGTGAAGCATGCAAAAACTAAACCTCGCTCTGTGCATACACGCTCACATGCACACGTACATTTATATCCAATTTACAACCAAACTACACCTCGCGGCACAGTAAAATACGTGCACACATATTTACAAAACTGGCCTCACGTCACTGTTGTCAGCGATGTCTTGGTTTTTTATTTGGCCTAAGGCTCAGACAAACTTATCGTTATACCTAATTGTATTTGCTTCCGTTGTCTTTCTCATTTGTTGTTCTTCTTGGCCCAACATGTCTCTATAGTGTGGCGTGTGGCCTTTCTTTTTCAGCTCTTTCACTACAACCTTTGCCTGTTTTTCTTGATATGATATGCTTCTTAGCTTTGAGGCTGTCTGCATTTACGCTCCTCGCTTGGTATTCTTCCAGAATCAATACTTTAAGATCTTCAGGATTAGCCAGGATGCCTCGAGATTCCATAACTATTCTAAAGTTCTCAAAATTGTCGGCAAATTGCAGGGAAGCATTATGCTAAGCAGTTCTGGAAGTGCCTTTATATTGCTGCGAGTTTATCTACGATGTCCATGAAGCTACATATTTATGTGGTCACGTATATATATCTTCTTCAGTGGTCATTCGCTTTAGAACCAACTGTTTGAATAAGGTAGCTTTCCTCCCAGGCCCAGTGTTTCGGTAAGTAGCTTTCAACCGGTCCGGATGTCGCGCAGACTTTTTTTGTTTTAATTCAGACGGTGACAATAAGAGTATGAATTTCAGCCCTTGCCTTCAAATCCTCTTTTTTAAACGCCTATGGTGGTAACATTTTCTCGCCGCTTACGATATTCCAAAATTAATCTTCAATCAGGGCTGCTTGTGCTTGCAAACACCACGTACCTATTATAGTATGACTTGGTCAAAGGTTCTAAACTACGATAACTCGTAGTTGATGACATTTTTTAGTACTTGCACACAACCACGTTTACTTACGTTTTACTCCCAATTTGTGAGGGATTTATTTATTAAAATATAGGTACGCATGCCCAAAGATATCGCTTGTTTTGGACACGAGACTGTTAGGCTGGCTCCACGTTTGACAAACCTCGCCAAGTCATCACAAATTCAAACGTTCAAATTATAGCGTTTGCCTTGGTTTGCGTAGACTTGCAAGAGCTTGCGACCGATCCGACCGAGTGTCGGTTATTGATGTACAAATCAAAGAAATTTGCGGCAAGCGCTTGGGATCCATCTACACTTTTGTACGTTGTTTGTATCGGCTTGCTCTCTGGTGACAGAAATTGACTGGAAGCACACTCGCAAGCGTGTGGATATCGCTGTTTACATGAGCTAATTTATCCAAGCGTTTGTACAGGATTGTAGTTTGTGGCAAGTGGCAAACGTGTGGAGCCAGCATTATAGGTAACCTACCTGTCGGGGTAAAAAGACAGGAAGATTCGGATGGCCAGTCTCACATTGAATTCTTTTCATCGGCATTTTACCTAATCACAACAAATAAAATGTTACTTACCTAATATAATTGGTTAGTTTATAGTAGTACCTACTTAAATAGGTAGCCCTATTTAATTAATCAAATGATAAACATTAAAATAACAAAGTTACTTTGGAAATAAAAAGTCGTGTTCGTCCCAAAGTCTCAGTGCTCATTTGACGTCTGCGACACAGATGTCAGATGTCTGTCTGCGAAGCAGGCGAGTGGAACCTATAAAAATGTACTCTGTGAGCGGAACAGAAGTTCTAGAATGAGATTTGAAGTCAAAATTTTGATTGATCGATCAGTAAATGTTGCCAATCTCAAACTTTCTTTGATCTTGTACAAAATAATAAACATAAGGTGTATCTATTAAAACACGAAATCTCTTAAGGGGTCATTGTACTCATCATTACGAACAACTTTCACTATGGAACCAATACTGAAATCGCGAAAAAAAATCAGCTGTTCTCTACATTTATGTTCGCTTATCTCGTCAAAATGTAGGGAACAGCTGATTTTTTTTTCACGAAACACTATTCGTACCGCTCTAGGAAATGCTTTGTGCGGACGTTTTATCCACTTACCCATTGATGCCGTTATCACAGATGAATACAGATGGTTCACTCCGCAAAATCAAATCAATACTCAATACTCAATTTTCACAGATGATGTATTTTTGTTGGCGCTATAACAACAAATACTAAAAAACAGAATACAATAAATATTTAAGGGGGCTCCCAAACAACAAACGTGATTTTGTGACAAACCTCATGCGCAGCGAGCTTGCGACTAGTAAACCAACGAGACAAGACAGCTTTTTTTTTTCTGAGGTTTGAAGTCTTCTAATGGCTTCTCCCGCTCTGGACGGAGCGGGAGGGCGTGTCAGACTTTTACTGACTAAAATCCACCCGTGTTCCTTCAGTTGCCTGTTGCCAAGGGTTCCGGTTTCGGAATTTCCCGCAACAGACAATAAGACAGCTTTACGTAATGAATAATGATACCTACACTCAGAGAAAACTAGAGCATTCCCTTATAAGTACCAAAGTTCCAAATCATTAGTTCATAAAGAAAGTGAAAGATGTCGATTAAGTGATAGGTTTTACCCACATTTAGACAGGTAGGAAGGTAGCTAACCTATCGTTCATTGTCCCTTTCTATAATACGGTACAGTCCGTACAGTCTTTTCCGGATTCGACAATATAAAATGATCCATGTCCATCAGTTTTGTATCATAGTATCTCGTGAAGGCGTGACATAAACAACAATAAATAACAAAATGGGTTTTATTACTTTGGTAAGTTTATAAAATAATTTAAAAAAAGCCTCCGCCGCTTTAATATCAAATATTGTCAAGATAAAAAGTTTTGAAGAACCTCCTTTTACTAAACTGTTTATTATCCAGGAAGTCCAAACTGAGTAGAGTGCGTTTCATCAAAAAGTTCCACTGCCGTAATGTTGGCTCCACTGTTAAAAAGTAAATCTAAGTATTTCCACAATGGATCCCTACCAAACAATATTATAGTCTCATAGGGCCTTAGGGCATGTTCATACAGCGTCATCATGTACAGGTGTCGACTATCTTTCTGGTCGCGGCTGTCGCAGACAGCAGCCAAGACAAGCAGACCGTCATCAGTGTGGAGCCAGCTGCGTGGCCCGGAATGGCCTGGGTGCAAGGAGGAGGTAATGCTTTTGGAATAGTTTCATACACATAAATGACCAAAATCATGCACGTTCAGTAAATGAGTATCAGGAATTCAGGATATATTTCGAAATGGTTTGCTCATGGCACTACTCGACTAACGATACGCCTTTTTCTGTGAGTGATTCGTCAACTCGTTCTACATGCCTACCGCCCATTTAGGATGACTTGAAGAAAATCAAATGTTGAATATTTTTAACCGTAGCTATGAAGCAAATGGAATTTTTCACTATATGCTTGTAGGTATGGTAAGTGGTACCTGTTACTATGGCTCCATCCTACCAAAAAATAAAAATAAATTAATCGATAAAACTATGAAGGCGCTTCAATTTGTTTAAATTGCATTTTTCAGGAACATGGTCGTCAGACACCAGCTCAGACGTGGCTGGGGCAGTGGCGGCTGCAAAGGCAGCTGCGACGGCAGTGATGGCGGCCCAGCATGAGGTCGCCGCGGCGAAGCATGCTGCCCTCGAACAACAAAGTGTTGCCAGTGCTAAGGAAGCCGCAGCCGCTCGCGCAGCTCATAAGAGGTTCGTTATGATTATTACAGTAGTCGTAGTCGAGGGTCAGCAAGTCGATAGTAATCTAAATTTTGTCAGTCTAGAACTTAGTCAATCGGCAGTCATGGTGCCACGAAGTCGCGTCGCGAGCAACTTTTATATTGTCGTGATCTAACTATGGAAGGAGAAAACAGTCGTTCATCCATAACAGACAGATTGTTCGGAACATAAATTATTTCTTTACCTAAAATTGTAGTACGTACAGTAAATGACGACGGATTTTATTTCAGTGAAGAGGCAGCAAGGAACGCCCGTGCGCACGCACTGGAGGCCGCGCAGGCTGCAGTACAGTCGCAAGCGCAGCTGGCAGGGGCCAAGGCCCGCGCTGCTGCCGCGCAAAAGATCGCTGCGGCCCGAGAGGCGGCCGCTGCCAAGGCCATACAACGTGCCGCGAGTAACCAGGCTGCTAGGCTGCAGAACGCTGGTTAGTCAATCAATCAAATGAGCCTATCACAGACCACTGCTGGATGTAGGGTAGGGCTCTAGCAATTTGCGCCTCCGTGCATTAGTTTGTCTGCCTTCCGTATCCAGTTTGCGTTTCCGTATCCAGTAAAGTTTTAAAGTTGTCTGTTGACTGGTCTTCTTACATCATTCATGGAAGAGCCAGCGATACCAATAATGAATAAATGCTGTCAGAGTAGAAAAATTAAACTTGGCGTGTTTGTATGTCGATTGTTTCGGTGTTCAGATGATCGTTGATCTAATTTGAACATTTATATTTCACGTCTAATTTCTCATTGCACCAATCTTTTTTATTTCAGACTTAGAAGCTTTAAAGCTGTCCGTGATCCAAAGCTCTGGCGCGGCGGGAGCTGCCGGGGCTGCTCAGCACGCTGCCACGGCCGCCGCAGCCGCACTGCGCCCGCAGACACCGGAGTGGCCTGTCAAGCCCTGGGCCCCAGCGGCGTGGGTACCGGCCGCCTGGGGTTGGGCTTAAGCTTAAACACTACAAAGATAGGCAACTGCGAAGGAAAATCTGTACCAAGGAATTTGTTATTTTAGATTTGTTAAACTGTATAAGACAAAGTTTATAATTTTAAGATTTTGTAGCTTCTGCTTGGACTAAAATATTGTGTAAGTAAGAATCTAAGTAGATATTAGTTGGATACAAAAGTAAACGTTATTGAGTTTTAAAAAACCCATTTTTTTATCTTGTGAAAGCAACTTTAGATTATCCTAACATGTGTTTGAAAAAACAGTTCTTTAGTGTTTCAAACCTGAAGGTTACCAAACAGAACCCTAAGCCTCCGCTGCCCGTCCGCCCGTCGATCGGTCTGTCTGTCAACGGGCTGTATCTCATGAACCGTAATAGGTAGGAAATACAAGAAACGTGTTTTTTTCGGCGTTTTTTGGTAAATATTGTACGGTGGTAGAGAGAACACTTCCTGTGCGACTCCGACTCGCACTGGCCCGATACCCATCACTTATGTGAAGTTTACAAACTCCAAAAAAACTATTTTTTATACTGATAAGTGATTACACATTTCAAGTAAGAAAGTCCTTCACCAGAGCTCGTTGACCCCAAAAAAAGAAACATCAAAATCATTTCTTGGTTTCGTTTTATCATGTTTAGATATCGATAGCGATACCCATCCCGTCTGTGAAGTTTCGCTAGCTAGATAAAAGAATCTTCGCTTAATTACACTTTTCACTAAATACGGCGTTATTCAAGAGTTTCAGAGAACCTTGCAGTAGGTAGGTAAGGGCACCTACTTCGGTCCAATAATAATGTATTGGTTTAGCGCTGTTTGAACACAAGACTAAATAATGAGGTTTGAATACAAATGTTAACTATGTACTAGTATTTTAGAATTGTCACTAGTCCATGTAAGTATTGATTTGGTATTTTATCTACGCCTGCGCGGCGTGGTTCTCCGCGGGGCGACTGAGATGAAACTCCACAGATCGTGCTTTTACAGCATCCGTTCCTTCAGGATCAAATTATTTTGTAACTTGGTGAATTTAATTCTTTTAATACCGAAAATGAGCCGAAATTAAGCCTAAAGAAGAGGATAATAAGGTAAGATTAAAATAACCAGTATGTTAGCGTCCTTAGGATGTGTTAATTCGAGTTGGGTGTACGAAAATGGGTGTGTCTGAAATATTCATATCCAATCTAAAGTTGAGCTGTTACGTTATTACTACTAAGTACTTTCGTTTATTTAGACATGTAGCAGTTAGCTTTGTTCTAACATCATAATGATGAATAGTATGTTATGATTTCTAAATTAGTTCAATTTGACCTAGATTATTTGAAGTTGGTACTGGTACCTACCAGTACCAACTTCAAATAATCTAGGTCAAACATAACTTGTTAGATATGATACATAAAGAGCTAGCATAGAGGTAGAGGAGGTAGGGATAACCTGCTTGGCTGAAAACGCTTTTTTCTCTACTTAATTAATTAGGTACCCACAAAAAATATTAGTTAAGTACCTACTTAGATAATCTTGCCATAATCAACTACTTCATAAATTCAACAAAGGGTTCTTTGTTACCAATTTTTTTTTTCTTTTCCGGTCAATATTCCTTTCAGAAATCGCTCCACTTGATGCTTATTCGGGCACCTAGCACATCCGTCATCATTCAACGAATGCCGTGCTAGTAGCACGAGCCTTCGCCCGCGTCATCTCACCATCCAGGCGGCTGAGAGTGAGAGGCTTCGGCCACACCTCGCGCATGCGTTCTGCGGCTCGCTAGCTGAGCTATGAACATCGAACGGCAGAAATGCGATTGCGTATCTGGCAACTCCAATGCGCTCCGATCCGCCCGCGAAATTCTTTTCTTACGTTTTTTGCAACTTGCAGGTCGGTGTCAGGTTGTATGTTGATTAAAATATGATTCGCATCGAATTATAATTCTGTACTAAATACACATTTGTTACAGATAGACAGGGTAAGCATAGGTATTTAAAAAAAACATGTATTATTGCATTTTTTTTTCCATACCTAATCAATAATTTCCATATTCGAGTAGGTAATCCTACTATCCTACTAATATTATAAATGCGAAAGTTTGTGTGTTTGTGTGTTTGGATGTTTGTTACTCAATCACGCAAAAACGGCTGAATGGATTTGGATGAAATTTGGCAAACAGATAATTTATAACCTGGATTAACACATAGGATACTTTTTATCGCGATATTCCCACGGGATCGAGACTTACGCGGGTGAAACCGCGGGGCGCAGCTAGTAATTATAATAAAGTACTATCCGGCCGTTACCGAATTAGTTAGATTAGATTAACCAAAATTTTAATTTTACGCTAGAAATTGTTTTGTGTTTGGCTTTTTGGCGCCCCTTGCCGTCTGGCGCCCAGACCGACCGCCCCTCTCGCTCTTCGCTCTTCCGCAGAGCCGGCGCTAAGTGGATTCCAGCATCATTCCAGCTTGTCGACGGTCTAAGATAACCGCCGAAATTTAATCGAAAGCCTATCTGTAACAAATGTGTATTTAGTACAGAATTATAATCATTAATAGAACTCTCGAAGTTTGAATGACCCTTTCATGAAATCATAATCATGTCATTTGAGGCAAATTCTAACAGTTGTATTGTATTGGATGCTAATGAATATAATCATGTACCTAAACACTTGTTCCGGCCACGAATCATATTTTGATCAGCGTAAAACCTAATAGGTCCTGTAGGTACTAACTTGCGAGTTGCAAAAATCATACTAAATTTAAATTTCGGCGGTTATCTTAGACCGTCGACAAGCTGGAATGATGCTGGAATCCACTTAGCGCCGGCTCTGCGGAAGAGCGAAGAGCGAGAGGGGCGGTCGGTCTGGGCGCCAGACGGCAAGGGGCGCCAAAAAGCCAAACACAAAACAATTTCTAGCGTAAAATTAAAATTTTGGTTAATCTAATCTAACTAATTCGGTAACGGCCGGATAGTACTTTATTATAATTACTAGCTGCGCCCCGCGGTTTCACCCGCGTAAGTCTCGATCCCGTGGGAATATCGCGATAAAAAGTATCCTATGTGTTAATCCAGGTTATAAATTATCTGTTTGCCAAATTTCATCCAAATCCATTCAGCCGTTTTTGCGTGATTGAGTAACAAACATCCAAACACACAAACACACAAACTTTCGCATTTATAATATTAGTAGGATAGTAGGATTACCTACTCGAATATGGAAATTATTGATTAGGTATGGAAAAAAAAATGCAATAATACATGTTTTTTTAAATACCTATGCTTACCCTGTCTATCTATTCCATAATATGCGCCGGTTGCTGAATGGCAGCCAATTCAGCAACCGGCGCCGGCGCCTGCAGCGGAGGCACTTCTTTTTTGTAATCATTGTAAAATAAAATAAGCAAGTAGGTACCTACTTCCATGGTTGTAAAAGCTCTTTATTAGATCTCATCATCGCGTGTTTGTATTTCCGAAGAAAGACGATGATTCCCGAAGCGCATTCTTTTCATGGTTTTTTTTTTTAAATCAGTACCTACAAACAATTGATGATGTCCATTTTCCGATTAGATACCAGGATGTGGTCGCACCACATCCTCGTGGCAGTGTTGTGCTGCGCCGGTCGGCTGGTGGCGGCCGACATAGACCGGCGGCGCTTCTCCAACCCCACCTACTACAACGTTGGTGGGGTGCTCTCCAGCAACGAGTCTATTGCGTTCTACAAGGATACTATATCGGTAAGTAGAGTTAGTACCGAACTGCCTCGTTCGTACAGTGGCCGCAAGCACTACAGTACTGTTGAGGATGAGGTCCTTTGGGTTTGGTTTCTTTTGGGTTCAAATCATCAAATGACTTCTCTCGCTCTGGGCGGAGCGGGAGGGCGTGTCAGACTTTAACTGATATCCCTTTCGGCCCCGGTATCCCTTTCGGACTTTCCCGCAGAGGATGAGGGCCTGGTCCTGGGTTCGATTTCCAGATTGAACAAAGTGTTATTGGGTTTTTCTATCAGAAAATTTCTCAGTAGCAGCCCGGAATCTGGATTTGTACCCGGTCGATGGCCCTTATGACAAAGGACTTACTGCGAAAAGAGCAGGTTTTTTCAAACTGATTAACTAACACGATTACATTACAAAAATAACTTGTTTTACAGAATCTAAACTTCAAAGATCAGTATGTGCCCCGTGGAGTCACGTATCATGATTATTCCATGCTCATGGATCCTAATCCTATAAAAACGGCGCTGAATGTCTGCAAAGACCTGATTGCTCATCGAGTGAGTATAAAAATCAACAAAAACGAAGCATATGTCGATGGAAGACTCGATATTAATAATACAACACTTTCTAGGTGTACGCGATCGTGGTATCTCATCCACTGACTGGCGACCTGTCCCCAGCAGCTGTTTCTTACACCAGCGGCTTTTATCACATCCCTGTCATCGGCATATCCTCAAGAGACTCGGCCTTTTCGGACAAGAATATTCACGTGTCTTTCCTTCGAACCGTCCCGCCATACTCCCACCAGGCCGACGTATGGGTGGACGTATTGAAACACTTCAATTACATGAAGGTCATATTCATTCATAGTTCTGATACTGATGGTAGGGCTATTTTGGGTCGGTAAGTTGACTATGCCATTACCTAGTACCTTTATTATTAAAATAAGACCGTGTATGTTGCAAGAGCTAGAGGCAACTTAAATTATTTCTGGTTAAAATAACCTTGCGGGAGATAATAGGCGAGGCTCTATGAATATATATGCTGAATACATAATCTACACCTGTGTCTTGTCGCTTTTTGTGTGTGTCTGTGTGATCGCTTCTAAACTACACAATACATTTTATTTTTTTATGGTTGTCACCATGTTGTCACACTTGTCACCATCATTTAAAGAATTTAATGTAGGTAACATTAATATTTAATTTAGACACAGGGACCACAAAAGTCTCAATGTAGGTTGCAACGAATGTTGAATGAAACATGCGGGTCACTAGTAATAATACATTTGTAGGTTCCAGACGACTTCTCAAAGCGTGGATGAGGATGTAGACCGAAAAGTTGTAGTGGAGCAGGTGATAGAATTCGAACCGGGACTTGATTCCTTCAGCGATCGGCTCATGGATGTGAAAGGCGCTCAGGCGAGGGTGTTTCTTATGTATGCCAGGTATGTCAGGATTTAATACCTTCTTCATACCCTACCCAACCCCCCTCTATTCTCTCCACCGGGTTACACAACCATCCTCAACACATCAGAGATCAGACCCTCATTCTTACAAACATAGACCCTATTCCCAAACCCACACCCTACGCACCACAAAAGACACCGCCATCTAAACACGACTTACCCCCATCACCACCATACTCTGCACTTAATACCCTACCATGATGGGTGATCCCATCCTAACAGTCGTACACCCCTAAGCTATTCCCAAATCCAATCAGACACCCACACACTCCTGCCCTAATCACCCTAACACACTCCCATCCTCACATCGACACACACTTATCCTCACCCCGACACCCCTGTAATGTAACTCTACAAGTTCACCTATCGAGACATGACAGAGTTTGTGCGGTTACTGTTGAGTAATCATGATGTTTTCCGCAGTAAAACAGATGCTGAGATAATATTCCGTGACGCAACGTTCCTGAACATGACGACTGTCGGATACGTGTGGATGGTGACAGAACAGGCCCTGGATGCTGCCAACGCACCCGAGGGTTTACTAGGACTACGACTTGTTAATGCTACCAACGAACACGCGCATATCCAGGATTCTATGTAAGTTAGCTACGTTATATTTAAAACGACAAAAGTTTTGGTCTAAGACATAAACTAGGAAGGTACTAGATAAAAAAAAAACATTTTCCATTTTGCAGTGATAATATTCTGATTACTAAGTAGATTCTAACAACAAAATCAACTTTACGGGCAGGCCGAATAAAATGAAAAAAAAACAATAAAGGCCATATATTTTGTAAAATAAATAAATTAAAAAAAAACTTTAATGGCGTTTAATAAAACAATTTTGATGAAATCTGGCCAGTTGCTGCTATGTTTTTTGAGATCCGGCTAGAAGGAGGTTCATACGAATGACGAGATCTAGTTCTACATATACATTGCTGGCCTATTATCCAAGAATAGACAATTGGTTGCAGTTACCTACTGAAGGCTACTTCTCCATTCTATTTTCAGTTACGTCCTGGCATCAGCTATTCGTGACATGAACACATCAGAGGAGATTCACGCCCCTCCATCAGACTGTGACAATTCAGGGTCTATTTGGACCACGGGCCGTCTTCTGTTCGACTATATCAGGAAGCAGCGCTTGGAGAGCGGTGCCACTGGCCATGTGGCCTTCGACGACCATGGAGATCGAGTGCATGCGGAGTACGATATGGTCAATGTGAGGGCCCAAGGGGAACATGTGGCTGTAGGCAAATACTTTTACTCTAAGGTAAGGCGAAGATTTTTCAGAACTAGCTAGGTAGGTGCCTTCTTCATTCGGCACCTCGAAAACTAAGCAAAATTCGTAATTTTGTGCCTAAATAACAATACCAGCCTAATAATGTCCCACTGCAGGGCAAAGGCCTACTCTTCTCATACAAATAAAGCATGAGCATTGATCACCACGATTATTAGCGATTTCAGACTTTGGTATAATCTATACACACAAATAAATAAAATTGAAGGGTGAACAGCTTTTAGTAAATGCCTAAGAAAGTGGTTTTTCTATTTTGCAGGAAACTCAAAAGATGCGATTGGAACTAAAAGAGCAAGAGATAATATGGATGGGCCGCAGTACTTCGAAACCGGAAGGGTTCATGATACCGACGCATCTCAAGGTGATATAACAGTATGATAGAACAGAGACAGCATAGCTATCTGTAAGATAGAAAGAGGTAAATATATTTTTATAACTTCAGGTGTTGACGATTGAGGAGAAGCCTTTCGTTTACACTCGTCGTATTGATGATGGCAGTGACTGTACTCCTGAAGAGATCCCTTGTCCTCATTACAATGCCACTGAGGATTCAGGTACAAACCAATACCCTACTAATATAATATTATGTTTGTTTATTGTGCTAGGTCAAATTATATTACCTAGCGATGTCGATCACGACAAAATAAAAATTTATAATTTTTTAAGGTCAGCGACCGCTGGTTTTGTTGCTACTTGAAGTTTATGTTAAGAAAATCAGTTTTTTTTTGTTTTATCGTGTTTATTAGCGATTCCCATCATGTCTGTGAATTTTACACAAAGAAAACTATTTTCAAAACAGATATTTCGAGTGACTAGACTACATAGGGTTGATGACCCCAAAAAAACTCATAAAAATTTATTTTTGTTTAATCATGTTTAGATATCGATACTGCGGAGTTAGGCTAGCTAATTTCATTTGCCCCTGTAGAGAAGCTGCTGGTTGCAATTGAGGGCATCTTATAAATCAGTTTCCTTCAACATATCTACTTACGCGGACTTACGCCTAATCTTTGTGCAAGTTGGACCTACACACGTTACATAACACAGGTTAGATAATGCAAGACTGTCTGGTCTGGTTTCAGGAATTATCTAATGTATAATGATTTAAATCTTTGCCTATATCCCAATTACAATTCCGTACCAGAAGACGTAGCGTTTGAAAGCCCACCCACAAGGTGGACCTCCTGGCGAAGGCCGCGGGAATGCGCTGGATGCGAGAAGCACAGAACCGGTCGAAGTGGCGGTGCTTGGGGGAGGCTTATGTCCAGCAGTGGACGTCTTTCGGCTGAAATGATGATGATGATCCGAATTATTTTTCTATATTTCAGACGAACTTTACTGCTGCAAGGGTTTCTGCATGGACCTCCTAAAACATCTATCAAAGGCGATCAACTTCACCTATTCTCTGGCTCTGTCACCTGATGGGCAATTCGGAAACTATATTATACGTAACTTTTCCCAACCGGGAGCCAAGAAGGAATGGACAGGGCTTATAGGTGAGTAGGTAGGTACCTACCCAAGATAGCCATATCGGGTGTAATAGAGTCACATAAACTCCCCGTCATTGATCAATTATGTACTGGACCGGAACCTTCTGGTTATGGAGATACCTTAATGAAATTCTAAGTTCTCAACTTTTTCTTTCTTTTTTTAAAACTACCCTCATAACTATTGTACCGTTGGTCCGATGCATGTTGCATGCCCATTGCACAATGTTTTGCGTGCGTTACATTGCGCGCTGCCATAAACAGCGATTTTTGACATTATAAGTGTCGTTTTCCGGCAATAATTTTTGCTCAATGTTACTTAATTTGATGTACAGAATGGGTAGATAATGGCTATGTGATGGGTCTATTACCTGTATCCTAGCTCACGGTAGATCCCGTTAACAGTCTCCCCATAGATGTGCCCAGTGGTCTTAGAGGACACGGTGCACATTCTTTCGCTTTTTGTAGGTGTTCCGCTTTCCCCATGGCAACAAAAAGTTACCTAGCATACCAACACAGCAGTTATCAATTAAATTAAATTGTGGCGCAAACTATGTCCCACGTCTCATTCTGCCCTCTGTGCCCCAAAAAATGCAGCCGTAGCGACCTCTGCGGTGCCACCGACGATGCCAGGTGCCAGATGCAGTTTTGGCCCAACATTTAAAACACTGTCGTGCTATCGAAACGGTGAAGAATTAAATTAAAACGTTGGTGAATTTTCAGGAGAATTGGTGTATGAACGTGCAGACATGATAGTGGCTCCTTTGACAATTAATCCTGAACGAGCCGAGTTTATTGAATTTAGTAAGCCTTTCAAATATCAAGGTATTACCATTTTAGAGAAAAAGGTATGTAACTATAGAAGTTAACAGATTTCCATACTTACTATAATGTTTGGCAATTCCTGAAAAGCTCGTGGCTAAGTAATAACAGCCGCACGGGTCAATCCAACAGTTTAAGCTACGCTTGCCGGGGTTGGACCGTGGATGGGTGACCATTTTTACATAATGAGACTCCTCCGTGCCTCGGAAAGCACGTTAAGCTGTTGGTCCTGGCTGTCATTCGTGGATCCTTGACAGTCGTTACGGGTCGTCAGACGCCCGAAAGTCGGACAACCAGTCTTACCAAGAGCTATTACCTAGGTACTGGGTTGTGGAGGTCAGATAGGCACTTGCTCTATGTAAAATACTGGTATTCAGCTGCATCCGGTTAGACTGGCGACTCCAATATAGTTGGGAGAAGGCTAGGCAGATTGCAATTCCTGAAAATCCCTTATGTACCTACTTATTTGCTATTTTTGAGTTTGCTTTGATCTTAGTTTTCCAGAGAATTTCGAAAAAGGTTGTGTTTCAATTACTGGGTAGCTACTGGCAGAACTAGGTAATAAAAAATATAAAAGCCAATAGATATGCAAACTTACGATGCAAACAAAATAATATTAAAAGTAAAAAAAATAATAATGGCTGCAATCACGATTTTTTCAATGAGTAGTGGCCAGTTGTTAGCTTATTTTCATTGAACCCTATCTATAGAGGTTGGTATGGGGAAGGTTCCTTTAAAAAATAAAGATAGGTACCTACATAAACTTACATTTTTAAAAAGCTAAGTAAGGGTCTGTTAAACGCGTAAAGTGTTGAAATTATGTGTTTAGGTAATGCTACGGCTACACTTTGTGTTATCGCGAACTTTTCTTCGTGCGCTCTCTGTTGCTCAGCGAGTAATCGAGGGGTGTGCAAGAGAGAGCGCACGAAGAAAAGTATATTGTGAGCTATTTTTTCTGCGTTGATAATGCCTTTCTGAACAAAACGTTTATGCTTCTTTGTTCAACTTTCAGCCATCACGTTCTTCGACATTGGTATCGTTCTTGCAACCGTTTTCCAACACGCTCTGGATCCTGGTGATGGTATCAGTCCACGTGGTGGCTCTTGTGCTGTACCTACTCGATCGTTTCTCTCCCTTCGGACGGTTCAAACTGGCCAATATTGATGGGACTGAAGAAGATGCTTTGAATCTTTCGAGTGCTATCTGGTTTGCTTGGGGCGTACTTCTGAACAGCGGCATTGGTGAAGGTGAGCTATTATTTTCTTCTAATATATAAAATTCTCGTGTCACAGTGTTAGTTGCCATACTCCTTCGAAACGGCTTGACCGATTTTTATGAAATTTTACAATGTATATTCGGTAGGTCTGAGATTCGGTCGTAATCTATTTTTCATACCCCTAAGTGGGTTAGGTAGGGTAGGTACTTAGTGCTACCCAGTGCTACCCGTGCGAAGCCGGGACGGGCAGCTAGTTATACCGATAAGTAGGTACCTACAACTAAAATCTCACTTTCATTATTTTGTGTAATTGGCTTTTCTTATTTCGTGGTCTCTTGGAAGAAAAGGAATCAATCATACCTATGATTTATAAATTCAATTGATCAAGCTTTCAAAAACTGGGGTATTAAACCTCATGCAGACCGGCGCGACGCGACTCCAACAAAAAAAAAACTAAGAAAATTTCACGGTAGAACAATTACCAGTGTCGCATCGCGCTATAGTCTGGTGCCGTGAAGTATGAAGTATTAATGCCACCATTTTTCCAGTGTGAGAGAGCGACGGAGCTAGACAAGGCCGCTAGCTCCATCCCATTTTCGCAGTGGAATAATGATGGCATTACTTCATAATACTACCCCTGCTCGAGGTTTTATTCTGGTAACTCGCAGGACATGCACCGTTTGGCGATACCGTACACCAAAGTCCTTGGTACGAGTGTTCTTACTGTTTCAGGCACTCCTCGTAGTTTCTCGGCACGCGTGCTCGGCATGGTGTGGGCAGGATTCGCAATGATCATCGTTGCGTCCTACACGGCCAATCTAGCTGCCTTCCTCGTGCTCGAACGCCCTAAGACCAAGCTCACCGGAATCAACGACGCCAGGGTACGTAAATCATTCATAATTTATTAATGAATATCAATTATTAGTTTAGTTAGACGCAGTGAGGTTTCGGGATTTTTGGAAATCGTCAAAACGGTCTCGCCACCATGATGCGATACCAGGGGGTTCAATTCTTGACTATTAATCACTTATCTAACAAGTACCTATCCATCAATCAGACCACATACCAAGATTAATTGATTATAGCAATATTTCCCTAGGACTGTTCGATGGTGCAGTTTGAGGGGGAGGTACAACTTCACTGATTAATATTTTCGGGCTAACGTAGAAGCATAGACTAGCTTAGATAGTAGCTAATGCTTATTTTTTATTATCTTTAGCTTCGCAATACCATGGAGAATCTGACGTGTGCCACGGTTAAGGGGTCGGCTGTTGATATGTATTTTAGACGACAAGTTGAATTGTCGAATATGTACCGAACGATGGAAGCGAATAATTATGATAATGCTGAGCAAGCTATCGAAGATGTTAAGCACGGGTAGGTTCGTCCTTTTAACTTTCATTTCTGTAGTTGCAGAATAACGTAGACATAGACATTATAGAATATCCATGGAACTTTTTTTTAGTAGTTCATTTTGAGAAAAATTCAAAATTGAACTAGTAGTTTAGAAGATTCAAGTACTTAGGTTTTTTTTTTAATAGCCTGTATTTCAATAGCCTGTTAACTTATTCTGGTCCATGGTTGCAGTAAACTAATGGCATTCATTTGGGACTCATCTCGATTGGAATTCGAGGCCGCTCAGGATTGTGAGCTAGTGACCGCTGGAGAACTGTTTGGTCGTTCGGGTTATGGCGTTGGATTACAGAAGGGCTCTCCTTGGGCAGACCTTGTCACGCTGGCTATATTGGACTTTCACGAAAGTATGTATCTATCTTTAACAGAGGAGTTTGCAGGCGAACTGTTTACTCAAAGAGGAAAATATATTCAATGTATCTTTCAGGCGGTATAATGGAATCTCTGGACAATCTATGGATCCTACGAAACAACATGCTAAACTGCGAAGAGAACGAGAAGACACCGAACACTTTAGGCTTGAAGAACATGGCAGGGGTGTTCATACTTGTGTTAGCGGGTATAATAGGCGGCATAGTACTGATAGTGATCGAGGTGGTGTACAAACGACACCAGATCAAGAAGCAGAAGAGGATGGAGATCGCGCGCCACGCCGCCGACCGGTGGCGCGGAGCTGTCGAGGTAAACAGAGTAAAGGCAGAAGCCGTGGATGTGGACCACTGCGATAACGTCAAACAGCAGTTAGAGAGTAAAATATAGAGCCGTGGCCCGGTGCCCACTGACGACTGACACGCACTTGTATGTAGCTCAGGGATTGCGAACCATTGCTACTCAAATATTTTTAGTCAATCCCAATTTTAATACTCAATAGTAACTAGTAACAATTATGTTTTTTAAGAAAATTCGTAGAATACTTACTCATTTTAGTGTTAGTCTGCTTTTTAAGGTTCGCCATCCCCGATGTAGACATCAAAATATTGTTAACGACCAATATTTAACTTATATTCAGAATAAACACTTTTCATGTTCATGTACATTGTTAATTTTGATCACAATAAGTCCCCGCTGCTTTGTGGAGCTTGTACACCAACTCGCTGGACACGGTAATAGTCTATTGCTGTTGTAAGTAGATGTCATTGTGATATTCATGTACTTATTATTCGTGACTGTACATCACAGATTAGTAAACGAATGGAGAGATAAAAAGCATAGATTTAGATCACCCTTGAACATAGAATTGTATTCAACTTCATGATGTACTCTGTCGGATAGACGATTTTTTCAGATTTATCTGCATGGCCAGTGATATTATTTCAGGATGCGTTCTCTTGTTTCGCATTATCACTCCACTTGTTTACTCCTCTGTGGTGTACAGGGACAGTTGGGTAAACATTACAAATTTTCAGAAACGCAAGAGTCTTCGAGCCGCCATCATGCCGTCCCAGCGCAGGGCCAAGTCCAATGGAGTAAAGGAAGCTGGTACTATCAGCCTGGCCGTGGACAGGGGCGCACGTCGCCGGGATGAGGCGCGTGTGCCAAGATACCTGCCGGCCTACACACCTGATGTTTCACATCTTGTCGTGTAAAGCGCATTAGAATTATTTTTTAAACCTTTTGAACGCCGTCGGCTATATTTAGCCGAAAAATAAATTAAAAGTGCCCGCACCAATGACGGCAAGAGCCGACAAAAAATAGGGTTCACAAGATTACGAAACAAATATTGGTACTTCATTATCTACCTGCATAAGTCTCTTAAAAATGGAACCTCTTAAAATGGCTAAGCACGCGGCGCCGGCGCCGTGGCGTTCAAGGGGTGGTTTGTTTATAAAGTGCGAGTAAATATGTAGTCAGCTTGCTGGATAGGTACTGGCATGAAACAAATTCTCAATTGCTGTTGTAATTGGCATCCTATGAACTTAAAAATAAGTCTCGTGCCATCTATTTAATCTCGAAGTGCCATCTTAACACCCCCATTTGACTAGACATAGCTTGACTGCATTATTCGAACTCGCACTGTGTAAACAAGAAATATGTTGGTGTTGTTCGTCCTAAAGTAGTTAGAATTTGAATCGTTGCTGTGACTTAGCTTATGATATTGAGAAGAATTTACTAAGCTCAACTTAGGTATTTAGTAGTTCATTAATCTATTGTCTGTGGTAGCATCTTCAACAAGGAGCTCTTTACACTATGCAATCTAGACAAGGGTCATTTCGACTGAGCTCTGCCCTACAGAATTAGTGCACTGACTACCATTGCACTGCCATTACATTTAAAGCCTAACTGTATGGTGCACTATTTTTGATTGCAAAGTCCTTAAATTCTTCAATGTGCTGTAAACTACAGGGTATGGCCTCTAAACTCCATTATAGTTGTGATTAATTGTAAGGTTTGCAAAAAAGTTGTTTTTCTTGTGATTTTGTCAAGTCTTTTTTTCCTGAAGGGAGGAATCTAGACGCCTCATTTATTCAAGTAATAGTTCCTTTTCTAAATGTGGTACTAAATGAATGTCTAAGAATACTCTTTATGTTTAAGACTAGTTAGTTATAACCATTGAAGTGGTTTAAATAAATCAAAATTAACGGCCATTAAAATGGCACTTCCTCCGAAAGATTCGATTTTTTATGCCGTGATTACTGTCCCATTACCTTATATTACTTGTTTACTATTGAATATGAATAATGATATTGTTGTGTAGTTTATTGAATCATCTACATGTGCCATGAAATAAATACTGATTACTCCATGTGGTTTATTAATTGATTTTTCTATAATTTAGGAATGTAATAATTTCAAATGAAAGACTATTTTCAACACATCTATATATTTACATAAGGATTTTAACAGTGCTGTATGGGAATAATATATAGTAGGTAACAAGAGCTATGGTGCTCTGTAGAGCCACTGTCAAAGGCAAGTCAGAATGTTAGATTGCCAGGATAAACATAAGTAGGAATGTGTTGGTGTCCTGCAAGGTTCAAGTGTCACACCACACTGCGCACAGTCAAATCTTTAGATCGATTTGAGTGAACATAGCGTAGGATGCTGCCGTCACACGACAACCTTACAGTCCTCAAGGATTCCTTACTGATAACATGAATGGTACAGACGAACATATTTATCCAGAACATTCAGTAACAACGATCATAATACATAGAAGGAAGATTATTAAAATACAATTATATGTTTCACATGGAAATAACGCCCATCTACCTTTGCGTGTTCTTGTGCTAGAGTAATACTGCGGGACAAGTTGCTGCGAAGTCCAGTTTCAACAGTATCAACTTTTGAAAATGGTTATTTGCATGACCTAATAAATGGTAACATCTTAATTAAACCGTCTCCAAACCCTATAAACTACGTCCTCTAAAATACATATAACATTATGCTATGTGAATGAATTGTTATGATAAAATATTTTATGCTCAGTAAGTAGGTATTGACATTATTGAAGCAGGCGAAACTAATGCACAGTATAGATTGCAAGCTACGATGGTACGATTCCCAGTAATCAGAAACTCACATGATCACACATTGTCAGTTGTACATTTTCTGGCGACTTTACGGGACCACTTATCAGATTACAATCTAAACAGCGATAAAATTGTACGCATTATTACGATATAATTAATTAGGCAAAGGAAAAAACACTTATTATAATATTATTTTAGCTCTACATTATGAACTTTAAATATATTGTTAGTAGTAACAAGAGTGAATATGAGTCACCGGTAAGGGTTTAGTCGGTGAATTTACGGTTAGGGTTGTGGCCGAAGAGGGCGGTACGGATCTCCGGCAACAGCTGCTGAGCTATTAGCTCCAGGCGAGACTCCAGGGTGTTGCAGATCTGAACAAACACACGTTACTTCGACACTGCCTTATTACAGTTAATTGATTCAGCACACATAGCATGACAACCATAGGAACGGGTTTTGTCGATGGAAGAATAGACAAAATGAAAGATAAACAATCACAATCTGTTATTTTGTCTATTCTTCCGTCGACAAAACCCGTTTCTTTTGTGGTCATGCTAAGCGTGCAGGCTTGACTTTGCGAAAGTCCATTATAAAATACAATAGGCGCAGATATATTTAGTAATCTATTTCGCTTAACTATTCCTCAAGAGTTTTAAAAAACCATGTAAGCAATCGACACGTGTCACGTGTGTCACGACAGCGGCTTGGCAACACGTCGTGTTCAGGTTCGCGACTGGTCAATCGTCATCCTGAGGGATGCCTCGTTGACAGGTGAAACACGTGTCGATTTCTTATAGGGTTTTTAAGACTCTTGAGACATAGTTAAGCGGAATAGTTTACTAAATATATCTACGTCTATAGTATTTTAATGCCTTATTACGACAAACATGCACGAACAACATAATTATTCTCTCACACTCAGAGGTGTAGCTAAACAATATAGCTTATCAAGCGTGACCGTTCCACTATAATATTACTCAAATATAAGTTTCACTTCATCAGTGCTTGATTCACTGACAAATAAATCCGATCACGTAATTTATAAAAATAATTATTAAATATCGTTATAGTGATGGTAAAGCGTGGTTCCATACGGTATGAGCGAAACAGAAATCAAGTCAGGGTAAGTCGATGTTGTTTAACTTTACACTACCGACCGTTCATTTGTTTTTATTTTTTTCTATGAACAGCTGTTTTCGCCACATAGACAACATGACACTTATTTCGATACATGTGTTCCGTATCACGGACGCCCGAGATTTTATTTCCGAAAAATATGTAAGTGCAAAAAAGAAGATATCAAGCTTTCATACCTTGATGCGGCCCTTGAGAGCGATAAGTTCAATCCCCCCACAGGTGTCAGGTGACAGCCAGTTTTCTCCGTCGACTTTCAGGGTGGTGTCCTTCTTGATCTTTTCCTTGTAATCAGTCTGGGCTTTGCCAAGGACAGACTCAACCAGGGACTTGTCAGCCTGACGCACGCGGAGCGTTACTGCGGGCTCCATCAGCTGAAATATGCAGTTTAATTGGTTCCAATATGTCTCAAATGTTTTGCTTTCATATTTGTGGTGAAATGTGAGAGTACATTTGCCAAACCATTCGCGGAATACAGGCGCAAAGTTATGTATGTCAGTATATGACCAAACTTATTTGGCTTTAGTGAAAACTGAAAAATGTCAATACATTATTATTATATTTTTATATTATTTGCGTTTTATGGGCACGCCCGTGTGGCGTAAATGCATCCCGAGATATGGGTCAAAATGTGAAGCGCGCTCGCTCAGTGGCTGTATTCACGAATATGAAATGAGATACTATTGATTTTGGATGATCTAGTGAAGATTGGTACAAACCTGGAAGAGGGCCTGCACGGTGAGGGAGGTCAACAGATTAGTGTACAACGCCTGGTCCTTGGGTACATCAGCCAGGCGCTTGCGAGCCTCGTCCAAGAGGTTGCGTACGTGGTCTTCACGTACTTTGAGCACCCTCAGACGGGCCTGGTTCAGCATGTTGGAAGATTGGCTGTCAAACAAGAAATTTGTAATGTACTCAATTGATCATAAGTTACGAAGCTCTTGTTTTATTGTGGATATTATTCAGTAGAGTTACTATTTGGAAATTTGTAAAAGTCCTGACGAAAATTTTACTTATGAATCATTCTTTTTTAGGGTTCTGTACCTCAACGGAACCCTTATAAAACCACCTCATTGTCTATACGTCTGTCGGTCAGTCTGTTAAGACCTTTTTTATCAGAAACGCATGGCGGTATCAAGTTGAGATGAATATCAAATACGTAGGTCTACGGTACCTTGGAGCTCTAAAAAAAATCGAGCATCTAAATCGACGCAATAAAAAAAAATACGCCCATTTATGCGACATATTACATACATTTATGATACTCGCTAACCTACTTACACTGGTTGTCCACCGCACTGTGAACGGCACGTCAACAAAAAAAGAGATGTGCAAGTTATTCTACATACAAGATCTCAGAGGTTCAGTAAGCACTTATATAGTGCCAGATCACTACGGCATTGTAAATACGTAACAGAGTGACCTAATTTCTTGCGAACCTATGCGTATTTGCCATAGGGGTCAATGAACCTTCCTTCCATAAAACGTCTCTTGTCCTTACGTGAGCGATGTGAAGGCGACTAATGGGAACTTTTTAACAGCATGGGCAGCATGGGTTTCTTTATTACAGCCATAAGGTTGTAATAAATAATATAAGCAGACCAAAGAATAGATAGGTACTTAATTAAAAAAATTATGTAAAATTCTGAGTTAACCGCTAAAGGACATAAGAAAAACTTTGCTGTCATCTCAAATAAATTGGAATCAAGACAGGAAGGTTGATGGGTAACAGCATCTTCCTTATAATAATACTTAAATTCGTTGCTAAATTTGCTAAACATGGCCACGTGGCATTATTCTACTAAAACCATTCAAAATAACAGCCTAAGATTCAGCCATGGCTGGTTTTGACGATGTACTTCTAACTCTTGTTGCACCACCTAAAAACATTACTTAATTATAGGATTTAATACCCTGTCAAATCAAACCTTATTTTAAATTAAATTAAACTCTAACATTAATTTTAATAAAAAAGTATACCGATTTTCTAATTTTAAGCCTTATCAACTGAGATAACTTCTGTGTAATCATTGTTATCACTTTATTCTGTTCGGAACTACATGTAAGACTTATGTGAAGAAACTATAATTTGAATTTCATTTATCATATTTTTATATAAAAGAATAGCATTAGCATTCTTCTATACAATGAATTTGTTTGAGTCTCTTGGAAACAGTGTTAGATATACATTACAGATATTCTGAATTTAATTGGATCTGTAACATGACTACTAGTATTGTTTATGGTTTATGGTAGGTCATGTGACAATCTTATTTCACTTCAAAATCGAAGTAAATGAAAAAAAAAGAAGTAGGTACCAAACAAAAAGATTTCATTTAGAATAAAATAGTGTAGTGTCTGTGATAGAGAATTCACTGATTTGTGTGACATAAGAATTAGCATTTCATTAAATGAAGTTAGATTTAACTGGTCACATGACCCACAAAATTGGTTATAGATTTGATCAAATTGAGGAGAATCAGTGTGATTTGCACGACATAATAATTTAGAATTCAATATAGACAATAAGATTATAATAAACTAATTAATTGTACTAACTTTAAACGAGATGGTGAATAGTCACAATTGAGAAAGATTACTACACAGAAGATTCTATGACATATTGATTGTAAAGATCTGCTATTAATCAAATGAAAGTCTTCATTTATGTAATCCTTCTGGATTAGTTTCAATACTTACAGAAACTACAATTGAAGGCCATGTTCAATGACTTACTTAGAACCTTATTGGGTTCTAAGTTATTGGACACAGACATTTATGCAAATATAACATGTAATACAGGAAACTAATTCTAGCATAGACTTCAATGTAATAGAACACTCAATACTACAAGAAGTCTTAATCAATAATGAAACTTAATTCATTAATGACTGCCGGGGTAAGACGGCACTAACCAGAATGATATAATCAACCATCTCATCAATGATATGAAGAGTTCTGGTTGATATCAGAGTAAAGAAAGTGTCATACATGGATTGATGTGTAATACTTTTATTACAAAGAGGCACCTACATCTTTTTCTGGAGTTCAACCTGCTTCTCCTTCTTCTCGTAGTACTCCATGATCTTCAGCCGCTGCTGCTGCACCAGACGGCCCTTTTCGATGTTGAACTCCTCCTCGGCCTTCGCATCGATTTCCTCAGCCTTTTCATTGGCCTCTTGTTCGATGAAGGCCATCATGTGCTTGATCTAATAACAAATAATGCCATTTTTCATTCAAACAAACCAGTATGCAAGAGTAAGACCGATTTCAAGTCCATTCTGACTTCAGAAGCAATTTGGAAGAGTCGGCAAAGTCCCTCATTTTGGATCAATTATTCTGACAAATCCATGTCGACAGATTTACGCTGCTGCTAAATTTCATTCACATACCTGCTTTTGGACATCTGCATCGCTAAGCGCCATGGCTGTAGGTTAATATTTAGCACCACTAACACGAAAAACAACCGATAAAGAGCTAGAAAACTAAAAACTGGCTCAAAGAAGTAAGTCGACGCCTATCAGACGTGCTTCTTCATTGAACAATCATATGATCCCGGTGTTACCAAGTAATTTAAAATTTTCACTCCATACCATAGACATTAGTCAAGTAGTGTCGTGCTTATTTGATTCTGATAAGAACCTATAAAAATGCTCACGTGAATAAATTATATACTTTCCTATCAACACAGGGCTATGTAAACATATTACAATGTATATAATCAATTAACAAAATAAGCAATTCAGTCTTTAACAATCCCACTGCTTGGGCCACACCACAACACCCTGTTTTCCGCCTTCCGTATCCAGTCTGGCTCGGTTAGTCCATTATTATTGCGATCTTTAGTGTTTGTATTATATGGTATTTAAGATTTTTTGGCGCGCAAAATGCGCAGCGCTTCGGCGGTTAAAAAGGAAATAGAAAGCTGATATAGATAGGAAATCAGCAGGTAGTAAAACTCGAATAAATTATTTGATGTTTTGACCCCTTCATGAGAAGGAGAAAAATAAAAATTAAAAAGATATGTTATATTCTACTCGTAAGGATCGTTGTAGGTAATTCCCGCCTACCCTATGAAAAGAAAGCGTGAGTTTACATACGTACGTGTACGATCGATAAGATCCAATGGATTTCCTGAAATACACACGTACATAAACTCACGTCTTCTTCCCAAGGGGTTAGGCAGAAACTACAGAACGCCACCTGCTACGATCCTAAAAGGGGTGATAGACGTGCGAGCAAGTACGCGTTCTTTTGGGTCGGCGAGGTTACTCGCCCGTCTGTCATCGCCACGAGCCGAGAGCCAATTTGAAAATGAAATTTTGAGCAAGCTTCACGTGTGTCACCGACGGCAAGAAGAGTAAGGTCGCGAACTTAAAGACCGCGTATTTTAATACGCACGTCTATCATCCACTGGGGATTTCTCACAAAAATGAAAAAAGTTATCAGCGTAGGTATCTATTAGAGCAGTGATAAAACCGTCGGACCGCCAAGTCATAGGTCTTGTCTTGGCTTCGAATCCAAGCCGCGCACCTCTGACTTTTCGGTTTCATGTGCGTATTTTTTAATTTATCTAATATCATTTGCTTCAAAAACGGTGACGGAAAACATCGTGAGAATAACGGCATGCCTGCTCGACTCGACGGATGTGAAGAAAAGTCAGAGGCTCATGGGCGGAATAAAAACTCTGACACCAGTTAGTCACTAACCCCACATAAAAGAAGAAAAAGCGTTATTTATTTCTATAAAAGGAGAAACTGACTGACTGACACAAGAACGCACAGCCGAAACTACTGGGCATTACTATCTGTGCTATTGGGATTAAAAACATGAAATTTAGCACTCTTAGCTTTATTGTGAGCTCTAAAAGGGTTTTTGTAACTTCAACTAAAAATCTTATTACGATGGTAACTAAACGTGAAACTTGCCGCGAATATTATTTATTTATATATACTTTATTGTACACCAGAAAATACATTGCGAAAATAAATAAATTTAACACTATAAAACATACAATGGGCGGCCTTATCGCTTTCTGTGATCTCTTCCAGGCAACCTTACTTACCGAATACTTGCCTAAGTAAATGACAAAGTTTGTCCAGGTCCTTATTCGTTTTTCTAAACTACCCCTCAATAGCCCATTGGAATAAATGATTTTGTGTGCTGGAGTGCCCCATGAAATTATAATTATTTTATTGAGAATCATAGACTAAAATTGAATTTATTTTTCTTCCTCGAGATTATAAATTACGTGTGGTAATTATATTGAGTGTTGGCCACCTAAGAGTAGAATAGGTTGGCCACCCACAAGAGTCAAACTAAAAACTATTTAATTAATTTGTGTATGATTTTCTAAATTGTAGCTATGTCGACATTTATAAATAATATTAAAATTAAAAACAAAAATTGATAAGTACTCTTAATTTCCCCTTTTCAACGTGGCTCGTGCAGTTGATAAATAAGTTACTAGACCGAAAATTCTTACAGTTTTCCGTCCGCTTTCAACAATATGGCCGCCAGTTGTTTAGGGTAATGTGGCGTTCGACAAAACTGAGTGAAATTGTTAAAATATTTATAAGTGATGTAAAGATGTATAAAGTTTTCAACGTTTTATAGCAGTGTTTCATGCATAGACGGCCTTGAGCATCTTTTTAGTTCGTCTTAAAAATTTTGAATGCATAAAAATCGTCGTCTAAATTGGACAGTCAACAAACTTTTGTTTATTTCATTGGAGTGAATTTATTTGTTCCTGCAGAGAATACTCGATTATGAACCATTTATACTGGTATTGAAATAGTGGAACAAGGACTGACGTCGACACATTAGGTAAAAATTTGTAATTTTTGAAGAATCGAGTGTACCAAAAACAGGGGTCGCCATTGTTTGACAGGGGACGAATAACCAAACCATGTTAAAATACTGATAAAATGTATGATACCTACTTCATTTGTTGTTATTAGCCAACGTTATCTTGTATTCCTATCTCTGTATTGAACACCTCAATGCGTATGTATGAAATTCATTTGGTCTCGTTTCATAAACACCTCATAAGTTTGAACTGATAGTTATTGAAGTCAACACAAAATTTTACCGTAAGGTAAGTATTGTGTATTTTACTGAAAACCCCTGATGTATTCATAATAACGTTGGTCGTTACTATAAAGAACTGTTACAGGTTCTGTTTTTGTGGCATAAGCTTGAATGACTATGTCAGAAGCAACAAGAGTTGTTTTGACCTACCATATTATACCTTGTCCTGTGAAATCTGTTGAACAAATTAATGGCAAACAATTAAATTAAATATTTTCTATTTAGGGTTTACTTAGCTCAAGTAAATGCCTTACAAAGCTGAATGCAATACACTCATGTCCAGCCAAGATATTGGAAAGTGGGTATTGAAAATATATCAAGTTGGAAGACTTTTGAAACAGACTTTCTTTAGTTCTTTGTATGAAATGTTAGTATTCATGTGAATGTATTTATAACTTGTGACTTCTTGTATTATTCAGACTTTTAATAATGAGAAAATTGTCATCATCACCTCTCAATCATAGAGTGATCATCGTTGCAAAAAAAAACAGTCTACTAATATAGAGACAGTCCACTAATATTACAAACACAATCATGATCTTCATAGTTAATTCAATAGTACACCCAAGAGACTGGTTGTCTCAAGGAAAACTATTGCTTTTAGATATGTAATTGGTATGAACAGCACTTTTAAACAATAGTTAGTTTTTCATACAATTATTACGCTATTTTAGGATTGCTTTGTTTAATAAAAATTATAAATTGTCACACAGTAATTACTACACTATCCAGTTTCACAAACACATAATAGCCTTTGATATTCTAGTAAAATCTCCATTTAATTGTAAGATATTTGCCGAGTTGGTCACTGACTAGAATATGTTAGTAGCCTAGATAAAGATTATTCAGTAAAGCGTAAAGTGTATTGTTCAAAATGTAGTGTGAGAAATGTGGTTTTAGGATTTCACATATGAAACTGAGGGTCATTTATATTGCAGGTTATGGCAAACTTGAATTTTCAACAAGCACCTAGAAGCCTAGCGAGCGGCGGTGTGGGCGGTCGCGTGAGCTCGGGCCTGGTGGGTGGCGTGTCGGGCCATGTGACGCCCACGTTCGGAGGCGCACTGTCGCCCGGCCGGAACTCCACCGCCATGCCGGGAGGAGCTCCGCCCTCTATGGCATCGCGATCCACACTATTCGGCCAGCGTGCGTTTGCCGACCGCAGGGTTCCCATACCAAACGCGCTATCGCAGCCTAACTCAAATTCCATGGTGAGAATCTGTGTGAATCTGGTGTATGACTGTCATCTATACATGTCATAAATTAAAGTCGCTTTTCGCGTTTGTCTGTATGGCCGCGTTGTTCTTCTAAACCACGCAACAAATTTTGATAAAGTTTCCACCATTGTTTAGGGAATGTATTCCAGAAGGTTAATGTGGATAACTTAAAACTAAGAAATCTCGATGATTTGGCAACTCACATAAACCGTGTGAAGCAGGAGTGGGTTGCTAGTAATTTATAAAAGTGGGTAGAGGACAAAAAATAAATTACTGTTTACCTACAGTGAATAGTTGGAATTGAATTCTCTTCAAAATCTGTGAGAGTAATATAGAATAATTTGTGATTATTATTGCTTTGTTAAAATAATTTGTGAGTCATTTTAACATAAAAGCAAAATCAAAGTATGTATAATGCATAGTATTCTCTAAACAGTCCTCTACTGAATTGCTAAGCAACCTTAAAAAGTGTTATTGAGACATCACTTTGGTTTTCAAATAAACCTAGCAAGATTTGGGTCAATATTTGTATTCGAATAGAGTTGCTTCCGAGTTTCAGCTCTTTATTTCGTAATTTTGTTCGTGTGAACTAAGAAATAGTAAAAAATTCTGGTTTTTAGATCTAAAGAAGTGCTTTCTGCATAGTATTTTTCAGTGGGTTTCACGATCCACGTTCATTTTTCAAGTTTGAGTGATATGTGTGTGATTGTTGTCTACAGTCGAGTATGGGCAACCTGTCTCGGTTTAACACCAGCAGCAACTACCATTCGGTTTTCGGCGAGGGTGGCGATACGTCGACGCCTCCGCTGCTGGACCTTAGCGAGTTCCCGTCCCTCACGGCGCGGGGGGCCGGTGACCAGGCCCCCGCCGCTGCGCCGCCGCCACCCGGCTCTAAACCTTACGGTTAGTTACCTTACCCAACCCAAAAAAATAAAAAAAAATATTCTGAATAAACAAGACATACGTTACAAAAAAAAAAACATGACGAGGAGAGTAATTATGCCTTTTTTTGATATTATAAAAGTATGTAAAAAAAAGTAATCACCTTTTTTGTGCTTCAATCGTTGAATTCAGTGAAAGTAGCAACAGGTCCTGATGCTCATTACATTATTATTGTAGCTGCCACTGCATCTTTGTATTAAAGTCTTTTCTAGTGCTTATGGATGAACGAAAGGCAACTAGCAGGAGGTGTTTACAAGGAAACGCCGGGAACGCTATGTAAGGGCATAGGCATGCGTGTATGACAGATGTATGACCGTAAATGAAGCAAAAGGAGTATGTAGCTGTTCTGTAGTTTCTGCCTACCCCCATGGGAAAAAGCGTGAGTTTTATGCATATGAGTGTGACGTATGGACCAGTGTATAATTAGATGTTGTTATTTTGTGGCAGTGGGTATGGTGAAGCAGCCTACATCGGAGCAGTCAGAGTTCACGATGTCGTCGGAGGACTTCCCGGCGCTGCCCGGTACTTCGAGCGCGGGCGGCGCGGCGCCACTCCCGCCTCCCGGCCCCCTGCCGCCCCCGCCCGACTTCAGCAACCACACCAACGACAAGCCCCGGAAAGGCATACAGACCTCACCCGATGGTAAATATCCACACTTATACAAACAAGCCTGTTTAACTTCATAATGAGATTTTTTGTCCACTTAAATTATAATCTTTTTCCTTTGGGTTCAGAATTCTAATCTAAAAAGCACAATAATGTTGATTTCAATAACACAAATGCAATTTCTTTTAAGTGTCATGTCCTGCAAATGAACAAAGTATTGTGCTGCATTTCTAATTAATAACACAAACTGTGTTTATCTATTTTGTGTTTATTATAATTAATGCATGTCATATTTAAACGTTCTATACCTGTGGAATTTTGATTTAGATAGTTAATTAAACTGAATTTGCACCTGACATGTAATTTTTTTGTCCCTAAAGTTATCAGTCAAGGAGCACATACGGAATTCTACGGTGTGTATACTAAATAAGTGCTGGAAATATATTAAAATGCATGCATTTTTTGTTATAGCAGTTTTAATATATAGTCCAGATAATATTCCATTAGAAATAGTATTTTTGTTCTGATGGTATGTTAATAATGTGTAATGTTTTAGGTAAAGTAACGAATATACCAGAGACGATGATACCGAACCAGTTTGGTATCGTGGGGCTGTTGACGTTTATTCGCGCGGCGGAATCGGATCCCAGTTTAGTTTCGCTGGCGTTAGGGCAGGATCTCACTGCGCTCGGACTGAACCTAAATTCACCAGACAACCTTTATCTCACTTTTGCTGGCCCTTGGGCGGATACGCCGTGCAGGTAATTTATTATTGTATGAAAATATAATCTGCTGATTAATAATCATCAAATCAATCACTCAGGCATTCAGTGCTTTGCCTTCTGCATAAAATCTTATGCATTGAAACAAAACTATAGATTTTGTGAAATCATGGGCAGACAAACTAACAGAATTTGAAATTGTTTCAGACCACAAGATATGGACTATCATGTGCCTCCCGAATATCTAATCAATGGTTCAATTAGAGAAAAGCTGGCGCCTCTACGACTGAGTCGATATAAGGAAGACCTCTTATTTTATTTGTTCTACTGTTTCGTGGGTGACGTGCTGCAGATCGCAGCGGCAGCCGAACTGTGAGTCAACCTTATTATTTTTATATAGTTGTATGTGTCATCTAGCTATCAGCCATAGCAACAAGTTAAATATCTGGGGGGTTAGGTTCGTCCGTCTACTAACGGGTGATAAAATCAGCGCATACGAAACTCCGAAGTAGATAGTCCATCAAAATATTAATTGTATGTCCATTATAAGATTGATAGAAATGGGTTCCTCAAAAGCATTAGAAAATTCTTATTTATCAAGTTGATAGGTATACAAATAATAAAAAACCCCAAACACACCTGTCAACGTTTTGACTTCTTGTTCAACAATGCTCTGACGATCGACAGGTGGAGGGATGCCCATCCGTCTGGCCTGCCCTATGCTCCTTACCGGTGACGGGTAGCAGCGTCGCCGGCACAAGAGAAGTAGCTCGCCACTCGACAAGCTTCACAAATTGTATTTATATGGGTTTCACTGACCTGGGAGAGATCCTTCTAAATTAGCGAATCATTCGAAACTAATGGGTAGTTAGGCTATAGTCCAATTTTGGATATAGTAGGTAATGCAATGCAAATCAATGTTCAGTCATTAAAGCTCCATTGACACTGGACAGTAAATGCTTCAACATACTGAAGAAAGTGATTTCTGCCAAAAGATCTGCAAAGTGGTACTTTTAGAAGAAAATGTACCCAACAAGGATGCGAAGTTATTTATTTTTACACAGTATATTATAATTTTAAACGTTTGTTCCAGCTATAATCGAGAATGGCGGTATCACATGGAGGAAAAGGTGTGGATCTCTCAAGCGCCCGGCATGCCTATGGTGGAGAAGACCTCGACGTACGAGCGCGGCACCTATTACTTCTTTGACGCGCACAACTGGCGTAAGGTACTATTGGCGTTTATTTAGATATACACTATAATGCATGTGGCATGACATTTTTTTATCATGAGAAATTCATGAACAGTAGCAAGTTTATCAGAAAGGCAAGAACTTCACATTTTGTCTTTTACTATGTATAGCATTGCGATTTTTTATGTGGCTTTCTCTTGCCTGCCTATTAGCGATGTGCTTATCCTATCATCCTGCATGAATGGCGTCCGTTTTTGGAACTGTCTTTTGACATCCAAAAAGTTGGATTTCATTGGATAAATATTATTTGTATGGTGTAATAAATGTTGTGATTTGTCATCAGGTGGCGAAGGAATTCCACTTGGACTACAGCAAGTTGGAGGGGCGGCCGCAACTGCCACCGCATGTGCTCACGTAGCGTCCCCGCCGCGTCCTCTCTCATACACCTATTGTAGTTTTGTTATATAAAAAGTACAAGTTTAAAAAAAGATACACTCATTTATTTTATGTAACACCCCATTGTTCACAAAGCCCTTAGAAGTATTCGTAAGCTAATCAGAACAACGACACAACATGACACAAAGCTGTGTAATGACTGGACAGACGTTGTCCTGTTACCTAGAACATAATAGCAGCTCTTCCTACTGGGTTGTGAATCTAAATCATCCAGAGACCCACTCAAACAAAAAAAAAAAAACAGAATCGGCCCAGCCGGTTTAGTTCTGTGACAAATGTACAGAAGAATTTCACTACATATTTTAAATCTAAGTCCACTCGCGTCTGTCTGACTGAACACGAGAAATTCGAAAACAAACATTTATGTTCGCGGAACTCGTCAAAATGTAGGGAACAGCTGATTTTTTTTCGCGATTTCAGGTTTAGTCCGATTTCAATAATGATGAGTAGTACCTCGCTGGGGTTCAGACTGTATCGTTCTAGAATGCAGATCTTGGTCCCAGAAATCTTTTCTGCGACTAGTAGCCGGAAGTCAACTACTCTGCTACTGTGTACACCACACCATCCAGAATTGTGCGAGAGCTTGAATTCCGTCTATCATGCAGTGTAGTGATTTTGACTCTGGCATAAGAATAGAAATCAATCCTACAGAACGGTACATATGTAGTCGTGTACGGAGATTGGCTGCACAAACAATGATTTCTAATCACGATCAAGTAGCAGTAGGCCCTCCGGAGCAACTGGACAAATTCGCAACTGGACAGATTCTCAGCTGGACAGTTTCGCAGCTGGCCAGATTAGCAACTGGACAGAGTACAGTCGTGTGAAAGATTTTGTTTATAAACTAAGAAACATAGGTATTCAATTTAAAAAGTGTTTATTCAAGGAAAGTATAACACAAAGGCACGGCAATCGAATAAGACCCGTCTTACAATTATCGTATAGGGGAATATTATATAAATATCCTCTAGGGGATGCATGTTCAAAACTCCTTTATTGCTCAATATAATAATTAACCTAACCTAACCTTTTTTTTTTTTCCGGCTGTGAAAATATTCATTGATGTCCTCTGCCCTGGGGCGGGCGGAGGGGTCTGTCAGACTCTTACTGACTAAAAACCACCCCGGTGTTCCGACACACCTACGCCGGGGGTCACGGGAACGTAAAAAATCACCTAACCTACCTACCTACCTACCTACCCTACAGCTAGTATTGAGCTAATTTTAATGACCGCAGGTGTTTTAAGCATGTCATGACTGAAATTTCGCAGTCCGATAATATATTTTGTATCTGCTTATCAATCAAAATTGGCCGACGTTTTGTTTCCTCACAGTGATAGGAACTTCTATTTATTTTGGTACCTATCACTGATTCTTTATTCCTTTTTTATTAACTGCAGAAACAAAAAAAGGGATGGTTTTTTTGGTATTTTGGCAGTAATTCGCCGGTGGCAACCTTGTATAGCGTTAGTAGTCCTAAATTTTTCTCCGTAACAATATAACTGTTCAGTCGTAATTTTCGTCATCCAATAATTTATTTGTAATTTGTACCAACGGCTACAAAGCGAACAATCCTTCAATATATTATTATGTAAGTGTAGAATTTATTTTATTAGTATTAAATGGTGTTTAACAATTTCAGATCAAATAAAAAAACCGTGAGTAATTTAATTAAGTCTGGGGTAGGTATGCTAATTTGATGGGCCTAGTTGTTAAAATCGAAGCTTGAAAAGATTCGGCCGTATTTCCAACTCATCCACGTTAATTATGTCATAGACTGTACACTTTCTGTCCAGTTGCTAATCTGTCCAGCTGCGAAACTGTCCAGCTGAGAATCTGTCCAGTTGCGAATCTGTCCAGTTGCTCCGGAGGGGCAGTAGGCACGAGGACTGTACCTATCTCCCTATCTTCTCACATTTATTTTGGTCCCTCATAATATGAATGATCAATAAAGCCTGTGTGGCTGAGGTGGCACTGGGCACTTGTTTGTCTTTCATAATAGCTCATTTCCATAGAACTCAGCTGTGATAAATGGTAAAAGGATCGTGCTGATAATCACGTAGTTGCTGGGAAATGCCGTGCGTGGCAATCGCAAGGGTTTGACATAGGTAATGTAATGTGCAGGTGCTATTATTGCCCAAGAACTTTTACGCCATAGGAATTTTATTGATAAGACGGTAGCAATCAGTAGGATGATCGTAGTTGATAACTTGGCGGGGTTTTATGTACATATATGTACTGTATACCAAAAATTAAAATGGGGGGCAACAGCACAACTATTGATCTCGATTACACATAGTAATGGGCAAGTAAACAAAAAAAACATTTATAAAGACATATATCATATTATATTGTAAAATCTCATAGGGGGTAAACTTGCTGTTAGTAAAATATTACACTGCGTGATAAAATAATTAATTTAACAGCATTTAGGAGTTTTACAATTATTGCAGTGACAAGTGTATTATTCATAGTGGCACTTAACAAAACATCATTCTTTATGTTGTCCAACACAACAAGTATTATTGTATTCTCAGTTATCAGAGCTCACTTATCATTTGAAGATACAAAATTAATACTATATAACATAAACTTAATCTAACTTATGTCCTGTTATAATGGAAAATGCCAAAATTCTGGTTCTAGCATTTCAATGATCTTCAGCAGACTTATGCCTAAATACTAGCAGACTTTGATTGTGTCTCAGTCAAGATCATCGGTGCTTGCTGAGGGGGTGGGGTCAGGGGCATCACCGGCAGGCTGTGAGGAGCCTGCAGCATTATCCTTCATGGTAGGTTCATCATCACTATTCTTGCCGGGAACCCAAAGTCCTGCGTCCACACATCTCTTCATGAAGTAGATTGCTTCTTGTTCAGGCATTTTAGCAATTGTTGCTTGGAGCAGTGGCACGTCTTGGGCATCAAAGCATTTCTTCAATTCCTGTAATAATGACAATGCAAAAAATGTTAGTCAGAGTAACTCTGAAACTTAATTTGTAAATAATTTAATACTTTTACCTCTAAGCCCCCGCACGGTTATTATGTCATTAAGCACAAATGTACAGCAGCAGACTTAATGCAAAAGGCATTTCTACCAGTCAACCTTTTAGTGACTCAGGGATGAATAGTAGTAGATGGAATGAGAACTTGTATGGCATACTTTATGTAAGAAATAAGTCTAACCTACAGCACTGCCAATCATTTAAACCCTAGCTACTTACATCAGGTAGCTCCTCATACACCTCAACAGGGTCCAGTCCACCAGGTCCCAGCCTGGCCTTCCGTTCCTCTTCCTCCTGCTCTCTGATAGCCTCATTAATTTTCTCAGCTGCTCGCTTCTTGATCCTTGCCTTAAACTGCTCCAATTCATCATCAAATGAGTCTTTGTATGTTTTCTCTGCAATTTGAATTCTGAAAAACAGAAATATTAATAACATGGGATCTTAGGCTGGTTTTAGAGTCACGCTGAGCATTGGCACTGATGGCCCAATATGTATGATTATTGCACTCATCACAGCGCTGATGTCCGTCAGTGCTGAGCAGTATGATGATATAATCCTATATACTGGGCACGCTCAGCGTGACTCTAAAACCAGCCTTAGAGCTTAGAGGGTTCATAAAACAGCAATGAAACTAAGTCATTTACTTTGAGAAGAAAGAGCTGACACAAGCCCTGGGGTCCACATCCAGTTGTTTGGACAGCTCCAATATGTACTGCATGCAGATAGTTTGGTGAGCTACATGAGCCATCAAATCATGTTTCTGAAAATAACCAAAAATAGACAAAATAAATATACTTAGTGAAAATCATAAAGAAGCTACAAATGCATCATATTACACAACAATAATAATTATCAATAACACAGATTACAAGCAAATTGATAACAATATTACAGAGCACAAATGCAACATACTACTGACCTCTTCCATTTCCAAGTTGATGCACCAGATGACAAGGTAGTTGGCCGTTTCCTCAGACACCAGTTGACTGTGCTCCTGTAAAAACGACCGCGAGTCCTCATAACGCCGCAGCATACCAAACTGCTTCAGTATCTTTTCATTTTCTTTAATAAACTTCTTCATCTTGGCTTCTTTTTCCTCCTCAGTCATGTTCTCATCCTTGGGTCTGATGGGCTTGGTGTTGATGACGGTTTTGGTGAAGCCCGGCTCACTGATCGTATCCACGTTCCACGGGGTTTGTCGTTCTTTCTTCTTAAGATCATCTTCTTTTTGTTTTAATTGTTTCTCTTCTTTTTCTAGATCAGTTAATGCTTTCTTTAAAGAATCGAGATCGGGACTGTCGGGGCTCGCTTCACAGATTTTTTTCCTAGTTTCGTTTATTAATCTGAAGTTTTCGGTCTTTTTTTGGACGTGTTCATCTCTCTCTTTACGCCGCTCCTCCATGCGCTCGACACGCGCTTGGTGCCGCCAGCGAAATAGCGACGGGGTGTCGATGTTAGGGTGGGTCTCGTCTTCATCATCGGATATCTAATAAAATGGGTTGTCAATCTAGGTTATCGTAGGAGAATAAACAACGGTGGGGCTAATTTTGAATGGTATGCAATAAGTACTTACTTCTATGTCCTTCCACTTGCTGTAGTCGACCATTTTGAGTTAATAGCAAGGATTCCAGTTACGATTTGATGTTTTAGCTTTCTTTTGTCTTTGCAGGAAAACGAATAACTTCGAGAAACAGTAAAAATCCGGAAAATTCTCTCAATACATAACGCTCGCTACAGATAATAAACAGTCAGAAAGAAACGTCACGTCATACGCGCGCGTCATAGACAAAATTACTACTGGACAAAATGGTTTTCTTCGTTTTCGAGTAGAGTTGCAATAAGATATGACCAAAGTGCCAAAGGGTAGGATAGTAGGATTTTATAAAGCGGCCTACTCCAAACACATTCGTTTTATGTTTTTTATGTAACGGTTTTCAGTGTATAAAAAGTCGTATCCATAAATGTTAAGAAAAACTCACTGGTCTTTATTGTTGTGCTAAAGGCGCGTTTCCATTATGCAAGTGTTTGCATACATGTATGACGTCAGACTTGTGTGCAAGTGATTTGAATTGGAAACACGATTTTGTTCAACTTGCAGCTTGCATACAAGATTTTAGTGGTATACAAGTTAGTTAAAGTCATAAACAAAGTAATCCTCTATGCACGACCGCATGCGCTTGCAACTTGCGTGCAAATGTGCCGACTTGATTATTGTGCGTACAAGTTTAAACCTAATTGCATACAAGTTGCAACTTGTTTGCAAGTTGTTGTTTTTCCACTATACAATTTGCATGCAACTTGCAACTAGTATGCAAATCACTTGCATAATGGAAACGCGCCTTAAGCAATAGTATAGAACGGTCAAGCTATACATTATAACCAAGATGTAGAGCTTGTAGTGTTAGGCCTTGTAGATAGAGTTAAGGGCTTGGCTCTACATTAGATACAACTTTTTAACAGTGAAAGCGTTATTTATCGTCTTAGCAACCTACTTTATTTTAAATGTTTTAGGTTTTATTTCTTTTTGTAGGGTGCTGTATTTATTCTTATTTTAGCGGTGTAAAGTGGGTGATAGACGTGAGTACTTCGATCTTACTCGTCTCGCCGTCGGTGACACACGTGAAACTTGCTCAAAATTTCATGATGGCAGACGGGCGAGTAAGCTCGCCGAGCCATAAGTACGCGTACTTGCTCGCACATCTATCACCCCTTTTATTGTAATGATATTAGTAATATCATTACAATAAAAGGGGTGATAGATGTCATATTACACATAGGTACCTACATGTTAAAATCATAACGGTTACTTCTAGCGTAGTCGGGTAAAAAGGTATTTCTTGCACGCCAGCAGTTACTTTCTTCATAGCTAGCGAAAAAAAGTTTTTTCTTCGTTGTTTATGTAAGTACCTACGTACTAAAGCACTAGTCATAACAAGCGCCGGAGGAGCGCGCCCACGTGGCGCCCACGTGCGCCTTGTACGCTGCGTTTCCACTTTACGTGTAGGGGAGGTACCCTAAAAAAAAATATTTTTTACGATTTTTTTTACCACTTGGCCGGCGTGATTTATATGTATACCAATACCAAACAGCTTTCTAGGACTGTCCTAGAAGTGCCCTGGAGGTGTTGGTGAGTGAGTCAGTGACAAAATCGCCGTATTTATAGGTGTTAATAAAATAGAAAGAAAAGCTAGACAAATGTGTTTTGTCTGCTAACTACTTACCTACATATTATTATGTATGTGAGTTTCTATGTTTGTAAACGCACCCACGATACAGGAAGAAATTCTAAGAGAGGGGCAACGCTTTAAAAAAAAAAATATATATATAATATCTTATCCTGAGAATTTTAGCTCTCTAAAAATACGACCAACGATTAGAGAAAAGGTAGGCAGTGCCCCCCCTGCTTTTTGTTCTTTGCTTGTCTTGCCAAATTATGTAAAGCATTTAATAATGTATGTAGGTAATTTTATTGTGATATCTTTAATTGATTAGCTGATGACAAAATCCAACTTAATTAAACAATTTATTCTAATCGAGGACAAGAAGGTAGGTACAATATACGTTTTTCATATATCAACATTCATCGGGATTGATTCAGAGCAATGGATAGGTAATGATGACGCAACTCGATGTACCTAACTGTTCATATAAGTAGCTAGGATAAATATTCTATTATCCACAACGAAGCTTTATTTCCTAGGGTAAGAGTTAACTAATTATTTTTATTGCTTCCTCTTCTTTTTCGCAAGTGTGGTAAGAATAGTTGTCATGACCGTAGTGGTGGTGGTCATGGCTTCGGTTGTTGCACTGGTGACGTTGATAGGTGGTTCCTCATCTCCATCTTGGTTCTGCGAATCGTCGGGAATACTGATTTGGAATTGTAGTAGTACTACTAGGTATGTCACCATGGTTGCCAGCAACTGTAACAGAACGATTTATTTCATGATAGATATGTAGAAAAAAACGGGAATAAATAATTCATGTAGGTACGATATGTACCTATACTAGCCTTTTTTTTTTGAGGGTGGGATATCCTCATCTGTCTTCTCCCGCTCTGGTCGGAGCGGGAGGGCGTGTTAGACTTTTACTGACTAAAACCCATCCGTGTTCCTTCAGTTTCCTGTTGCCAAGGGTCCCGGTATCCCTTTCAGACTTTCCCGCAACCCTGGCAGGACCTACACTAGCCTTAATTGGATTGTTCAAGAGCGAGGACAATCGAGCCGTTCGGAAGTACAAGCTACAAGGCTTCTAGAGCGGTGACTTATGCCCTCGGAGCTTTAGAGCTCTTGAACGGCGCGTCGGTTTATTAGACCGTCAACATGAACCAATGTCACAGTGTCTCATGGAAAACTGTAGTTTTACCACTCGTGTCTAATCAGTGGTTTCAACAGCAAATTATTGATAAGAATATTTAAAAAAATATAATTCTCAACAGTGTTACGTACTGATTTGAAAAGAGTCCTATTGACATTAAAGAATCCTCCGAGGCTAATTTGTGAGGGGTTCATCTCGGTGGCTCGCAGAAACATGTTCACTTCAGTTTGAGCGTCCGTGTTCATCCAGGATAGTTCCACCATCAGCAACTTCTTCTGGAAGTTTGTTCGCACCTATGGGGGCACAAAAAGAAGCACTGGTATACTAAAACAATTGTATAAAAAACAAGAACCACCCTTTGCATCTGGTGTAGACTTTCTTGAACGTATAATATGCCGCGTGTACGCTACTAAAAGCGCGCCAACACTAGATACGCAGGCAAACTACGAAGTTACTTCGTAGTTTTTGGTACGTAATATAGGTAGTTAACTAGTTACTTACATTATGAGAAGCGTAATGAGCTTCATCGCAAATAAAGAATAGCAGAAAGATACTGCACAACGCCGTTAATGCCAAACCAATATCCTTGATACCGAATCCCTCGGAGATCTGACTGAGCAGCCCGTAAATAGAGAGGGTGATGATCAGGAAGAGGTATAGGTTGACGAAGGTAAACGTGTAGCAGTTGGCAATGCCCGTGTCTCGAGAGAGCTTGCTCAAACGCAACCAAAGAGCACGGTACTCGGCGACTTTGCCTGCAGGGCCGATGTGGCGGAGAGCCTGAAAGAAATGGAACATTATAGAGATGGACGCAAAGTCATAAGGGACACCCAGCCCTGACATTTTATGAATATACATATTACATCGTGTTGTAGCCAAGGACCGATCTCAAGATCCTAAAGATTTGAAACCACAAAACCAGAGAGACAGTCGAATTAATAGGAAGTCTGACCATTGTCTTTCTCCAATATTTAGTTCGCGTTAGTTCAAAATCGCATTGGTCTGTATCAAGGTTCGAGGAGTACCTACCTAAATTAGAGCAATAGTCGCGTATCTGAGCGAATAAATTACTTAACTAACATTTTGAAAATCCTCAGCCAAGATATTAGCACAAATGCTCAGCGTCTCGCAGAGAAGATACCAGTAGCCGCCAAGCATGTAGGTGAGGATCTCCAGGAACATATAGGGCACCAGCTGCAAGGGCTTGAAGTGGACCATGGTGATGTGCGTCACGATGACCGTCGTAGTTGATAGGATCGGTATGATGACAGCTATTGCTAAAGCTTTCTTGTATAGCTTCACTGGGAGCGTACGACCTGATAGCTGCTTGTAGACCATCTGGATTGGTGTAAATGATTAGATATGTTATCAAATACGAAATAGAATGCGACCTAATTTTCTAGTTACATAATATAGGTATATGACGCCCCTAGGCCCGAAGGTGATAGGCATACTGATACGTTTCTTGTTAATACAACCACATATTATAAAGCAAGGAAGACTCATTTGAAGTGCAGTTATTATTTTAAAAAAACTTAGGTACCTCAAAATCCACCCATCCGTTGAGAACATTCGCAATTTTTCTCGTTTCATACCACAAGATCGGGACCGCGATCATCGGGAATAAGTATACCGTAAATAGATATTCAATAACAGCTTCCTCGAATTTGCCTTCTGCAGTTCGTAAGATCTGGACTTTGTGCAGCGACAGGTACAGGACGTAGCTGACCAAAGAACAAAACACGAGGATGGAGTACAGCATCGAGGACGATGCTATCTGGAACTGGTTGACACACGACGTCGGCCGCGTAATCGGCAGAACTCCCAGTAATCTTAGTATGGTAAACACTGGCTTGATGTTCTCATAGATTATGTCATTAGAGATTATTGGTTCTACGAAGTTCTTTTTCTTTGGAGCTACGGCATTTGACGAAATCGGTTTCACCGGCGACCGAACAGGCGTAACATCCAAAAAAACGATCTTATTTTTCGGCCTTTCATTCATCTGAACAGGAAAACCATTCGGTATGGGTACAGTCATAGGAAATAAACTGTTACTGGTATAGTACGACATCTTTGTGGCGTATCTTTTCAGTTTATGACCGCCGTCTGAATGGTGATGCTCTAAACTGGCTGAATAGAGTTTTTACTTGCAGGAGGAAGCCTAACGAGGCAAGGGCGGCGGCACATCATCATATTTCAAACTGACAAGTTGATTGTGGCTACGTAAGCACTGAGTCGACCTTGCATTAAATTTTCATTGGTTGCGTCACCTTGAGCGAGACCTTCAATAAACTCCGTTTGATGTCATATTGTCATCTGGTACCTCATGCAGGTACGAGTGTATGGTGCTTGGAGGCACGTGGACAGGTGCGGGGTTGGTAGGTCATTTTACCTTTGACACCTAGAATTCAAACAATTGAACTTAACCTTTCGAGCTTGTATGAATTAAATATAAGCTTAAAGGTTTCGTAAATTTTTAATAGCAGAGTAAACATCCGCGATGAAATTGTGCAATGGCATTGAATTGGCATGTTTGGTGAACTACGATTTGTGAAGGACCCGGCTGTCGACTTGTTTGCTCCTTTGACAGTTTCAGTTAAACACAAGCTTTTAATTTGCATATTACTTATTATTTATACTTAGTTAAAATAAAATGAACTTTAACACGCTGCAAAAACTTCTCAGATTTTAATAGAACTCACAATAAATAGGAAAAAGTATTAGTAATTAACTGGCAGTAATAAAATACGCGGAGATTTATACTGTCGTTGCAGCAATGTCCTAAAGATGTTAATTAAATTGTTAAACAACCTTGGAAAATGAAGGGAGATTTTCCCATCAGTGTATCTGGGCCAATTTACCTAATCCTCGATTAACCCGGCCGCGATGCAGCTAAATTTGATTGTGAGCGGCTTAAGAACGCCCTGAGGCCAACCTTTCTTCATGATTGCTCTCTAAGGAGCGGACCTATATCTCGTGGATGCTCTACAAACCGACCTCTACGTTTATTGGTAGGTTTATCTTGGATTACATGAAATAAGGCAGGACTCAGAAATTACGGCTATCACTACAATAGGGATATATTTTTATCCGGAGGTTGATCATTCATGTAATTCTGTTTTTACGATTGTTTTGTTAGATTACAGTTATAAGAAGCGTTTTTTCGATGCCTTTTTAATGTGAAAAACTGCGAAACACACTTTTACAAACTTCATTCAAAAATTTTTTGTTAGCTAAATCCTTTTTTTTTTGTACCTCAACTGGGAATCTCTTGGCATGCATCTTACCTGATGGTAAGTGATGATCAGGACGAAGGTGCATCACCCGGAATCCTCAACAACAGAGGAACTGGCTATCTTACCTCGTAACTGCCGAAACACAAGCATGCTGATAATTGTTATTACAATACATTGTTGTTATGACGACGTACTTATATTATGATGGTGGTAGTTAGCCTAGCGGCCTTAAAACAAGCCCTGCGACCAACCAAATAGAGCAGAAAAAAAAAGAATATACTTTAGGCACTCGAAGGTGTAATATTCCGACATTTTTTCACTTACATCACGCGATTTTTGCACTGCGTACGGAAAAGTACCGTAAATTATCTTGGTCGTAATATAGAGCGATGCGACGGAGGTTGGCTGCTGGATATTGAAATCTCAGCAAATCCCGAGCTTCGAGTGGTCCCCGTCAGTCACACTCTCCCTCTCAGGTTTGATCCTCCCGCTCATTGATAATATTCCCTCCGTATGATTTATATCTACTGATATTTCCTGGCGTTTATATGAAAACTAACTTTTGCCTGTGGCTCTGGCCGTTCGGTGGTCGGAAATTATCCCAAGGGGACGTACTAGCGGGATAAAAAGTCCTATGTCCTGACTCAGGTCATGGTCTACCCATGTGCCAAATCCGTCCAGCCATTTTAGCGTGAAATCGTGAAACAAACAACTTACTTTCGCATTTATATTGTCATGCAATGACTGGCCTTCCCTTTGTTGCATTACAAAATGGGAAAGTTGTTTTGTTTGGGTTCCTGGCTAACAATTTTTCTTTTAAAAAGTTTGGGGTTGTTTAGTTTTTGTTTTTTATGTGGATTAAAATTCTGTTTTTGTTTTTCGGTTATTTTAGGCCTTGGAAAAACATTTACATTTAGTGTTCGATTCAATTGATTCGCCTTTTTAATTTCTTGCATTTGTGCCATGTTATTTTTACATGGCTAGGACATTCCGAGCCTAATTTTCGAAGCTAGAGAAAATGTTAAGTTTATATAGTACGAGGAAACTTGGCTAGTGCTTGGTTGCATCTTAACGGTTTGTCTATGAAAAGAGTTTCGTGAAACTAATTTGCCTTTTACAGACTTACCTACCTAAAATAATTTCCTTTTGTTTTCCATAATTTTCTGGCAAGTACTCGTGTCACACAATACCTAATTAAAATGCTCCCACTGGCTTGTGCGCAAGAAACAAGCAAAAATAATTATATTAATTTATGGAGGATCAGGAAGAAGCACTTTAAACTTATGCAGTCTAATCCAACCACGCAGTAACAAAATGAATGAATAACTGGATTATTCCGTCACTATGTTATTTAAAAGTTTGCTAGCGACGTCAGCTTCCCAAGTCTTTGTTACCAAAAGTTATGCGCAAAGTGTAGTATCGCCAACTTTATAACAACCGCCATGAAAGACGTAAAGATATTGTGCCAAACTACTTTGTCATCCGCTAGCTTGTTTACTGAGGAATATGTTGAAAAATAGGGGACGATATTAGGTACAAGTGAAATAATATTTATAAACTGATAGGTATTTGTGAAGGGATACGGAATTCCAGGAATACAAAATGTGGATTTTCATTTTCATTGAAGTCATACACAATAAATAGTTCACATTTAAAAAATATTTTTTTGTGATAGCCGGGAAATGATAAAAAAAAAAATCAAAATCAAAAGTCATTTATTCAAACTAGGCTGAGAATAGGCACTTTTCGAAATGTTTTTACAGGGTCCAAGTTTCATTTTTTTTTAGACGTAGGAGCAGTATCGCGTATAAAAAGTAAAACTGTGGAGTCCGCGGAGCACACTTTTTAGCTTTTGCAGGTTGCACTTCTCGAAGACGAAATAGTATTAATGTCACATGGTTAAATGGATAATTATTATTTTATTTTATTTTTTATTTTATTTATTTAGGACAACCAACAAAGCTTACACCAAAAAAAAGACATGTTAATCTACCCATATTATTTTTACATTATATAGTGTAGCCTTAATTAAAGGCTGCCACGGCATGCATTTATTTAACATAGGAGTATGAAACCAAATAAAAAAAAAAACAGATTTCACATAATTAGTTACTAAAACACTGACAATTGTTACATGAATCCAAGATGCAAATACAAAAAGATGAAAAACTTACAATGAAATGCTGGCTTAGTGCGATTATTTCTATAAATTCAATAAATTCAATAAATTTTGTTCGACGTTGTGCCAATCAATAACAATAAAACTAAAACAAAAAAGAACAAACACAATCTAAATCTCTGGGTAAGTGAAAAAGACAATAGGAACTCCAGTATTCCCTTTTTTTTTTCACTTCTATGACAGACTTGACTTTATGTAATGAATAGGACATATCAATATCTACACTAGGCGAGCGTGAGAGGCGACTTATTATTTTAACTTGTTACATAACAACACGCCTTGTTTCCCCGAAGGGTTGGGCAGAGGTGTACCTGTAGTACACCCATGTAACTTGTTAATGGTTACTTATAAGGTACACTTCTTATAAAAGCCACTTCCTCATAAAACCTTGCTGGACTTACGACGACTAACATAAGAATGAGTTTCATACTGCGAGCTTAGAGAAGATTAGGTTGGTACAATGAGAGGCGTTATAAGTAGGTAGGTACTCGTAAGATCCTCTGATCTACAGTAGAGTACAGGGGGCCTAAAACGGCCACTTTGGCAGAATCATAATAGGATAATATTTATGAATCATTGTAAAATGTCACAAACTGACAATTGTAATGAACTGAATAAAAATAATGAAACTGATAAAAATAATATGATCTACGTGTAATTCTTACTAGGCAATTTATCTGTGTGACAGTTTTCTATGGAGATTCGTAATGGTCCATAAATTATGTTTATTGAAATTTAATGTTAAATTAAAGTTAATTAATTTAAATTACGATCATTTTATTAATAATTAATTATGTCATTTTCATGCAGCAATATTCACACCAAAAGGATACGAATATGAATTGGATGGAGTAACTACTTATGATGCAGCTAAATGTGTCACCATTTTGTGTCAAATTGCTAGTGACAGCTGGGATTTCAGGAAATGAATTACTTTTAGAGGAATTGCTAATGTGGCCGTTTTAGGCCCCTCGATGTTAGACATAAGGTTCCGAGACCACGTAGAGTAATTCCAGCTATCAGTGGTGAATGGTCCCCAGTGTGGGAATGTAATGATGTGCCAGATGAGCTAGGCAACTAAGGTCAGGTTTATATCTGACTAGTTTATTGTTGGGAACGTGTGGATCGTTTAGTGGGGATACATTTTGATTCTACATACCTACAAATCTGTGACACTGATATCGTTCTGTACAATTATACGCTAAAAAGGTACTGACAACGTAAGCCTAGACAATTGACAATCGCTTCGAAAGCGTTTCGTATTTCTACAACGACTTTCAACGGAATTGACATAAGCTTTTCGATAGCTTAAGTCAATCCTATACATTTTTGCCTTTTCCATCATAGTTATCGCTGATAGAATGTCACTTTGTCTATAATTATCTCTCAGCAAAATAATACCTACCGCAATTTTCAGGTAGGTACAATAATTAAATACCTTAAAAAAAGTGTATTGTGAACTAGCAAAGTACCAATAGATGAAGTTTATTCGTATCCAATAGAGGTGAACCATTGATCTTAGCTAAAAGCCAGTCAAGGCTTATTAAGGATAAGGAGGAACGTTTTTACCTTTCGTGACAGGACGGAATTCATGACTGCCTAAGATGTAATTTTTTCTAATAGACCTGTCTGCACCAATTGACACTGCATTGGGTTAATTTATTTCAGGATCTTTTGAGACATTTTGGTAGGTACTAAAAAAGATAAGATAAAAACCATCATAACTGTTTAAATACATTATAGTGATTAAATTGTATCTCTCTCACTCTTCTATGGTTTTGATGACATCGTAGCCATAATATTGCTGACAGGATAGTTTTATTGACCGGGCTTGTTCCAGAGAAAACGCATCTGTCTGCATCGCATCGCATCTGTCCCATGAGATAAATTTCCCATTCGTATGAGAAAGCGTACGAGGTTTTTGCTCGCCACTGTAACTCGGTGAGGGACGGGTGGTATTATCACGGGTCCTTCGAAGTTTATCGCTGAACCGCAGTAGGTATCTCAACGATATGAATTAACTCTAATATTGATATATGTACCTAGATGTGATAGTGTGCGTAGTGGATAGATAAGATATAGTGGTACAGAGATAAATCATTGTTGAAGTAAGTACAGTGTTGTAATGTGTTGTGTTGTAGTGTGTGTAATGTGAATTGATAAATCGGTGTTGATATGTGAATTGATAATCGAGTGTGTTGTAATGTGAATTGATAAATCGGTTGATTTGGTTTTGAAAATTCCACGATGCTGTTGTGGTAGTACAGATTTTTGAACGAGAACTATAATTTTCTGTGTAAAATACAGACTCGAAATCTGCCTAGATTTTTCCCAACTATGTTGGGGTCAGCTTCTAGTCTAATCGGATGCAGCTGAATACCAGTATTTTACTCTCGATCTCGCTCGATTTACATGGAGCGACCGCCTATCTGACCTCCACAACCCAGTTTCTGGGTAATACGATACCCCTTCGTAAGATTGGTTGTAATTTTAATACTTTCGGCCATTGACTTGAGTGTCTCGGTATGTAAAGATTGTCACCCATCTACGGACCAACCCCGGCAGGCGTAGCTTAACCTAATGGATCGACCCGTGCGGCTGTTATTATTTAGCCACGAGCTCCTGCGTTAAATACAGGCCAGCAAAAAATCATAGGCAGTCATGGAGACTCCCGGCAGAAGTGAACACTTAAAACTATGAAATGCGTCGAACACGTCATACTTATAGCTACAGATATATTGTTAGCTATTGCCGGCGGCTTCGCCCACGTGTATGTCGGAAAATATCCTACGGGAACGTACTACCGGGATTACAAGTACCCTGTGTAACACACAGGGTACTTTCCAGGTTATAAACTGTGTGCCAAATTTCATCCAAATCAGTTCAGCCGTTTTTTCGCCAATCCGGAACATAAATATCCAAACAATCGAACAAAAAATCTAAAAATTATATTTTTGGCATCAGACTCGTTCCTACACACGTAGCAATTACTTTTTTTCAAAAATATTAAGTGGAGGGACAGTTTTGACTTCGTTAATGTTTTATGTTGTTGCGCAAGCGTTGCGCTTCCATTATGCGCAGGGTACGCGCCAGCCCCAACAGCATCCTGAAAACGATAGCTGATAGGTGGGACAGCCCCATACTGGGACATTGGATACGCCTACATGCCACGGTGGCGTAATAATTAATAGTTTTTATTGATTTTCTGGTAGATGTAAGTACTAACACTAGTTTCTAAGTCGTGTGTATACTAACCAAATGGACTATAAGGTCAGAAAATAAAAGATTTTAATTTTTTTTTTTTTAATTTTATTATTATAATGCGGAAGTAACTCTGTCTGTCTGTCGCGCTTTCACGCCAAAACTACTGAACCGATTTCAATGAAACTTGGTAGGTACACAGATAGTCTAGAGCCTGCGAAAGGATAAGGGCTACTTTTACTTTTTATCGACATACCACGCGGGCGAAGCCGCGGGCGGAAGCTAATAGTATTAGATAAGCATTTCGGTGACGCGAACCCATCTGATTTTCCCCTACTAAAAATCGCTGAACGCGCTTGAAGAAGTTTTACTTAAAAAATGCTTTTCATTAACCTCCTTGGAGCCACCATCTGACGGCGATGCTTGCGTTCTTTCAGAAGGGGATGTGGGTGTTAGTAAACACATTAGTGCGACTATGTCAAGGCTTAGTCAAGGTACAGCATACTCAATGATACGATCAAGGCGAAACAAAGTTATTGAAACAAAATGAATGTCAATAACTATTTGCTTAGAGAATAATTTATAACTGACAAGGTCTTGCCCATGGTCTCACTCGAATATCTACCAGTAGAACTACGTACTATGTAATTGTACAGCCAGGCTAAGTGAATCATGACCCACTTTGACGATAAATCGTTTGATGGCAGATGACAAGTTCGTTACCAAGGAAATGTATGTTTACGCGAATGTCGACCTAATTGTATTTGAATGTCTGTAAGAAAATAAGCTTATGGTGGGTAAGAATTCAATTTTTTCGACTGTACATGAACAAGGATTAAAAGTGTTATGTGTTTATCCAAGACGTCTAGCTTATAGTGAATCTTTTACTCATATCTGGGGGCTTAAAACAGCCACATTAGCGTTCCTCTAAAATCAATTCATTTCCTGAATTCCCAGCTGTCAATTCCTCTAATTTGACACAAAAGCATTCTTATTTTGTGGGCCATTTTACGAATCTCCATAGAAAACTGTCAAACAGCTGAATTATTTCTTATTATGATTTACACGCAGATTATATTATGAATTGTCAGTTTGTGACATTTTACGATGATTCATAATATTTTCATATTATGATTCTGCCAAAGTGGCTGTTTTAAGCCCCCTGTTCAGCAATTTAATCCGTGATTGAGGTATAAACATCTTCACAAACTTTTACATAATATCACGCCTTGTTTTCTCGAAGGGTTACGCAGAAGTGTACCTACAATACACCCACATTTTGCCAGTTATGTTTAAATCCCATGTAATTAGGCCCGAGTTTATTGCCATCAACCGGGCACAAATCCCGACTCCGGGCCGGGCTGCTACTGAGAAATTCCAGATAGAAAAACTCAATAACACTTTGCCCGACCTGGAAATCGAACCCGTATAACCTCATACAGTAAATAATATTAGGAAGGAATTAAGGACTGAAAATAGACGCAATATTGCAAAAAGTTCTACAAACAAATGTCAAAATTTAATAGAAAAACATTAGGTAGGTTCATGGGTCATCTGAAACAAATTAATACCGAGTTAGTTATGCGAGTTGTTTACCTATCCTATATAATATATCAGGGATGTCTCCGGGTGTGTCAGATGCGGAACTAACAATATCCGCTGCCGGTCCGCTCCCGTGATTAATAAACATCATCAATAAGCACATACACTAGCTATGTTTGCACACATACATAGCGCTACTGTACATAGACTAGACATAGACTGTACGGTTCTAGAAACCATAACGTATCAATCTGCTTAGCTTTTCCTTTTCCCAACTATGTTGGGGTCAGCTTCCAGTCTAACCGGATGCAGCTGAATACCAGTATTTTACATGGAGCGACTGCTTATCTGACCTCCACAACCCAGTAACTGGCTAATACGATAGATACAAGGGGTATTTATCGTATTAGCCAGTTACTGGCTATGACGAGTTGTCAGACTTTCGGCCTTCTGACAACCCGTAACGACCGTCAAAGATCCACGAATGGCAGCCGGGATAAACCGTGCTTTCCGAGACACGGAGGAGTCTCGGTATGTAAAGATGGTCACCCATCATAGACCAACCCCGGCAATGGACCGACCCGTCCGGATGTTATTACTTAGCCACGAGCTGTGTGAATTGTGTGCGAAACTAAGTGGGTATTATTTTGTTGTATTTAACCCAGTTTCTGGGTAATACGATACCCCTTCGTAAGTCTATAACGTATCTACGACAAAATGGACAGTGACCATTGTTTGCGAGGCTTTAGGCTACTTTTGTATATTTGTGTATTTTGTCTTTTTTTTTTGTTGTGTTTGCGTTTTGTTTGTATAGAATAAACAATTTTTCTTTCATTCATTGTGCGCTTTTACAATTTCTAACGTGACCATAATATTATTGTGGACGAAATACGTGCATAAGGTTATCGCGGACGGAAAACTAGCGTCTTCGTATATTTCCATACATAGCCATTAGGTACCGCAGCGCTTCTTTATAATGTCAGGTACTTAGAATAATTAGACGTTCAAGTAATTAGATCAAACAGGCTGGTTCAAACAGTTTGATCAAATAGAAATACGAACATTTATATTTCTTCATGCCATTGACAATTAATAAATTAATGTTGATAAAATTTTCCCACACACATGCCAATTTCTCATGCCAATTTTATAAAACTATTTGTATATTTTATTATAAAACGGTTTACGGTTTTAGATATTTATTTTCTCAAAAGATTACACAATCACTTACAGAGAAAATACAAATTATAACTTAAAAATACATAAAGCCGGTTGGCGTAGCGGGTTGGTACTATGACAAAATTACACTAGGATTTCTTATCAGTTGTAGTAAGAGGGTAGTTGTATATTAAAAACTAGTTGTATATATTACTTGAACGTCTATGGCCTGCATAACTAAATTACAACCCAGGATCCCATGCAGTATGGTTATATCTACGTCCGTATATTCTATGGTAATACCGTAATACCTAAGTTCCGTTGATAAAGTATAAGTACCTACCTATATTGTAAGTAAAACAATAGTGCGTGGGAACACAGAGGTTCGCTTCTCTCGCGAACTAAGAACAAACTTATGAAGTCAGTAGAATAGACTGCAGAATGACGTCGCCACAAAAGTTTCAACTTCCCCGGCTTACTGCGGCTACTTTCAAGATGAGTACTTGTAGTTTTTCATAATCATCCATGTATGCAGGAGAATGAATCTTCCAAAAGTGTACTTAAGTCGAAAAATATAAGAAATGATTGGGTTGTAAAAATGATGTTAGTAATTGGTGCATAATCTTTTTTTTCAACGAGACGCGGTCAATATTTGGCACAAAAGTTGGTTGTTGTCGCAAACATTAGGCTAACAAACATATTTTATTTTTATTCAATTTTAATAATTATTAATTTTAATACAAATATACAACCTAACACTAAACCGTTACCGCCTTACTAATAAACGTTGTATAGCGCCTGACAACGCTTTGTCTTCTTTTTTCAAAAGTCAAATTACTTTTGAAAGAAGAAGACAAAACGTTGTGTACTAAACTATACAGGCGCTATAGGTACAACTTTTATTAGTAAGGCGGTTAATATATTAGGTATTTGTAAATAATATAATTTAACATTGAAAATAATTATACATTTATATTATTGTAAAGGCAATAAAAAAAACAGAAATCTACTAAATTGGAGCTACATAATTTTAAACGTCAAAGATTGTTCTCTTTTTGAACAAGTACTCAAGTCTAAGTTGCCAGTAATCGGCTCGTTAGATCTGGCAGTGTGCCGGATAGACCGGCACAGCTCTAATTGGTCCGCCTTGACTAGAGGGGCCCCTCTAGCATACGATTGTTGTAGGATTGACTTATTTGCCTTGCACTAGTCTAGGACAGATACCACAAATAATTCACTATTGGTTCGAGCAGACTATCGAGATGTTCGGTTTTGTTTATGCACTTGGTTCTTTTATTTTGTCATAACAATTGGTTTTTTATCGGAAGCTCATTGCAATCATTCTTAAATTCAATTTCAGGGAACCTTACTCCTTAGAGCTCCTACTCTGGCCCCCATAGTTACCATTAGATATTGGGAGTACAAAGAATTTATCCTATTCAAATAAGGGCCAAACAAACAATGTAATATTTAATATTATGAAGTAATTATTTAATAGTAAGCTAAAAACTGGCCAATTAGAACTTGTAAACGAAGCACTCTATTTATTAACCGACTTTAAAAAAGGAGGAGGTTCTCAATTCGTTGGTTTTTTCAATGTTTGTTCCCCGATTACTCGAATACGGCTGAACCGATTTGGAAAATTCGTTTTACGTTTGAAAGGGTATACTTTTTAGGTGGTCCCATAAGAATTTTATTAACTTTGCTTGGGTAGTTTTTGAGTTAGCTTCAATAATACTTACGTACTTTTCTCACTATGTGGATGATGTTATAATAACTTCCTGTCACAGTTGACTAAATGTCATTCTAATCTCATACCTGTGGCAATACGAAGAATAACTTTAATTAAAATTATACAGTGAATTTGCTGTTTTATACAATTTGATTTTGTGTAGGAGCGCCGGCGAGCTATTAAGAAGTTTCAAGTAGGTAAAGTTTGGCGTCTAATTGGCGGGACTTGTCTTCGAATGTTCTCGTTCAAGTGTTTTAGGTATGTATAGATAGGGGGATATCGCTAAAACCTTTTAAGAGCCATGCTCTATGGTAGCCCACAAAATTATTTTACTTACGTGTTTTTCAATTTCCAGGTCAGGGTCCGATTGTATGTTGATTAAAATATGATTCGCGATGTTCAACCCCCAGGGGTTGAACATGGACATCATTTAGGGGTTCAACAAGGTCGGGGGTAGAGATTGTGGTGGTTGAACTTGGATTGAACCCCTGACGCTCTTGGGCTTCTTTGAGAGCATTGACATTGTCGTAGCGCTTTCGTAGAGGTGCGTAGGTGCGTAGCTGCGTAGACGGTGCTACGAGCTACAAAAGATTTCAACGATATGAAACAATTTATGTATCTTATTAATATAAAGGAAATCCGGAAAATAACCGGAGTTGCCGATATAGCTTGCAGAGTAAGCAAACTATAGTGGCAGTGGGCTGGCCATATTTGTCGAAGGACCGATGGCCGGTGGAGTTGACGAGTCCTGGCGTGGAGACCGCGTATCGGCAAGCGTAGTGTGGGACTAGATGGACCGACGACCTTAAAAAGGGTTGTAACAGATGCGGAAGGCGGAGGACAGAGTGTTGTGGCGCTGCCTGGAAGAGGCCTATGTCTAGCAGTGGACTGCGATAGGTTTTAGTTGATTGATGTTATTAATAGGGAAGTGCAGAGTAACACAGTCGACACTTTTCATCAGTTCTGTCAAATTAAAACTTTCAATGACATTACAAGACTAAGTTAACGAAACAAGCTAACTCCTTTGTTGACTTATGACTTTGTCAAAGCATTGATTGAACTTGCCGAGGTTCTGTTGTATTTATTATTCTGTTGATTGTTGTTCTTCTGTTTGTATTGTATTGCCGTCATATACAGTAGACGTTTGTCTCTACTGATAAAGTTCGTTCGTTTGGAAAATTGAGCTCAGTGTCACCTGAGTGGCTTTCAGTGCTCACACTCATCATTATCAATTTGGTTTAGCCTTATAATAGCTTTGCATGTGTATGTTCATAACTCGTATAGAACCTTGTCTATATCGATGATGTTCAGCCATCAATATTCAGAAAGGTCAGGTGTGTAGCACTTAGCAGGCAGGCATGCATGAAAATATGCATTATAGAGTATAGGGGGAGTGGTGTAAGGGTAAATTCATACAGGGAACATGATGTGGACGGAAAGTGCGGACGACGGGCAGTCAATCGTCAATACAAATCGGAGTATCCTGTTATATTATACAACACAGTGAAAGGTTCATTGATAGCGCGGATGTGTCTAACGACAGATAATTTCGTGTCCGTATATACGATCACATCATTTTATATGTTTAAACTAAAGTAGCACACGACGTTTAATGCCTTTATCTACACCCATGCTATAAATCCTCTCTAAAAGTTTCTGAAACAGTTAGCTTATTGCCAACATTAAAACAACCAGTGTCATAGTAACCATAATATCATCCAAACGGGTGTTATAATGTTGTACTGAATTTCATAATGCAACTTATTTAAAAAAAAGAACATTGTCATTCACGAGCGTTTCACTAACAAAGCATCGTAATTTAAAAACAAAACACATTCGAATTCGAAAAATTCTAATTCAACGTCGTACGCGCCATTTTTGTTCGATATTGTTATTGCAAAGAAACTTTTATAGAAGATTCATATCATGGGTGTAGATAAAGTCTTGTATGCAACTGTAAATAATTAGGTATTATTATATACCCCTTAATATATAACAGTTGCATAAATAACTATTAGAAAACGGCATAATATACCTACAGAATAACAACAGAATCCAAGTGAGCGATAATCCAACAGGTAATACGAACTCGTAAAACACGTAAACCACCTGAATTAAAGTGGCCAAGCTTTTAATGTAGCCTCGGAAAGTCCCAGTCAGTAACAAGGACGTATACAGGAATTTGAGAACGGGTGTATTGTAATAAAAACAAATAGGCGAGTACTCCGTAGTGAGCCACTTACGGGAAATAGACTCGCTCGACGTGGGCCGAATAGGTTTACTTTTCAATCTGTGCGTCCGGCTGGCGTCCTGGAAACAATTTACACTTTTGGTGCGAATTGTACGTTTAGGATAAAGTGTTAAACTACATTCGTATAATTTTTGTGTACATAGCGTTTCTATGAAATAAGAATCTTCAATGCTTCCATGTATTGCAAAGACGTGTAGCTCACCTAATATAATACCATAATTTTTAATACTTTGAGAGATGTAATACAAAGAATAAGTGTATCTGTATAGTGAAACGTTTATTTACGTTCAATGCAATAATTTGTCTAAACGTTTTTTCCAACACAATGATAGACTGCAATTTTATGGATATAATTCTGTGTGTTGAAATAAATCATCCTGCCTAGCCTTTTCCCAACTATGTTGAGGTCAGCTAAATACCAGTATTTTACATGGATCGACTGCCTATCTGACCTCCACAACCCAGTAACTGGCTAATACGATAGATACCCCTTGCTATGACGGGTTGTCAGACTATCGGCCTTCTGACAACCCGTAACGACCGACAAAGATCCACGAATGACAGCCGGGATAAACGTGCTTTCCGAGACACGGAGGAGTCTCGGTATGTAAAGATGGTCGCCCATCATAGACCAACCCAAATGGACCGACCCGTCCGGATGTTATTACTTAGCCACGAGCTGTGTGAATTGTGTGCGAAACTAAGTGGGTAATATTTTGTTGTATTTATTTTTTTGTCCAAGGGATAATGAAGAATACATTTCAAGATAATATAGAGTGACGAGTGTAGGCTGATGTATTGTTTTCAGTAAACAATAATATAATTTTACGTGTAGGTGGTACAGCTTTAAATAAATGTTATTTTCAGTGTAGCTAGTACTTATACAATTCGAGAGTACGTCTGCATTGTCAGGGTACATCCGCAGAAGTGTCTCCGGCGATCTTGATATTCTATTGTAAGAGAAAAATACTCTGAAAATTTCATTTGTGGAGTCGAGGACTTATAAATATTCATAAGTGAGGCAACGCGACGGTTTCACTCCAGTGCAGGCTGCATTAGTCCGCTTACTGCCTTACTGTGCACAAAATGTTCACTCACCCTGATTTATATGCACTTTTGGCTACAGGTTTTGATATAAACCCGTTCCACGCGAACCTTACTATAATATATTAAATCTAGTCGTATATTCTCAAGGGATTTATGTTGTACAATTTAAGTAAGGAGCTATTCTAGAAAAACTGCTGACACCAAAGCGTCTTTGCGTAATATAAAATATTAGTACGTAATTTAAACTAATCCCGAGTAGAATTTATGAAAAAGTTAAAGCAATTTATTATGTTTTTTTTGCATAAAGGCTTCTCCGTAATTGGCCCTGGAAAGTTGTAGTGAGAAAAGTGAATTTTTGGGAAAAAACTAAAGCAACTCCGGTTTTAATTTCTCTAGCTTATAAAGGAATATTTTACTCCGATGTTTTATAAGATGACTGTCTAGATAGACAGTCAAAGTTATGAACTCGTAGCATCCAACAGTTGGCCGCTAAATGCACGCACACTAGAAAAGCCCCATGACGTGCCGTGAGTGTAGCTGTCACACACGCCATTATAACAAAGTTGGTCTGTATGTTTTAGTTCTATTGTAAAGCGACACTCTATCTAGACATATAAAAATAATCAAAGAGTTTTTATTCATTTTCGTTGCTCGGTCTTACGTATTGTTCGGAATGTAGGCTATTGTGAAAATGAAAATCCATGCTAAAAACTCCAGGCAAATCCCTGAGGCTTATAGTATTGTCTACTGCTCGAGACACTTTCACTTCCATTACCTTCGCGGCTTGTAATGAAAATAGTGTTTATTCTAAAGTATTGACTGAGGGTTTCCTGTTGAAGCAGTTTCTAGTTAAACAGAAGTTTACTAACACAGTTCGGTTTAAACAGAAGTATACTTACTATTAAATGAGCAATATTTGTATATAAAGAATGGTGGGCAAGAATATATGGGAGCTTCAAGAAAACGGCTCTAACGATTTCGATGAAAGTTGCATTAAAGGGGTTTACGGGGGCGAAAAATCGATCTAGCTAGGCCTCATAACTGGAAAAAATCGATTTCTCTATGTTCATAGCCTCGGGAATGTGATACAACGTTGGTATACTTGGACGATATGTTAATCTATTTTCACCCGAGCAGCTCAGTCGACGAGGTTCTAAATGATGGTCTGTCAGATCAAAAGTTTCCAAAATGTGTTAATCCAGGTTATAAACTATTTGTTTGCCAAATTTCATCCAAATCCATTTAGCCGTTTTTGCGTGATTGAGTAACAAACATCCAAACACACAAACACAAAAACTTTCACATTTATAATATTAGTAGGATTTCATCCAAATCCATTCAGCCGTTTTTGCGTGATTGAGTAACAACCATCCAAACACACAAACTTTCACATTTATAATATTAGTACGATTTCGGGTGGCTGAGATATCGATTATTAATTTTATTTTACTTAAACATAAGACGGCCAAACGCTAAATACATTACTTAAATCCTGGGGTATTTGTTGAATAACCAAACAATACAGGATGTAATGTGCAACTTATGACCTTGACCTTCATTTCTCCAATTTACTCCTCATCATTCATCAAAACTCGCCATGACGGTCAGTGTGTTCGAAGTTCTGAACCTAAACCCAAGGGGTTCGTTAATATTCACACTGCGGTCGTGCACTCAATCTTACACGGCCTTCGTCGTCACCCTCCCCGGACGATGACGTGGGACTATTCACGTCTTATGTGGGGTCTATGTCAGGAATGTGTGGAGGAAGTATAGGAACTTTTTACAGCTGACCTTGGAATCTGGATGCTGTAAAATTAATAGCGCTTTAAGTTTTCCGTTTTACCCGAAGAGTTAGGCAGTGGATTGGAGTAATTTTCGCCAAAAATATTTCACAAATATGTCGATATCACGTGGTATTTTAGAGTTGATTTAAAGTTAAGAAAATAAATTCGCGATTCCTCTTTATCGAATCTAATAATAACTTTAGATAAATGTTTTGGATGGTCATAATTTATTCTCTCTGTTATAAGTACTATAATCCTCTGTTCTCAAATGGGAGAGAAAATAAATAGAAAGATAAACATACCGAGGTGCGGGCGTAGGAGATTTCTCTTCCCGACGTTTTCGCATCATTCTTAAACGGAATGCTTAACAATTCTTAAATATTTACTTTGTCATAATGGAAGCTTAATGATAAGCGGGAATACTTATTCCATCCTTTACCTGAGATTCAGAGAGATTTCGTAATACCAACTACTTAAATGAGTGAACATTATTTAGTGTTTCCTAGTAGGTATTAGCCACTAAGTGCAGGACATAGACCTCGCCTATATTTCCTATGTAAATTTGGTCTCGAAATAGAACAATTTAACAAAAAATAAACTTCATCTGTTTATGTTGAATGAACTTTACCCGAATCTTTTGATTTATAAAGGTTTCTACTTAAGCTTAATTAGTAAGATTAGGGCCTGAGAGTTAATTCCATGCCCTCTTAGTGGCTAAGAGGAGATTATGTTATAAAGGCGAAGTAACAAACAACTCTGTTTTTGAAATAAGTCTTATAAGTCATCCAATTCAAAGTTACCGCAAATTATGATTTGAATTGATAGTTTATAAAGTTAAAAAAAAATCGTAGAATTTAACCTAGGTATTCGATAGTTTGGTTACATTGACATAGATACAAAACTGCAGAATAGAATACATAGTTAGCCCTTTGATGTTCATCTAGGTAGGGACTTCAGTTAGCACAAGCATTAAGTTTAGTTAACAAATTTTAATACAACCTCATCATCTCCTACGCATATCCCATGTTACTTGGAGTCAGCACAATTCTTTTCATTTCATTTTCTTCCATTCTCCCCTGTCAACCGTCACGCTATCATTCACTATCATCCCTCACAATCCACAGGAATACAACTTTCATGATTTAAAAAACTGTTCGTTTCATCAGTTTCACATGTTTAAAGGAAGAATATCTTATTTCAACTCCGTAGTTACTGAGCAACATAATCGTGTGATGCGATTCGTGATTTCCGAGAAAGCTGATTTTATACTTCCGGATTTGAAACGGTCTTTTCCGGTACCTTTAAGACATTATTAACATGATGGGGGTCATTTAAATGTGAAGTATACTCATGAATTCGGCTACTTACCATGTCGTCCTTTTGAAGGACGCTAGAAGAAAGTTGTAGGGCTTATACATAGCTGGGTTTCTTTATGGAGAATATATAAACGCACTTTAGAAATTATGTTTCACTGTTCACACTTATGTTTAGCTTTAAAATTATTTGAATGAACTATAAAAATAATGGTCTCCCTTTCCACTATAAATATTTATTTATTTATTTGCACAATATACACTCAGTTACAGGCTAGGCTAAAACTTATAAAAAAAAAAAATAGTGTTTATTTATGAGTTGAGTACATGACCCTGTTAGGGCGCAGTAAGTATTATTACTTAAGTAACTTAAAATTTTATTAAAAAAATGAAAATCAATTGAATGACTAGATAATTAGCTATGTTAGGCTATGTTAGGTTAGAACTGTGACCAACCACGCGCGAGCCGAGCACACCGTGCGCTGGATGTGGCAACACGTCGTGTTCTGGTTTGCAACTGGTCAATCGTCATCCTGAGGATGCCTCGTTGAGAGTTGAAACACGAGTCGATTTCTTACAGGTTTTTTTATGACTCTTGTAGAATAGTTAAGCGGAATAGGTTACTAAATATATCTACGTCTATTGTATTTTATAATAGATTTCCGCAAAGTCACACCTGAATCAATTAATTATACATTAAGTCAAAAATGTCAAAAGGTGAACAAAATAGTTATCTTACAAACATGTCTCAAACAACGTCAATACACGGCATGTTCCTGACAATTATTTTACAAGACTTGTCGAACAAGTATCACAACTTGTTTATACTGCAAATGTAAACGGGGTGTTACTATACCATACATATTACAGACAGCCAACCTTTACTTAATCTTTTGAGAGAAAATACTTATGTCATCTAAACTGGAAAATATAATCTCACAAATGTTTCCATTACACGTGCTTCTAGTCTTATCCAATATTATAAATGCATAAGAAACAGCTCGTACGAAACAATTGTACCCGAAGCACGGAACATAGAAGAGATTTTCTTGGGTCATGCTCTGCTATTTAAGTAGGTAACCAACCTCATTTATAGCTAACAAGATAGGTAGGTATGTTGCATCTTTGGTCGTGCATGCTGAACTTTAGAACTAGATTTTCTCGCTTGATTTTGTATTATTCGTAGAACGAAAGACATGCTTTCGAACAAAAATCTAGAGCAAAAGTTTAAATGTATCCTGAAACGTGTTCCTACTAAAGTAGTAGGTGATGTTTACAGTCTTGAAAAAGTTTTGATAAGTTTATGGTTTGGCAGTAGTGAAGTTTGCTCAACTTTAGTCGTTCGATTTTACACAGTTTAATAAATAAATAACAGCACAATGTATTTTGTTAATATCTTCTTTTCGTGTTGTTAGTGAATAACCTGGTGTAAGAGTTTTAAAGCCGCCCATGGGCGTCTGACTTGGCTTCACATGCCGACGAGAAATATCTCTCATGCCGGTTTCTTCACGATGTTTTCCTTCACCGTTTTTAAAGAAAGTGATAATTATAAAAAACGCACATGAATCCGAAAAGTCAGAGGTGCGTGTCTTGGGAAAAGTCAGAGGTGCGTGTCTTGGGAAAAGTCAGAGGTGCGTGTCTTGGGAAAAGTCAGAGGTGCGTGGCTTGGGAAAAGTCAGAGGTGCGTGGCTTGAGAAAAGTCAGAGGTGCGTGTCTTGGGAAAAGTCAGAGGTGCGTGTCTTGGGAAAAGTCAGAGGTGCGTGACTTGGGAAAAGTCAGAGGTGCGTGGCTTGGGAAAAGTCAGAGGTGCGTGGCTTGGGTTCGAACTCGAGACCATGACTTGGCAGTCTGACGGTCACACCACTAGGCTGTCAGTTTTTAATTTGTATAGGTACATAAAGATATTTTGTACAATTTATTCATCATCAATCTGCCTGCCTTTTCCCAACTATATTGGGGTCGGCTTCCAATCGAACCGGATGCAGCTGAATCTGAATACGTGAAGCGACTGCCTATCTGACAGAGAATTTATTACTGATATGATTTTCTCATATTTATATCTTGAATACTTACTTAGAGAGTAAATAGTGTTCTAGATATGTACCTACTTAAGATAAAAAATTAAACTTATCCCCGAATTGAACTCAAACCATAGGTAATAAAATCTTATCATTCTCACAGTTGAATTAAAAACCGGAACTAAGCAGGAAGTACGGCAAAACTTCCTGATTGCAATCGTTACATTTTATTGCTGTTTTTTCTAACTTTGTGGAAATTTGAGTATTTCGCGTGACCGACTATCAAAACTCCAGCTCACTGAAACATCGGTTTCAAACTTATATTAGTTACCTAATTCGCGAGGATTTCACTTTAATTGTTTGATGGTTCGAAAAGCCTGCAGACACTTAAGTTGTTAGCTAGGCTGTATGATTGGTAAGAAGTTTGGGCCTAAGTAACAAACAAATGTATCTAGGCTATCTAGTATGTATATCAACGATTGATTAGGTAGGTACTTATAGGTATATAGGTACCTACATAATCAGCCTATAATGTTCCCGCTACTGGGACTCAGCTCTCCTCTCTATGAGAGAGATTGGGTGGTACCTAATCCACCACGCGGGCCCAGCAGTGTGGGCAGATGTCACATGTTATCGATTTTTTGGTTCTAGGACATGCCGGTTTCCTCACGATGTTTTCCTTCACCGTTTTGAGAGCAGTGGCGATGAAATAATTTACACAAAGCGCCTGTCAGGGTTCGAACCTACGACCTACAACTCATAAGTCGTGGCCGTTACCACTGCCACTGGGCCAATGGCCAATAGGTATGTAGCGTTAGCGATCGTTAATCCAATAAATAAACTAAAACCTATCCATCTACTTTACTGTCCTGTATTTAAATCAAAGGTACTTAGTATTACTAAGAATATGCCAATCAGTAGAGATGTTTTATTCACGTTTTCAGTTACATACTAGAAACCGAATTTTCCCTACTAAATTCGAGATTATTCAAATCAATACAGAGGCAGGGACTAAGTAAGTACGGCTCATTGGACGTGAGCTCAACTCCCAATACGAATGAGCTCAATAAAGAAAGCCAAAGGTTCTCCAAGTGATGTAGGTAGGTACTCGTACGAATTGGATAAATCACTTCAATTCTTTCTTTTATAAACTTACAGATACGAGCGCGAACGGCTTCATTCGATTTAGACTTAGTATTTACTCGTAAGTTAAGGCTCTTCGTTTTATTTGACTAACTGCCTATCTTTTACCACATAAATAAGTTACAGTATTAAAATTCTTCATAGGAAACGGTCAAAACCGACCCACATCGAAATCTCAGTGTATATCAGGGGGCCTACCACCACCGCTTAAAGCAGTATTATTTTAATCTTACTTCGTGGGGGAAAGAGATGGAGCTATACATCCTGTAGAGCTTCATCTCTTTCCTACATTGAATTAATATTAAAATAATACTGCGTGGTAGGCACCCAGTAGGCAACAGTACCTATCGAGTGCGCGGCAGGTACACACGGACGCGGCAGGTTATTATTTCAAGGTCACATGATTTAATACTGTTACTTTTTTATACTGTGTTTTTACATTCGTTTAACACACTTACAAACATTAGGGAAATAATTTTATTCAATCCTTTATTTATTTATTTAACCATCTATGCACACACATAAATACAGACAAGAAAAAAGGAATAGAAAAATACGTACGAGTACAAAAGCAATGCTTTCCTTTCTATTGACGGTACTTATTTAAAACCCATATTTTTTTCTGAGACTCATTGGAGTCTCTATTGAGAGAGACACCAATCCTATTCACTAATGTGCAACCTGCAGTATAATACAATAGTATCTTAATAATGCTATTGTCAGTTGCATTGTCTAATAATTAGCAACTAATAATCAGGTCATAAATCTGGCACATTGTAAACTAGTTTACACAATGCGAACATGATTGTCGGATTGTGTGCTGAATCAGCAATTAGATGGAAAATGATAAAAATAGAGTATTTTACGTCTGTTGTAGGTACTCTAATTAGGTAATGAAAACTGCATCAAAATCCATTCTGAAGATTTCTATTAGATCTTCTGTGATTTCTGCGATTATACAGACAGATACGAAAAGCGACTTTGTTTTTTATAGATACTATGTTTATAGACATAGTATCAATATTGATACAATATTGTATTCGATCGCAGTCTATTGTTTTTATTACATAGATCAAAAAACATCCTCGAGACATGACGCCATATTCTCTTTGCAAAATAAATAATAAATAATGGTTTGTCGTTTATTTAGGACGTTGGCATTATCATTAAAAATTGTATCGAAGCCACACGTTTTGGAGGTAAAACAAATAAAGGGACCGTAATAATTTATTCACAGAATAATAAGTATTGTACCTACAGTTTCATAACTGTTGAATGTGCAAATGTTAAACGACTTTAGAACTGTGGCTGGAAGTTCGCAGTTTTATAGAACAGTGAACTACTTGTGGCTTCTCAATGGTTGGGCAATAGGGGGCACCGACAACCAAAGCTGAGCTAAGTTACATCCTACATTGCATCTCAATATCTCAGTATTAAAACCTGCTTCAATGTATTATTAAATAAAAGGAGTTTTCATCTGAAAATTTTGCTTACCTACACAGGTCGCGTACTCGTCAGTGGTCGCGTACTACTTTTGTCTCTGGTGTATGAAATTCCCAGATTTTCTTTTTTCAAAATATAACCGAAAAGGTTTTACTTTTCCGACGATGGAACCGGCTACTAACATTTACCCACGAGCATAACCATTTTGTTGGCCAAAGTTCCAATATCTAAACTGTGAATCAAAATCGAACTTATTTTCGTTTTCGTGTCTTTTATTTAGTACCGTAGATGTACGGTTTTATCGGCTGCTTGAGTGGAGTTGAGCGGAGACGTGCAGGTATCGTCCAATCACAGACGAGACGAGATACGCGATGAGAATTTCAACCATTGTGATTGGTCGATTTCTGCAGGTCTCCGCTCAGTTCCCCTCGTTTCTGCTTCAGTGGAAACGCACCCTTACTCGTGTATTACTTAAGGTTTTAGAGCCAATAGTATAAAACTTGAAAGCCATCAGGATAATTTGTTTGATGGCACAATATTAAGTAGTTAGATTATCCGGGCGTAAGACTGCTATAAGATCTCGTTATTGTGCGACTCCATTAAGGAGCAATTTTCTCGTGCGTGTAGTTGCGCTCGCCATAAAACTGCTATCCCACGTGTTTCTGTAAAAGTTTAACTTAATCCACTGCCAGCTGCTTTAGCGTTAAAACTTTTACTATACCGCTAGCTTATCTTATTATTATTTCAGTTAAACTTCAGGTACTTATTAAAAACGGGTGGGTTTTTTTATTTGGGTAAGTAAATAGGAAAACTCATTTTGTACTGCGCCTACAAAACGTTTGGGTTCTGGAATCTCAACCTCAATCTTTTGTAAGCAAATTAAATTTTTATGATTTTAATTCCGAAAATCAGGATCATCTTTTCTCCTAAGGTCACAGGACTTTAAGGTTCAAGGTCAAAATTCCGAAAGTCAAGATCGTTGGCGTAGTCGACGGAGGAGAAGAGCTCGCGCGGGGCTCCTACTGCTGGGTGGTGTAAAAAAAGGGGTAGGGGTAAGGGTAACCTGTCCGAGTTGGGGTGCCCCAAGTCTCGAGCTCGCTTCCCTCGCTCTAGCATCCTAAATTCTCCTATTACCTATGCGTTTTGTACCGATCCCTGTCCTTTTTTCTCTGGCCTTCGCACCAAAATCAGAATATATTTTATTTCACATAAACCTACATGCACTTATGAAACGTCAGAAGCTAGGTGCACGCTGCTAGTCCCATCAACAAAACATCTGCTAGTTCCCTTCCCTTTCCAGTCTTCGTACCTACATTCCAGCTCGCACACATCAATCTAATTACTTCTGTCATACTCCGAGCTTGCGTGTTCCGTCGCACTCGCCTGTTCTGGTGCGACACCCTTGTCCATTTCCCATATGAGCCGGGTTCTGGCCCTGTGCGTCATCTGTGGGGTAAGCCCTAACCCTATCGCGCATCATAAGTAATTATCGTTTTACTCATCATGTTGCTTAAGATTTTGGCTCAGTTTTACAGTCAGCTGCCAGCCTGACACACAGTCCTTGGGAATGCTTTTCTTGGTGGTTTAGCTACCCGCCACCGAGCGGGTGACCCGAGGTGCTAATAAAGTGGTAAGTATCACTCGGTCTCAAGTTCCCTTAGTGGCCTCCTACGACACCCACAGGATTAGAAGGCGTGGTCTTAATCCGTGACCACGCGGAAAATTTGGGTCTATACGGAAAGAGAAGTAGTGTATCGAATAATTTTAAATCAAATTTTAGGACATTGGGATGATAAAAGCAGGCGGAAAATCAGTAAAATGAAGGTTATCTTATTCATTTTCGCTTTGTATTAATTTAAATATTTTAGCGCTTGACCCTTCTAACTAACCTAACCCAACGTTTTAATTAATATTTCAACAGTTTAGCATATTCTGATAGGAATATTAATTTTCCGGTTAATTTATTACTTAGGTAATAACTACCTACTTAGATTTTTTGAACATCTCGTCAAATCTATGGTATTTTATTATTTGGGTTTTTGCTACATTCAGATTGAGCGCAGTTGGGCCCTTGTTTATCTTTGGGTAGGTAAGTAAGTACCTACCTACATATTTGAAGTGTATGCAATTATGCATTAATATCGTTCATGGTTAAATACGACTGACTGATAAGTTAGTATTTTTATCAGATGCGCATTGTAAGCTATCAAAGGATTGTGGTAAAAGGAGCGCAAAAAATAATAGGTACTTAGCATGGTACTTAGCCACAGTAATTCACCTGCGTCAAAAATAGTTTTTTAGTCTATATAAACAACCATGCTGAAATTAATAATGTTAAAGTGAATAGGTAGAATCTTCTAAAAATAATATTCTAAATCTTCAAATAACAATCTTGCTAAACGACACCAAACGATTTTTTTGTCCAAGTTTTACGCACATTTTGTATTTTTCACAGAATTTAGATTATCTGTAAAATTCATTACTGACCTTTTGACAGTGACAATAATGCAGTGACAGTGACGTATGACGGTCTCACTGACAGCCTCAGCAGATCAGCAGATTCTGTTTACGTTTTCGAGAACAAAAGTTTAGTTTACTTACCTTTTGTAATCTTAAAGGCTTTGGTTAAATTACCAAAGTTTATTTTAACCAAAGCGTTTACTATTACCTCATCATCAACATGTCTGGTATTTCTGAAGAATATTTGGGAGCAATTTTACGTAAATTAGCGGCCGTGAATCACATAAAAGATTGGACTTATAACCAAGTAAAGTTTCAAAGTATTGCGCAGAACTACTTTGGAATATTAATTCCAGTTGTTTTGTTGGGAACACGCAAAGGGAAGGAAGTTAAATTTCATCTCGTCTTAAAATTTGCTCCAACCAATGAGCAGTATCGAGTAACTGGTGCAGTAACAGTCATGTTCGTTAGAGAGGTGTATATGTACTCTGTTGTACTAAAAAAATACCGAGAAATGCAAGAGCATGTCCCGATAAACTCACAGTACATCATCCCTCAGTGTTATTTCGTTCAGGAAGCCTATTGCAAGGAAGTCTTAGCTCTCCAAGACATGTGTGGGTACGGATACAAGCCTTACACTCATGAAATGTTCCTAGATCTGGATCATACACTGATTGCTTTAAAGTCTCTAGCTAAACTACATGCTTTATCATTCAATCTTAAAAATGTAAATCCTGAGCTGCACGAAGAAATATTAAGGACTTGTATACCTTTAACTGAATATTCAAATGTCAGGTACATGGAGATAATGAGAGATAGATTGGATAAAGCATTGAAAAAGTTTGAAGGCACCAAATGTATACCGCTGTTGCAAATATTGAAACAGAACTGTGCTAAGTATTTTAATGCAGCTGTACAATCGGTACAAAATACATGCCTTTGTCACGGAGACATATGGAAGGAAAACATTCTGTACAAATATAAGGTTTGTTTATTTAGGATCACTTTTATTTTGGGTTCAGACACAAGGAACATGAGGAATGATTCATGCAAAATAAGTTTTTCAATTCCACAAAATATTTGTATAATGAAATTGTGTATAATTTATTTATTTTCATTATTTTTCAGGACGACAAGCCAGTTTCAGCCTGTGTGATAGACTATCAAACAGCCCGAATATGTAGCCCAGCATATGATGTAATGTACCTAATCATAAGCAGTACCAGCACAAAATTGAGAAACCGATATTTCCACCAAGTACTGGACATATATTACCGCACATTGGATACGGCATTAAAAGACGCTGGCTTGGATTCTGATGAAATATATTCGAGGGAAATGTTTGATAGTGATTTGAAGGTGGTTTCACCAGCTTGTTTGATAACAGCCAACACTGCATTGTGGTTGTCAAATGGTTTGCAAGAAGAAGGTCATGTGAGGAGCAAGCTAGTTTTAAACACTAAAGGAGAAAAGGAGATGGCTGTGAAGAAATACAAAGAAATTGTTAAAGCAATGATAGATGATCTTTCTTGTTATGGTTATCTTTCTCTAGACACTCTAAGCATCTAATAGAAATATTGAATTTTCTCGAAAACACACCAGCTAAGTAAGCAAGTTGATATCCTCTCTCCAAACAAAATATTATTTCCAAAGCTAAAACAAATTTCAGTTTTTTTTCTAATAAGATTCTAAGCTGATAAAAATAAAAGGGCGAAGGGTTCCGTACCATACAATATTTGACACTACACATTCTTTTAAATATATTAAATATTAACTATACGGTATTTTAATTATTTGTTGTTATAGCGGGCTATATTATAGTACACAGTCTGTGACAGACGAACAGCGGAGGCTTAGTAATAGAGTCCCGTGGGCACCTTTGGTACAGAATCCTAAAAAATATAATTATTTTGAATGGAGAAGGATGATAATACAAAAACAATTTCTTGTTTCCTTTACATAGGCACATAGGCCCTCTGAACTTACGCGCATGTTCTCTCACTCACACTCATCTCATGTCGCCATTTGGGTCTTAAGAAATGCTATTGCAAAGTTCTAACTGGCCATGATACATTGGCCGTATTGTACCTTCAAGATTAATTTTAATATATAAGCAATCTCATGTTAACCAATGGATAAACCAAAACTCAATTTTGATTAATTGACATGGTACATACATATTAATTAAATAAATATTATATTTTATACCAAGCCATATTGTTGAATATTTCTATATAAATTATATCAATATTTTGTTATCTAGATGCTTTGTTTATTATTTTTCCTGTTCCTTAATTGTATTTAGAAAGGATTTTGAATACGCCTTTGACCAGCTCTGATATTTTACAGGGTGGAAAAGAATAAAGTGCATTCCATATGTGTGTTCTCCCATGTTTTACCATTCATAGACTGGTACACCGGATATCTATATACCACAAACTAAAAAACTAACCAGAACTTATCAGAAGGTAGTGAAATAGGCTATAAGACTGAATTAACTTGTAGATATTGGGAAGAATGCAATAACCTTACGGATTTGTAGGTGCTGTTTGATTCTAAATAATAATGTCTGTTTTGGTACACAATATGTTCGGGTCAGCATATTCGATTCGGCTTAATTTGTTGAACAACAAAGCCGACCCGAAGATAATCGGCTTTCATTCGGCTCGTGCCGATTCATTTATGTTCGGGTCAATACACACAACACATCGGTACAATTTGAGCTAAGCCGAGCGTCTTTTTTCCGAATTGATTCACCTTTAAGGGAGAGGCCACAACACTGCGTTGCAGCGTCGCGTCGCATCGTAAAAATCTACGCTGTTTATACAACATTATTTTTTGTTTATGCTAAACCCGAACAGGGGTCATTGTACTCATCATTATGAACAACTTTTTCTATGGGACCCACCTTGTTAGCGAAAAAAAAACAGCTCCTTCCAAATCAAATCCTTTTCGGGTATAACATAAATAAAAAATAATGTTGTACGAGGGGTGTTCAATACATAGTGAGAATGAGTATGACGCAATTATCTGTTATTAATGTTATTTTATTTTTCGACGTAGTCACCTTTCAGGGTTATACACTTCGTATAACTTTTTTCTAAAACTAAAATTCCCTTTCTAAAAAATTCTTTCTGAACCCTTAAAAATCGTGTACGGCGGCGACTACTGCGTCATCGTCTTCAAATTGCTGCTCCCTGAGATGTTCCTTTAGCCGCAAAAATCGGTAAACATCACTGGAGCAAGGTCCGGTGATTATAGAGATGTGCCATCAATTCGAAGCCAGCTTCTTGAATGGCAGCCATCGCAACTCTGGATTTGTACGCGGGGGCGTTATCTTGATGAAACAAACAAACAACAGAACACGTTCCGAAACGACGCAAACAAATGACTTCTATTTTTTTTAAACAAAAGATAATTGATTGTTTTTTTATTATCATCATAGCTAATGTCTGGGCTATGCCTGTCAGTATTTATTTTTTTTCTTTCCAAGGAGAATGTATCGCATTCTCACTATTTATTGAACACCCCTCGTATATGGCTGCCTGTGCGTCGTCGTTTTTGCGATACGACGCCGCAACGCAGTGTTGTGGCCTCGCCCTTACATGTTAAGAATTTGAATCAGAATCTGAATTTATTTGTTTGTAAGAAAGTATCAGTTCATAGTATGTTGTTAATATTTTATGAGCTCTCAACAAGTGAACATTCTACCACAACATATTATAAGTAGTGTACAAAACGATAATAAGAATTAATTACTAATTTTAAGATTACGTAATCTCTGTGCGTTATCCAAAGAGTATTAAATATAGTCATTGGCGTTATCCAACTAACCAAGTCGTCAGCTGTTATTAAAAACTAGCTGTGCCCCGCGGTTTCACCCGCGTAGGTATCGATCCCGTGGGAATATAGGGATAAAACGTATCCTATGTCCTATTCCAGGTCATGGTCTACCCGTGTGCCCATCCTCTCCTCTCTAGAGTAGGGAACGTCGCGGCGGCGCCAGCGTCGAACGGTTCGCGTATTGTATTTTTATACTTGTGATAACTTCGAAAATGTCCGATTCGAATGAATTAAAAAGTATTTTACTGCTAAATAAATACCCTTGATGATAAAAATATTTATTTGAATAAGAATTAATATTATGTTGATAAAACTCCTTCGCAAATAATGCATTTTGATTACCATAAAAAAAATGTTATAGTGAGTCAATCTTAAAAGATAGACATATGCTGTCGCGGACTTTTTTTTTAGAACCTTTAAAGAGGAACAATTCCATCATACATGATATTTACGTAACATAAACCGTTTACGCAGCGCACGCAACGAAAGTTCACAAATAGGAATATTTTTCCCGATTTTGCAACATATTTCATTTATGCTCCGCTCCTATTGGTCGTAGCGTGATGTTATATAGCCTATAGCCTTCCTCGATAAATGCACTATCCAACACAATAATAATTTTTCAATTCCAACCTGTAGTTCCTGAGATTAGCACGTTCAAACAAACAAACAAACTCTTCAGCTTTATAGTATAGAAGATTGAAATGGAAAGTTCTTAAACGAGTTACAACATTACTGTTTAGAATCTAATACAGCCCTACTGTATTAGATTCTAAACAGTAATGTACTATGTTAGTAGGATCGTGCCGTGCTACTTTAAACGGGAATTAGGTATAAAGGCTGTGGGTGAGCGCCCGCCGACGCACTCAAATCTTCTGCATAATGCAAGATTCCTCAGCGTCCCGCCTCGCAAATTTATAAGGCAGTTGGAATGGGTTAAATGTAGTTTAAAAATTCTATTAAGTTTCCAGAATGACAGGACAATATTGTAGGGAAATTGTTTTCCTAGCACGATATTTCGAAAAAAAATGCGAGTGGTAGGTACGCCAGTTCGAAAACACATTGAATCGATAACTGCTTTATCGAATGACGTTATCGCGAACACGCTGATATGCAAAAAACTTTTTGAATGGTACGCTATAGTAGGTACCTATAGAAATCCAGTGTTGCGTTAATCTGTCTAGAATTCGAAGTCACGACCCTGATGAGACACAGCAAGCCTCATCTTTGGTTTGGGTTTGGGAAACAGGAGTAGTGAGAAGTATCTATTATTTTGAGTTAACTATTTAATCAACGATCCGAGATCACGAGATTTAACACCTCTGGATTTCTTTTTATGGGGCTACGTCAACGATAGGGTGTTTGACCGTCCCTGCGAGACCGCTGTCAGGCTGCCATTAGACGGACTGCATCGCAGTAACCGCGTGCAGTCGATATATTCAACACTGAATTTTCATGGTATCATTTCGGCAAATCATTCGGCTGTTAACTGCATTTTGATTTTTATTTATTGTGTATTCTAAGCATAAAACTCTACCGTATATGGACCATACAAACATAAATAAATCATCCCCGGGCGCTTTTCATTTTAACGCAGGAAGTAGAAAAGCGCTGAATTTGAAATTCCTGTAGGTAATAATTATGCGTAATTTCTGTCCTTGCATAAGTTTAGGTCCTTGGCCAAACGCAGCGCTAACTTAGATTGTTTGGTGCAGCCCAGTGGCCAACTAAGACAGTGCAGATTTAGTCAAGGAGATCCAACATTGAAATAAATTCACTTCCACCCAGAGTGACTGCTTGCCGGGACGTTGAGCAGACTATTTAGTTGTATTAAGTATTCTTGCCGCCGTCCGCGACAGATGGAAGAAACGTTATTAGTTTCTTGGAGTCCCACAGCGAAAATATTATTTTAATAAACTTTTATTGGACTTTATTTGGTTTCTGCGTTATTCTGGGAAGATGAAATAGTATCGTCGGCTATGAAATTTATTAATATTTAGGTACGTCTCTCTTACTGCTGTTGAATATACCGTCTATTTACTTTTACCTACTAATATTGTAAATGCGAAAGTAACTTTGTCTGTCTGTCTGTCTCTCGCGCTTTCTCGCCAAAACTACTGAACCGATTTAAATGAAATTTGGTACACAGATAGTCTAGAGCCTCAGAAAGGACGGAAGCTAGTTACCTATAATCAATGTTAGTTGACGTTGGTTTACTGCAAAACTCTATAGTTGTTGCTACATTTGTTCAATAAGGTATAGGTAGGTAGGTTATTTACTTACCTACTTATAAGTTACCTGCTAACCACTTGTAAGTTCCAGTCCAGCCGGTCTATTCTGTAAACACTTCACTGTGACAACTTAGGTGAAGTGAGCTGTCAACCCCTAGGGTCAGTTGTGTTATTCTGTAAAAATCTCACCGTGGAAACTTAGGTGAAGTGAGCTTGGAGTGAACTGTCACTGCCTTAGCATCAGTGGTATCGATGACAATGACAGCTCACTTCACATAAGTTTTCATGGTGAGATGGTTACAGAATAGCAGTGCTGGTAGAGTGACAGCTCACTTTAATCTCACTTCACCTAAGTTTTCACGGTGAGATTCATAGAGAATACCACTGCACTTGTCCTAAATTAAAGAAAATACATAGATAATAACAAAAAAGGCGAGATAAAATTACAACGTCATAAATGACTTATTTTCATCTGCATATTTTATCGGCGTCGCTGAAACTTATAGAAGTAGGGTACCTCAATAAATTATGTGATAATGACAAAGGTAAAGTTACCTTGCTTTTGTTATCCCATAACTGCTTAACTAAGCCCATTAAAATAATTAAAGCGTCAACTCAAGTGTAACGGTTGCCTTCCGCTGCAGACTTTGTTATTTTAAAGTTAATTAATTTTCATGATACTGTTGATTCGTATCTCCTAATTCCGGGAAAATACAGTTTGAGTAACCTATTTGTATTTTTAATTAGATTATCGTCAGTTACATGTGCTGGGGTCGGGAGTTCGGGTCTCGAGTTACATTATACTAACAGGACGCCGTTGAATATCAGTGTTTTTTATGGAGCGACAGGTCAACTGAACTTCGCAGCCCAATTACCGGGTTATATACGGTATATCCTAAAGGTCAAAAGGCTTATCAGGTTTCAGACGGATTACTGACATGACATGACTACCCGAAATAAAACACTGGTCACACCAGTAGGACCCTCCCAATGCCAATTATTCACTTTATTCAGTTTGAGCGAATTCAGAGATTTTATATTCATTAGTCACAATTCAGTTTGAGCAAATTCAGATAATAAATTCACCGCTACTGCACATTAGATGCAGAAAACGGCTACGTTACATCGTTAAAAAGCCAAGAAAAAGCGGAACAAAATGTAAAAAATTCTGGCTTCCATGAGACACATTTTTTAAAATACTTCTTAAGCTTTGTAGTGTCATAAATTGTCGCTGGATCTGCGTACAAATGACGACAAAGCACTGCCTGGCGCGACGCCAGAGAGTTGGAATTACTCGCGCGTTAAGACTGCACACACGACCTCAATTGTGGGGGTCAGGTACACTGGTTACACCACTTCTACGCCACAGATGCTTTTATCAGTATACGTTTTAAGCTTGAACCTTTTCCTTGATTTCTGGTAAGAATTCTTGCAATCTATACCTAATTATATCTTCGAATTTCTGCAAGATTGGACCGGCTGGAAAAGAACATGGTTCCAATTACAAATTGACATATCACGGGCCAGAAGATTCCTTCGTAGACTGTAGACTATTTAGTACTTCCATGGATCGAAGATTGAGAAGATCCTTACCGTTGGCATCCCTAGATTTGTGATGAAGATTTGGTACCTAGCAAATGTGAAGGAGTTACATTTTTAGTTCTGCGGGACAGTCGTGGTCGAGTGCGACTTAGAATTCACGATTTTGAAAGAGAACTTCGAAGTAAAAATGTTATGCCGACACCAGACATAGCAACAATATATGAACACTTATTTGAACACTTGTTTGAACACTTGTAAGGCACGAGTGTTAGAGTATTTGTATCAAAGTTTGATCTCATATTTATTACTATACCTCACACACAATAGTTTTCAAATAAGTGTTCAAATATGTGACTGTGTCTGGTGTACACATGTCACATATTTCATCAAACACCTTCGATAGACTTTGATCACACATTTGAACACTTGTTTGCATTTACCGGCCAGACATAGTCATAAGAGTAAACCTCGCGTAAGTGTTGTAATAGCTAAAAATATTTCATTTCTTATTCTACTGTAAACTTTTACTCCGCTTTTCACTTTTTATAAACCAAAAATCTTTTAGCGGGTCTTTAGGTGCTTACAGTACAAACGTGTTACGAATAACTGTGCCGGATTTTCATGTTCATAACCTGAAAAAATCCTTTTTATATTCTGGAACTACATAATAGTATACACAGATACATTCGTAAACTTACGCCTTCTTCCCATGGGGGTAGGCAGAAATTACAGAACGCCACCTTCTACGATCTTTACATACCTAGTATTTTTGACTCGTTTAGGTACGTTCATACTACATACGTAATATTTAGACTGTAACTTCAGTATTTCGAGTAGGTACTGTGTGTCTGTTGTACCTCGGGGACCAACGTAAGGCGAATTGGTGGACAGGTTTAACTTTAAATGTTGCGTTTAAGTTAAGCGCAGAACGTGCTTTAACGTGTAAAAGCAACGTAATAATTATAACTCCTATACTCCTATCTATGAGTATTAAGTTGGACATTGTCTAATCGAGTTGACCCAGTGGGGGGTAGTTTTATCTGGCAACGGAGAACACTTCGTCCAATGTACGGATGTGTCACAAGTTTCAGATTAAAAAACTTTCTTGGAAAGTTCCGGTACCTATAGCTACACATACTGGGTTAGCGTTTAGCGCTCCCTCTAACTCGGAACTATTATTTTTATATAACATCCCCCATGTGAGCATAAAACTTAGAGGTTCGCTTCTTCATCTTTTCTAGTATCGTACCATATCGTACTTATATGAGAACAGCTTGCTTATGCCTGGTAAAAATGTAGATATTCATTATTGCCTTTTGGAATACTTCGTCCATGTATCATGTAAATTGATTCACCTATTGGTTTTAGGTATCGAACTCAATTTCAAACATCGGTCAGCTAAATCCAAAATTAATTTGATTGTTCAAAATTAATTCGTAATTAATTCTTTGAACCAGTCTTTCTGACCAGGAAATGATTGTTACCATCATCAACCTCAACTTTTTTTCATTCCATTATACCTACCTACCTGAGAGCAGTGGTGGCCCATTGGTAACAACCGCGACTTACGAGTGGCAGGTCGTGGGTTCGAACCCTAACAGGCGCTTTACTTTGTGTAAATTATTTCATCACCACTGCTCTCAAAACGGTGAAGGAAACATCGTGAGGAAACCGGCATGTCCTAGAACCAAAAATTCGAAGACATGTGACATCTACCAACCCGCACTGGGCCCGCGTGGTGCATTATTGCCCACTCCCTCTCACCGAGAGGAGGCCTGTGTCCCAGCAGTGGGAAAATTATAGGCTGATTATGATTATCCCTACCTGTGATCGGAACGATCACTCGCCTACCCATCCAATACATGATCGCATCAAGCTAGATCGATCGACCTTGGTAGCCATTAGCCACGAGACACGAATCGTAATTACGTAATTACGTAGCGAGTCGTCGTGTGCGGTTAGTATTGAGTTCTGCAGATTGTATCTGCATTTTAGATTGGCTGCCGTGCTCGGAACTGTGCCGGGAAGCTTAGCACTTCTGTACTGTTTTATTTTCATTATTTTTCTAATAGTTAGTCTCTGTCTGCAGTGCTAATTCGACGTCTTTTAACGTTTTCATTGGACGTGTTTTAATTACAGAGGAAGGAATCATGGCGCTTTTATTATGTAAAATTACGCAGGTAAGCATTCGTTTTGTAGATCAATTAGATGTATTTTTTAATTGAGTTCCAGTCGGGTGTTTCCAATTACCTTTTGCCCTGAATTGTTAAAGTTTGATCAGACAATGCAGCGAATTTCTTCTAATTTTGTTCCTAAATAAATATACACCGACAAAAAAAGATTACAACCAAAAAAAAAAACCTAATTACACGAGACAGTTTGAGAAATCCAGCAAATTGTAAAACAAAGCTGCGGTGTGAGATAGGACGGGCAGAGGCGAGGTCGCAGACGGATACTTATTACTAAAATCTTTTAAGCTCGCCTGCTCGCCCCGCCCAGGATATATAGCGATATATTTCGCTCTCGCTGGCACACGATCCACGAACAAACTGAGAATTTCAATTTGAGGAAATATTACACATACATTTTACGTAGAGTTGGTGCTGAAGTTGATCTGGTGCACGTTTTGTATAGTTTATCTTCATTGGTTAAATCTGCTGATATTAGCGGTGTTTTATGTAGGATATCTAACACTAGGTATGTGGGACATAGGTAGGTACTTGAAATATTTTTTGACTATCAAAGAAGTACGAGTTGATAGTAGGTATGAACCTAGGTACGAAGAAGATATAGAGAAAGTTGTGACACTTGGACGCATATTTATGGACGAAAAAAACATAGGTACACAAACAGATTCATATTTCGAAAACACATCGGTCCAACCCGTCTGCCCGTAGTTGGACCGATGTGATTTCAAAACCTGAACCTGAGTGTGTTCTCGAAACCGAACCGACGAAATTGACCGAATTGACGAATAGTATTCGTCTGAATGATTGATGGTACCATGGGGATACTGACTGTGAGTGAATGGGTTCTGTGTTACCTACGGGTCGTTGGGTCCAATTCCAGACGGAACAAATAGGCGTTGGTAGGTATTGTATGGCTTCCTGAGTTTGTAGTACAGATACAAATGGCAGGTCTCAGTTTCTGTGCATGTGAAGTATGAGCCTGTCAACACATCAACGATTCTGGAGAAGTTCATAGAACGGGGTTTTACGAATAAGAATTTGTCTCTGAGGAGAACGTAGTTTCCTGACGCAACTTGGAAGATTTCGATTGGTTTAATTGAAAAAACTGTTGAACGTAAACCGTTACTTATTTTAAATTGTTCGGCGTATTTTTGGAGCTCAATCGATTCACACAAATCGAAACGTTAATTTAAACATGGCCAGTTTTGAAAAGTTAATGAATGTTTACTGTGTTTACTTTAGCGCACTGCGAGCGTCCATTAATATTATCCTAACTAATGGCAAAATGCGAGAGTGCCGGATTAAATGCGAGAGAATTACTTAAAATAGCAAGACTTAGTTAATTTAATTGTTGGCCCTTCATCGAATGAACCATTGGAGAAAGATTCTTGTTTTGGCGTCTGACCTCCCTCTGGCCTTCCATTTTAGTTTATTCTGCTATCAAGAGGATTACAGGAGCATCCTTTGTACTTGAAATAATAATAGTATTATTATGAGAAGGTATAACGGATTGTTGAGCGTGGGTATAACTGTAGAATAATTCGCCCACAAGGCGCAACAGACTGTTCATTGTAGCTTTTTAGTTGTAGTGGGCGGTCACGCGACGTACCTAATAGTCAAGTTCTACCAACCTTCTCCTAGGTTTAGAGCACCTCTTTTTCGGCCATCACGGTAAGATAAGATAACGGTCCTGTGTTAAAATCAAGTATTATTGACAACTTGTTTGAAGTCGTCAATCCATTATCCATCATACTTCATCATAGTTGCTGATTGTCCTACATTTCCTACACCTCAACCACCTTATTATGATTTCATTTTTAGTCGTGTCGTACGACCTGTGATAGCCACGAAGACAGAGCTTTAAACGTGTCCACCTTCTGGGCCCAAATAGCATAATATATTAAATAAATAAATAATACTTAGGAACTTACTTTAATTTATTCACCAAAATAAGAACACGTGTTACAAAATTGAATAATTTATTTATTTATTTATTTATTTATTATTTTTTACTTTAACATAAAACGGCCAGGGCCAATTACATTAGTTAAAGACAAACACAAAAACACATTCCAGAGTACAGTAACTTAAGTATACAGCTACTCGACAGTCATTCGCGACAGTCATACGCTCATCTCACAATACTCCAGGCATACTGACAAGATCTTCTTCCATTCATCCGCGAACACATCACAGTCAGGCTTAGCGTCCAAGAGAGCGTTGAGCGCAGAGAGTGTGCGAGGGATAGGAGACTGGGCTCGAGCCACGGTTCTACTCCGAGGCACGGCGAACAATCTATGCCTCCTGCCACGGTTGTACTTTAACGGAGCAAAAAGATGGGATAGTTCGCCATGCAGTTCAGGAGCATCTGTTTTTCCGTGAAGGATCTTGCACATATTAATAATTTGGTCATTTTTTCTTCTAACCTCGAGAGAATTGTATCCTAAACAGCCTAAAAGAAAGTTCGAAGGGTACAAAAACGGATAATATCCATTCAAACGTTTGTAAAGATACCTAAGATAAGCTTTTTGTACTTTTTCTAAGAGTAAAGTGTACATGTTTTCGTGCGGGTTCCAGACGCATGCACTGGACTCCAACTTACTCCGAACAAGTACATTAAAAATAGATTTGATAGCGCTGATGTTGCTAAAATCTTTAGCATTGCGCAGGATAAAACCTAATCGTTTAAATGAGTCTTTTGCTACCGAAGCTATGTGATCATGAAACGTAAGCTTGTTGTCAAATATGACACCCAGATCTTTCATTCCAGTTGTTCTAGTAATGGCGCTACCATTAATTCTATAAGTAAAACTCATCGGGTTTCTTGCTCGGGTAAAACTCATGACGAAGCATTTGGAATAGTTGAATTCCATTTTGTTCTGAACACTCCACTCCACTATCGCCTCAATATCACGTTGCAGCGCGAGACCATCGGATTCAGAGTGAATTTCAGAAAAGAGTTTCAAATCATCTGCATACAATAGACTTCTAGCGTGATGAATAACTAAAGGAAGGTCGTTGATCATTATCAAGAAAAGAAGCGGTCCCAGGATGGATCCTTGACTGACTCCAGAACGCGTATGATAGTGCTGGGATTCATAAAGACCCAGTCTGACAAACTGCTGACGATCGCGGAGGTAGTCAGCGAGGAGTCGTAACAGACCTGGCGGAAATCCGATGGCACATAGTTTTGCCAGCAGAATATCATTATTGACCCTATCAAACGCCTTCCGGAAGTCGAAGTACAAGACATCGACCTGACTTCCACAGTCCAATCGTTTTGATATATAGTCTACTAGGGTAAGAAGGTTAGTATTTACTGATCGTTTTGCTCTGAAACCATGTTGTTCGTCACATAGATACTTTTCAACTTGGGAATAAATATAATTATGTAGTATGTTTTCAAAAACTTTAGCCGGCGATGACAAAACAGCAATAGGACGGAATTCTTCTACTAATGTTTTATTCAAACTCTTGGGAATAGGAGTGACCCTTGAAATCTTCCATTGTGGTGGGTATAATCCGGTTTTTAAGGATTGATTAAATATATGTAATAATGGTAAGCAAAAATGTTTTTTAAAACTCTTCAAAATTTCTGGAGGAATGTTGTCAGGCTCTACCGAACTACTAAGTTTAAGTTTACTTATTCCTGACATGACATCTTGAGGAGTGAATTTAAATATATTTATATAATTACTGCTAACATAAGTATCACAAAGGGAAGCCTTTTCAACATCAAGTTGCGGAACATCGGGAAGATAAACGCTAACAAAGAAATCAGCGAAGGCGTCAGCCGCGCGAACACCTGAAAATTTTTCATCGTTGTATGTAACACTCGGCTCAAAACCACCTTTTGAGCGTAAGCTGGTAATATGTTGCCAGAAATTACGCGGATTGATTCTTAAATTATTTTCGATCATTTTGGTATACGATGCATAAGCAAGTGCCACCCGTGTTTTAAGGCTAGCTCTCAAATCTGAAATTTTTTTATGGGCTACTGTACATTTAGTGCGCTTCCAGGCAGCATGCCACTTGAGCTTAAATCTAGTGTCCTGAATGATGTCTTTAGTGAACCACACTGGATAACGCCTACTTGTAGCTTTACATCGACGTTTCTTCGGTACACAAGCATCGAAGATGGAATAAATCGACTCATAAAAGTATTTTGTAGCTAAACATACATCGTCAGCCTGTACAACCTTCTCCCATGAATTTTCCGAAAGTAAATCAAAAAGCTTATCTCGGTTACATTTTTTGAAATTCCAGTCTTTGCTGGCATCAATGTTACTTGGTTCCATGACATCAGAAATATGTGTAGATTTAATTTTAATATCAATATCTAATGGCGGGTGATAATTGTCAGGTTTAACTATTCCATCCGTGACAGCGACAAAGGTATCAATCGTGTCAGCGTTCTCTTGGACCAACACCACATCTAGCATACCTCCATTCGAATTATTCACCACATTCTTCTCATTCAGGCAACAAAAAGATAAAAAGTAAGAATAATAGTTAACAATAGACAAAGAAGCACTGTTCAAATTTAGATCTCCTAGAATTAAAACAGTTCCTTTTAAGTTAGGTACAAAACTTTCGACTTTACAAAACCAGCGCATGTAGTCCGCGTCTTTAGCACTTGGTTTAATGTATACCGTACACACGTAAATAGTACGACCACACCATGTAAAACTTGCCCACAGATCTTCACCACAGTCCGTTTCAAATTCGCGGAGCCGTCGCAACACAACAGGCGACCGCGCGGCGAGTAGAACACCGCCGCACGGCGTGGCTCGGTCACGACGTAGAATATTCCAGTCACCTGGTGATACTTCCGCGTCTTCAACAGACTCATCAAGAAATGTTTCTGTTATCGCAACGACATTATGTTCCATCAACAGTAAATTATTTCGCCACATACATAGTTTGGTTTTTATACCTCTCACGTTCTGGTAAAAACAATGTAAGTTAGAGAGTTTATGTGCTACGAAAGGGCAAATTGTTGGCCGGAGAGCTGGGCTGGAGTGGTTTTCCGTTCTGCTTATGTAAACTGGCTGATCTTTTATAATTCACCCAGGGCCTTATCTTTGCATTTACCGGCCAGACATCAGCTGAGTGAAACATTTCATAGCTAGCAATAAATACAATATCAATCTGTCTAGCCTTTTCCCAACTATATTGGAATCGGCTTCCAGTCTAACCGGATGCAGCTTAATACCGGTATTTTACATGGAGCCACTGCTTATCTGACCTCCACAAAGATACCGCTTGGTAAGACTGGTTGTCAGACTTTCGGGTTTCTGACGACCCGTAACGACTGCCAAGATCCACGAAAGACAGCCGGGACCAATGGTGATGAATGATGGTCACCCTTCCACGGACCAACCCCGGCAAGCGTAGCTTATTCTGACGGATCGACCCGTGCGGCTGTTATTACTTAGCCACAAGCTCCTCAATATACATTAACTAATGGCTTAAAGTATGTCATATACTTACACAGTTTGGGACTATCTACCTGATTACATTTTTTATCCATATGTCGGAGACGGTCATCAGTACGGTCGCTAAACGAAGCGCGCCACGTGACGTGAGTGGTGGCAACACGGACACGCGGCTAACTTCGTGCTACGACGGAGCCTAGCTGTTGGAGGGGCGCCAGGGCGCCAGGGCTCTTGCCTGCTGACCGTCCTGGAGAACAGAACCTCCAGTCTAGTCTAGGAACCACTCCTACGTTTCGTTTGGTTTTAAGTTATTGTGATTAATTGTAATTTGAGGTTATAGTGTCAAATTGTAATTCTAATAAACGCCGTGTATCGCGCCCAGTGTGTTTTCATTGCACGAAACCCACCTTCTGCCCACATGATGCTTTCTGATGATTCTAATGGAATAAATCCTGACGTATCTCCGACACATATATAAATTGTGAACATTTAGTAGCCATGTTAATGGTATACATCTGTAGATGTATCCTTGATACGAAAAAAGAAAAATAGCTTTAATGTACTTTTTATTTTATAGTCCATTGGCAACACATCGAAAATTGTATCGACAGTTAAATGGTAAAGGTAAGTCGTTCTATTGGATTCGTGATACCCTGATTCGGGTTGTAGTAAACCGATTTACGTTGCTGAGCCGTGGTAATCTGTGGATTCCTTCGGAGAGCACGCACAATATTGAGCAGATTGAAAATAACCAGCTTACGGGAATCACACTTCAATTGGACGTGGAACGTAAAGGAATTGGATCGTTTTCGGTTAATACAATTGAATTTAAAACGGGGTTTTACTGACTGTGGGAAGATTGGATTATTCTATTTTATTGGTTCCATGTAGATCGATCGTTTGGGGAAGCCGAGCCACATTTGCCGGTTTCATTTCACAAACGAATGCCTTTACTGATCATAACTTTGCCTTATCTTTGCTTTACATTGCTCGTAACGCCTTATTCATATGAGTAAGATCTCTATTCAAAGACGTGACATAGCATCCACCAACCCAAATTGTTCTGCGTGGTGGATTGCGGAACACCTCTGCTAATAGAGAGGAGTGTCTGAGTGAGTCCCAACAGTGGGAACATTAGCCTGACCATGTTATGTTATACTCATGCATAAGATAAATTGACATCTTTATATATCATCATCATCTGCCTAGCCTTTTCCCAACTATGTTGGGGTCGGCTTCCAGTCTAACCGGATGCAGCTGAATACCAGTATTTTACATGGAGCGACTGCCTATCTGACCTCCACAACCCAGTAACTGGGTTATTACCGGCTATATATATAAAGATGTCGGTATCGTGTTCGATACCAACATCTTTATATAGATAGCCGGTATATAGAGTTTTCAAAGGATACTTACATTACTCAGTAACATGAGCAGATGCTCCAAAAATTCAAGCAGTCTCCTTGCGTTACATCAAACGTGCTAAAATAACATTTTCTTGTTTACACATCTTAAAGTATATGTGTGACAGACTAATTTCAGGGTGACTTACTAACTCATTTATCAACGTCTTTCCTAAACAGCTGAACCGACTAAAATGAAATTTTGCAAGGGATGTATCTCTAACGGATGAGAGAGAGTTTTACAACATTTTTGCTCGGAGGAAAATTACCTGACTCTGCAGTGTAGCTTCACAACTTGTGTAGTTAATATACATAGACCGGGTGTGTAGGTACCTATATACGGGCTTTTACATATTGAATATAAGGAAACAAAGTAATCGTTTATGTGAGAATGTTGTACATTATTTCTTAGTTTCCTTTTTGAACCATTCTGTAATTTCTATTATATCTACTACTAAACTAATAATTTTCCCAGAAATGCAACAGAAAATTGAATACTGTTGTAGAATCGTAATAAGTTTTGATATTGGAGGCACATAATCCTTCAGTCAACGTCTTTTCCTCCAGCGATTTATAAGCGCACATTTTATTTTTTTACTTTTATTCTTATTTTTTTGCATGAAAAAGAGCAACAAGTAAGGATATTTCCTAACACATGTGTCACACACGAGAACAAAATGTAGGTCTTTTTGTTCTAACATAGTGTTCTACCCTAAAAACTTAACTAACGCCTGCTTTAAATTACTGTTACACCCCCTACAACCCGTAGACTCTACAATGACTCGTATTTAGTATTCAAGCGCTTGTCATCATATCACTTCACGGCGACGTGATGCCACGTCGTTTACAGCCAGCCTCGCGCCACGCATGTTGATGAGTTGCTATAAAATAGCGTTGGTAGCAAACTTGGAGGTACGGATAGTAAGATAAGGGGTGCTTTGAGTTCTTTGGGGACGCCTCGGTAGGCTGTTTGCACACTTGGCTACAGAACTTGAAGTCGACTATAGTTGTTGCGTTTTAGCGTGGCAATAATGGTCATTGAAACACCTACATTTAGGTATTGACTTTCTTCATTTTAAAAACGGAAATAAAGCCCGGGTTCTGTCCTGAATCGACATTTACTGAACATTTTTTATTTACTAATAAAAACTGTACTTAGTTTATTTTTCGGGCTCAACTGAAGACATATTAGGGAAAGGGCAACAGCCCCGCGATTGCCATGCATGCTAAATAAAACACAACTCTTCAAAATACTCGTATATCTTTACTTGTAAAAGTTTTTAGGCAGATTTGTCTCTTCAATTGTTTATTAATAATATGTTTTTCGCGTTTTTTTTTGCTTCCTCGCCATAAGAACGCCCAGACAGACTTGGTGATATGCCTAGTTTTAGATAACTGTCCTTACGTGTTACCTAATAAAACTCTATGAGTTTTCCAAATTTAAAAAATTACAAGCACTTACCTATGTTGACAAACAGTTGTGACAATATTTTAATCTACGTTTGTGAGAAACCTAAGTAACGTGTGTAAAAATGTGGGTAGTTTAGTCATTTATGCATTGACCATTGACAGGTCGTATTGCGTAAAATACCACACTTTTACGGCAGACTGTGAACTTTTGTAGTCTCACACAGCATAATGTTATAAAACACAAGAAGTTGATTATTTTGTACGGAAAAACTAACCCTGTTTATTAATTTAAGAAATTAACATCGAGATTTTCTGTACCGGCGTATTTTTTAAATGCAAATTGGTAGTTGTCTTGAGGCAAAAGGAAATCTATTTAAATTATTTTGTAGTGTTGTTTATAGCTACACTCCGTTAACCAAGGAAATACTTAAATACCTTAATTTACGTCCTTTTGTCTTCCATCGTATTCATTTGTTTTTTTATTAAATCCTATTTTTCTTTTCCTGTAGATTTGATTCGATTTTTACGACCGTTTTTTTATACCGATAGAGGAAATAATACACATAAAAACTTAACTAGAAGTTTCAGTAGAGAACGCTAATTTCAACGACGTTTCTATATTTAAGTAGCCGTTCATTTTTTTAATCTCAATTCTAAAAAAAAAATGAATGAATGAATGAATGCATGGAAGTTCAATAAAAAATGGATAACACATTCTACATGATAATTATGTACAAAACTTACCTACATTGCTAAAATAAATACATCCAGTTTTGAACCTTGTGATCATAACAAAATTCTAAACTGGATTGATTTTTTTTTCCAGCCTTAAATATAAAAAAGAAACATAAATGCTAAACGACAGAAGATTGACCGAGTATCCGGAGAGTGTCCTAAAAAAATAAGAATCAAAACTCCTTGTAACAAAACTTACTACTAGCTATTGCCCACGACTTCGTCTGCAGTGAAAAGTAGCCTACCTACGTCCTATCTGGGTCATGGTCTACCCATGCATTCATGTGCCAAATAAACAAACAAACTCACTTTTGCATTTATAATTATTATTAAGTTAGGATTACAACTTAGATGGTCTATAAATAGAAAAAAAAACAGAATTGAAATTCCGCCGCTAATTCTTTTCTCAAAGCAATTCACACTGTTGAATAAACCGAACAATACTCAAAAGGAATTTAAACAAAAAGAAGTGTCTACTTAAGTGCCTTAGCAACCCCCGAGCCCTTGGCACAAGGCCAACAACACACTTTCAGGGTCAATGTCTGCGATATTACTTTGTTTGTCGCTTTTCCCTCTGAATCACACAATGTACTGACATCGCACTACGACACTTTGTTATGTTAAGACGTATTTTACGATATTAACGATAGGGAACTTTGTGATAGTGTCAGACCAATTTGATGGGATGTTTTCTGTCAAATTGTACTCAAGCGTCCCCTTAATGATGCGTAAGCGAGCAATTTTGCTCGATAGTGTAAGTTTATATTGCCTAATACGGATTGGAAACGCGGTTTTTTATTGAAATGAGGTTCACACACTGTCGTTTTTGACCTTGTACCTTGGAGAGCGAATTGTATTAGAAAATGCACTGTATTCGTTGAACCATGTTACTTTCGAAAGTTGTAATTTGAACCAAGGACATAAGCCAAGACGACCTCACCCTGAGCAACTGAGTGTATGAGTTTGCGAAAATGTATGGTGAATAGAAGCTGTATTTCTCATTAGAGCCTATAAATAGCGATCAGCCCTAATAGCGATCATACAAATATTGCCTAATCAAGATACTACGTTCATCGTGCTATATAAAAGCTATATGTCACAATCTTTTTCGAACACCGCGTTCCCGATTTCACGTTTCAATTGAACAAATCGAAGGTCAATTCGATAAAGGACGGTGCACGGGACATGTAGCAGGATTCATTTTGTTATTCTGGTCCAGCTAGCGGCCGCCTCTGTGCCATGAATAGGTGATCTATGGAGGTGTATTATGTATCTGTGGACTCTGTGGAGGCTCCTTTTGTCATGTAGACTTTCTGTTCGTGTATGAGGACACAGAGGAAAGCTTCGCGATATGTCTCGCATCTATTTATTAGAGAAGGGACAATTTCTAGTTATTCGATTGATTGCTACCTAACTGTCTCAATTTAGTTCGTTTAACCTAGTTTTTATTGTATAAATTAAATTAAATCTTTTATTTTGGACCTTATAGTCCCGTTAGTTAGTATACACACGACTTAGAAACTTGTATTAGTACTTACATCTACGAAAACAATAGGTACTAACTATTTATTACTACGCCACAGTGGAATTTAGGCGTATTCAATGTCCCGTATGGGGCTGTCCCACCTATCAGCTATAATTTTCAGGAAGCTGTTGGGGCTGGTGCGTACCCGGGGCATAATGGAAGTGCAAAGATTGAGAGCCACCTCTTCTCGCCTATGTGAACATCCTGGAAGCACTGCAGTAGCGCGGCAACCCCATTAACACCCTGGAAGCATTGGAAGCATTGTATTGGACGCGCAGGGCGCTGTATGCCTGCTGCGTGTAGTTGACCCACAGACTGCAAGTATAGAACGACTGACAGTACACTGTAAATAGTATAGTCTTTACTTCAGTCGTGCATTTTTGTATAAGGGGGCATGGTTTCTCCGGAAATAAAATTGTGGAGGGTCTGATATGCGGAATATGAATTGAAGTATATTTACACAAAGGTTATGTTGACATTTTGATAAAATAAATTATTTCACAATGTTAAACATAACCTTGGAAATTCATCCTTTTAGAGATTGTCGATGTTATTGTCAACCAAAATGAGAGCAAAAACATGTATATTTTGCTGCGACGAATATGTCGGTTTCTTATATAAAGGATTTACGAGATAAAGCTGGTGGATGCGGGTCGTGTCACCTTTGTGTGGCCCGTCATACGAGATAACAAAAACGCTACCGTTTACGGTTCGTTTATAACACAGACAGTTGGTAGCTTAGATTGCTGGCGTCATTGCCTTTATACCTTTGGTCTCGGTGAACCACAATTCCTTACTTCATAGCTATGAATTATAATGCGAATGTAGCCACAGAATGACTCTTAGAGACTTTTAAAGAGTAATTCCTAACTGCGGAGACATGGAACCAATGTGCAAAGTTACATGTACCTACTCATTTCATTTTACGCGTGGCTTGGCGTCCACTCGTGGCTTGGCAGGCGTTCAGTTAAGCGACCTTTTAAAGCTGAGGTAGTCCATCGACGGTTTATCTGCTTAATGTTTTGTTGCCCCACATCGGACAGGCCATTTTTCGTCAATCGACAGCTCAGTCGACGTAGAGCGCACAAGGGTTTTATTAATGAAGTGACCGTTACAGTACGTGCGTCTTTTTTTCAAGAGTCTCTGTTATTTACCATTTATTCGCTATCTATCCGTATTTGTTGGTTTAAATTAGGTACTTTTTGACCATTAACTTGTGTTTAAAAGACGCTTATACAAGCTGAGAGTCACTTGTAGTTCCCGTTAGGCGTTATTGTGTATAATATCCCCACAACTGCTGTACTGTTGCATGCAGCTATAAGCACAATGTCTTGCGTAATACGTTACATAGCCCGCTGCCGTAAACTGCAGCAAGTTTTCACAATAAATTAAAAGTCATTTCTTAGTTACGTACTCGTATGTTACTTAGTTTGATGTACAGAATGCGTAGATAACCCTGACACGTTTACCAATATTTACGCATTTTTTCTCTCTTTCATTAAAGGTATTAGGATCCCAACGTATCTTGTAAGGTAATAGCAGCTAAAACGTATCTAATTTTACGACCTTAAATACGTTAATCAGAGATTAGTTTTGCCAACGTTACAAGTCTATTTGAATACACTTGCGACAATCTAAGAAGTCCGTTTTGACGGTTCGTTCTCGTACATGTAATAAAACGTTATGTCATAAAAATTACTTTTAAGCAATGTAGATAAGTCGTCGATTACAAACTCTCGAAGTATGATCAATCGATATGTCTAGAGAATCAGTTTAAAAGATTTTTTTTTTCATCGCTACACAAACCATTTTTATAGCTGTCAAAACGGACTTCTTTGTCGCGATCAATCACATTTTAAAGAAAAACAAGAAATAACGAAATAAATAAATGTCCATCAATTAAACTCCTTCGGGTACCAGACTTCTTATCTAAAGCGCGCAGATAGTTCTAAGTGTTCAAGCGCTCAAGTGCTCAAGGTGGCTTCAAAATGAGTGTCAAGGTAACTATCGATTCAACGCGGCTGCACACATTTGCATTGTACTTCGCACTCAGCTTAGAGCAGATTCGTCTGCTAAGACTTACTAAAGGACCAGATTCTCTCATATCATCACGCCTGTATTCCTCGATTGGGTTGGCAGAGGTGTACAGTTAACCCTCATCTCGCCAGCTATGTTTAAGTGTCTACCAATAGGGAGTGAGCATAATTATTTAGATGAATTGAGCATAAATCTAGACTCCGGGCTGCTACTGAGAAATTCCTTACTTCCTTCCTAATTTTACTAATTAGTAATTAGCAACCCGCCCTTGCTTCGCACGTTTTTTACAACTTGCCAAAACATAGAGATTTCTTTAGTAAGTTTAAGTAAGATTACTATGTAGGTATATCCACATAAACCTTCTGGAGTAAATTCTTTAAATGATGTTGAAATCCTCATCAAAATCCGTTGCGTAGTTTATAAGAACATCGCAGTCACACACACAGACATGAAAAGCGAATTTGCTAATGTCAGAACAAAGATTTCGAATTCATTTCATTGTTTGCACAAATCAATTCATAGTTTATTTACCACTAATAACCATATTCCGCCCGATCTATCTTAAGTCACGTAAGTGAAATTCTAGATTCGCCGGTAATCGTCGCGCTGTCAGCGGTACGTCTTCGTGCCTCCTATATGCGGGTTAATGGTTTTGATTCGATAATTGAGCCGCTCGAGTCCGCTCGAGCGCCGTATTCGCGGATTACGCTTCACCTATTTCGATTTTAATGTTATTGCCGGCTGCCGGCAGGTTGTTGAGTATTGCTGCGTTGAGTGTTACCGCGGCTTAGCGTAATCTGTTTGTGTGTTTGTAATTGTTTAGATAATCTTCAGATAGGTTATATGACAGTGTATTAGTTTGAGAATTGGGGTCTTGATTCATAAAGCTCATAGAGCTACTTTATTAGAGTTATTGCTCGAGTATATTGCAAATTTAATTATGTATGTTTGGGGAGAAATTCATGAGTGATTAAGCTTGTGGATTTATTGACGGTTTGATTGAAGCAATCGTAATTTTTTTATTGAGATTGTATCAGTGAATTATGCATGTCATTTTAAATGAAAGTCTAAATTAAAAATAAATTAGAATATGTACAAAGCCTCGCAGTCCAAAGCTCTGAAAATGAACAAATTCTGTTTAATTTAATTATAGGATTGAGTATCGTAAATAACGCTAAACCGTAGGTAAACCTTATGGCGCGTCCAATCCCACTGGATTCAGGAGATCAAATTAATTGGGACAGATGAATTAAAATGACCGCTGATTGAATCCCGGCTCACTTTGACTAAACCTTTTCAGGTATATTTCATGACATGGTACTTTATCCGTGTAAATATTAAAATATTATCGTCTGTACTGTGTACAATGTTAACTTTTCGCCTTTTCCAGTCTTATTATACAGGATGTCCTTGGAAGTATGGATCAAATCTAATAGGGGCAAGAGAATAGGGGCGTGGGCAAGGTCATTTCCAAATTTTTGAACCTCGAACGTCGAACCTGAGAATTTCGGTGCATTTTTTTACAGTTCAAAAGTTATGACTAACATTCTATCAAGGCTATCAATTTCAACGCGTTTTATTTCCTTAATTTTCATTTATCACCCATTGAAATGAATAAATACCTACATATTATAGAAATCACAAACTATAATATTATTATATTTTTAAATCTTCCTTACATATTATAAAACAAAGTCCTCCGCCGCGTCTGTCTGTGTGTCTGTTCGCGATAAACTCAAAAACTACTGCACCGATTTTCATGCTGTTTTCACCAATGGATAGAGTGGTTATCGAGGAAGTATTTAGTATATAATAACTGATATCCACGCGGGCGAAGCCGCGGACATCAGCTAGTTTATAATAAGTACGACGATTCTAAAACTGAAATAAGAAAAGTAAGAACTAAGGTTAGGATAAAGATCTGATTAACTAAAGGCTGGATAAATATAAAAGTGATTGTATAAACAACTTCATTTAGGTAAACATTTATATCTAAGATTATGTTTACTTGGGCCGCTGAGTTTTATTATTACATTCTTTTTACTTTTACGCAAAGAAAAGATTTAGGTATTTCGGGAAAATATGTCATCGTTCTCTTATTTTATGTAAAGAGGCGTATCATTAGCGATCGTAGCCCGTAGGTACCACGGATGAGTGACCCAATCCAAATATTTTTGATGATCTTTTTTTTAATGCGTTTTCAAACAGTCTAAATGGGCTATGAACCCACTTTTTAACGACAACGGACAACGGTCCGGATTTTTATAACGGACGACGGGCTGCCGCGTAGTTTTCAATAGGTTAGTGTGCGCGCTGGGCACATACCATAGACATGAATTTGATTTATTTAATGATGTTGTATCTAGACCCAGCCGCAAAGTGCATATGCTTAATGTTCCTAGGCGTAGAATCAAATTGTTTTCTAATAATGTATTCTGCATGTCCATTACTGTTTATAACAAATTACCTGATGGCTTCAAAAATCTCAGCCTCAGAACATTTAAATTTAAATTATTTAACTTTCTTTTAAGCAAATGTTATTACTCGACTGAAGATTTTATGAATGAAAAATTTACCTGATATTTGACATTATATCATATTTTATCTCCTTGACCTTATTGAAATTTGACTTATATAATTAATAATTATTTTACCACTATTGTTCAATTTATTTAAATTATTTGTAATAATTAATAATTCTAATTCCAATGATTAATAATTTAATTTTAATGTAATGATGACCCATAATTACCTGACTACGGCGAAGAAAAAGGAGGGTTATGATTTTGACCGGTATGTATGTATGTATGTATGTATGTATGTATGTATGTATGTATGTATGTATGTATGTTCATCTGTTCCCTCCTATCTTCCAAACCACTTATCACAATTTGACAAATGAGGTATCGTTAGAAGCGTCGTGATTGTCCGCTGGTTATAGGCTATGTGAAGTCACATTAAATTAAAAATGGCGCCCTCTAGAGGACATAAAGTGAGGAACTTAAAAAAAAAAAATGGTTTAATCGTACCATGTTGGGTATCAAATGAAAGGGCTTAATGAGCACATTTCAAAAATATATATATTATAACCCCAAAAGTATTTAAAAAAAAATCAAGTAACAAAAACTAAAACCCAACTACGACTTAAAAGATATAAACAAGGCACCACAGACAGACAAATTAAAAATCCGGAGTCACACGTAATCTGTTCGATTTATGCCCTAACACGTGTGACTCCGGATTTTTAATTTGTCTGTCTGTGGTGCCTTGTTTATATCTTTTAAGTCGTAGTTGGGTTTTAGTTTTTGTTACTTGATTTTTTTTTTTTACAAACCATGTACGCCGGAAATGGCAGAATATTATGATCGTAATACATAATGCACATAACAACTTTGTACAATATTCTGACAAATAAATGTATTCTTCTATACTTCTTCTACCCGTTGCGCGATGGCGGTCGGCGTCGTTCGGTCCGATGCAGTGGACCACGTCATTTCATAGAAGTGTGTTGACGATGACGGATGTGTCGGCCCGTTACCCGTTGACAAAAATAGTCGTTAACAAGAAGCCTAACCGGTTTCAGAATTGAGAATTTGAAGTTGAGAACTTGTCAAACATTATATTTTAGCATCATTTACCTACTAAGGGGGATTTCAAAATGTCTTACGTAAAAAGTATTGGATTTAGAAACTTTCCTTATTACCACAAAACCATGTTTATCAGTTGTTTAGCCTAGACACCTTTTAAACACGACATTTCTGTTTGGAGTTTGACATAAAACAGCCATTAGACAAGCGTTTTACAAGTGTCTAAGTTTACAAGTGTCTAAGTTTTTGTTATAGACGTGCTTGTGAAGTAAACTTTGAATTTAAAATGAATAATTATGTTCTGATGCACTTTTGTCAAGTGTAATAAAATTGTCCTCCACATAATAAATAAATAAATAATAAGTTTTCTCCGAATATTTTTGCTACGATCTATTACTCCCAGTCGTTTCTTTTTTCTTACAATAAGCGTAATAAATTTTGAGTTTCGCAGATTACATTGAATTTATCACCTTATGAAATGCTAGCATAGAATTCGACAAGTTTGAGAACGAGTTTGAGCTTGAGCTTCAAATTCTCAAACCAGATACCGGGTGTTAGTATAAATTAGCGAACTTCGTATCATCATCATCTGCCTAGCCTTTTCCCAACTATGTTGCGGTCGGCTTCCAGTCTAACCGGATGCAGCTGAATACCAGTATTTTACATGGAGCGATTGCTTATCTGACCTCCACAACCCAGTAACTGGGTAATACTATATCCCTTGGTTAGACTGGTTGTCAGACTTTCATGAAATGAAATGAAATGAAATTGTTTATTCTGTAAATAGGATATTGGAATCACTTTTACACGTCATATTAAAAAGTTGTAAAAATAAGCTAGATGAGGTCGGCGTTTCCTATCTGACTACTCTGAGAAGAAAGGCCGAAACAAACTCAGAGGTCACCGTCTCCTTTAAAGTCCAGACATAATCTTGGTCAGGCCATATGAGGACCATGTAGATAAGAGTCTGAAATGGTCTTTTGAGGAAAGAACCACACAGATTTGAGTGGACCTGTCCAGTCAGTGCAAGCATTTGTCAGTAATAGTGGAGCTCAACTCAGAACTTAAGGAGCTCAACGACTCGACGAACAATACCAAAGAAAGGACATTTGGGTAGGTCGCATAAAGTTCTCAAATTGCCAGACCTTCGCTAAAACTAACAGAACGAAAAATAAATATCCACATAGTCCTCACATTCACAATAAAACAATACTTTACAAGTAATCATCATGTCATTTTGTATATAATATTCAATAATGTCAATTTGTATATAAAACTGGTAGGTATATTTTTATGGCTTTCCATAATATTCAAAATGTCACAATGCTTAGCATGCTTCTGACGACTCGTAACGACTGTCAAAGATCCACAAATGACAGCCGGGACCAACGGCTTAACGTGCTTTCCGAGGCACGGAGGAGTCTCGATATGTGAAAATGGTCACCCATCCACGGACCAACCCCGGCAAGCGTAGCTTAACCTGATGGATCAACCCGAGCGGCTGTTATTACTTAGCCACGAGCTCTTCAAATTTAAATTAGCGAATATCGTATGTAGGTACTTATACCTTTTTTCACCGGAACAAAGTTAGACATCCAAACTTTTATAAAGTGGTGTCATCTTAACTAATAGTCTATCAAAGAGTTTTGAATATGAAAAAGTTTAAGTTTTTATAATAAATACTGAAGCAGGCAGCTCTCGGAGGTTTTCGGTCTACAAAGCGCCTTAAGCGCTTACCCGTTAACGCTCGGTGGCGCTGGGAAGGTCATCCTCTATCAACAGAAAATATCTCTTTGCATCCTGTTACATTTCAAAGTGGAAAAAAATCCTTTGTTTATTTACACTTTTTATATTAAAAGCTTGACTTAAAGCCAACCTTCGCTACCTTTGTAAGGATTTAAAGAAATAGACAGGTAATGTAAGTTCATTGTATTCTAGTAAGCTGTGATGGAAAAATTTTGGTCTATTATTTTGAAATTTCACCTTCAGAACTAAACGTAAAATGACAGATAAAAAAAAATAGGCAAAATAATTTTGCAGAAGCTACTTTTTAATAAGCCTAAAACTACCGAAGACTACATTTACTAAATTATTTCCTACGAAACGAATTTCGTATGAACATTTGAAAAAGGGAAAAAAAAAATGTTACAGAATTTGAATTTGTGCAAGATGGTGGGTAGCATGTACCCAATTTCCGCGGGAAAAAGCGCGTTGGTCCGTCGTGAACCAATTGCCGCCTGACAAGGAGTCCCCGAGAGTAAGCTGTTAAGCCTTGATTTAATGCCGACCCTAGGATCCGGATAATTTGACTTAATTCTTAGTTTATTCTACTGTTTAATTCTAAACACCGAAAGGCCTTTAGATTTAGTATAATTTGCGGACGATCCTTGGGATAGTTTGTTTGTATGTATTTCACTTTATATTTATGAATATTTTGAGGGCCTGGTACGTTTCAATTGTCATCTAAATAAGGTTTAGGTTAATAGGTATGTAGCTAGAACTACAAACAACAACAGAAAAAATACCATTCTTGACTCATATTTTATTCGATGCGTAGCAGATAAGTGGCGTATATTGCTACGACGTAGCCGGCGTAGCAGTGACGCTTGGTTCATACGTGCTACGAGCCAGTTGGCTACGATACGGAAGATGCATTAAATATATGAAGCAATGGATTAGCAATTTCCTTCAAAGTCATTCGGATTGAAATTGTGTTATGGAATTGGGGTGCAGGTAAAGAAGGTTAAACTGCTTCGTTTTTTATGATTAACATTAAACTTCTTTCAAGCTGTAAATATCTTTGAAAGTATAAAAACAGCATTATTTGTTTTTTTTATTTGTTTCAATCTGCCTAGCATTTTCCCAACTATGTTTGGGTCGGCTTCCAGTCTAACCGGATGCAGCTGAATACCAATATTTTACATGGAGCTACTGCCTATCTGACCTCCACAACCCGGTAACTGAGTAATACGATACTCCTTGGTAAGACTGGTTGGCTTCTGACGACCCATAACGCCTGTCAAAGATGCACGAATGACAGCCGGGACCAATAAGGCACGGAGGAGTTTCGGTAGATAAAGATGGTCACCCATCAGCGAACCAACCCCAGCTAGCGTCGCTTAACCTGATGGATCGACCTGCGCGGCTGTTATTACTTAGCCACGAGCTCCTCCTTCTCTTGCTCCTCTTATTATTTATTTGTTTATTTTGAGATTATATATTCAACGCCAAACTTACTGAACCGATACAGCCATTGTTCACACGGTACCTACAAGCAATTAATTTGAGGTTTACCCGACCACTTCAGTAGCGATTAATTAGTACATAACATAAACTTAGCCTGACGTGCGGTAAGTACACCTAAGACCATGTTGTACACACCGACCATATGTACATACATATAAATCATGTTATTACAATGTATACTGTCGGTCGCTGTAAAAGGAGACTATACTGATTTACACGGTACGATTTCATTGCCTGTGGCTAGGGTTGCCAACTTTTTTTGTATCTAATATAGTATTTTCGAAGCCATTGCCTGAAAAAATATAGTAGACAGGGAAAAAAAATTGGTAGACATGTTTAAAAAAAACTTTTTAAATGCATATTTTTTGCTACTTTGAGCCTTTATTAACGGTTATTTATTTTTTATAAATGTCTCATAACACTAATAATTATTACACTCTAAATTAGGGTTACGAAATACCATTCAGCTTTTATGAGATATTAGCTGCACCACACGGTTTCACCCGCGTAAGTCTCGATCCCGTGGGAATATCAGGATAAAAAGTATCATATGTCCTAATCCGGGCTATGGTCTACCCATGTGCCAAATTTCATACAGCTAACTATATCCGTTCAGCCGTTTTAGCGTGAAAACGTAACTAACAAACAAACTCACTTTCGCATTTATAATATTAGTCAGGAATATTGGTCTTATTGAGGTCATGTCGCCGTTTTGTATTGAAATGAAAATATAGTAGTTTCACCTACAATATTTTTCTGTTTTTGATATAGTAAGTATTTAGGCCTCTTATATGTATAGCTAAGAATACCATATTTGAGTTTGTGCTGAATAAATGTATTTTATTTCTTTTCTTTCATATTATAGTGGGTTGGCAACCCTAACTGTGGCATACCATAACTCGAAGCAACAATAAAAATTGCACCGTATTAACAGTGTTTAGATGATGGAAGTCATTTGTTGTTTCAATTTTATTGCATGCCATAGGCAAGAAAGTAGCATCGTGTTTATGGGGCTTTAAGGCACATTTACACGATGCTACTTTCTTGTCTAAACAATGTTTAGACGGTGTAACTTTTATTGTTGCATGAACATACGGTATGCTACAGGCAATTTAATTTCACTGTGTAAATCAGGCTTTTGGGATTATCGATAGAGTACCCAAATATGAACTAAATGCAATTTAATGGTTAGTTGCCGTTAGTATTCCGTCACTTTAAAATGTCGTTTGTTTAGGCTCGGCGCAAACGAGCCACCGGCCACAGCCACCGGTAGCCCAGCAACAAGCAGTTCACGTGCTTTTTAATACGTTTTGTATGGATTCCTTGTTCACGAGTGGCCGGTGGCGGCACCTTCTACAGGAGTGCACGCCACTCCAGCAGGAGTCCACAGCCTCCACCGGTGGTCGTGGCTGGTGGCTCGTGTGCACTTAGCCATATCCTTCGTTTTATTGAAACAATATCATTTTTGAATATGCAGTGTCAAGCGTCATGACGATGCAATGTGAGTTATATTTGATACAGAGCCCAGTAAAGCCACGTAAAGCTATATAATTTATTTATGAGAAGTTTGCTTATGGACTGTTATTTATAATTGAATTGCAAATTCTACTATACTAAGATGATTATTATTTAAGCCTGTTTTTCTTCTAGACAACTACTTTAGTATTCAAATAACAAATTGTATCCAATCTCTTGAAATACTTCAGCAAATAATATATATTTTTTGAATAAGAAGAATGACTATGATTTTAGGCTAATAATATTTTATCAGGAGTAACGAACGGGCACAGATTTCTGTTATTCCGGCAAATGGACTAGGGGCCTCATATTGCGCGTGTCATTTGTTTTCATTAAACATTTCATTAACTTTCTAAATGGTGTTGATTTTAAACGGGCGGGCGGCGCTTTGTTAGTTTGTTTTTGTATTAACCGAGCCGGCAGCAATGATAATGATTATAAATCGCTTTGGACAGCGATGCACGGATTTTTAATGGCTTGAACACACCTTCCACACTGAAATAATTGGTGTGTCATAGCAAGAAGCCAATGGCAAATATGCTTCGTATAATGCTGGTTTATTTTGAATGGCATGGAAGATGAATTAGAAAATCCTGTGTTTGAAGTATCTGACTCTTCTGTAACCATTCAGTGCCGCCCTGTAAAGTATTTACGCCACGTACGTTCTATTTGAAAACCAGATCGTCGCGCAAATACGCATGGTCGCAGTCATATGTCACTTTTTGTTCGGAAAACCGGAATGCGCCCTCCGTCGGCGCGACGACGCGTTCAGGTTCACCGAATAAAATGACATATGAACGCGACTATCGCTTTTAAAAAGGGCGTGGTGTCAGTACTCGTATTTTCTTCGTTAATGTACTTCTGATTTTGCATCACTTGAAATCAAGTCATCGTTATTGGTTGAAGTTGATTTGCTGGTTTTAAAATAATAACTCTGAAAGGACGGTAACTGAATCAGTTCGGAAAATGCAAGTCGCATGTGAATATGAGTACAAAACTCCTATTTGAGGAACAGCTTCTGGCTACTTCCCATTTCCCATCTTTCTTATAAAATTTCCAGATGCCCTAGACAAGTGACATTCTATCAGCGATAACGATGACGGAAAAGGCAAAAATGTATAGAACTGACATAAGCTATCGAAAAGTATAGGTTAATCCTGTTGAAAGTCGTTGCAGAAATACGAAACGCTTTCGAAGCGATTGTCACTTGTCTAGACCCTCTGATCGGTTGAAACCTAGAGAAGCACATTATTCTTTGTATGTACAAGACATACGATGTAAAGTAAATAAACATCGTAAAATAACAATAAATCACGTAACCTATCTACATATATTGTAGTGAACACCTGAGTTGTGATCCAAGTTATCGCAGAACAAGTCCATAACTCGCTTGATGGGTTGTAGTCAAGTTTTTATGCCCACTGTTTTATTTACACAACAGTAAATGCCCCGTAAACCGCAAAATCCGTTTCTAAGTACCTTGAGATAAATCTTCTTAGCACTTGAAGACGAAGCTACGGCGAAGTATGAATAAGTCAATCTGTAGGACGCTCACGATGATAAAGCTATTTACGTAAAATGAAAGATTAAAATAAAAAGTTACTGCTAGGTATGTATAGGTACTGAAAGACACATAACTATAAAATATGACGTAGGTAAACATATTATTACCTAATATTAAAGACAAAAAAATACTGCCATACCGAGACAAAACTTATAACTTAGACTTTTCACACCAAAGAAGTACAGTCACGAGCAAAAATATGTATACACTCAGCATAATGCAATAACGATTTTCTCGTGGAATTACGATTGTAACTTTGAGATGATACCTATTTCATAATAATAGGGGTTCCAAAATACTATGTTCGTTATATCATAAAGTTACAATCAATACAGTAGAAGAAAATCACTTTTAAAAGTTGCTAAGTGTATACATATTAGTGCTCGTGACTGTACATATACTATAGTGCCCTCCAAAAGTTAGTTTAAAGATTTTTTACTTCAGCGCTAATGTCACACTCTCATTTAAATAACTAAATGTAATTGGGAAAATAATATTCAAATGTAATTTGGAAAGTATTATTATTTAACTTAAAATAATATTACAACCCCAACCCTGTATATATCGTAAATACACAGAACTTATAAACTGTTCCACCGTAATAGTTTTTAAACTAGTAGGGGGAACAGAGTGAATCAGTTCAGTGTTAACAACCAAAATAAGCACCGGTACTTACCGAACAAAAAATTAAATTAAAAATTTAAAAAACCCCCGACAAAAACAAAGCGTCTAAAAAGTAAAAAAATAATATCATAAAAGTTGTAGGTAATATTTTGATCCAAGCGTCGTCGTGTCGGGGGACGGCCAATGCAAACGCCAACACACACTAGGCATAATGAATGTATGCTGTTGTAGAAAGGATAGCTGCTGTTAACTTCCTATTTTCATTAGCCGTCCCCCGACACGACGACGCTTGGATCAAAATATTACCTACAACTTTTATGATATTATTTTTTTACTTTTTAGACGCTTTGTTTTTGTCGGGGGTTTTTTAAATTTTTAATTTAATTTTTATTTCCAGCTTTTTAAATTTTATATTATATTACTAGTAGAAACGCTACGATCAAGACGCAGCTCGCCGAAATCTGTGTAGCTGTACGTTTTTTGCCACAGTGAAGCTTGTTACCTACTAATTCACTCTCATTTATCTTTCCTACTCCATCATCAGACTTTGATCACCATTTATCTGTAACCTATGTGTTGAGACCTTTCCAATGAGTCCAAACGCGATACCTCTGCTGTAAGTTCGTGAGGGAGTTGGGTATCCTGCAAATTCCAGGCGATGCTGCAGCATCAGCTCAAGGTTACTACATATATTCTTTTCATATAATTGAAATAAGAGAATTCTAAATTTCCAATCGATTAGACCTGTGGAAGATGCTCACATCCATTCATCAACTAGAAAAGAGCTCATAATTTTCAAACGGCTGAACCGATTTTCTTGAATCATAGCTAAGAACACTCTCGATTAAGTCACCTTTCAAACAAAACCAAAAAAATCAAAATCGGTTCAGCCGTTTGGCAGCTACGATGGCGCAGACAGACACACAGATACACAGATACACAGATACACAGACACACAGATACACAGATACACACGTTAAACTTATAACACCCCTCTTTTTCCGTCGGGGGTTAAAAATGTTAGCTACCTCTACGGCTTATTTGTAACTAACTTGAATAGTGCAAGGTTGTTAGTATTTTTTTTTTTTTTTTAAACTTCAACTGACAGCTAGATTTATTTGACAACTAAAAACCAGATAATAAATAAAATAATTATAATTTCAGGTAATTCTTTATCAAATCATAGGTAGTTAGATTAGTCAATAAAAACGTTAGTGTACAAAAATTTAAAACTAGGATTTTAAATGATAATATGACATTGCTGCTGTAGTGAATAATCTTCAAATAACTTTTGGAGGGCACTGTCATAATTATAAAATATAATAATTATAAACATAAATAATATAATTTTGATAAATGAATTGCTGTTCGCTGGTCATCACTTGAGAACGGATGGATCGATTTGAAATATTCGTTATAGTCTATAGTAGATTTTTATGGAAACAATTGGAAAAGTTGCCAGGAACAATGGAAACCATCAGGAAAACCGAAAGAACTTTTTTCTATGAAATTAACACCGTATTTAACATTTTGACAGGAAAAGGTCTGTCGGGTCAGCTAGTTCTTCACATTTTCTTTGGCTTGTCTCATTCATAATTTAAAGCGTTACAAAATTTAAGGTTCCTAGGAGTTCCAAAAATATTACAAATCTATTTAACTATATTTATAATTCTTGTTTTGTTGTTTAAATGTTCATGGGTTGCCAAACTTCAAAGATCTTACCGGTCTCTTTGTTAAAAATTTATATTCCATTTAATTAGCATCCTTTTACGGACAATTAATCATCTATTTCGGGATTAAATACTTTTTCCATCCATTTTGTTGACTAAGGTTGTATATAAGTTCGAAAGGACTTTACACAAAGTAATTTATTCGTTATTCCAGGGATAATGTACATCCATCAGGCTGCGTGCCAGTTTGATTAGGCAATTAATCAACCAGTGTTGAGCAATAACATTCCAGTTATTTAGTTTAAAACAAAAACAATCAACACACACGACTTAACGAAAACAAAGTAATTTGTACTATACGAGTGTTGTTGGGACTTGAAAAAGTATCGATACATTAATTCTGTTTCTATTTGTTTATTTTTACTCAATAATCGAATTGTTTCAATATTTTATTAAAACTCGATACTGTTCATGTGACGACAACTATTTGTTTAATTCGATTTATACGTTACTAGCTGCGCCCCGCTGTTTCACCCGCGTAAGTCTCGATCCCGCGGGAATATCGGGATAAAAAGAATCCTATGTCCTATTCCAGGTATGGTCTACCCCTGTGCCAAATTTCATCCAAATCCGATCAGCCGTTATAGCCTGAAAGCGTAACAAACAAACAAACAAACTCACTTTTGCATTTATAATATTAGTTAGGATTAGGATTATCTATGGAACTGATGACTAGAGCAGTGGTGGCCCAGCGGTAACGGCCGTGACTTACGAGTTGTAGGTCGTAGGTTCGAACCCTGACAGGCGCTTTACTTTGTGTAAATAATTTCATCACTCTCAAAACGGTGAAGGAAAACATCGTGAGGAAACCGGCATGTCTTAGAACCAAAAAATCGAAGACATGTGACATCTACCAACCCGCACTGGGCCCGCGTGGTGGATTACGGCCCACTCCCTCTCACAGAGAGAAGGCCTGTGTCCCAGCAGTGGGAACATTATAGGCTGATTATGTATGTTATGTATGGAACTGATTATTGAGTTAGTTAGACAAATAGGTTAGGTACTGTATTTTGGGTTAAAAAACGGTACATTTGTAAAGACATTTTAATGTTTCGTAAACATCGATATGTTACCCTATTGCTATCTAACAAAACATAAAGCATCGATAGTTTTCCTTCGGCTCTTATCCCACATCCCTAGAGTAGTTACAACTACGTTAAATACCACACAAAAGGCTTATTTGTCTATTCATTAGGGAAATTTTAATTAATGCATTGGTATTAGTCGAATCGCTGTTTTACGATTATTCTGCATTACATTAGTTTATATAATTAAGTAATTAACTATGATCGATCATTTAGAAACATACAACCACTAACACTGTTACATCATAATACAATACTAGTTAACAACATAACAACATACATAGTACAGTACACGTTTGGCGATGAAATCACAAGAATCTCTTTCAATATCTAATATTGTAATATTTATTCCTGTATCCTAAGTCAATCAATGAACTCAGCTTACCGCAGTCCACTGCTGGACATAGGCCTCTCAAAGGCTGCGCCGCAACATCCTGTCCTCGATCATCTACATCATCCAGTCTGTCCCAGCCATCTTTGTAAGGTAGTCGGTCTGTCTAGCTGGGGGGCTTCCCACACTACGCATCCTAAGTAAAGGCCTTTAAATGTATTAAACAATCCTAATTAATATTATAAATGCGAAAGTGAGTTTGTTTGTCGCTTTCACGCTAAAACGGCTGAATGGATTTTGATGTATGGTACATGGGTAGATTATGACCTGGGGTGTGATTCTGTAAGACCTCATTCTAAACTTCGAATCTGAATCCGCTGTGAGTTTCTCGATTGGCATTCTAAAAACTCGGTTGGTACACTAGCGCCACCCTTGCGAGCGTGTTAGTGAGTTGAACTAAATTGACCGTGAGATTTTGTCAGATAAAGTATGAGATGACGTAAGAAGTGGCATTCAGTAAATTCCCCCGTCACTTCGACGCTCACTTCGCACTCGAACCCGATTCAAAATTCGAAGTGAGAGTGGGACATAGGATACCATTTTATCTTAGATTTATATCATAGTTAATTGATAAACCACACACCATTTGAAGGAGGCCAGAGGCACACAATGAAGATATTTTTTTATACATATTTAATTAGAATCTTAAGTTGATTTTTTTTTTAAGAAAAGTAACGTAACAATAACTTTTACTTTTATTAAAGTAAAAGTGTCGTTGAATTCCTTCTTCTGTCTCTTCTCCTAATAATTTGGTTTTAAATAGTCAGCTTTCTGATTCATAATGATTCTATCAACTTTGACACGACAGCATTTAAATACAGCTAAAATGTATTTCGGTCAGATGACATAGTTACCGCGTGACGAGTTCCGGTGGCCACGGCATTCCCATTTCCTGCCTGAACGTTTTCAATAACTACCTTCATTTGTTTACCAAAACATTTTATTGGCAAATCGTTTTCACACATCACATGACCCGACAAATTGCATTTGAAATTGAATAACGTACTGAATTACATTGAGCGCAATAATAGGTGAATAATCGGGAGTTAATGTAATTCGTGTTAATATACTGTTAACCCATTTTATGATAGGTAATTATGAATGTTAAATTGAGGTTATTTGAATTAAAATTTTGTTTAAAAGTGGTTTATTTACCCATTATCATTTGTCACTTAGGAAACAATTTAAAAGTTATGAGTAAGGAAGTATTGTGTATTTGATTTAGAAAAAATAAATAAAAAATCAATTAGTACGAAATATTTAAAGAATCTACGGTGTGCAGTGGATTATATTACAAACAAGCTACGCGCTACGCCGTAGCAGCGTAGCACCGTAGCGCTACGAGACTATCTATTTGAAAAGTGGAGTGTCGCGAAGGCAATCGTAGTCGCTTTGAGCCGCGCTTCAGGTGGCAAACTACTTAGAGAAAGTGCAAAATTCTGCATAAAGCCACTGTGCAACGAACCGAACTAAAACCTTTTGAACTCCTTTGATTTGTGGAGGATTTACGATTTGACGGTGGGTGGCGGTGTCATTTACCTTCAACGTCAGAGTTTTCTTGTAAAATCTTGTTAGAGGATGTCTGCAAGTGGAAAGTAAGTTTTTATTACTTACTGCTTACTTGACAGGTTAACTTAGCTTAATTCAAAAATCCATATAAGTCGTTATGCATGTTGGTTTCGTAGCAAATTATGTTTGCAATAAAACGTAAGTACACGTGTTGCTCTACACGCGATTTAACAAACAAACTTGCAAAAACGCGAAAAAAATCGCAAACACGTATAAAAAGCAATCTACTCGTAAACCAATTACGAAATTGCTATTTATGTCAAAACGTTCGAAAAATTTAACACACAAATTACTTTGTTTTTCAGTTAGAGTTACCGTCTGTGCGCCGGCAGAGGGCGCATAAATCAAACTTTGTTCAAGCGCTGCGATGTACCGCGGTAGCGATGTAAAGCAGTATTTACGACGTAAAGCCTCATCCACATTAGGGTACAAGTCATAGCCGCGCATAATATTTACCGAGATATGTACCGGGCAAATATGCCTGATTTTTTTTTAAATGTGGCACATGTCGTGCAATGTGAGTCGCGACTTGTGCCCTAGGACAATCGGGGCTTAAAGCTGGATACACACTTACTACACACGTGTGAGATAGGTAGAATACAATTATGTGTGCTTTGCTGTCGCAACAAGTTGCCGAAATGTGAAGGAAAGACACATGTTTTAAAAGAGCAAACTGAATTTTCTGGCTTTATTTATTAAAGTTAGTAATGTGTATGTTAAACTTTCCCGGTTTACCATGCTTAGGTACTGAATATTTTAATTTAATCTGACATATATAATTTTGACATTGTTTCAATGATTATATTTGATTTTATTCCTATTGTATTGAAGATATTTGGTTTATGTACTAAAACCGACAATTATCCATTGTAAAATGATAAGAGCAAATAAATCTTAACTTTAATAATGTATATGCGAAAGTGAGTTTGTTTGTTTGTTACGCTTTCACGCTAAAACGGCGGAACGGATTTGGATGATATTTGGCACATAGTTAGGACATAGGATACTTTTTATCCCGATATTCCCACGGAATCGAGACTTATGCGGGTGAAACCGCGGGGCGCAGCTAGTAAATAAATAAAAAAGTAAAACTAGCAGTACCGTAATACCAATTCCTTTGTGAATAGAACTTTTGTTTCTAAACTTCAAGTATTCCGCTCCATTTGTTAGTTTGCAATATAAGACAGCAAGACAGGACACAGTTGGCGCCACAGTTTGCATGGCATTAGCGGGATGTAGTAACGCGGTGCGCAGTAAAGGACCTTTGTGTGGCCGTGGCCTGAATGCACGGGAATGTTCTGTGCAGGTTTGTGTAGCCACGAGAATGTGTACTACGTGAGTATTGTTCCAAATTAGTATAAAGGCTAGGTCACGCTTAATGGAGCGAGGTAAAAAGAGATCAGATCAAATCTTATTTGTTTTAGGGTATAGGCTTATACAAGCCACAATATAAAAGATTAACCGCGTTATTCATAAACGCTGCTTAAAGTTAAGTTATGAATTAGCAACTGTTTAACGATACATTTTCGACGTTTATACGACTCTTTAACTTTAAGAAAAGTTTATGAATAAGAGGGTTAGTATCAAGTTAACACGACCTCCAATAGTAAAAATCACGCACGGTTTGTAAAAATATTGTCATCATCTGCCTTGCCTTTTCCCAACTATGTTGGGGTCGGCTTTCAGTCTAACCGGATGCAGCTGAATACCAGAGTTTTAAATGGAGGGACTGCCTATCTGACCTCTACCATCCAGTTACTGGGTAACACGATATCTCTTGGTAAGACTGGTTGTCAGACTTTCGGGCTTCTGAAGACCCGTAATGACTGTCAAAGATCTAAAAACTACAGCCGGGACCAATGGGTTTACGTGCTTTCCGAGGCACGGAGGGGTCTTGGTATGTAAAGATGGTCACTCATCCACGGACCAACCGCCCGCGCCGCAAGCATAGCTTAACCTGATCGATCGACCCGTACAGCTGTTATTACTAAGCTCAAGCCCCTCAATAATGTAAAAATATTGTATAGTTATAAAAACATTTTTAAGCCGGTAATCAATATTGAAACGTTACAAATAAAAAATAGTTAGGTACTGCCAGGGAGCGACAATACTGAAGCCGTCGCCACAGGGTCAAAAAACCAAACTGAAACTCTTTGTCTGTGACCTCACCCTTACATTTTGCGCAACAAATCGTTTTTACATCCAATAATATCGTACGCGATATTCACAATAAAGAGCGCTTAGATATATGGGAGTAAATGATCCCATTTATCCGCTCGAGTTTTTCATGAAGTGATATGAATGCTATGTACGTACTTGTACAGCTGCCGCTTTCAATGCGAACAAATTATTCTGTAACACGAAAAATTTGACGATCTCAAAAGTATTGCGATGTTTGAGTTTCATTCTCGCATTTATTTAGAACACGATGAGACTAAATCATTTACTTTTATCTTTAGAATTGCGGTTAATTATATTACAATCAAAATACATGGTTACTTTAGCTAACAAAGTTACATGTTGATTACATTATTAAGTACCTAATCTACATAATCTACCCTCCGTAATAAACGTAAACTCTTTATTTTTCGCAGTTACAGCCAACAAGTTATGTCTTCGTTTAATGATTTTCGCGAATATCTCGGAAGGCGAGGGTGGCATACAATCAGCGCTAAAAGCACCATTGTCAATTTTAATGAAACCCCCCGAGATATCAACTTTGTTTTGGGTCATTGTTGGAGACAAGGCCTACCGACGAACCGACGAGTTTTGTGTCGTTCACAAACTTTTATTTGACCAAATTGTTCATAGTTAGACACTTTCTTTTTGTGTAGGAACGGGATAGAAATCTAATCTAACTAATATAAAATAGAAAAATATGTAAAATATTTATGTAAATCAATTATTTCAATAAACAGACTTTAACTAATATTATAAACGCGAAAGTTTGTAAGTATGGATGGATGGAGGGATGGATGGATGGGTGTTTGTTACTTTTTCACGCAAAAACGGCTGAATGGATTTGGATGAAATTTGACAAACAGATAGTTTATAACCTGGATAGGATACTTTTTATCCCGATATTCCCACGGGATCGAGACTTACGCGGGTGAAACCGCGGGGCGCAGCTAGTCAATAATAAAACTAAACTGTTTGTTGCGATACCTACTGTAAAAGTTGTCCGGTATAGTAAACAACAGTGTGTACAGGGTCAAATTAAATTAGCTATTGAAACTTCGCAGACGTGATGGGTATTGATATCTAAACACGATAAAATAAAAATAAAAAAAGATTTGATTGATTTTTTTTTTGGTTTCAACGAGCTCTTTGTCCTTGTGCCTTGAAGTGTGTTTTTTCGTTTTATCGTGCTTAGATATCGAAACGGATAAAATATGTGAAGTTAAGACAAAAAAAAAAATTGTGACTACAATAAATGCGGTTGATGACCCAAAAAAAAACTCGCTTAAAATTATACAGCTTAAAATTCTAAACTTCGTGGTTGATTGGTCATATGCTACAAAATAAAATAACTATACGATATAGAATGCGAATACGTCGCAAGTTAATTGTTATACAGGGTGTAAGGGACAGCCCTCCGCAAATTAACAGGGGATATTCAGCTCCTTATTTTGAATCATATTTCACCGGAAATTTTCTCAGGAAAGTTTTAATTTTTTTATCGTTTTTTCAGTTACTATTCCTTTATTTCAATGTAAAATTACATTCTCTGTATGCAGCACTCCATTGACGTAAATAAAACAGGTAAAATAAAAAAACCTGCAATGGATGTTAAAATACTCGAGCGCGCCTCCCCCGCCACGGAGAATGCGGCTACGTGGGTTTTGCTACGGTAACGATAGATTGCGTGACGTAATAATACAAATCAGGTTAATTGGATTCCCATAACGTTCCTGAAATAATTTCATGTACTGGTCGTCTTAGTATATGCTGAATTCATCCTATCAGTCTACGGAGGGCTGTCCTTTACACCCTGTATTAAAGGGTCAACGATCGCGTCTATTCATTACATGGTAATAGGGTGTTAACTCCGTAGAACGCTGTAGTTGTCGAGGACAAATGAAAATTAATGTAGGTAAGTTAGCCTTGTCTTCAAAATATCATGTATGAACCTATTGTGCGATGAACTTACTTTGAAAAAAGTCCGTGGTGTGTATTTGCATAGTAGACTACACATCCTTGATAGAGATGGATTATTCTCCTTAAACATAATCTGTGCAAGACCGACATCAAGCTCTTTTCATTGATATAGAATATGACATTTATTTCAGACAATTTTTCGTGGAACCCATTACTTCCAGACGGTCTTATTATTAGATAAGCCTGTATCCAATCATAGTTTCAGAGGTAGTTGGTTCTCTGAGTTGGCATCAAATGCAATCAGAGGTAAAAGGCATCGCTGTTGCTTTGTCCAAGCTCCCTCGGGCGGGGGCATCGTTGTAACAAACGGTTATAGCTTTCACACAACGTGACGAGTGCCCCCAACACTCGGGGGATTCGGAGACCGCACACTGTGCTCGAAGTCCCCAATACTCCTGTGTTATACGATCATTTGGGGACAAAGTGGCCGATTTGGGTTAATTTTATGCTGGACATGGAAACTAAGCGGATTTAAATAGTTTAAAATGTTTAGAAATAGTTTTCTCGTTTTGTTTCTTATTTCTGGCTTGGATGAACGTTAAGAGAAATGGAAGGCTGTTGTGCTGTTCTGCCAGTCGTAAAAGTAAAAGGAAACGGTATTTAAAACGGAAAAATAATTTTAAGTTGTGTTCAAATTAAATTACAAAAATGTGTTAGGTATTTAGGAACTATGGCACCAAACCGATAAAAAGCTTTTTTACTGAGAGAAAACAAGAACTGCCCATGTTTGGTCACTGCGGGGTTACCGGTTTTCTCTCTACACTTCCGTTTTTATGGTTTCTGTACTAATTTAACACAAAAAAGTTTCCATTCCATGAGTAAAATCACATGATTGTATAGCTGGCAGTTTGGCCATTACAGTGATAAGCGAAAATTCTAAATTCAAAATGATTCACTGTTTTGAGACAAATGTGTGTTTAGAGTTGGAGTACATTTCACCTTTGAAAACTAAAAATTAGCGCTTATCTTAAAACTTTTTGTTCTGTGTTCTGTATACTGTGTGTGTACTGTGACTGTGGGACGTCTTTTTTCTAAAACATATGGATACTTCGCCCGCAGAAGCCGACCAAGTGGTGGCATTGCTGGATTCTGGACTTAGTCAGCGTGTTGTGGCTGAAAGATTGCATCTAAGCCTGTCGTCTGTTCATAGAGTCTACAAACGCTATCGGGAGACTGGTTTGTTTACGCGCCGTTCAGGATCTGGCAGGAATCGGGTCACTTCTGATCGCGATGATCGATTTATTGCAACAACTTCTTTACGAAATCGACGCATTAATGCTTTTCAACTGCAGCAGCAGCTTCATGTTGTACGTAGGGTGGCTGTAAGTGACTCTACAAATAGAAGAAGGTTGAAGGAACGTGGACTGGCCTGGACTACCGCACAAGCCAGCAAATGGGCCGAAATTAACTGCAGACCATCGAAGAGCGCGGCTTAACTTTGCACGTGAGCACCTAAATTGGTCATACCTCCAGTGGAACAAAGTCATCTTTTCTGATGAGTGTAAAATTATGCTGTATGGTAACGACGGAAGGAACAAGGTCTACAGAAGAGATGGAGAACGCTTCGCACAATACTGCATTGAAGAAAGGGTCAGCTATGGTGGCGGTTCGTGGACGGTTTGGGGAGGAATCAACGGCGACGGTAAGACAGAGCTTGTCTTTGTGTCTGCGCCACGTCTGCCTGCACTAAACAGTCAACGGTACATCGAACACTGTCTTGAGCCTCACGTGATGCCCTATGCACATGTTATTGGCAACGGTTTCATATTCATTCTACGACAATGCTCACACCGCGAGGGTCGTACGAGATTATGTTACCGAAGTTAGTATCTCCATTATGGAATGGCGAGCAAGAAGCCCGGACATAAATCCGATTGAACATCTATGGGATGAATTAAAGAGACGAATTCGTGCAAGAGATCCTGCCCCAGAAACTCTTAGCCAGCTGCAAAATGCAATCCAAGAGGAATGGAATGGAATGCCACAACATTTGATCGTGACTCTCATCTGATCGATGAAGAACCGTATGGAAGCAGTAATAAGAGCTCGGGGAGGGAATACAAGTTATTAAATAAACGTTTCTTAGCTTTTTTTTCATTTACTTGTGTTGTTTTATCAATTTCCTTCATACTCCATACAGGGTAAAAATAACTTGTTATAAAAAAAACGAAACCTATGAAAATTTAATTTGAATTTAGAACATTAACATTAGGATTTGAACATTTGACATATATTCCTAAATATACACATTTTTCTGATAATCCTTACAAAACATAAACTTGCAAGGTGTTTCGATTTTTCTGATGAGAAGTGTAGTTTCTAGGCCCACAAGATTGTGGAAAGATAAGTTTTTAACCGACTTCAAAAAGGAGGAGGTTCTCAATTCATCTGTTTATTTTTATATGTTTGTTACGCTATTACTCCGGTCAGTGGCAAAAAACAAAAATTGAAAACCAAAGACACTGACTTCCGAAATTAAAGTTATTTTTCACTTTTTTGAGTTTTTTTGTAAAAAGTTTTTATTCTATGTCAGATGACGGTCAAAAGCGCGTTTTGAAATCAAGTAAGTATGAACTAAAATTATACACATATTGCTACTTCTGGAGCCACTGCTGTAGTTGAGTATATTTTATGAAGATCCTATCAAAAGTTATGGTTTACTGCATTCAATACACTATGTATAATGTAATTTCGTGAATGCAGTAGCCATAAATAATATAACACAGGGTGAGATTTTGAGATACGACTGCGGGCAAGAACCCACATGAGCTATGTGTTCGATTTCGAGGAAAACTAAAACTACATTACCTATTTGTCTTTTTGTAATAAGATCTGAATTAGCGTAGAATCAGATACCCTGTAGTTTTGATAAATAGGTAAAAGTAATTAAGAAGATCCAGTTGTGCAAACACACCCACCCTCACGAAGATCGGAGACTCTACACTCGAAGTTGTAGACGATTACTTTTACCTAGGACAAACTGTCCAGTTAGGAAGGTCCAACTTCGAGAAAGAAGTCAATCGTCGAATCCGACTCGGCTGGGTGGCCTTTGGGAAGCTGCGCGCTATCTTCTCGTCCCATATACCACAGTGTCTCAGGACAAAAGTTTTTGACCAGTGTGTGTTGCCAGTGATGACCTATGGCACCGAAACGTGGTCGCTCACAATGGGCCTCATTAGAAGGCTGAAAGTCACTTAAAGGGCAATTGAGAGGGCTATGGTCGGAGTTTCCCTGCGTAATCGAATCAGGAATGAAGAGATCCGTAGGAGAACCTGGGTGACCGACATAGCCCGAAGTATTGCCAAACTTAAGTGGCAGTGGGAAGGGCACACTCCTCGCAGAACAGATGGCCGATGGGGCCAAAAGGTTTGGGAGTGGCAACCGCGTACCGGAAGACGTAGCGTTGGAAGGCCCCCCACAAGGTGGACCGATGACCTGGTGAAGGCCGCGGGAATGCGCTGGATGCGAGAAGCACAGAACCGGTCGAAGTGGCGGTGCTTGGGAGAGGCCTATGTATGAACGTCTGTAATTTTTACGTAATTCATTAATTAATTAATGTAGCATTTGCTTTCGATGCCCATCTTGATTGTTAGACGCAGTCAACTTCTGGACATAAGCTTCTTATAAATTATAGGCATTCGTTCTAGAAAAAATCTTTTTTTCACCAAACCAATTTATCTCGTCTTAAATCACGAGAATTTATCTTGGATTCTATGTTTAGGCACTGTTATTATTTAGCCTTATAAAAAAGCGTGGGCATACAGATAGGCATAGAGGTCCATTGATACAGACGGCGATACATTACGATATTAACTAGCTGTGAGAAAAACAAAATAATAAAGTGAATTATGTGTTTACTCGCCGCCATGTTCAATTCTATTTCGATATCTGTCATCATTATTTTGTAGATTTGATTTTGGTAAAGGATTTTTGCTGTGTTCATTTTTGTTCTGTTTCCGTTGATATTAAATACTTTGTTCCGTTTATTTATTTATGAAATAATTATAAGGAGCTGAACAACGTTCGGCAATTTACTGAGTTGTATGTAAAATGTTTGATTTCATTGTTACGTCCTTTTCGGCAATCCTTCCCTACTGAAGGTTTATGACAAGTGGTCAAGCTGCAGCGTCCATTGTGATCACCTATTCGTCTACCAACCATGTTGATTACGGCAACTTTATATTTAAATGCAAATGCCCAGAGCGGACATAAAACCAAATGAAATAAACGCAGTTATAAAATTCCATTGTTCATAATTGAAATCCTACAACCTACTGAACTTGAATCCTACTGTTTATATGTATATTATATTTTAATTATGTTATAAATATATATTCTTTTATATTATAAATGTAAATGTTTGGATGTTTGTTACTCAATCGTGCAAAAACGGCTGAACGGATTTAGATAAAATTTGGCTCATAGATAGTCTAGCCTCGACTAACAAATAGGATAGGTACTTATTATCTTGGTAGTAAGTTCCCGTGGGATAGTTTTTGACATCCACGTAGGCGAAGCCGCTGGCAAAAGCTAGTAATAAATATAAATAAACGAAGTTTCATGTGTGTATGTTAAATAGATTTTGAGTTATTGAGGGGTGAAAAGTAGCTCCAAATGGTTCGTGTAATATAACACAAAGCTGCTGCGTCGCCAGTTCTTTTCTTGAACTTGGCTTGACACGCGGCCGCGTGTCTAGATAGCAAATGAAAGGCTATTTTCAATGCCGTAACGTCTTTCCCCATATACCCGCAATTCGACGAACTCGTGTGTTATGCCTGTTTTGCTCGGACGATCGATAGCGACCATTAAACGCTCACCAGGCTTATAAGTTCAACAGGTAATCTATATTCATATATCACCGTCAATCGGGTTCGCACGCAAATTGCTTTGTCTTCGCATGTAGCCAGTAAATTAAGTTATTTGTGTTACAGAATATCTCATTTTTGCTTTAGAAAAAACAGGATTTTTATGCAGGAATTGGACTATAGCTACTGTAGGTCATTGATTATTAATTAGGAGAACATGTGTCGTGAAAGAAAACTTGAGGGAACGCATGTGACTAAAAGAGTGATGAATATAAATGGTGATGTACCTACGGAGCGGGAGAGGAGGGTTAATGAAAAGATAGATGGATTGAGTGAGAAATGATATGAGAGAGAAGAGAGTGAATTATAGCGTGACGGTTGATAGAATGGAAGAAGAAAACGCGTTGGACTGACCACAAGTAACATGGGAAGGAAGATGGTGATGGACGTGAAAGAAAAACAGAAGTAAGAAACTATAGGTACTTCGTTTAGGTTCACGATAAACTTGTTGTTATTGTCTACTAAACAGATGATTTTATAGTTTCTCATTAAAATATATTTTTTAGCGATAACATCCATTGTGTCAACCTATGTAAAAAGTCTATATTTATATCTGTAATCCACACGGTGTACATATAATAAAGAGTAGGTACTCTATTCTATTTTATTTATGATTATTTTTGCTTGTACACCAAACTCTTTTGCTGGCTGTACCATCTGTGTGGCTGCAATCTGGCCAAGTTTGTGCCTCAGTCAATTAACACTTGCAGTACTCACAGTTTCACAGCTGAATTCATTGACGGCCTCTCTCGAGTTGTGCCACAATACCCGGTTCACCGCTTCCTACTTGCAAACCGGCCAGCTGCCGTATCTCGTCTGTTCGTCTGACTAATTGACTATGGACATGTCGTAAAAGTAAATAAAGATAGTTAGTAAAAGTTCGTTCAAATGTCACCCGTACTTATAACGTACACAAGCATATTCATTTCAGTTTAGTTGAAGGGGTAAACAAGTGATGGTATTTAGTGAAGTGCAACCTAATACAGGGTGGATTTTTGACACGGAGCAGTAAGGGTACCTGATGGCCTAGACAAAGTGACATTCTATCAGTTATAACGATGATGGAAAAGCAAAAATATATGGAACTGACATAAGCTATCGAAAAGGTTAGGTCAATTCTGTTGAAAGTCGTTGTAGAAATACGAAACACTTTCGAAGCGATTGTCACTTGTCTTGTGTAGGCCCTCTGAACTGTAGTAGTTACAGAAAAACAAACTCAAGAGACTAATTTTTTTGTTGTTTTCTAAAACGAATAAAAAGTTTTTGTGAAAATGCCACCGTTTCCTTGCTGACTGTACATATTTTTTCAAAATCTGAGAATGGGGAACAAAATTTCTCAAAAAAATAAGGACCGTCCCGTCCATTTTCCTGTAGCTAGATCGGTTAAGGTACCTCCCTTTATTGCCCTATCTCAAAAATTCACCCTGTATAGTAAAGAGAACAAAAAAAATGTCAGCCAACCCAAGTAGAAAGTTTCATTTTCATATCTCGTTTATATCCCAAGAAAAAACACTGTAGACATGTGAGAAAAAAGGGTTCCGCACTTCAAAGTGTTCTGAGACAAGTCTAAAGACAATACGACGGGTATACACATACCCCCATATATTCATAAAAGGTAACATTTAGGAGGAGTAGCGAGTGACGTCACAATTTAATCTCGTTTGGGTTCGTTCTGTGCTCGGTACCCGCGGACTGTTCTACATTTAAATGGTGTATTCGTACGTTAAACCCGGTCGCGTTTCCGGGGTATGACAATTATGAAAATTTTCAAAAAAATATTTAAGGCGAAAGCAGTCAGGGAAATACAATTTTTCCTACCTTTTTTGCAAATTGCAGGTCAGTATTAGGTTGTATGTTGATCGAAATATGCTTTGTGGCCGTATCAAATATTTATTTATAGAATTATACTCAATAACAAGAAAAAAATGTAATTCAAAATACTGGTATTCAGCTGCATCCGGCTAGACTGGAAGCCGACCCCAACATAGTTGGGAACAGGCTAGGCAGATGACGATGAACAAGAAAAAATTGTAAAGCGCTCTTCCTCTCTCTATTTAAAAATTTGCTGTGCCCGTCAGGGTCTTCTTTCAATTGTTTCTATTATTTTTTATTTACCACCTATAATTTGTACATTATGGATTGCAATAAACAATTTGATTTGATTTATAATTAATCATTAAGTTTATTGAATGTCTATTTCATGAAATCATGATATTTGAGCCAATTCTAACATAAGGAGTTGTATTTCCGATTCTAATGATTATAATTCTGTCAGGCAACATTTTTTAAACATACAACCCCTGACTTGCAAATTGCAAAAAAACGTAATAAACTTTTAAATTTCGCGGGATACTTTAGCGCATCCCCCTTAAGGAGGAATTTGCATACGAGGCCAGTAAATATATTTTATGAGCATGAGATTTTCCAAATTAAGGCTTGCTGCCTAGGGATGTTTATATTAAGGCTTTTGTCCTTAATAGGCTTGGTGATCGTACCTTAATGGTTTTAAGGCAACTGCCTACTGGTTAGACCTTTATTTTGATCCTGTAGCTACTTCTATCATTACCAACGGAATGCGATAGCCATGGATTACTTTAAAACCCAATAAAATTTTATCTGATTAGTATACAGCGATGACAAGCAACACTCTTTTCCTCTAAAAAAATAACATCACCATATCAGTTTACAAGAAACGTTCGCATTTTTTTTTAGCCTCATTTGCATGATACATAACATGATAGGTTCCGTCTCGTGTGTCTGAAATAATTGTTAACATCGAGTACCGCTCCCAGAAGGTCAACTCTCTATCTAAAACGTTCGTATTCAAGTCGCAATTTGTCAAACTTGTCAAAAATGTTGTTAAATTGATAGTAATTTTGACAGATTGCGAATGAGATGCGAATGCGAACTTTCTTAAAAATTACGGGAATTGTCCCTCAGCAGGCGTAGCATGAGCACCGTTTTGTCGACGGAAGAGTAGACAAAAATGACGTTTCCTGTAGACAGTACGATGGCAGCCAAGTAGAAAGAGTCAACTGCACTTTTTACGAAATTCACTCTTTTGCATAATTCGACTCAGAATTCTTTGTTTTGACATAGGATTTATCGGTTGTCAGTGTGATTTTGACAGTAAGGATAGAAAACTTTCTTCCGAAATCGTCTCCTACAAAAAGACCTTGACAAAGATCGTTAGAAATGAAAGACAAAATGACTGATTGTAGAAGGATTTCTACGGTGCGATGTCAAAAATGAAGAAATGAACTGTCACTTTGTATAGATAAAGCTATGTCTATTCTTCGTAGAGATAGAAAGCGCCATGCTACGCCTGCAGAAATGATTCATTTTTGTTTATTTTTGCCTCGAAAGTGAAAAATTAATTCGTTCGTTAACCGATCGAACGATGTCGAATTTCGGCACTCCGTATCTTTCACTCGCCTGTCGACTGATCTAAAAATTAAACGAAAGGAGCAAATGATAAATGTGTGGTGGTCCATCTGTTAATCAAAATAATAAAAAAATACAATCCGCAGAAAAGAGCAGAAGTTATCATTATTATGATATTCCAGGAAAAAATATCACTGCCACATAATATAATATTACTTTCCCAAAAAAAGTCATTGTAACATTAACCTGTAGCATTTAGTTAACAAAACATCCCCCAAAGGAAACATATGTAACGTCAAACAATGAGCTTCGGTAACGTAACGTGGTCGAAGCAGATAACTCACTTAAACCTTATTTACAGAGAGCGAGCGATTCATTAGGTGGAGCCGGTGGGGCAAACAAGACGAGTGAGAGAATGCTGGCGGGGTAAGGACAACGTCAGATAGACAGCTGGTAAGACTGACGGCTGTTAGTAGTCAAAAGTAGTACGAATAGTCAATAGTAGTACCTACGAATAGTCAATAGTAGTATGAATAGTCAATAGTAGTACCTACGAATAGTCAATAGTAGTATGAATAGTCAATAGTAGTACGAATAATATGAAAAAAAATTGTTGATGACTATCTGTTGCCCGCCGCTTCACCCGCGTGGACCTAAAATTCACCATCATGGTCTAGGGTCTACCAATGTGCCAAACATCCAAATCCGAAAGCGAAACAAACAAACAAACTCACTTACGCATTTATAATACTAGTTATGTTGGGGCTACATTGTCGCGTTATTGCGAACTAAACTTCGCGTGCTCTCACTCGCACACAACTCGACGTCTCGTTGAGCAACAGAGAGCGCGCGAAGTATAATTTGAGATAAAGCGACAATGTAGCCCCAGCATCAGGATGTCCCCTCACTCCCCGCTCGCAGTGTGGACAAGGATTATAGTTGGTTTAGTGCGAGCACTCGATGTTCTGCGGTTGCGGCGGATAAAACAATTCAGTTATCTTCTACCTGCGTTAGACCTGTCTGTTTCAGATATAGACGTCTATTTCTGTATTATTATTGTCAATCACGCAGTATTTGATTATGACGGTTTCGTGTATATGCAAAGCATTTATTTCAATTAAACCATTTACAGGCACTTTTGAATTGTCAAGGAGTCAGAAATATGAAGCTAGCTTCATATTTCTGACTGACCGACTCCTTGACAATTCCAAAGTGCCTGTAAATGGTTTAATTGAAATAAAGCGTAATAGGTACCTATGGAGAAGAACGGGCAAGAAACTCCACGGACACTCTTTTAAATCAAAATATTGTTACAATATATGGGTTACATCATTCATGTTGAAATTATACATGTGAGAACAATGTAGAAAGCACGTTAAAAGCGTCCGCAATTATTACATACAAACAATTCAAAAATTAAAATAAGCCATGGCAGCTAAGAGATGACCAGTCCCTACTGATGGCGCCCGTTCACGAACATGACGCATGGATCAGCACCATTCAGCTCAACCATTTTGAAGGGAGCTAAATGAAAAAAAAAAAAAAAAAAAAAAAAAAAAAATGGGTCAGACTGCTTTGTACGCTTTCATAGTTTTTTACCAATTTAAAAAGGAGAAGGTTCTCAATTCGTCTGTATATATGTTTTTCTGTTTGCTACGCGATTACTCCGCCAATTATGAATTGATTTTGATGATTATATTTTTGTTTCAGAGGTGGTCCCATATAAATATTAACTTTGGTTGCGTAGTTTTTGAGTTATGAATGAATTAAACCTGAAATTCTAATTCTAAATCACCATAAAGATGTTTCCATGTTTTTTCAATTGAGGTTAATTTTATAACCTCAATTTTCGTCGATGATTGAACAATAATTATTGGAAAAAGTGGCGAGATATAAAATTAAAACCTTTTAAATACAAATGAATGTGTTACTAATTCCCTTTAGTGAGTGATTGCGTATCTAGAAAGGGTTTGTTTACACTTTCAGAAAATTCTTTTGGAATCGACTATACGCACGAAACATCTCTCTATATTCATCGAAGGGGTAGCCTGAGGAGGCAAAGTATGTCGTAAGTAGGTACAGTCGAACAAGCTATTTGGTATACAGGTAGATAACTTGCAACTACTTTAAACAACAAAAGTGAGTGTTTTCAGTAGTCAACAATCCTTTTACATCACTCTCCTGAGCTCAAAAAGTTAAATTATACACACACAATCAAAACGAATTTTGGCAGTGTAGCGTGAAAATAATAATTATATTATTTTGCCCATATACCATGTTTGGTTTAAGGGCAAAATAATATTTATTTATTTATTTTATTATTTATGTACACACTGTAAAATAGAAAATAGATACGACATAATTAAAATAGGAGTACAAAGGTACTGCTTATTTCTTAAGAAATTTCTTAATATATTATTTTTCGTGTAATTTAACTTTTGTTCGACTTTTTTTTGCTTGTTCGACTGTACATATAGTTCACCCACGTTACGCCGGTTTTTGTCTCATGTAATTGGGGGCGAACCACAAACTCCCGGCTGCTGCTAAGTAATAGGGAATATGCATGTATTTTTTTTATTTTTTTATTCGATAGTTTTTAGCGTCAAATAATAGTAAAAAAAAATTCGACGGCAAAAAAGCAATTTAAAGTATTTAAAAAAATGTTTAAAAATATCCAACCGATCCGGGCTATTTAAACGCCCTCCATTTGGCGCGCTTGGTGTGGTGACGTCACACTCAGTGAAAACAGACAAGCAACTGTCAAGTCAACGTCAAATACTCCTTTTTCTAAGAACGTTTGACATTGACTTGACACTGACATTTTGATTGCTATTCCGGATTGTTACGTCACATCCGCTGTTAGCCTTTTCAAGTATTTGAATTACCCACAGTTTTTTGGTACTTTAAAAAAATTAATTTCTCGCTCAAAAAGAAATTTTGTTCAAAAATATTGATGGAGGCATAATTCTGAAGTAACATAGTTTATAAAAAAAAATATTTGACCCATATTTGAATCACATGCATATTCCCTATTCCCTATGCGAAAAACTCAATAGCTACCATCAGTAACTTTTTATGTAAAAGAGGGGATTCTATTCTATCTGAAATTAAGTAGAACCGCTTAAGGTCGTCGAGATTGTACAATGTTTGAAGAAATCGGCTTAAGTACATTTTTATTATTCGTCTCTTTTGGTACTCCCGCTTCGTTCCATGTTCAAGTGTGACCCATTTTTATGAGGGACAAAAACATAGGACGGGACTTTATTTTTCTAGACATTCAGAAAATCTGGGGCAAACCGACAAGCATTCCTTTTATTGAAATTATCGTGTTATTCTTCTCCATTCTTACGTAGTTAATAACTTTGTCAGATGTACCTACATAATTATCGCAAATTAGACTTTTTATATGGCTTGTCACGGAAGTTTTTTTTACTATAGGTACCTAAATGCGAAATAAGACAAAAAAAAGTCTGCATAGCAAGTTTCTTTTTCTAATGTTTAGAAAAATATGTTAAAATAAATAATACCTACTGACTTAAAAAAAGAGTTAAAATTAATATTTTAGCTACGCTACTTGATTTTATAATCTCAAATTAAATCGTGAGATAAAGATAGCACGAAATAATCCTACTATCCTACTATATCCATATTATATTATGTTTGTTACTCCATCATGAAAAAACAGGCTGAACGGATTTGGATGAAAGGTACACACGGTTACACATCAAGCTATACATTTCAAGTTTATGCTGATCTCGCATTGTATAGGATTTCTGTACAATGAGAGTCAGCTTATACTGGAAATGTATAGCTTGATGTGTAGCCGTGTGTACACAAAAAAAAAATTGTTTATTTAGTCTCTTACTTTTACATAACAAATGTGAATGAAACAGCCCCAGTAAGTGGTTAATAACACTTGTGTCGGGGTTGTCTCGCTCCACCCCTGAATTGGTAGACAATATTGAGACACAATTAAATCAAAATCAGAATTTAAATTAATATCAACTAAAGGCAAAATCATATTATTAAAATTTAAAATCAGAACAAAATTAAAATCATAATTGACAGTATAACAAAACTAAAACCAGAGTTAAATCAAAATAAAAGTCAACGCCAGAATTAACAACAATTTAAAAACTAAATTCAAGAATAAAATCAAAGCTACAATCAAAATCAAAGTTAAAATTAAATATAAATTAAAATCAAAATCGAAGTTAAACATCGAGATTAACATCAAAATTAAAATCCAAATTAAAATCAAAATTATAATTATTATCACAATTTAAATAAAATATAAATTTAAAACAAAATTGAAAGCATGCGCAAACAAAAATAAAAATAAAAAAAATGATTAAAGAAGATTTATAATAGGGTATTTTTTTTTTTTTTTTTGTGTTGTTACTAGCTTGGGATTTTTCTGTGTGTGTGTGTGTGTGTGTGTGATGGTGTGTGCGTGTGTGTGTGTGTGTAGCGAAGTGATGGTGTGCGCGTGAGTGTGTTAGTGTGTTCTACATATTACAGATAGTGCCATGTATGTTAAAATAAATTAGATAGACATTCAAGCAAGTCTAGCCAAGATCTGCTCTGTTTCGACGTATGAAAGAGATTGTAACCACTCGGTTATCATTAATTTGCATTTATGCGAGACCTCGAGGTGAAAATGTAGTTTTGCGTTAACTTTGTTGTATATGTAGGCCGATTGGCATACATACTGACGCCTCGCAAAAACCGTACGTACTCCTGAGGAGTAAGCCACAATATCTTTCCGCCTTTTAGACTGTCTTTCCCGATTAACTGAGGTGTGCTTATGTCGGTTCAGTATAAGGTTTAGAAGGTACAGTTTCCTCACTGATAAAAGGCCACTAATTCCGTATAAATCAGTTGTGGGAAATCTGAATGGCTTGAAATATATTACCTTTAAAAGTGACCTTTGGGCTCTTTCTAACTCCAAGAATTTGACCTTAGAGGCCCCTCCCCAAACTGGTAAGCAGTATGTAATTACTGACTGCGCAAGTGCCTTATAAACGTCGTTGAGTGTCTTTTGAGGCATCACATGTCGTAGATTTTTTAAAATCCAAATAAATTTTCGAACCCGTGACATAACAACCTCGACCTGCAAGTGCCACTTTAGACTATATTCCCAGGTATTTTGTAGACGGCACTTGTTTGAGGGGGTTACAATCACAATTCCGTTCCAAGCTGTTTACACAGGTATGGATACGGATATTGAAATCGGTTCCTGGTTTAGACTTAGCACTTGGAGAGAAACAAATGTAATTTGTTTTGGCAATATTGAGGGTCAGCAGATTTGCCTTAAGCCACCCATCTACAACAACCAAACCCCGTTCGACTTTATTTCGAACTTCCTCCCATGTGTCGCCAATATATACAATAGCCGTATCGTCAGCATATGAGAAAAATTTTCCTCCGCTCCTTCGTAGGTTACAGAGTTCGTTAATATATACCAGAAACAGCGGCGGGCCAAGCACGGAGCCCTGTGGAACTCCGAAAATAACCTCTTCCTCATTGCTATACGAGTTTCCTACCCTAACCTGTTGTTTCCTACCCCGGAGATAACTATGAAAAAGAGAGAGTGCCCTACCTCTAATCCCTATAGCCTCAAGTCTCTGCACAAGGATGGGAAATACGGTGTCAAAGGCTTTTTTCAAGTCCAAAAGGCTTTTTTCAAGTCCAAAAGGCTTTTTTCAAGTCCAAAAACACCGCGACGCATTTATATCCCCTGTCTACCTTTCCTGTAATTTCAGATGTAAGCGCTATAATTGCGTCCTGAGTTGACCGACCCTGTCTAAAACCATACTGTGAGTTGGAAAGAACAGATAGTTTATAACCTGGATTAACACATAGGGCTAATTTTATCTCGATAATTTTCGACGTCCACGCGGGTAAAAGCTAAACTATGATAATTTGAATTGTATTCTCCATAAATAAAGATTTATTATTATTCTTTGCGATATTTATACGGAATAATAATAATAAATCTTAAAATAATAATACATTTCTGCATAAATAAAGATTTATTATTATTATTTCTTAGAAATATCGCAACACTATCATCATAAACCACTTTCGAATGTATTGCGATATTGTCGATGAAAAGTCGAAATAAATATCGATTTTGCGAAGGACAAATAATATCTTAGAGTCAACGATCTTAATTGTAATGTTAGGAGGAAAGTAATAAATGTTGTATAAACACACTGTCAACTTTGTTTCATTCCTATGAATTGTTCTTTCTATTTTGTATTTCTCTAACTGGCCTGTCGAGATAAATAAGAAAATACTAATTTGAAAAGCTGTGTTGTATCAAGTTTAATTTTTGTTTGAGAAAATGTCTGCGAAAACCGTTTTGGTTTCAGATTTGAATTGATTCCAATGACGCGTCGCCGAAATTATCCAATTCAGACATGCTTTGCTTAACACCAAGTACAAAAATAATATCTGTCAGTCTATGGAAAAGAGCAAAAACACTATTATATTTTATGAGGAACTAATACAACAACTTATACCTAATTAATTAATAAAATAAAAATTGTATAATATCCTAACGTAAACTAAAACATGGCGTCGAAAAATTCCTCCGCATCGCTGTTGTTTGGTAAGAGAGTGGTGGCATTGCCACGTTGTATGGCAATGCTTTTAGCCTCTGGCGTCTTAAGCCAGCCCTTGGTTCACGGGAAGTGTCAACCAGCAGCCATTTGGAGATTTTATTGAACAGACCATGAGCACTCGGACCCCATGAACGGCCCGAGGGCTTCAACCTTAAACGGCTCGAAGATATAATTACTGATAAGGTTATTATATTTACGCCACTTGAGGCTTTCCGCAGCTTTTACCTTGTATTGATTCGAAACATGCAATCTTTGAAACGAACACACACATTATTTATGTACGTACAGTGATGCCTGCGGATGTGTTATAATTCGTTTTTTTTTTAATTGTATTATAATCTAAGTACGTTTACGTACTGTTTATTTTATTTTTTACCTATTTAATATGTACATTGAACCTGACTTGATTTCCGTACGTCTTTTTCGGGTGACCACTGAAAATCAGCGCTGTGCTGTGGGTCCCCCATAGCACAGCATCATGCTGAGTGGAAGCCTTCTTGTCACAGTCATGACGTGCAGCTGCCAACTATTTATTTTTATAGGTACTCACTCCTGGGGGCCTGCCACCACCGCTTACATCAGTATTATTTTAATCTTACTTCGTGGGGGAAAGAGATGGAGCTATACGTCCTGTAGAGCTTCATCTATTTCCAACACTGTTGTAATATTAAAAAAATACTGCTGTATGCGGTGGTGGTAGGCCCCCTGATCTCATATTTCTATGATTTATATGATTAAGTACCGTTATCTTTTTGTAGGCACGTATTTCTGTGACAAATACCTAGTCCTATTTTTCTTTCTTTCCTTTTTCTTTAACAATGGTTTGCTCGAAAAGTTACGAGAAGCAATTAAGGTAAGCATTTACGGTACACAAACTGGTACGGTAAATATTATCTAAAAAAAAAACATCACATTATTTTTATTTCACTAAACGTAAACAAAAATTCTAGCGTATTATTTAGTTGTTGCACCACCTGCACAACAGACGCAGCAGAACGTTAATCATGATGACACTTGAATAATGCTGTGCTGCCCTCTAGGGAACTAACAGAGATATTCTTTATACGCGTTTCTTTCTTTATTGCATAAATAAAAAGCAGAATTTTTATTTTTAATCTGTTGTAATTTTTTTATGGGTGTATTCCTGAATTAAAAATGGTTTGATTTGATTTAAGTCCCATATAATTGGTATCGAGGCTATTGCCATCAACTGGGCATAATACAGACTCCGGGCTGTTAGGTACCGAAAAATTCCAGATAGCATAACCCAATAACATTGCCCGACCTGGGAATCAAACCCAGGACCTCATGCTCCTCAGTAGCGCTTGCGACCACTAGACCAACGAGGCAGTCGCTTATGAAAGGAAAGTTTGTATATCTACCGTTTAGAAACCTCTTATATCTCTTTCTCAAAAATATTTATAGGAATCCACCATAGGATTATGAACCTACCATACATACATATGACGATTTTATTCTCTACGTATCTAGAATGTATTTGCCATTTTTAAGTTTCTACTAGGTTACTACTAGGAATCTTAATCAATCATGATACGTAGGTAGGTACACTGTAAAATTTTGTTCACATTGATTGCCGTTTGACCTCCGTATCTAATCTGTAGGGAAATAAGATTTACTCAGCACGATGTTATCAGAATACAGGGGGATCAGTGAATGCTGCACCTTTGGGGGAAAGCAGTCGTTTATTTTTTGCTAAGAATTATACTGAAGATTTGTATACCTACTTACTTTTTCATCTGAGGAATAAGGTAGGAGTCTAAATCAATAGATAAAAGAGCGGTCTTGTAAATGGAAGTATTTTAAATAAATATAGGAAATAATTTAAGAATTTATTAATAATAAAGTAGATAATAAATAAGGGGCTCGTGGCTAAATGTGAACACCTGCAGGAGTCAATCGAAGGTTAAATTACGGTTGCTGCGGACGGTTCGTGGATTGGTGACCATCTAATACATATCGAGACTCCTCCGTTTGACAGTCGTTACGGGTAGTCAGAAGCCCAAAAGTCTGACAGCCAGTCTTACCATGAGGTATCGTGTTACCCAGTAACTGGGTTGTCGAAGTCTGATGAACAGTCGCTCCATGAAAATTACTGGTATTCAACTGCATCCGGTTAGACTCGAATCCGATCCCAACATGGGATCGGAAAAGCTAAGCAGAACTAATAAAAATGCGAAAGTGAGTTTGTTTGTGACGCTATCACGCTAAAATGGCTGAACGTATTTATATAAACATGGTTAGGCCATGACCTGGAATAGGACCTAGGATACTTTTTATCCCGGTAGTACGTTCCCGTGGGATAATGTCAGCTAGCTTTACACACGGGCGAAGCCGTGGGTAAAGCTAGTAATTTATAAATTATTTAAGAATTTGTTTGTAAATAAGTAAATTAAATAATATTCATAAAGGTAAAATAAACAATCAAATTGTTTCGTTGAAAACACATAATTATACTGACGCGGTTCTCTTCCTCGAATTTGTAATTCATAAGCTAACAGTAAATTGCTTTAAGTGTTACTGAAAATTACTTTGGAAGGAAACAAATATAAATAATATTATTCCAATTCGTACTCTGTATCTATGATAATAATATCTAATAATAAATAATGCTTAACGTTTTTTAAATGTTTTTTTTATAAAAACATTTAAAAAAATATTTAAAAATTTAATGAACTTTTCATAATAAAATAAAAAAAAAACGGAAATATCTAACATTATTCAAATAATTTAATCTACTACTCGGAAATTTTATTTTTATAACTGTAGCATCGATAAGACCTAACATATCATACATTATCAACATTATGTTACATTATACTTTAATAGTATAATGTAACATAATGTTGCTACACAAAAACATTAGCAATATTATGTTTCTATTTTCAATTTGGGCAGTGCATTGTTCAGCAGTCAGTCAGTATTGATTTAGAAGAAGCGTAAATCGATTAAAAAGATTAATGATTCGCTACAAAAGTTGAAAATGGAAGGCGGGACCTATCGTTTGTGTCAAATAAATTGAAGCCTTTTACGGTACGTTACGTTTCCCGAGTCGCTAGCTGTAATGTGATTTCGGTTGCGATTTAACGCTCAAACTAACTTTGAGGACGGATGTGCACTACTGATTTACTTTTACGATATCGAATTTTGAAGAAAATCATGAGATGTTATATTTTTCAAATCTAAACACTAAATACTAGTTGGTTTTCGTAAGTTTTGTTTAGAGTGCTATTTTCGAGTATTAATTCGGTGAATCGGTTAGTAAGATTAACAAACAATATAGAGCATTTTTTTTTTTAAAGTCAAATATTGAAATGTCATACTCAAGTGTCAAGCGATTTGATCACTGTGACTAGCCCTGCAAATGATTAGCAGGCAAATTATTGTTTCAAAACTAGATAAGATTCGCTTAGGTTAGTACATCTTCATATCGTCAGCATCCTTCTGTAAGACCTCATTCTAAACTTCGAATCTGAATCCGCTGTGAGTTTCTTGATTTGCATTCTAAAAACTCGGTTAATACACTAGCGCTACCCTTACGAGCGTGTCAGCGAGTTGAACTAAATTGACCGTGAGATTTTGACAGATAAAGTATGAGATGACGTAAGAAGTGACATTCAGTAAGGTAATTCCACACACAGGTCACTTCGCACTCGAACCCGATTCAAAATACGAAGTGAGAGTGAATAGCGATGTGAGATGCGAGTTGTTGTTTGAATTTTACAGAATCGACGTTCAGAGCTCTATAATATTTTACTCACGTCGACCAACATAGGTACCTAACTACCTACATACACCTACCGATGTGCCTCGTTCTCAACATCTCTCCTGTAACGTTCGCAGACTTCGCATGTACCTCAGCAATCTGCTCATGTTCGCCCTCCCTTACATGGCGCGATATCTTCTCTATAAAACATGATGCAATCATGTGATTTCTGCACAGAATCCGCTTCAGATTACAATCTCGGTGATCTGATTGCGTCCCACGACCTTTTCCAATTGGCTATTTATTTCAGACTTATCTTGAAACACTAGGCCATTTATTTCAGTTCTTTTTTAACGGGTATGTACATTATGAACCATTTGGTTAATGAGGATTTAACTCACTTATTGAATTCTCCGTTCAGGCGTATACCTATGGTGGTTCAGTATAACTTCGTACATTGTGTACCTAATTATTTATAATAGTTAGGTATCAATCAATCAATTTTGCCTATAGCTGTCAACTGTGTCCAACAGTTGACAGCTATAGGCAAAATTGATAGTCATAAAATCGGGCAGGTACCGAATTTAATAAAAAAATGCCAGAAAAATGGCAGTCTGAGAACTTTATGCGACCTACCCAAATGTCCTTTCTTTGGTATTGTTCGTCAAGTTGAGCTCCTTATGTTCTGAGTTGAGCTCCACTATTACTGATAAATGCTTCACTGACTGGACAGGTCCACTCAAATCTGTGTGGTTCTTTCCTCAAAAGACCATTTCAGACTCTAATCTACATGGTCCTCATATGGCCTGACCAAGATTATGTCTGGACTTTAAAAGAGACTGTGACCTCTGAGTTTGTTTCGGCCTTTCTTCTCAGAGTAGTCAGATAGGAAACGCCGACCTCATCTAGCTTATATTTACAACTTTTTAATATGACGTGTAAAAGTGATTCCAATATCCTATTTACAGAATAAACAATTTCATTTCATTTTATTTCATAGGATATCTTTAATATAGTGTCGTGTGTGAGAAGATTTACATTATGTAAAGGAGAAAATATAAGTGTGGGATGTTATAAGCGAAAGGTTTTATTCGTGCAAAATATTGTGAGTAAGTACCTACAGTTAATACATTCAAATAATCTTTCTAAGACGTTGATGCTAGGGATGCAAGAAGTGTAAAAAAGTATCGATATATATCGTATCGATATTTAAAAAATATATCAATATCGATTTCGATATATCGAAAAAAAAATATCGATATATCGGTGAAATTTTCAAAAAAAATAATTACATAACTAAAGTTCAAGTTTTATAATCATTTAAATACCAAACTAGGAAAAAAAGTACAAATAATTTTTACGGCTCTGAATTCCAGCGATTTTAGTCAGCGGCGATAACGGTGTTGCTATTGAAAATATATCGCTTGAGATACATTTTCGATACTTGATATTTTATATCGATACATCAATATATCGAAATAATATGAGGATAGATTATGAGGGCACCTAGTGCGTCATACTCAAGGCCTGATTTCCGTAACTCTTGTTGCTGACTCAACATATATCCTCGGCCACTGCGCTGTCCTACTTACCTTGCGTTTTATTGCTGTCTAAGCACATTAGCCGACTGCTTCAAAAACCTAATGTAGCCTTGAAGGTGATTTATGCAATATTTGTTTTAACCCAGTTAATGATACTGCAAACGTAATCGTGTAACTAAGTGCAAGCAACTATTTACCTTAATTATTAGTGTTTAAGTAAATTATAAAATAATACATAACTAGCTATCACATTATTCTTAAAACTTACGTTAAATATTGTTAAGAAATAAGTTGTCCTAATAGTAATCATAAGAACTAATGCCGCCTGTGATACAGGTTTATCCTAGTACAGGCATCATACTTTGTAATACCTACATTATTTCTAAGCTTTATACTGTATTTTACCAATTTTTATTTCTTGAATAAATTTATTATTTATTAATAAATATCGCCTGAAAATATCGATATATCGAACAAAAAATATCGATATTTCGATATATCGATATTTTTTCTGCTAGTTGAAGCGTGACAGGCGTTGCTGGAAATAGCAAAGAAATGTTTGAACAATTTTCAGTTGCTTAGGAAAGAAAATAGCTAATAACGAGGCTTTTCAGACACTCTGCTTTCATTTTCATATTTTAATATGTATTAGATAGGTACTTTAACTGCCTCACGAAGGTACATTAATTTTTTAATGTACTTAAATATTTCGTTGTTGATTTTGATTATTATAATTTTGTAAATAAGTCTTTGTGACGGTCGCAATTCGCAAATTATAAATTTTGCCCAACAACTAAGCTAATACTGACCTGCAGATAGCAAAAAAACGTAAGAAAATTTAAATTTCGCGGGCTGCCTTGGCGGTAGAAAATCAACTGTCTGAACCATTTGGTCAATGTCTAGTGGTCAGATTTGAAAATATTATCATAAATCAGCAAAACACATGTTTGTATATTTTCCGTAGGTACATTAACGTTAAGTCCATCGACAGAAAAGTCAATAAAACGAAACGATACACATAACATCGGCGACAAACCTCGTAAAATGAATTGCAACGAAAGCTGCTTGTTTCCGAATAAATATCGGAAAAAACGTATATATTATGACCAGTACCTACATCACTATCCCTACCGACGCACTGGGCGACCGGCCAAATGATTTAGGGTCCAAGCAAACTGGATTAAACCTAACTTATGAGCTGTTCATTGTATTCGCTGATGTTTGTCGGCACTGGTATAATGTCTATGGGCATCTATTTAATTGAACCTTAAATAATTCCCATTTTGGTTTCCTAATAATAATTATCTATTAAGGACTAATATTAATGGACAATATACTCGTGGCTAAGTAATAACAGCCGCACGGGTCGATCCATCAGGTTAAGCTACGCTTGCCGGGGTTGGTCCGTGGATGGGTGACCATCTTTACATACCGAGACTCCTCCATGCTTCGGAAAGCACGTTAGGCTGTTGGTCCCGGCTGTCATTGGTGGATCATTGACGGTCGTTACGGAGCGTCAAATGCCCGAAAGTCTGACAACCAGTCTTACCGATACTCTTTGTATCCTATTACCCACCCAATTTACCCAGTTACTGGGTTGTGGAGGTCAGATAGGCAGTCACTCTATGTAAAATACTGGTATTCAGCTGCATCCGGTTATACTGGAAGCCGACCCCAACATAGTTGGGAAAAGGCTGGGCAGATTGATTAATGGACACTATAACATTTAAACATGCTTATTTTTGTGAGCTCCAAATAATTGTCATTTGGTATCCTAAAAATCCGCGGAGAACAGGGTGATGTGGCGCAGCCTGGGAGAGACCTATTCATTGTAATCCTAAAAATAATGGCATTATAATCTTAGGTAAAAAAAAACAACAAACAAAAACAAAAACAAACAAAAAATAACATTTTGGTGAACACATTATCCTGGCTGATCTAATGCCTCTTTGTAAATGAAGTGTGTCCTACTTAAAATACCAAATTATGGTTTTATAACCTTGGTATCCGTAGCAAATAAAAGTAAAGTACCTACGCTACAGAAGTACCGTGGACAACGTTCGATCGAACCCTTCATGAATACCCATTATTCTTATTTTTATGACTATGTAGTAGTTGTTTATGTATTTCTTTTGTTTTCCGAGAAACAAAGGAAAACATATTCTATAGCTGGCTAGCTGGAATGTTGAACAGTAAACGTTATTGTTTCGTCCTAATATTCTACAAGAATATTTAAATCAATCATTATATTGAACAATACTCTCCCAATTAAATTGGCTCCTAAGTATTTGTCTGATATGTAAAATCCAAAAGAAATCATAAGTATTACGGAATAATTCCGTATCTCATTTATAGAAAACTTTGTGGTTTAGGGGTATGAGGAACAGGGTGTAAAGTTCACTCATCCACCATAGAAAAGGGAGGATCCTCCGACCAGACGGGTGTTGTGTCTGGCGGGTAACTGCTCAACGATTGATGTTGGGATTTGTATATAATTATGTCCACTGCATGGTAAACTTTAATTGCGCGATGCAGGATTTATGTGACGTCAGGATTTTTGTGTGACGACAGGTCTTTGATGCGTAGTTCACATGTGGCGATGTAGATACCGCCACAGTGGCACTTCCCCATAAGGAAGTCGATTACCATGTAGTAACTTATTCATGGCCGCACATGGGGTAGACAGCTGCAACACACCAAGCATATTTTAAGAAGAAAAAAAAAATACAAATCTCGAGGCTCCTTAAAAAACGTTGTAAGATGAATTATGTTGAACTCTTCCAAACTTAAAGAGTAAAAGGATTTGTGTTAAGATAGGAAAAGCGGTCTAGGTTTAAAAGTTTGTCATTTACGTTATATTTTTAAGCGTCGTTAGGCTTAAAAAAGGAAAAAACGATTGAGGTGAAAATATTTTGTATGAAACTGAAGTAACGGAAGAAAGTTCTTTTATTTTATACTAGCTGTTCGTGCCCGGCGTCGCTCGGGTGTAATTCCGACTTTTCCGGTGAATTTTTTCATACAAACCTTGTCCAGATACGAATACAACAAAAAATAGTTAGCCAAATCGGCCGAGCCATTCTCTAGTGATGAACTTTCTTTCATACAGGCGATAATTGTTTTTTTTTATTTATAGATAACAGTCATGTACTTAAAATAATCTAAACGTGAATTCATGCAAGCCTAGTACTTCTTGTTAGTTACAACTATTTGAAATCCTATTAGTTAATACTATCGTGAATTCATGCAAGCCTAGTACTTTTTGTTAGGTTACAGCTCGGAAACTGCACAATTCTCATTCAATTCTTGTGAACAGAATACCGTCAAGATGCATTTAAAACCTGGATAAAAAAAAAAAAAATCATAAGTGTTAAATCCATATATCTTTTGATTCTGCAGGTCGATTTTTATGAAATAAAGACTAAATGTTACTCACAATAAAGCTTCTTATTGTTCAGTAATTCAATTTGGAATCCAATGAGTGGCTTTTACGTGATGCGCTCACAAACGAACAAACAAACAGACAAAAATTTCAAAAAATGTTTTTTTACTTTCTATTACTCATTTCTCGCGGCTTCCAGTACTTTTTTTGCAAAAATCTTTAATGTACAGACACGGACCGTTTACGATTTTATTATATGTATAGATTTTAAAGACTACAAGATAACCATTCAACTTGTTTCAGTGTATAAACTATGTTCATTAGTATGATCAACAAATCAAAAAACTCTACAATAACCATAAAAAATCAACCCTTGGTAAAACAATATTTATTGGACGTGATACCCCATCATGAAATATTCAAGGCTGCGACCCTGCCCTTCACTAAAGTTCAGATAAAATACAATATTCATTCGGCATCGAATAGCAATGACACACACATTTCTCCATATATCGAATATATCAGCGTCGACTGAAGTAAGCAGAGATGCGTATCATATCGGGAGTAGTTAGCATTCAAGTGTACGTCTCGACGATGTGCTGGGAAGATAATATTGCGTAGGCGTCTATCATAAGCGGCGTTATTCCTACATAACTTATATTGAACAAAATGTCTGCCTGTCCATTAGTTTGCTTAAAACTCGACAACCAACTCGCCAAGTTACGAGATATAAGAAAAAACTACGGAGATCATATTTGGCTAAGTTTTTACTAAATATTTTGTATCTGTAGAATCCTGTTATTCCCGCCTTTAAGCTGATTATATCACTACACTGGCTCATCACCACACCAACCATCTCGTGCAGGCACGCTCCACTTTTCAACCAATTCCCGCCATTTGTGGTGAACTGACAGTTGACATTAGTGACAGCGATCTCACTGCTGACGTGCATGAGATACTGTTTACATAATTATCATTCTATTAAATAGATACACTACAGTATCGTTACGTAACCAGCGCTCAGCAACTTTATAAATGCTAGAAAAAAGCATAATATAATGTTTGCATTACGTCTGGACGACGCCGTCATCGGGAGGATTTATCTTTTGCCGCGAGTGGCGTAGGCGTCTGTGGTTATTAAAATATACTGGAATGTTCTTATAACACAATAATAATTAATGTGTTATTACCTTATTATATATATATACACAAGGTGGTCACAAGGAGGACCGATGTCCTGGTGAAGGCCGCGGGAATGCGCTGGATGCTAGAAGCACAGAACCGGTCGAAGTGGCGGTGCTTGTGGGAGGCCTATGTCCAGCAGTGGACGTCTTTCGGCTGAAATGGTGATGATGATGATTTTAAAATATACATATAAAAAAATGGTTTCCGATTGTACGTTCCATTAACGTACAGTTTTGTTTCCACACAAGTTGCGTTAGGCGTTAACATTAATTGACTTCAGGTTCATTCAACAATATTTATGTAACTTTTAGAAATAGCAGGGATTCAAGTATCAGAGTATTAATAATAATAATGTAATATTTCGGCGGCTTTCTAAGAAAATGTTCCTAGTAAATGAAAAACGATCCTTATGTTTTTCTATTATTATAAAATAATAAATAAATTGTCTTTTATTGCAGGCAAAATACCCCTATACAAAAAAGAAAAAAAAAAGAAATAGAATTTTGTCATCAACAACGGACTATGCTTAGATAAATAGTACCTAGGAACGTTTTGTCAGTAGGTTTACCAAATTGCGGCACACTTGCTCTTTATGATGTATGTACACCATGCAAATTACAGATATAAATGTTTTTTTTTACATAGTGACACAATGGACGGTCTTATCGCCAACAGCGAGAAGGAGAACATTAAGAAAGAAAGTAAAACGTTTATTTGCGGTAAACATGACGAAAAGAAGAAACAAGAACACAAAAAAAAACATTTCTGCATGTAGTCTGCGATATACCAGTTAGGTACTTATAATTAAATAAAGTAGTAGGTAAATAGAATTTTACTTTAGTCGATGTGAAGGTACATATATAATTATTCATTTATCTCTTTCTTTCTTTTTATTTTATTTTAGTAGTTTTAGATAATGTAATTTAATTTAAGCTTTATTTTATTTCTCAATTTATATTAAGAAATTCAAGTTTATTTAATTTATTTACCGTTACGTGTTGGAAGCCAATTTTATGGCTACAAGGTTGTGTCTATGTAAGTCCTGCATCTGAAAAACCACTAACTCCCAAAATACAAGCTTGACTTAGTTTGGGAGTTGGTATATCAACAATTATGTGCTGCTATACAACCAACAAACACCTTTAAAAATGTATCTCGTAGATTAAGTTTTTTGTTGTACTTTGAGAGTGAAATAAAAATTATTATTAAAATATACAATAAATGTATACATAGGTACATAAAGCAAATATATGTATATCTATATATATTTAAATACAATAATAAACATGCAACAAGAGCAAAGAACTAAGTATAAATAATAATTAAGGACAGATAGGAAGTGAAGTAATATTAAACGACACCTTGTTTGCTCCCTAGTAAACTGAAATGTGTTGGTTCATAAATTATAAATTATGCGGTACTTACGATACGATTCGATACCACCAAGAAATCGATATCTATATGCATATATACAAATCAATTGCCGTGTCTCACAATTCACAGAACCTCGAAAATGACTCGACCAATTTGATTTTTTTTTACCCTCATATCTGGGGTGGTTAATGAAAAAAGAAAATTAGGGAAAACCCAAAGAAACAGCCAAAAAATCGAAAAAAATCTATTTTATTTTGAGAATTAGCCACCAATATTATCGACCTAGTTCTGAATGTAATAATTTATGACTCAAATCATTTCTAGTCGCTGTTATTGTGGAATTACCATAACTTCCATACATTTCCTGCGATAAAAAAATATTAAACCTCTTTCTATTGCAGTTTTTTCTAAAAAACTGTAGACTATTCACGTCTGCTAATGGTTGCTTGTGCTACTTAGAAAATTATGGTATTGTAAAAACATGAGTGCGTAAAAGGAACGTAAAGTTGGAAAAGTAATTTATTCAGGCGTCAACCGTGCGCAGACACAGGCATTAAAAATTATATTATTAGTTCCAAGTGCTTTTAGAATAACATGCAAGACTTAGCTTTGGTTAGGTTTAACAATACCTTCAGAAAAGTTATTGATTGGATAGTATACAGGGTGTTAGGGTAAACACCGTTATCCTTGCAACCAGTGGTTTGGTTTCATTTATAGAACGTAAAATCAATGCAAAATTACAACTTTTTTTTTAATTTTATTAGTTCTAAATTTTACCACAAGAGACGCAAGTTCGTTGCCCTATGCGCTAGGGCAACGAACTTGCGTCTCAACACGGGCGGGGGGTACGGGATGTGACCTGACCGGCAGCGAGCGTGATCCCTCCCTTAGTCAGTCAGCTGTTTCACTAGCAAGCACGGTGTCAGATAGAAACTTTTTAAAATCTTTTAATGAAAATAACGTTTTTTTTTGTTGTGTTCGGTCATTTACTTTTATATTTTAGTCAACTACCCATGGTTTGAATGACAAGAGTGTTTACCCTTACATCCTGTATTATGATAAAAATAATCAAATAAAGTGCACTCAACTTTACAACTGACTGTCTAATCTGTCAATGAGTTGAAGTAATATGATGATGCTATGATCCGACATAATTATAGAACACTTTGGGATACTAAACTTTACTAGGATCCTATTGCAATTGCGAATCCGTACTCTCGCAGCACAAATCTAGGAACTTGTTTATGCAACAAGTACAGTCACGATCATAAATACACACAAAACACGCATACACGAACGCATACGCGTTTACAAATCTTGCGTAAATGTAAGATTCAAAAGCGATACTCTGGTGAAATTTTACGTTCTCTCGTAAACATTTATTAAAAAGCTAAGTAGAATATGACATCCGTACCTACAATGTGAGTAAAACCATACAGGACTGTATAATGTGGTGCAATAATTTAGATTTTGGTTACAGTAACATTTTTTTTTGTCATTCAGTAGAATTCCTCATAAGGTTTAAATATGGGATACTCCTATGCTGTAAGATCCGTGACTCACCAAAACTAAGTGCATTGCCAGAAAATAGCCAGCTGTGCAGCGTTACGAACTTTATCGAACAAAACTTTTGCAATTTATTTCAAAGAATTGGATTTAAAGTTCAACTGTTCAAAGTCTCTATGAACTAATACATTTTTCATGACAGTTACAGGAAGGCTATAGAGAATTTGCGGAACTAGTTTTTATAGCCCTATTTCTATTTATAGAATAGGGAAAACCCTATTTCTGGGACTTGAAAAACTTCATAAAATAGGGAAAAACCTATTTAATATAATGATAACAGGGAAAATTGAGTGACATTCATTCCATTTACTAAATCTAAAACCCTATACAGTTTCTGCTTTGCATATTATATTATGTAAAAATATGTACTTAATTTATTGTAAATGTTCAAAAAATAGAACATTGATTTTATGAACATTTACAATAAATTAAGTACCTACATCATATTTTTTGTGCAAGTTGCGCAAACAACTACTCATCAGTACTCTTCGGAAACAATAAAAAAAAAGAAAAAATATGCTTAAAGAAAAAAAATAATAGGTATAAAAATATACAAAATAATACTTAAGTACTATACCTATTCCAGAAAAGCAAAGAATCAGAGCATTTCCGACCATTCGTGGTAATTCGGCAGAGTGAGGTCTTAAACGTCCCCCTAGGAGTAATCCTTGGCCCCGAGATTATATTATTCGTTGGGTAAGTTCACTCTGAAGATCATTTAAATATCAGATAAAAGTATTATCTTGGAATAGGAACACTTCCAGGGGAATGCCACCACCGCTTACAGCAGTATAATTTTAATATTACTTCAGTGTAGGAAAGAGATGAAGCTCTAGAGGACGTATAGCTCCATCACTTTCCCCCACTGAAGTAAGATTAAAATAATACTGCTGTAATAAGCGGTGGTGATATAGGCTATGAATCATCGAGACCAGTGGTCTTGGAAATATAGAAAATAAGGCGAAAATCTTTGCATTCGCAGTCCAGAAAACTGTCATTTTTGTAGTGAGGTATCTTTTTTACCAGAATCGACGCACATAAATCCGAAAAGTCAGAGGTGCGTGGCTTGGGTTCGACCTCGAGACCATAACTTGGCAGTCCGACGGTCATACCACTAGGCTATCACTGGTACGCGTCACGATTACAAACTTTAATTTGCAGTTGAAGAATTGACCGTGACGTATATCAACTTCAAAGTTAAGTTTGTTCTTGTGGATAAATTCATCCCAACTACGGGACCCTCATTGTGCATGGTCGGACACGCACTTGGCCGGTTTTTACATTCTGTCTCTTACAAAGAAATGCCCACTGTTTAAATTCAAGTCAAAGGCTTTAAAAGTTCGTTTGCTGAACCATATAATTTTATTAGTTGGAACCAGCTCGCTTTGTGGGCGATTCCAGAGCGCGGGTGTAAAGGTCTGTATACTAAGTTGTTCAGGGGAAATAAATTATGTTTCAGTGAACAATAGGATTTCTATTGTAGAGATGACCATAAAACCGGAAAAATGTGTCTATACTCCATTTGAAATAAGATTAGACGTTTAAATAAACCTTTTTTACAGTCCGTTCAACCGATTTTGACTTCTATTGCGTTGGTGGTATGACAAATGGCAGCTGCAGTAGACAGTTGGTATTGTGTAACTTTTTTTGCTTTTAATGCCATCCTTATGCCTACGGTATAGAAGTCAAAATCGGTTGAACGGACTGTATAAAGGTTTGTTTCAATGTCTAATCTTATTTCAAATGGGGTATAGAAGATTTCGTGTTGCTCTCGAATCTAGTTTTAATTTTTATTACTACCTAATGAAAATTTTGTTCATAGCAAATGTTTGCTGTTCTGCCGATGTTTGCTCAAAACAGAAAATATCTGTTTTCACTACAACGAGAAAACGAATGCTCGCTCGCCGTGACGTCGTTTTCATTTAAAGAATGAGCCAGCGAGTATTCGTTCGCCGAGTCCAACCAATTATGTTTGCTCGCTCAAGTGTTGTCATTTACCGCCCGACCAAACGCTTGCTCTCTCCGAACTGTTCAGAACGCTAAGTGAAAACACAGCTTTATGCCGTGATCCGACGGTGCGCCATATTGCGGACGGACACAGACGAGCCTGCGCGACGCACCGTGGGAAGGTGTACGTGCGGGGTATCGGTATCGCAGACATCAGACATTCCTCGGTGCGCGGTGCGTGGCGGTCTGTGGTCGTCTGCCATGCGTGTCCGTCCGCAAAATCGCGGATCGTCGGATCTCGGCATTCGACATACCTATTATGGAGCTTAGCTAGTTTCATCTTACGGTCAGCAAGATTATTATCAACTGTCTGTCTGTGTGGCCGCGTTGTTCTTCTAAACTACGCAACGGATGTTGATGCGGTTTTCACCATCATTTAGAGAATTTATTCCGGAAGGTTTATGCGTAATATTTTTATATAAAACTTACATGTAATAAAGATAATTATCTCGATCTTTTGTCAAGTCATAAAAACCGTGTCAAAAACCGTCTATGATATAATTGGATTGTCATCTTAACCCCACTACTCTACCAAAAAGGGAGGTTTAAAATTCGACGTCACTTTTAAATTTTTCAGTAATTATATTAGCGTGACGTACAAACTGGCTGAGATTAGATTAACGTGCAAATATAGAAATGGGTACCCGTACCTCGTGCGTAGGTGGTCCTTTGGAAATAGAACTGGGTCGTTGATTAACTTAGAAAGGATGGGTTAAATATGGCCTCTTTTGTGCGTTTGCGTTGATTGTAGCTGTACTATTTCTGACTTTAACAATGGTATTTTTGGTAATACAATGTGGAGACGACAATACAACAATAAATGAAAACGCTGGCAATACTAATGCATAAGAGTATTTTGGAACTACCAAATAAATCCTAACATCGAAATTAAAAAAGTCATTTTCAAACAAACTAAATAGTACTGATGGTTCGACTATGGGGTTTGCCGATCTTTGACTAGCTGTCGTAACTAAACTATTGGATATATTTGATTATTTTTTTGTATGTAGACCGAGAACGTCATTAGATATACGGAGTTTCATTTTTTGTTGTATTGTCGTCTCCACCTTGTATATTCGATATATTCACAAATTCGTTTGGACACATGATTTTTACAAGCGTAAAAACTGAGACATTAAAAAAGCAACTGCGGGTAGAAAATTCTAATACAGTGCAGAAAATCAAAGCCCAGCAGCTACTGCACTATTCCAGTCATCTTTTATCATATGTTCAGCTTTCAATACTCATTGAGCTGGATTATTAAACGCTTGAGTCAAGGATTAAAACAAATAAAAATCCTACACGGCCATGATAAAAATAACACACAAATTCGATATTCAACAGCTCTAAAAGATTTATTACTGAAGCCCGAAAGGATTGTAATAAATCGAGCCCTCACGAACAAATAATATCACAGTTCCAGCCAAAAGTTTCCAATGTTTCCAGTGTTACATACGAGCCACCCAGCGTGGTTATATTTACCCTAAGAAAAACGATCCTACCATCAGATTAAGCACTATTTATGTCGGTTCCACATCCATTACAAGACTTCGGCGGCCATTTAACTCCTTTCGATGTTGTGCCAACAACTGAAGGGTTTAAGGGCCTTAAAAACATAACACAATGTTTGCGTGGTCGGGTAAAAAAACAAGACGATGTTTTGCTAGTCCCCAAGTTTGCGAACTCTTGAGTTAGTAGAACTGTTTATTTACTGTCATGATGTGGGAGGCAAGTGATATTAATTCGTTATGTTATGTTTGTGTTACATTTCTATTTTATTACTAGCTTCCGCCAGCGGTTTCGCCCGCGTGATATCTTTATAAATGATAGCCTATGTTACTCAGTGTTAATATACCTTTATGTTGGTGAAAGAATTTTTAAAATCGGGCTCATAGTTTTTGAGTTTAATCACTACAAACAAAAATACAAATCTTTTCTCTATATGATAATAAATGCTGCAATTTAATTTTATATCCCTACACTTTTGTCTTTTTGTTTTCGTTTTCGCAATAGGTTTGCCCCTATGGCGATAGGTACATCTCTGCCTACCCTTTTAAAAATAAATAAGAATATGGATCACTTTAACTGAATATAATAATTAAAATAAAATTAAAGTTTTAACTTACGGGGAAAAATTGCTATGTGTGTTTTTCGTTTATTTTGCTCTTGCAAGATAAAGTGAATTTCATTCCCGCCGTCTATTGCGTGTATCTGTGTATCGTAACTTTTTTGTTGTTGACCGTAGTTATGGCGCGTAATAATTATTTAATTACGGACTGTAAGGAATGCCTTGTTGGCCTATGATTTAGTAGCTATACAAAATAACTAATTCGCCAACACCCACTGGTTTTCAAGCTATACAGAATATAATATAAATGAATATCGTCAATCACGGACGTATTATTTATTTATTTGCAATCATGCACATCACACATTAGCAGTCTTGCAGATAATTTGTTGTTTATAGCGTTGTATATAAGTTTATTTTAGGCAATATCAAGGTAAAACAAACATAGATACTCTCAATACTTATGTAATTAGCTCTTAATTATACAAACGCCAGTCGGTGGAGTAATTAATCGAACTGGGGAGACCTTTAACCGCCGATCGAGCGTTACTAATTACCATCACACAACCTTGTTACGTGGCATTATCAGGGAGTGGCTTTTACGTGATGCGCTCACAAACGAACAAACAAACAGACAAAAATTTCAAAAAATGTTTTTTTACTTTCTATTACTCATTTCTCGCGGCTTCCAGTACTTTTTTTGCAAAAATCTTTAATGTACAGACACGGACCGTTTACGATTTTATTATATGTATAGATTTTAAAGACTACAAGATAACCATTCAACTTGTTTCAGTGTATAAACTATGTTCATTAGTATGATCAACAAATCAAAAAACTCTACAATAACCATAAAAAATCAACCCTTGGTAAAACAATATTTATTGGACGTGATACCCCATCATGAAATATTCAAGGCTGCGATCCTGCCCTTCACTAAAGTTCAGATAAAATACAATATTCATTCGGCATCGAATAGCAATGACACACACATTTCTCCATATATCGAATATATCAGCGTCGACTGAAGTAAGCAGAGATGCGTATCATATCGGGAGTAGTTAGCATTCAAGTGTACGTCTCGACGATGTGCTGGGAAGATAATATTGCGTAGGCGTCTATCATAAGCGGCGTTATTCCTACATAACTTATATTGAACAAAATGTCTGCCTGTCCATTAGTTTGCTTAAAACTCGACAACCAACTCGCCAAGTTACGAGATATAAGAAAAAACTACGGAGATCATATTTGGCTAAGTTTTTACTAAATATTTTGTATCTGTAGAATCCTGTTATTCCCGCCTTTAAGCTGATTATATCACTACACTGGCTCATCACCACACCAACCATCTCGTGCAGGCACGCTCCACTTTTCAACCAATTCCCGCCATTTGTGGTGAACTGACAGTTGACATTAGTGACAGCGACCTCACTGCTGACGTGCATGAGATACTGTTTACATAATTATCATTCTATTAAATAGATACACTACAGTATCGTTACGTAACCAGCGCTCAGCAACTTTATAAATGCTAGAAAAAAGCATAATATAATGTTTGCATTACGTCTGGACGACGCCGTCATCGGGAGGATTTATCTTTTGCCGCGAGTGGCGTAGGCGTCTGTGGTTATTAAAATATACTGGAATGTTCTTATAACACAATAATAATTAATGTGTTATTACCTTATTATATATATATACACAAGGTGGTCACAAGGAGGACCGATGTCCTGGTGAAGGCCGCGGGAATGCGCTGGATGCTAGAAGCACAGAACCGGTCGAAGTGGCGGTGCTTGTGGGAGGCCTATGTCCAGCAGTGGACGTCTTTCGGCTGAAATGGTGATGATGATGATTTTAAAATATACATATAAAAAAATGGTTTCCGATTGTACGTTCCATTAACGTACAGTTTTGTTTCCACACAAGTTGCGTTAGGCGTTAACATTAATTGACTTCAGGTTCATTCAACAATATTTATGTAACTTTTAGAAATAGCAGGGATTCAAGTATCAGAGTATTAATAATAATAATGTAATATTTCGGCGGCTTTCTAAGAAAATGTTCCTAGTAAATGAAAAACGATCCTTATGTTTTTCTATTATTATAAAATAATAAATAAATTGTCTTTTATTGCAGGCAAAATACCCCTATACAAAAAAGAAAAAAAAAAGAAATAGAATTTTGTCATCAACAACGGACTATGCTTAGATAAATAGTACCTAGGAACGTTTTGTCAGTAGGTTTACCAAATTGCGGCACACTTGCTCTTTATGATGTATGTACACCATGCAAATTACAGATATAAATGTTTCTTTTTACATAGTGACACAATGGACGGTCTTATCGCCAACAGCGAGAAGGAGAACATTAAGAAAGAAAGTAAAACGTTTATTTGCGGTAAACATGACGAAAAGAAGAAACAAGAACACAAAAAAAAACATTTCTGCATGTAGTCTGCGATATACCAGTTAGGTACTTATAATTAAATAAAGTAGTAGGTAAATAGAATTTTACTTTAGTCGATGTGAAGGTACATATATAATTATTCATTTATCTCTTTCTTTCTTTTTATTTTATTTTAGTAGTTTTAGATAATGTAATTTAATTTAAGCTTTATTTTATTTCTCAATTTATATTAAGAAATTCAAGTTTATTTAATTTATTTACCGTTACGTGTTGGAAGCCAATTTTATGGCTACAAGGTTGTGTCTATGTAAGTCCTGCATCTGAAAAACCACTAACTCCCAAAATACAAGCTTGACTTAGTTTGGGAGTTGGTATATCAACAATTATGTGCTGCTATACAACCAACAAACACCTTTAAAAATGTATCTCGTAGATTAAGTTTTTTGTTGTACTTTGAGAGTGAAATAAAAATTATTATTAAAATATACAATAAATGTATACATAGGTACATAAAGCAAATATATGTATATCTATATATATTTAAATACAATAATAAACATGCAACAAGAGCAAAGAACTAAGTATAAATAATAATTAAGGACAGATAGGAAGTGAAGTAATATTAAACGACACCTTGTTTGCTCCCTAGTAAACTGAAATGTGTTGGTTCATAAATTATAAATTATGCGGTACTTACGATACGATTCGATACCACCAAGAAATCGATATCTATATGCATATATACAAATCAATTGCCGTGTCTCACAATTCACAGAACCTCGAAAATGACTCGACCAATTTGATTTTTTTTTACCCTCATATCTGGGGTGGTTAATGAAAAAAGAAAATTAGGGAAAACCCAAAGAAACAGCCAAAAAATCGAAAAAAATCTATTTTATTTTGAGAATTAGCCACCAATATTATCGACCTAGTTCTGAATGTAATAATTTATGACTCAAATCATTTCTAGTCGCTGTTATTGTGGAATTACCATAACTTCCATACATTTCCTGCGATAAAAAAATATTAAACCTCTTTCTATTGCAGTTTTTTCTAAAAAACTGTAGACTATTCACGTCTGCTAATGGTTGCTTGTGCTACTTAGAAAATTATGGTATTGTAAAAACATGAGTGCGTAAAAGGAACGTAAAGTTGGAAAAGTAATTTATTCAGGCGTCAACCGTGCGCAGACACAGGCATTAAAAATTATATTATTAGTTCCAAGTGCTTTTAGAATAACATGCAAGACTTAGCTTTGGTTAGGTTTAACAATACCTTCAGAAAAGTTATTGATTGGATAGTATACAGGGTGTTAGGGTAAACACCGTTATCCTTGCAACCAGTGGTTTGGTTTCATTTATAGAACGTAAAATCAATGCAAAATTACAACTTTTTTTTTAATTTTATTAGTTCTAAATTTTACCACAAGAGACGCAAGTTCGTTGCCCTATGCGCTAGGGCAACGAACTTGCGTCTCAACACGGGCGGGGGGTACGGGATGTGACCTGACCGGCAGCGAGCGTGATCCCTCCCTTAGTCAGTCAGCTGTTTCACTAGCAAGCACGGTGTCAGATAGAAACTTTTTAAAATCTTTTAATGAAAATAACGTTTTTTTTTGTTGTGTTCGGTCATTTACTTTTATATTTTAGTCAACTACCCATGGTTTGAATGACAAGAGTGTTTACCCTTACATCCTGTATTATGATAAAAATAATCAAATAAAGTGCACTCAACTTTACAACTGACTGTCTAATCTGTCAATGAGTTGAAGTAATATGATGATGCTATGATCCGACATAATTATAGAACACTTTGGGATACTAAACTTTACTAGGATCCTATTGCAATTGCGAATCCGTACTCTCGCAGCACAAATCTAGGAACTTGTTTATGCAACAAGTACAGTCACGATCATAAATACACACAAAACACGCATACACGAACGCATACGCGTTTACAAATCTTGCGTAAATGTAAGATTCAAAAGCGATACTCTGGTGAAATTTTACGTTCTCTCGTAAACATTTATTAAAAAGCTAAGTAGAATATGACATCCGTACCTACAATGTGAGTAAAACCATACAGGACTGTATAATGTGGTGCAATAATTTAGATTTTGGTTACAGTAACATTTTTTTTTGTCATTCAGTAGAATTCCTCATAAGGTTTAAATATGGGATACTCCTATGCTGTAAGATCCGTGACTCACCAAAACTAAGTGCATTGCCAGAAAATAGCCAGCTGTGCAGCGTTACGAACTTTATCGAACAAAACTTTTGCAATTTATTTCAAAGAATTGGATTTAAAGTTCAACTGTTCAAAGTCTCTATGAACTAATACATTTTTCATGACAGTTACAGGAAGGCTATAGAGAATTTGCGGAACTAGTTTTTATAGCCCTATTTCTATTTATAGAATAGGGAAAACCCTATTTCTGGGACTTGAAAAACTTCATAAAATAGGGAAAAACCTATTTAATATAATGATAACAGGGAAAATTGAGTGACATTCATTCCATTTACTAAATCTAAAACCCTATACAGTTTCTGCTTTGCATATTATATTATGTAAAAATATGTACTTAATTTATTGTAAATGTTCAAAAAATAGAACATTGATTTTATGAACATTTACAATAAATTAAGTACCTACATCATATTTTTTGTGCAAGTTGCGCAAACAACTACTCATCAGTACTCTTCGGAAACAATAAAAAAAAAGAAAAAATATGCTTAAAGAAAAAAAAAAATAGGTATAAAAATATACAAAATAATACTTAAGTACTATACCTATTCCAGAAAAGCAAAGAATCAGAGCATTTCCGACCATTCGTGGTAATTCGGCAGAGTGAGGTCTTAAACGTCCCCCTAGGAGTAATCCTTGGCCCCGAGATTATATTATTCGTTGGGTAAGTTCACTCTGAAGATCATTTAAATATCAGATAAAAGTATTATCTTGGAATAGGAACACTTCCAGGGGAATGCCACCACCGCTTACAGCAGTATAATTTTAATATTACTTCAGTGTAGGAAAGAGATGAAGCTCTAGAGGACGTATAGCTCCATCACTTTCCCCCACTGAAGTAAGATTAAAATAATACTGCTGTAATAAGCGGTGGTGATATAGGCTATGAATCATCGAGACCAGTGGTCTTGGAAATATAGAAAATAAGGCGAAAATCTTTGCATTCGCAGTCCAGAAAACTGTCATTTTTGTAGTGAGGTATCTTTTTTACCAGAATCGACGCACATAAATCCGAAAAGTCAGAGGTGCGTGGCTTGGGTTCGACCTCGAGACCATAACTTGGCAGTCCGACGGTCATACCACTAGGCTATCACTGGTACGCGTCACGATTACAAACTTTAATTTGCAGTTGAAGAATTGACCGTGACGTATATCAACTTCAAAGTTAAGTTTGTTCTTGTGGATAAATTCATCCCAACTACGGGACCCTCATTGTGCATGGTCGGACACGCACTTGGCCGGTTTTTACATTCTGTCTCTTACAAAGAAATGCCCACTGTTTAAATTCAAGTCAAAGGCTTTAAAAGTTCGTTTGCTGAACCATATAATTTTATTAGTTGGAACCAGCTCGCTTTGTGGGCGATTCCAGAGCGCGGGTGTAAAGGTCTGTATACTAAGTTGTTCAGGGGAAATAAATTATGTTTCAGTGAACAATAGGATTTCTATTGTAGAGATGACCATAAAACCGGAAAAATGTGTCTATACTCCATTTGAAATAAGATTAGACGTTTAAATAAACCTTTTTTACAGTCCGTTCAACCGATTTTGACTTCTATTGCGTTGGTGGTATGACAAATGGCAGCTGCAGTAGACAGTTGGTATTGTGTAACTTTTTTTGCTTTTAATGCCATCCTTATGCCTACGGTATAGAAGTCAAAATCGGTTGAACGGACTGTATAAAGGTTTGTTTCAATGTCTAATCTTATTTCAAATGGGGTATAGAAGATTTCGTGTTGCTCTCGAATCTAGTTTTAATTTTTATTACTACCTAATGAAAATTTTGTTCATAGCAAATGTTTGCTGTTCTGCCGATGTTTGCTCAAAACAGAAAATATCTGTTTTCACTACAACGAGAAAACGAATGCTCGCTCGCCGTGACGTCGTTTTCATTTAAAGAATGAGCCAGCGAGTATTCGTTCGCCGAGTCCAACCAATTATGTTTGCTCGCTCAAGTGTTGTCATTTACCGCCCGACCAAACGCTTGCTCTCTCCGAACTGTTCAGAACGCTAAGTGAAAACACAGCTTTATGCCGTGATCCGACGGTGCGCCATATTGCGGACGGACACAGACGAGCCTGCGCGACGCACCGTGGGAAGGTGTACGTGCGGGGTATCGGTATCGCAGACATCAGACATTCCTCGGTGCGCGGTGCGTGGCGGTCTGTGGTCGTCTGCCATGCGTGTCCGTCCGCAAAATCGCGGATCGTCGGATCTCGGCATTCGACATACCTATTATGGAGCTTAGCTAGTTTCATCTTACGGTCAGCAAGATTATTATCAACTGTCTGTCTGTGTGGCCGCGTTGTTCTTCTAAACTACGCAACGGATGTTGATGCGGTTTTCACCATCATTTAGAGAATTTATTCCGGAAGGTTTATGCGTAATATTTTTATATAAAACTTACATGTAATAAAGATAATTATCTCGATCTTTTGTCAAGTCATAAAAACCGTGTCAAAAACCGTCTATGATATAATTGGATTGTCATCTTAACCCCACTACTCTACCAAAAAGGGAGGTTTAAAATTCGACGTCACTTTTAAATTTTTCAGTAATTATATTAGCGTGACGTACAAACTGGCTGAGATTAGATTAACGTGCAAATATAGAAATGGGTACCCGTACCTCGTGCGTAGGTGGTCCTTTGGAAATAGAACTGGGTCGTTGATTAACTTAGAAAGGATGGGTTAAATATGGCCTCTTTTGTGCGTTTGCGTTGATTGTAGCTGTACTATTTCTGACTTTAACAATGGTATTTTTGGTAATACAATGTGGAGACGACAATACAACAATAAATGAAAACGCTGGCAATACTAATGCATAAGAGTATTTTGGAACTACCAAATAAATCCTAACATCGAAATTAAAAAAGTCATTTTCAAACAAACTAAATAGTACTGATGGTTCGACTATGGGGTTTGCCGATCTTTGACTAGCTGTCGTAACTAAACTATTGGATATATTTGATTATTTTTTTGTATGTAGACCGAGAACGTCATTAGATATACGGAGTTTCATTTTTTGTTGTATTGTCGTCTCCACCTTGTATATTCGATATATTCACAAATTCGTTTGGACACATGATTTTTACAAGCGTAAAAACTGAGACATTAAAAAAGCAACTGCGGGTAGAAAATTCTAATACAGTGCAGAAAATCAAAGCCCAGCAGCTACTGCACTATTCCAGTCATCTTTTATCATATGTTCAGCTTTCAATACTCATTGAGCTGGATTATTAAACGCTTGAGTCAAGGATTAAAACAAATAAAAATCCTACACGGCCATGATAAAAATAACACACAAATTCGATATTCAACAGCTCTAAAAGATTTATTACTGAAGCCCGAAAGGATTGTAATAAATCGAGCCCTCACGAACAAATAATATCACAGTTCCAGCCAAAAGTTTCCAATGTTTCCAGTGTTACATACGAGCCACCCAGCGTGGTTATATTTACCCTAAGAAAAACGATCCTACCATCAGATTAAGCACTATTTATGTCGGTTCCACATCCATTACAAGACTTCGGCGGCCATTTAACTCCTTTCGATGTTGTGCCAACAACTGAAGGGTTTAAGGGCCTTAAAAACATAACACAATGTTTGCGTGGTCGGGTAAAAAAACAAGACGATGTTTTGCTAGTCCCCAAGTTTGCGAACTCTTGAGTTAGTAGAACTGTTTATTTACTGTCATGATGTGGGAGGCAAGTGATATTAATTCGTTATGTTATGTTTGTGTTACATTTCTATTTTATTACTAGCTTCCGCCAGCGGTTTCGCCCGCGTGATATCTTTATAAATGATAGCCTATGTTACTCAGTGTTAATATACCTTTATGTTGGTGAAAGAATTTTTAAAATCGGGCTCATAGTTTTTGAGTTTAATCACTACAAACAAAAATACAAATCTTTTCTCTATATGATAATAAATGCTGCAATTTAATTTTATATCCCTACACTTTTGTCTTTTTGTTTTCGTTTTCGCAATAGGTTTGCCCCTATGGCGATAGGTACATCTCTGCCTACCCTTTTAAAAATAAATAAGAATATGGATCACTTTAACTGAATATAATAATTAAAATAAAATTAAAGTTTTAACTTACGGGGAAAAATTGCTATGTGTGTTTTTCGTTTATTTTGCTCTTGCAAGATAAAGTGAATTTCATTCCCGCCGTCTATTGCGTGTATCTGTGTATCGTAACTTTTTTGTTGTTGACCGTAGTTATGGCGCGTAATAATTATTTAATTACGGACTGTAAGGAATGCCTTGTTGGCCTATGATTTAGTAGCTATACAAAATAACTAATTCGCCAACACCCACTGGTTTTCAAGCTATACAGAATATAATATAAATGAATATCGTCAATCACGGACGTATTATTTATTTATTTGCAATCATGCACATCACACATTAGCAGTCTTGCAGATAATTTGTTGTTTATAGCGTTGTATATAAGTTTATTTTAGGCAATATCAAGGTAAAACAAACATAGATACTCTCAATACTTATGTAATTAGCTCTTAATTATACAAACGCCAGTCGGTGGAGTAATTAATCGAACTGGGGAGACCTTTAACCGCCGATCGAGCGTTACTAATTACCATCACACAACCTTGTTACGTGGCATTATCAGGGATGGGCGTGCATTGAATGCACACGGGGCGTGTCTCGTGTCAAGGTTCCCGGCATTGACACGCACTATTTATACATAAAGACATTAATAACCTCCCTGGATCGAAGGCTTAAGTTGCCACAGTATCTTTGTAAACAGTACGCCAATAGTGTAACCCACTTTTTAACACAATCCGAAGGATTTTGAAGGAAATTCGAAAAAGAAAAAAGCTCGATAACTTAAGTAAAGAACGCAATGAATTCGATATAAAAATTCATTTTTATATGTATATTTTTTCACCGCACTATTATTTCAGTGGTACATGGTAGAATATTAGCGGTGTTACCACGAGTCCGGACTCCAGGAAAATCATTGCTGTTATGCCCCCTGGTGTGACCACGACACCGCACCCATATTTTTGAATTTTTTAAATTAATAGCTTTGGAATTATGCGTGGGTTATGCAATTACCACACCAATCGTAAGTCGGCCATTTGTATACTACGTCAACTATTAACTGTGCAAGTAAACCGCGGTTCATCAACAACATTGTGACATGTTTTGAGACGTATGATATTTTATGAGGTAACACATTTAAAGTCGATGGTTAACGTCATTCTATCGCAATCTGCTCGCACCCTAAGGCTGACTGTGGGCAGGTTCAATGTATGCTAAAACCAGGTGGCAAGTCACAAGTTGTGTACTTCATTATCAAACAGTGTGTGAGGAAGCGTGTGCCTACAAAGTGTTCGCACCTTGACTACAGCGTATGAATAATGCAGTACGGAGTAGTAGTCCACTTGTGGTGGTGGTGTATACGCCTTTTGACAGAGGCTGACAAAAATGACTGGAATAGTCTTGTGCAACGTGAAAGGCTAGCATTTAAGGCGCTGCACAGACGGATCAATTTTGATCCTCGAGTTTCGGCAACTGGCAACCCGCCACTGCTTGTTTATGTCGTTTTTCATAAAAGTAGGTAATTTTAACAAACTTTACAGACCAACACTCGCGACAATCAAAGAAGTCCGTTTTGACGTTTCGTTCTCTTAGGTACTTGTAATAAAACGTTATGCCTTGAGAATCAGTTTTAAGCAATGTAGATAAGTCGTCGATTACAAACTCTCTAAGTATGTTTAATCGATTTCTCTCGAGAGTCAGTTCCTGCCAATTTTTTTTTTCATCGCTACTCAATGGATTTTTATAGCTGTCAAAACGTACTTCTTAGATTGTCGCGAGACTTGACGTCGTTGCAACTGTCAATCATTAACGAAACCTTGAAAAAAAATTACAGTTGCGTCAAATAAAGTTGCTTACCTATGTGGCAACAGCGTTCATCAAATTCGTTGATTGTTCGAAGTTGCGCTACTGTTTCCTCTCCAGTATTATTAGCAGTGGCAGCAAGAGGTCAACCCCTTATCCTTGGGATCTAGGGGATGTAACATGACTTGTCAATCTAATGTTACATAAAACGTAAAATCTCCTTGTAAACAATCTCGGTTATGATCCTGAAGGGTTACCCGGATTGACGTATGTAAATAGATCTGTTTATAGGTACATATCCGTGTTATTTTCCCACATTGCGAAACTGGCTTTGTTTACGAAGTAGGTATTTATCAACGGTTGTTTGATGAAATGGTTTTTGAAACTAAGTAACTTAGATTCTAAATGGTTCATAATTTTAAGGAAATTTCTCACCGAGTGGTCGACACTTCACGTGACCAGAGGGCTGGCTTGTTCTTTGGCCAATGAATTAGCATTGCCATTGCCATTAGGGTTACACTATTGGGGTACTGTTTCTGGTCTTCAATACTTCTACGCTTAAGGCCCTTTGTTTTCATATAATTATTGGTGGAGTTTGTTAGTCCTTTTAGTTTTTTAGTTATACGTTACCCAATGACGACAAGACGTCGGAGTGTAAAAAAAAATGTGTTTTTTCAGCTTGTTTATTGCAACACTCGGTCTTTCTTTGCTGCTCTCGAAGCGTCAAACTAAAACAATATAAACAGCACCCTACAAAATTAATTAACCTTATTACGTAATAAACGATCCGAACATATCAGTCAGTAAAGTATGTCGGTCCGTCAGTTATCTCGGCCGTATTAATCTAACCCAAGGAGGTAAGCTCGGAACAATTAATGGTTTGTGGGCGAACGACGAACCCCACGCTACCCCACGCATTGGGTGATACGACCACGAAGTATGTAGGTACCGTTTACAAAAGAGTTTGGTATCCAGTCAAGGTCAGTGAAATTAACATCATTACTTCTGACGACGTCAGGAGCTCGTGGCTAAGTAATAACAGCCGCGCGGGTTGATTTATCAGGTTAAGCTACGCTTGCCGGGGTTGGTCCGTGGATGGGTGACCATCTTTACATACCGAGACTTCTCCGTGCCTCGGAAAGCACGTTAAGCCGTTGGTCCCGGCTGTCATTTGTGGATCTTTGACAGTCGTTACGGGTCGTCAGAAGCTCGAAAGTCTGACAACCAGTCTTACCAAGGGGTATCGTATTACCCAGTTACTGGGTTGTGGAGGTCAGATAGGCAGTCGCTCCATGTAAAATACTGGTATTCAGCTGCATCCGGCTAGACTGGAAGCCGACCCCAACATAGTTGGGAAAAGGCTAGGCAGATGATGACTTCTGACGACGTTGTTCTTCTAAGCTACGCATCGGAGATTGATGCGGTTTTCACCAGCATTTAGAGAATTTATTCCGAAACGTTTATGTATAAAATACATTAATATTAGGTCCCCACCTATGAAATCGGCGTTTTGTATGGGGAATTTTAAAGAAGTTGCATTTTTCATACTAACATTTTCTTAATTTGTAGAACAACCATGAACACTAATGTTGTAAAACTTTTATGCACTAATGTTTAAAAACTAAGTATGTCACTTAGATTAAGCGACAAAAATAAGTTTTGGCTAAGTTAAAAAAAAAATTGTGGTCATTTCGGCTAACAAAATGTGTCGTTTTTTTTAGAGTCATTTTTGAGGTATTTTTTATGTTTAACAAACTATAAGTAATAATAGAGTTATCTATGATGGTCATTATTCGATATAATACCAAGGAATTGATGAATATTTTAAATCATAGAAGTGACGAGGTTCTCTATTTGTGAGAAAAAAACGCCAATTTCATAGGTGGAGACCCAATATATTATGTTTTTTCAAGTCGAAAAAGGCAATGCTAAGCAGGACCGCTTCGCTAGTCTACATCTACACATCTACACTAATATTATAAAGAGAAAATATTTGTATCATCATCATCATCATTTCAGCCGAAAGACGTCAACTGCTGGACATAGGCCTCCTCCAAGCACCGCCACTTCGACCGGTTCTGTGCTTCTCGCATCCAGCGGTTTCCCGCGGCCTTCACCAGGTCATCGGCCCACCATGTGGGGGCCTTCCAACGCTATATAATATTTGCACGTTTGTAGTGAATAAACTCAAAAATTACTTGACCGATTTTAATATTTCTTTCACTGGCAGAATGCCATATCATCACTGAGTAACGTAAGCTATAATTTATAAAGACAACACGTAGGCGAAACCGCTGACGGAAGCTAGTACTTAATAAATTGCATGCCAAAACATGTTTGCTATACAATGAAGATACAATGTGTTATTAACTGGCGCTAGATCAATTAGTTTGATTAGAGCACCAACGAAATGGCTAGCCACATAGATAATGGATCAGAATTTTGTCGAACAAGGTTAGTAGCTTAAATCTGGCCTTCAGGTGTTTTTTTGTTTTAACAGTCAATTCGACTGCCTCGTTGGTCTAGTGGTCGCAAGCCTACTGACGAGCATGAGGTCCTCGGTTCGATTCCCGCGTTAGGCGAAGTGTTTGGGTTTTTCCATCTGGAATTTCTCAGTAGCATTCCGGAGTCTGTTTGTGTCCGGTTGATGGCAGGGACTTAAAACTGGCAAAATAAGGGTGTACTTTATGAAGGTACACCGCTGCCTACCCTTCCCTTCGGGGAATACGGGCGTGATTGTAAGTATAAATAATAATAGCTGTAAAGTTTAAATACATGTTAATTTTGTTTGTAGTCAATCTCATCTACACTAATATTATAAAGAGAAAATATTTGCATTTTTGTTTGTAATGAATAAATTCAAAAACTATTGGACGAATTTCAAAAGTAGAATGCTATATTATCACTGAGTAACATGGGGGTATATTTATAAAAGTTGCTTAAAGTGACGTTCAAAAGTCAAAAATGTACTACTATCATTACTTAACTTTAGCAACGTTTATAAATAAAACCCTTTTTTATAAAATATAACAATCGGGCGAAGCTGTTGGAAGAAGCTAATCGCAAATCATTGTATAAGCACTACAAAGACACCAATAAGCCATTTAAAAGCAACAAATCCTAGACAAAAGCAGAAGTATAGTTTAATGAGTACATCCACCTTTAATAAGATACACGCCAGTACGTTCTAACATCCATACTAGACACTAAAACCGGTCTCCTAACTAAGTTTATTTTGTTCTTAAGTATGTATCTATGTATGTATTAATTATAATTCATTATTTTCAAGTTATATGTATTATCTTATGTTGGGAAAAGGCTAGGCAGATTGATTTTTTGATGTATTATCATATGTTGCACCTGCCATGTCTGTCTCTGCACCACCCTAAGATTGACTGGTAGAAAATGCCTCAGACATTAAGTCCGCCTTTGTACAGTAGTTTTTACTTGTGCATAAAGTTCTAATAAATAAATAAATAAAACATATAGACAGAACTGAAATGCACATAAATTCAAATAAAAGTAAACGATGACTGGGTTCAGCTCGTTTTGGGAAAAGGGATTTCATGTTCGATCGTCCGATGGCTACTTCCACCCTCTACCATTTTTCCCAGGGGCCACTTTCATTACTGCCAGTTGCCAGATGCATCTTACATAAAGTTTTATATATCTCTTTAATAGTCTCGCTGAGAACAATAGAGATAGTTTATCCTTTTCCACGGATGTCTTTTGTTTTTAGAGGAAGCTTCTATTTAAAGTTTGTGGTCTAGGAATGTGCAGGATTACAATTTGGAAATGGTTAAGGCATAAATAAAATACATAAAATAATGAATTTATTTTATATGACAGTAGCGTTTCTATTAAAAAGATGGTGGATTTTTGTTAAGAACCGATACAGTACCTGCAGGCGTAGCATGAGCACCGTTTTGTCGACGGAAGAGTAGACAAAAATTACGTTTCCTGTAGACAGTACGACTGAAGCAAAGTAGAAAGAGTCAACTGCACTTTTTACGTAATTCACTCTTTTACATAATTCGACTCAGAATTCTTTGTTTTGTCGGTTTTATCATAGGATTTATCGGTTGTCAGTGTGATTTTGACAGTAAGGGTAGAAAACTTTCTTCCGAAATAGGCTACCTACAAAAAGACGTAGACAAAGATCGTTAGAAACGAAAGACAAAATGACAGATTGTAGAAACATTTCTACGGTGGATGTCAAAAATGAAGAAACGAACTGTCACTTTGTATAGAAAAAGCTATGTCTATTCTTCGTAGAGATAGAAAGCGCCATGCTACGCCTGCTGGTCGACCGAGCTGAGCTCGGGTGAAAATAGACAAACATATCATCCAGGTATACGAACGTTGTATCACATTCCAAAAACTCTTTCCACGCTAGCGGATAAAATGCACTTTTGCACTCAGATTTCGAATGATCGACAGAATCTTTCCCAGCTTGTGAAGTGAAAACGAATTTTCCCAGTTATATGACCTAGCTAGATCGATTTTTCACCCCAGTAACCCATATATTGCAACTTTCATCGAAATCGTTAGAGCCGTTTTCTAGACCGTGATTATAAAAAAAATATATATACTTATATATAATACAAATATTGCTCATTTATTATAATAGTATAGGAATTTTATGAATCTAAAAACATAATCTTATTTCAGTTTAGAGTTTAGGGTAATACTGCACATTTCTAGACCACAAACTTTAAATAAAAGCTTCCTGTAAAAACAAAAGACATCCGTTGAAAAGGATATACGTAGTATGTTACCGGCATTTAAAACATTATCCCAAGTTTATTTTACCAGAGCATTTGTTAAAATAAACTACATGAGCACGTTGAACACAAAGCCCTCCACATTGTCATTCAAACACAATAAACTGCAAAGTGATACAAGACAACATTTTATTAGTTCCACACTCCCACAATATCCCCGCGGTATACTTCGTCAGTCTTCGGAAGCTCCCGAGTGATTTCCAACTATGCAGAGTTGTAAGCACAGTTCATATCCCAGCTTAGCCCGGATTTGTGCACAGGGAGCAAACAGACCTACGTGCCGCTACTTCAAGTAGCGATGAAGATGGGAGTGCCCGTCTCAGGCAATCGTGCGCTCATCCTTAAACTAAGCATCAAGGTATATTATACTCTAAGTCTACTAGATATGGAGTATTATTGCTTGGGTTCCAAATTATAGATCGTCTTTGAATGTATTATTAGTTGATAGATGTTTAGTTCTTGAGATAGTTTTATGTAAAATAATTGAATGTGCGTTTATTTGAAGTTTCTATGCACATACTCAGTCCAATTTACCTTCTAAAATCACTCATTGGTTAATAATTGATGTTTTAAGCATCGAGTAACTGATTCCAAGATGTATTCAGATGGCTTGCGGACGGCGAGCAATGGGTAGCTCGCCATCCGATAAGGATCAGGCCCAGGTCGACGGCGCCTTGTGTTCCAGATGTCAGCACAATTGGCGGGGTCCGAAAGAAAAATCCGAAAGGGATACCAGGACCCATGGCAACAGGTAACTGAAGGAACACAGGTGGGTTTTAGTCAGTAAAAGTCTGACACGCCCTCCCGCTCCGCCCAGAGCGGGAGAAGTCATTTGATGATTTCCCACCCTAAAAAAAAAAACAATGTATTCTGATTAATATATCATGGAATAAGTTTATTATTACTTACCTAGGTAAAAGTGTCCAGCCTGTGCCTATGCCAATTTATTAGGGGTCGGCGCAACATGCCTTTTTCTTCCATACTTCTTTCTCTATTAATCGTCATTCCGGAAAAAAACGAACAAAAACAGAATTTGTTTTATGTAAATATATAATAGGTATATTTTTTTTTATCAGTGTATTTTTGGTTTCAAGAAATTATTTATTTTAAGTATCTCAAAAGACTTCACTCCAATATACCTACATAGTTTGAGCAACTCCTAAGAAGCATTTAACGTTATTAAACTTTGGAAGACTAACCAAGTAGATTTCCCAGTTTCGACGATTATAGGTATTAGTAGTCTTCGAGATATCTCGAGGAGCGCTCCGTCAGACAACTTTAAATCGGAAGAAACTTGAAACTGTTTGGTGAAGAAATCCGAGGAAGCTCAGATTCAGAGCTGCTTTGTTCTGCATTGTTGTGCATATACTTGTGCGATTACGTTTAAATTTTTACATTTTTTAATTAAGTATATGAATGGCTTTTTGTAATTACAATACGGTTCTGGTAATTGTTAAGACCTCCTAGACTATTTTATACGTTAATACGTATATTCTATGACACTCCGCAATAGGTACTGTAGTTTCCGTCCCATTAGTGAACGAATTTTCAGAATCCGATATGTAGTTCCGAAGATCGTTCATACATCTCTTTAAGGTTTCCGCATACAGGCGCGACTCGACAGTGCGACGCGATTCTGGTAGAACAATTTCCTTGAAGTTTTCTTAGAAATTGTTCTATTAAAGACGTGTCGCGCTGTCACGTCGCGACTGTCTGAGCCTTTATATAATAATAGTATTCAAATGGATAAAACGAAACCCTTATAATTCCTTCCTGTCACTCTGTCTTTCTGTCTGTTGTTTCTTTAATCGTGTACGGATCTCTAAACAACAAATTTCAGAATAGGTCGACGGTCAACGAATTATTGAGAATACTTTTATCATCTTCATCACGATTCATCGCTTGTAAGCGTTTTTCACTTTACTTCGATAAAAGGCCCCGCTGTTTCTTTCAAACTTTATTCTTTGAGTGCTTTATTTTTGTTTACCTTCGTTTATAAATCCCGAGTGGCCGAAGCGACTTCGTTCAACTTCGGCTTTCCTCGGAGGCCCAGTTAACCGGTGTCTTGGTGTTTTAATGACTTTCAGCCACTAATTTAATTTAAATTTTCTTGATTACTTTCTCGTCTTTGTTAATACGACAGAGTTTTTCTTAGAATAATCCGATTATGTTAATTTTGGGTGTTATGTTTGGGCTGTGTTGTTAATTTCTTACTTGCATTCAGACAGGTGCTAATGCATATTTAATTTTCGGATTGAATTAATTACTGAACAATTTGTTTTGGGTTTGTGCTGAAATTAATTGTTTTGTTCAATTTAGCCATTATTTGTGAGTTACGTGTCTACTTGTTCGGTAATTAGGTGTTGTATTGAATACAGATTGACTACATGTTTATAAAAAAATCATAACCCTCCGCCATATAGTCGGGTAATTAATCAAGAATAAGACACAATATATAATAGATTTTAAGAAAACTAATTACCTACGTAAAACAAAACAAAATCAATCCAAAAATAAACATTCTAATTTCAAATCAATGCAGTCTAATTCTGATACGAGCACCTACGAAAAAAAGGGTCCGATTGTGATCGAAAGAGGACGTTTGTAACTATTGTATGCTAAGGTACTACGTATGTGTAGTAAAAAACTGTTGTCGAGTCGTGTGTGCACAGTACACAGAACGGACAAAAAGGATTACAGTGTCCACAAAAGGAGGTTTTTTATGAATATCCATTTTCAGGATAAAGGCTCCTGAACCAATAGAGCGTGAAGATAAGACTACGGTTTAGTAATAAAACTTAGGATTTTTTTGATGAAAATCTTCTTTATGGCCACTCGGAGTTATTCTAATTCAGAGAGCGTGACTTATCTATTGATATTTATTATTTTAGAGTGCTTTTTAATGTGAGTAGTTTAAGTTTTCTTAAATTAAAGAAAGAAAATTACTTATAGCTAAATATGTAACTTTAGGGATCTCGCGCACTAGACGGCCACGGATCCGGCCAGTCGTGGTCCGTGGCCCGGTCTGCGGCTAGTTAGCCGTTGCAACCAAGTGTGCGACCCGTCTGGGTTTCTATAGTTTACCTGATCTCTACCACCACTGGTCGTGATCGTGGACGTGGCCGTCTAGTGCGCGAGATCCGTTAGAATAAGTAGGTAGGTACTTATGACTAAGTCACTAGGACTTATGACTAAGTCACTAGGACTTATGACTAAGTCACTAGGACTTATGACTAAGTCAGATACCAAAGTCTAGGTTACTGATTTAGCTATTTATGGTAACGAATGAAAGAACACTATCTTTCCACTTCGTCATAGTTGTGTATGCATTTATTTCGATATATATTTATGAAGTAGGTATGTATGTATATTTGTATGTAAGTGTATGATCATATTATTTGTTCTAGTTTATTAAGTGAATTGTTTTGGTTTTATGTATTTTACTTTCTCTTGAATTTTACACACGGTGTCTACATCTCTTATCTACTTTCCTATCGCAGGTATGCTGGAAGAGATTTCTTTAGAAATAAGCATCACCTCTGTACGTTTTTTGTGTTCTTTTCTTATTTTCTGTTTATTATGTGTGTACATAAATAGTTAAATAAATAAAATAAATAAATGAAAATAACTTATAGCTAAATCTGTAACTTTAGATTACTTTTAACTTATAGGAAAAATGTAGAAACTGTACCTATCTATTATGTAGTGGTTTTCCCAATTTCATAATGATTATTGCTTGTACTTACAAAAAAAAGTTTTCAACTCTAACTGTACATACGGCTTATAGTGTTGCTCCATTAATTAAAATTCTGTCTAAACAACATTATTTATAGTTTTATAAAGATAAGGCTCAAATTAATACGAAATACTTTTCGCTCAGTTCAAAAGTTCGTCTACGAAAATGATAATAAATTAAAGTTCTGGATTAAACTATCCAAGTATCGTCGGATGATCTTTTAAAGACACTTTCATTAATACTTAATGTACCTGTCACTTTATATTTGTGGATTTGTATTTTATTTACGTAAAATATAAGTTAGAGCCATCCTTTAATCACGCGATGTTTTTATGCCACTTTTATACCCCCTTGGTGATTCGTCGTGAGGTTTGAGGGTACCCCTCCTCCCCCCCTCCCAGCATCGCATGTATTTTTTATTATTGAGAAGATCAGAATAATTGAGTAACTGTTTTAATAAAAAAGTATCATAAAATTAGATTCTGAAAAACCATAAATATAAATTAAATTGAGAATTTGGTTGTTATTTTCTGCACTTGATGCTTTAAACACTATGTTATAAACGGTTTCCAGGCTGACATGAAAAAAAAACACGTGATTCATCGCGATTACTCTCTAAATCTCGATTAATCACGATAAGAGAATGCAGAAAACAGGATGAGAGAATGTGACTCTCTCTCATCCAGTTTTCTGCATTCTCTTATCGTAATTAATCGAGATTTTTTCTGACCTCTTCACCCCTGTTCCAACCCCGCGTAATTAAAGGACGATCCCTTACATGTAGATGGATTTATTTATTTGCTAATAAAAATAACAATAGATTCTAAAAGCTTCTGTTATCTTATTACATGTCACTCTTAATGTAGGGTATTGTTGTAACATGAACGAACAATTCTATGAAAATTGTTTTCTTTCTTTCATTAATTTCGTTTTAGACTAATGTTAGCTATTTTTATTTATATATTTTTATAGCCCGAAAGTCAAGGGTTATCGTATTACCCAGTTACTGGGTTGTGGAGGTCAGATAGTCGCTCCATGTAAAATACTGGTATTCAGCTGTATCCGGTTAGACTGGAAGCCGACCTCAACTTGGTTGGAAAAAGGCCAAGCAGATGATGATATTTTTATATTTATAGTATTTTTGAAATAACAATAATTTATAAGTAATTTGAACACCCTTATTGAAAGCAAGGATTTGAAAATGGAATAGGCCACTACGCCACCTCTTTCTGGGTCGGCCTCGACAGGCGCCTTCCATCTTCCTGAAGGCATTACTTTCAATTCCTTTATCAAAATTAAAAAAAATGGATAACTAACAGATGCCCAAAAAAACGTATTTCCATTCGTCGGAAGAGCCCGCATAATAGGTCAATTAAAATGGCGTAGCGTACCAAACTTCACGTGGAAAGCCTACACAGTACACAAAGATATCCGTGATTCAATCTACTGGCTGTGGAAGCACTCAGGGCAATTTGTGGTGCCCATTAAAATGCTCGACAGTGTACAATGCAATGTGAAACAGTTGGGCGATTTGGGATTAATTTCTATAGTTTTGGCACAGAATAAATAAGTAGCAGTATTATATCTCTGCAGTGACCTTGTCCTTTTCGAAGCGCGTCATTTCGGCCGTTTTCTATGAAGATAGAATACTGTACTTAATTATACTGTGGTTTGGTATGGTTAACTATTATTAAGAAGCTATTATCAAGATTTTCTTTCGGCTGAAATGATCAAGATTTTAATGATTATTATGATATAATCTAACTCTTGTGTCGTTTGCCAGATTCGTGACCTCTCGATCTCTCTCAATAGTTCTGATTTAGCGGCTACGATTCTGTCATCATCGTCGGTCTTCAGTTTCGCAAGCTGAACCTGGTCAAATAGTAAGTACCTTAAAAAAAATAATTTAATAATATCAAATCAAAGAATAGTTTAATTAAAATAATAATTTTGGAGATTATTGATAAAGAGATTCTTTTTCTTTGAAGTTTTTAAAGTAAATTACTTAACTTTGATTTACAAGACCAATATTTTTTAAAACTATAAAAACAAATGATAATTGTTACTTTTAATCCGGATACACGTAAAAAAGTACCTATAAGTTCCTCTAGGATGCGAGTGTACCCACGGGCAACAGCTAGTATATTCCAATATTAAAAAAACACTATATTGCATCTATTTGGTTTTTTATCGTAAAACTTCAACTATTCGTCGCTCAACGCATGATTTAATTCAATACTCGTATTTAATACATTTGACTGTTTACATTCTGTGCCATTTTATTCGATTTACAAATATTATTTGTGCCTGCAAATATTGGAATGTTCAAATGTTTTCATCACATATTTTTATTTGAAAAACTTTATGGCCAAGCTTTGCATCGTTACTTAATTATAACAGTTAAATGAATTGTGAAAAATATGAGATGAACAAGCCGTGTGGTGTGATGGGATATCATCATCATCTGCCTAGCCATTTCACAACTATGTTGGAGTCGGCTTCCAGTCTAACCGGATGCAGCTGAATACCTGAACCGGATGCAGCTGTAGTATTATGATGTATATCATGGTGTATTGTCTGTATTGTGATGGGATATCCCATCGGGAAAAAATACGAACTTCCATACAAACTTTCAACCCTTATTTAAACCCTTGAGGGGACGAATTTTAAAAAAGCCTTTCCTGCTCACTTTCGTTTTATTAGAAAATCTTGTGTTACCTACTGTCGCAGATCATCATTTATATTCTGGCCCTCAAAAGTTTTGAGTATAGCAACTGATCAACTCATCTAGATTTTTTTAATCATGGTAATACAAAAAAGGCAAGTACTTCCAATGTTTAACAGCTATTTTAGGTCTCATCAAGCCGCGTTCGTATTTCCGAAGATCGACGATGATTCCCGAAGCGCATACTTTCATTAGGCTTGCTTTTCGGTTTCTCTTATTTAACTGTATATTATCTAACTTTTACAATTGAATTCAATAAGACATTGAACTCAGATTCAGTTACAAAGAACATGGTTCAGTAATTCGAAAAATAAACTTTGTATAACATGCGATAAGCATGTTATATTGGATGTGCATTTGTTTTGTTTTATTTACGATCCAAATTAAAGTATTATGTAAACATTATCACAATAATTTATTTGCTCAATTTCATGATTATTTTATATACATATTTATTTAGATTAGTTTATGCTTTATGTATGTATTTATTGTACATTTATGTAAATGGTACATCACCGACTACTCTCCTTCCCCCTTTTAATCCATCCAAGGGTTATCTTTAGAAGATCGTTTTTAGCGATAATATCGCCCATTGTGTCACCCTATGTAAAATATCTACATTGATATCTGTAATTTATATGGTGTACATACAAAAGAGTATTCTATTCCATTCTAGTAGCATCAGATGAAACTGTTGAATGGGACTCCATTCAACAGTTTCATCTGATGCTACTAGAATGCTATAAATTGTAATTCCCGATCATCAGCCTACAACAGTTCACTGCTGG